>CM051832.1:2420000-3620000 GCA_028451465.1 Erethizon dorsatum | reverse complement strand
CTCTCTAGAAGCGACTCCTCTTCTTGAGACTAGCAACTGCTCTGAATGATCCCGGGCTTCGTGCTTTATGATAGCATTTTACTCTCTTACCTTTATCTTTTTGCACATTCAAAGACCAAAACTCAGAAAAGTCAGGCAAAAGGCCCCAAAGCACAGTTAGTACATACGCCTCGGGGCCAGCATTTGACTCCAGGTGCCTCTGATGTTGAAGCGGGGTCCTTTTGCTGACCGGTACTTGGCGTTTCTCCTTCCTATCCAGGAGCAAGGTGTTCATTTTCATCCCTCCTCAGCCATCTGCAGTAGAAGAAGCCTCTGGGATTATTCCTGGGTAGACCTGGTTGCGGGAGCTGAAGCGTTTTTCCCACCACGTTTGGGGAGCGGGTGCTGTCCAGCTAGGGGTGCTGCGCTTGAGCTCTGAAGGTCTGCACTGGAAGCTCCACTCTCCCATCTCCCTGGCTGAGCCCTCCCACCCTGGCTGTCTTCCCTGAGTCCCGCTGCCACCATGCATGCATGATCGCAACCACACAAACCTCTTCGGGCTCGAGCAGTGGGGTGCGAGGTGACCAAATGGCGCTGCGTGTTCTTCCAGCAGAGTGCGCCGAGGGACTTGTACTGGGTTGGGATTTGCACCCAAGTTTGTCTGAACTTAAAGCCTTGTGCTTTCTCAACCAAGTGGGTTCTTCTAACCTCTATTTCCATTGAAAATAAAAATTTTATGCTTTTATTTAAATGTTTGATGGATTTATCCCAAGGTAACTGGAGGTGCACTTGCTAGAGCAAAGCTGTTATCTGGGAACATGGCCACGCTCGTAGCCCTCCCTCCTGTGGTTCTTTCCTACGGCTGCTGCCCCTTGGGCTGCCCAAGCCCCTCACGTAGGGGCCTGGGAGCCAGCGCCTCAAGGCATTACACATCGAGAGGAGCCTGGGGACGACTCCTACCCGGTTACAGCTCCTTCGCGGGGCCTAGAGCAGGCTGGAGGGCAATCCTTAGCTGTGGACACAAGAGAAAATAAACATGTTTTGACTGAAGAGTGGTGAAATATTTGCTGACTAGGCTCAGATGCCAGCAGGAGGAGAGGAAGGAAAACTGCGAGGCTTTGTTACCAGTCCCAGGCAGCGCTCCCAGAGGCTGAGGTTGGGAGGGGTCGGCGGGTGCCCAGCACACACATCCCCCAGTTGTTCGGAGGCAGCGGCATGAGGAATATGCAGCCTTCAGAGTAAGATGCAAGGCCCCGGGTGACCTCGGATAAGAAGAATAACTTCCTCTAAGAAAGGAACGAGCATGACTGTTTAGCTGCTAACTTTGAAAAATTACAACAGGTACTTGTTACATAAAATTAAAAGAGTGAAGAGGTTACATGAAGTGGGAAGGACCTCACCCAGCCGTGCCACCTGGAGATAACCCTGTGGAGAGGTAGGTATGCGTCCTTACAGGTGTGTCCCACCTGCCCTCCTGTGCTGTTCCACAAAGATGGCACCAGCCATGCCCTCCTTCGTCCACAGTGAAGCTGATTGCCAGAGGAAGAAAGTGATGGACCAGGTTTCACAAACACAGGCCGAAACAAGGCTGGGCCTGGCCTGGGGTTCCCGTCCCTCAACAGCCATCCTGGAATCGCCCGCGGTGTGTGCACCCTGCCTCGCTCTGGGCTGTGCACATGCTGACTGACCCCACCCTGCGGGACACAAATGCACACGGTTACCCCAGCAGACAGATGGGAGAATCAGTCAAAATAATCACCACCCTGCAACTTGTAGGCGCAGCTGGGCAGAGCTACAAAGGCTCCAAATCGCCTTCCCGAGGTTTCTGGCCAGATATTTGCCCTGCAGGTAGGGATCTTGGCTTATACTCCATGGGGGTCTCAGAGCACGAGTCAGAAGGAGTATGTGAAGGGAGGAAGGGAGGGAGGGAGGAAGGAATGGCGAGGCAGAGTGGTCTGAAATAATACCACGAGTGAAGAAACAGCCTTGCTAGAAGCACTTTTTCTTTCCTTTTGGTACTAGGGATCAAATCCAGGGCTTTCTCCCTACATCCTTGGTACCCCCACAAAAACATTTTTGATTTTGAAGCAGTCTCACTACATTGCCCGGGCAGCACTCAAACTTGCAATCCTCCTGCCTCAGCTTTTCAAAGTGTTGGTACTGCAGGCAGAGCCACAGTGTTATTATTAACAGTAGTACTGTCTGTCTGTATATTTAAAAAATTAGAACCCTGTGAAAAAGGAAGAGGTGATAACGGAAAAGGAAAAAATTAGAAAGGAGGAGTTTAGGAGAGCTTGGCAGAACTGGTCTGAGATAGTTTTGCACTTAACGGCTCTGTAACCTTGGACAAGAGACTTAATCTTTTTACGTTTTTTTGGGTAGATATCTGTGAATGCGAAGTGGAGAAAAGAAACAGGATTTAACCAGGATTAAAGCAATTAAAGGAGGGCTGAGGTGTCTGAAGGGCTTTTATAGTCTGATAAGCTAACAGGTCAATGTCAAGGATTTTGAGTCTAAGTGGGGGTCTTGGTACCTTTCTCATCTTCAATTCAGCGCAAGGAAGACTGGGTTAACCTCCAGATAACTCACATTCCCTCCGTGTGCACCCCACCCTCCCCCACCACGCACAGGAAAAGAGCACCTGACCTCACATCATGTAGATTTAAAGAAACTATGGTAGTTGACCACAACTAATCAAATATTTCAAAATAGCTGGTAGAAGGGATCATAGAGTTCGCAACATAAAAAGATGCTTTATGTCTGGTCTGATCCTTACACATTGTGAATATGAATTGAAATCCTACAAAATTGTACCCCAGAAATATATACAATTACTACCCTTCAATTAAAAGTAAAGACATATCTTTAAAAAAAAGTACCAGGTACCTCCCTCCTCCTTATAAAGGCATTCATTGGGAATCTCCATAGAATCTCTTTCTATGGTCTTTCTACATTTTTAATGATATTTTTCTTAAGAATTTCTCACAGGTCTACCTCACCTGATAATGGAAACATATATTCTCTGTACCTTAACTTGGAGAAGACCCTAAATCATCAAAATGAGGGGAGCTTGGGTAGAGGGAGGGGAAACGGGGACAGAGAAGAGCCCTGAACGACATTGCTGAATTAGCCTGTGTCCTGAAGGATGCTGGGGATCCTGACACCCATAGGACAAAAATCTGCTCACTGCTTAGGGCACTGATTCCCAATTGAGCCTGGTAAAAATAGGAGTTTCTTGATTTTCATTGATTCAGAACTTTAGAGGATGAGTTCTGAAAACCAAACTACCTACACCATGCAGGTTACATCACGTGATATTCCTATTCCATGTCACACGCTTTACTACTCTGTGTCCTCGTGTCCACCAGAGCCCTTGAGACTGGAGGACATCTGACAGGAGAGGGTTCACGGGGCCATTACAGATGCTAGTTCGACAATGACTAGATCTCAGTGAGGTTGGATAGAAAAGAAGTAAATATAGGGAGAAAGGAGATGAGGAAAATCATAATTTTAAAGTCGTGCCTTTAAGAAACATTGCAGCTTCAGGACACAAGTCATTTAAGGCTTTTTCTCTTCCAGGAAACTTACTAAAATTTTTTTTCTAAGGGTCTTAAAGATAAAATGAGACTTGGCTCATGAGGGTCACCTATAAAACGTCCATCCTCAAGAAAGCGGCAGTATTACTGGGCAGCAGATCTCAGCTTGGAACACGTAGAAAGGGTCTGCATTCCGGCCGAGCCCACCAGACGGGTGACCCGACGGACAGGAAGACATATTCTAGATCCCCCGAGGCCACATAAATACACCAAGTTAGAGCCCATAGTGTGCCTCGTGCTTGCACTCTATTCCAGGCACAGTAAAACCTTGGGTTGGGATTAATTTGCTCTGTGAGTGTTCCACAAGGTAAGCAAACATTTCTACTAAATTTTAACTTGATAAACAAGCTGTGTCTTGCAATGCAAGTGGTGCATGACGCCGAACATCACACGATCATACTGAGCCAATGGTTCTTCTTTCTCTCCCTGCGAGATTGAGGGTGATTGTCTCCCAACAGCAGGAGGTTATGGGGGTGATCTCGTCTGCAGAGGAGGAGAAGAAAAACGCAGAGGAATCCCTCACTTCAAATGAGATTAGGGAGATGTGTAAAATGGAATCAGTGCAAAAGTTTGTAGAAAAGCACCACCTGAATAAGTCCGTAGCAGTGCAAGAGACGAATCTGTTTAATGACAATGCAATGTCACATTGCCACAAAGTCCTCAAAAGGAGGCAACAGCAAGTGTCAGTGGATAGAGTCCTTGTTAAAGCTGCACAAAAAGAATTGAGCCAATAGATTACAGTGATTTCGTGACAGCAAAAGTCATCCTACACAATGACCCTCCTCTCTCTTGCCTCTCTCACACCAGCCCTGATGGTTTTCAAAGGTAAGTGCAGGTGAATTTATTTTTCTTTATATCTTGTATTTTCTTTATTATGTAATCATTTTTATATGAATATTTTTGAGCTGTGGAATGAATCATCTGAATTTCTATTATTTCTTATGGAGAAACTTGCTTTGATGTACAAGTGCTTTGATTACAAGCATGTTTCTGGAACCAATTATGCTCCCAAACCAAGGTCTTACTGTACTTTTAAAATTCTCCCTCATAAACATCTTTATGCCTCTCACTCAAGGATCTTGAAAATTCTTTTTTGTGATGGAAGTCAGTGAACCCCAACGTCCCATGGGTAGAGTGAGGAGAGGTCCCCACCCTCTCTTTGGGGACCTCTTTAGACCCTGTCTGGTGATCATGGGACAACTCCTGCAACTTCTAGCAGCAAAGGTGGAAACAGTCCACTGTAGCTATAAACCAGAGCATTTTTACATCAAAAACCTGGGGGAATGAAGTATAAATTGTTTACACTGAAGCTACATTGGCTATAGATAAGAGGGGCAGGAAAAAGGCAAAATAGGGGAAGCTCTGGAACAGGATGAGCATCAATTGTGAGGTTCTGGGGTTCTGGGGACTCCTATTAGTGATTCTTTCCAGGTTCTTCTTGCCCTGAACAAAGAATTGGACAAAAGAAGCACAAAAGGTAGTGAGGTTTTATGTTTATTAAAGGTAGGAAAAGAAACATGCTCTGCAGAGTGAGTGTGGGCCAATTAAAAGTAGGAAAAGATACCAGGCGTGGTGGCACACACCTGGCATTCCAGCACTCGGGAGGCTGAGGCAGGAGGATCACTGAAAGTTCAAGGCCAGCCTGGGCTACATAGTGAGACCCTGTCTCAAACAAACAAACAAACAAACAAACAAACAAAAACTAAGGATAGGAAAAGAAGTCTACTCTGCAGGGTGAGAGCGGATCACTGGGAAAGAAAGAACACAAAGGCCAAGAGCTTAATAACGGCGCTGTCTTTTGTGTCCTCCACTCCTCAGGCCGACTCCACAGCTAGGCCGTCCTACCAAAACCCTGCTTGAGTTCTTGCAAGAAGACCTGAAGATCGCACTCTCTGACTGACTGCACCTCTCCTGGGTCTCTGTGATTGACAGGGAATACCAGCTTGCCCAGCTGCTTGACCACGCCCTAATCTACTGCCTCGCATCCATAAGGAGAAGCACTTGTTGCTTCCGTATTAATTGGGGGTTACTAATCCAGAAAGTTCATTGCGACTGGGTGTAGTGGTCAGTTGCTGGGGGTTTGAGTCAAGGTTTGCACATACATTCAGAAATATGGAACTGACTTGTTGGTTTCCTCCTGTAGCTATTAATTAACTTCCTTTATCTCTCCCCATGCCCTTTGCCCTTTGTGATTACATTTAGGATATCTTTGGATATTTAGGATATTTTATCAAGTATAAATTTATTATTATGGGTGAAACAAATGGTTTGATTATTCATCATAGAAATTTTCCAAAATATCTGTCAACTCCGCAGAGGTAAGCATCACCCTGAGGACATATGAATCCATTGCCTTATATTAATTATTTTTCCACCAGCCTTGGACAGATGTGTTGTGATCTTTACTCCACATCAAAACCTGCCTTCTCTCCATTGAAGAAACTGCCTTAAACCAAACTCAATTCTCCATAAATCCTAACCCCACCTCTGAGACATTTCCAAGTCCCAGCTGAGTTGGTCCCTAGAAGATCCTGGAGCACAGATGGCTTTGAGGACCACTGGACGAAATTGAGTCCGAATTCCTGAGCCTGATGTTCAAAGTTCCCAGGGGCCTGCTGTTGCCTCACTTTCAAACTAGTTGTTCATCTACTCTTTTGTTTTTATCAACTTCTATCATTTAAACTATCCTGTCTTCCCGTATCTTATCGGTTTGGCACTTTTATTCATGCTTTATGTTCAGCTCACTCTCTGCGTCTCAGAGTCTTTTTCTTACTTGTGTGATGACTGCTCTCCAAAGACAGTTGCCTGTCAGCCCTGTGTCAGATCAGTGCCCCTGAGAAGTCCTGAGCCACATCAAATCTGCGCTGGTCCTGTGACTCACTTTGACCAATTCAACATGGCAGACTCGAAGCTGTCTTTCTGTCTAAGAAGGCCTGGAAGCCTGCACCACTGGGAAGGTGGGCCATCCGCCACTGTGCTGCACAGGCCGAGCAGGAGAAGCCTGGCTCTGCCACCATCCTGGCTTATCTCAGCCTTCATGCTTTCCTCGTAGAGGTTTTCGGTATGTGAGTGAGCCATTCTGGGTACTTGGACCCAGCTGAGCCCCTGGCCAGGACACCATGGAACACAAGTGGTGTCCAGCTGAGTCCAGTCAAGCCACAGAAGAGTGCAGGATAAAGGGTTGTTATTTTAGACCACTAAATTTTGTTTTTGGGACCCTGGGGATTGAACAAACTCCTTGCACGTGCTAATTACATGCTCTACCACTGAGTTAAACCCCCCAACTTTGCTGTGGATTGTTATACAGCAGTGACCAAACGCCCACTCGCAAAGCCAACCTCCAGCTCCACGCCTTTAGGAAGCTTATCGCATTACCCTACGGCCTTCCCACTCTGCTGCTGGGAACAAAATCGCTCCGTTCCTACTGAAGTCAAACAGAAGATGTCAACTTCCTGAAAGGAAACTCACCATTTCCTGGTCTCCCCCGGAAGAGCACCCCATGAACTCAATATGTTTCATGGCTGATGGACCTTTCCTGGTGAGACTGGCAACTTAGAAATTCTTCCTCATTAAGGATCAGAATTTGTGGTGCACAGCTGCCCTTGGAAAACCAAATGTGCTGCCTGCAGAGGTTAAACTCCTACCCAGGGAGATCATGGCTTTCAGTCTTTCAAGTTACCCAGGTTATAGTTTATGGTAGAGACAGGGATAACTAGTAAGGAAATCTGGAAGTCTGACTACAGGGAAAAGTGCAGGGGAAGCCACTGAACCTGCTTGGTTTATGTGCAGGCTTTTGACTAAGCTGTTCCCCATGACCACACTTCGTACCTATTTTTGTTTTTGTTATTGTTTGTTTTGTTTTTCGGTAGCCCAGGCTGTCCTCTAACTCATGATCCTCCTGCGTCAGCCTTCTGAGTGCCAGAATTACAGGTGTGCACCGCCACACCTGGCTTTCTACCTGTTTTAAAAAATAACAGTCATGGGAAGCTAAGTTCCCCCTAGTGGCAAACAGTTGACTTCATTCTGGAGGTGGGAGCGCCTCTCTGTGTCAGCCTCACTGGCCAGCAGAGGGCAGGACAGTCGCAGAGTTGCCAGCCTGAGAAGCTCCTTCCTCAGGAAGTGTTAGGGGCACAGAGGACACTGCTGGCTGCACTGTGACATGGAAAGTGTCACAGTATGACTCACACAGGGCACGGGACTCCTCTCCTTAGTCATGAACCTGCTATCTTGCTTGTCATATAGATCTGTGAGTGGCGGCGTCACTCTGTCCCTTCCCTCCTGCTTGCAGCAACTCGTGCACAGATGGCCCACGCAGCCTGCTGCTCCACATTTGGGTCTAATCAAAGGACAGGAAGGACCAGGAAAACCAATGCACTACCTCGTGGGCCAAGTTCCAAAAGACTGGGGCCACTGCATTAAACCACCACCTGCTTCCCTATCCCTGGGGACCACCATTATACTTCATGTTTCTATAAATTTGACTACCCTAGATTCTTCAAATCATGGAACCATGCACATTTGTCTCTTTGAGAGTGTCTTATTTTAGTTAGCATAATGTCCTCAATGTTCACCCATGTCATAGCAGGTACCAGAGCTTCCCTCCATTTTAAAGCTGGACAACATCATTTTTGTATATGCTACATTTTTTTAGCCATTGATCCATTGATGGACACTTGGGTGGTGTCCACCTTTTGGTCACTGTCAGTAGTGCTGCCATGAACATGGGTGTTCACATCTCTTTGAGACCTTGGTTCCAGTGATCTGGGATATACACCGAGAAGTGAATTTGCTGGATCATATGCTAGATCTATTTTTAATTATTTTGAGGAACATATATACTGTTTTCCACAGCAGCAGCAGCATTTTGCATTTCCACATAGCATACAAGTGTTCTGGGTTCTCTACATTCTTACAAATCAGTGTTATTTTCTGACAGTAGCAGTTCTAATGCATGTGAGATAATATCTCTCATTGTGGTTTTAGTTACATTTCCCTAATGACTAGTGATGCTGAGCATGTTTTAATGCACTTTGTGCTTGCTTGTATGTCTTTTTTGAATAAATCTCTATTTAAGTCCTTTGCCATTTTAAAATCTAGTAGTTCATTTTTGCTGTTCATGATTCTTTATATATTCTGAATATGAGCCCACTATCAGATATGTGATCTGTAAATATTTTTTCCCATTTGTGGATTACCTTTCGACTCTGTTGATTGTGTCTGATAATGAATAGAACTTTAAATTTTTTGTGATCTAATTTATTTTTTCTTTTGTCATCTGTGCTTTTGGTGTCATATTCAAGAAATCATCACCATGAATGGTTTTGTTTTCATAATTTCCTTCTCTTTGAGTTCATTACTGATGTACAAAAATTGATTCCATCTTACTCCGGAAAGAATGGCTACCATCTAGGAGAAGTCAAAAAATAACAAATGCTGGTGAGGCTGAACTGAAAAAGGAACCCTTGTACATTGTTGGTGGGAATGTAAACTACTACAACCATTATGGAAATTAGTGTGGAGATTCCTCAAAACGCTAAAATTAGAAATCTCATGTGGCCCAACCATTCTCCTTCTAGGTATCATCCCCAAAGAGCTAAAGACATCATACTACAGTGACACATGCCTACTAATGTTTATAGCAGCACAATTTATAATAGCAAAATCCTGGAAACAGCCTATGTACCCATCAACAGATGATCAGATAAAGGAAATGTGATATCTGTATATAATGGAACACTACTCTGCTATAAGGAAGGACAAACTCAAGACATTTGTAGGAAAATTGATGCACTTGGAACATATAATGTTGAGTGAAATAAATCAGATACGGAAGCTGAAATACCATATGGTAGCTCTCATTTGAGTAAGGCAAAGTCCAAAGAGCACAATACGGGATAGACAGAAGGAGAAAGGGGATGATGTCTTACAAATGGGAAGAGGTCCCAGAGAACATGGCTGAGAGGAGAGGGGGCGGGGAAGGGACAATAAGTAGAACAAAGATACCATGTACAGGAACCTCAATGAATGTAAACACTATACGTCATAAACATGAGCTAAGATTAATAACATCAACAAGAATGAAAATGGGGAAAGAGGAGGGAGGGAGGTGGGAGGGAAGGGGATTTAAAAAAGCAACAAGCTGCATTATGCACGTGTACCCACTCCCCAAGATGACTGCATGTACTGAAAACTTGTACACTTCAAAAATCATCACCAAATTCACTGTCGTGCACTGAGTCTGAGTGCTTTTATCCACAGAAGCAAGGGGCACGATGGCCAGACAAGAGAAACAATTGAGACTGCAGAAGCCTGTTTCAGGTTGCAAAGCTCCTTTCGTGCACATTGGATTATTTAAGCTTTAAAGAAACAGTTCCTGATAATGAAGTAGAAACCAAAGGAATCTGCGTGAGCTGCTCCAAAACACCCAGGGGAAATAATTGCGAAGAGTCATCGTTTAGGATTTTTAACAAATGGTGGGCACGGAGAGGGGAGCCATGGCTCATAATCATTACACAGGAGTCAGCTTGTTTTGCTACCATTTGATTTGCCTTTCTTCTCAGCCTTCGATTGCCCAGCACAGGACATGAAGTTTCGATGCATTTAGACATTTCTGCCCTTGCAGGTGCAGGAAGAGAGAGCTCAGCAGACTCACACCCCAGAGCGTCCGCCGCTGACCCCGACGCACTGCAGGAAATCACCATGAGCTGGGGTTGGAAACAGGCTGGAGAAAAGGAAGAGCCCTGGGCCACCCTCTGCCACATGGTGCTCCAGAAAGTCTTTGAAGCCAATCTGCGGGCGGTTTTGGGGTTCCTGTGTGACTCCCCATCAGAGCCAGCCTTGCAGTGCACTGGACAGCAGGAGTTGTCAGCCAAAGTGTTGCCTGCAGCTTTCCCCCAACAAATCCAACCTTCCTCCCACTGGCCTTATGATCGGAGTGCTGTCGTCAGGGCGTGGGGGAGGGTGGGTTTACGGTCCTCACAGTCTCTTACACTACCAGGAATGGCTTTTCTTTGGAGACCCACTTTAAAATAGGCTGGGAATTTCTGTGTAGACATTCAGAGACCGTGGGGTGTAGGGGAGAGCCTCCGTCTCTGCCGAACATTTTTATAATGTTCTGAAATGAGCTCTCAGTCCTCTTCTGCTTCCACATATTCATGTTCTGCTAGTCACCGCAGAGACCAGGAACAGAAAGGTCTACACCAGACTCAATCAGGACACAAGTGGTCAGTTAGGCCAGGTGGACTATGAAACTAGGAGCTACCGTAAAATAGAGAACACATTGCATAGATGATATTTAAAATTGTAGTGACACACATCCAAGAATAGGAGGAAAGAAATCTTCATGAGAGCAAAGTTTTTTCAAAAAATTCACTGATGGTAAGATTGTAAAAAAAGTGAAACCAGGAAAATAAAAAGAATGCTTACAAAGAGCAAAATAAAAGATAATAGGAAGTAGGGCGATTGTTCTTTCTGAGAGGCAAAGAGGATCAAGAGATGGAGGGAGGAGTGGGGGAGGAGAGGGAAGGGGGATGAAAAAAAGAATGAAGATGTGATACCTACATGTACCAACTCCACACAAGAAATGTGAACGTTATGCACTGCAAACATGGACTAATAAAAATAAAAAGAATACTTATTCGTAATATAATTATAATTAACCAAAAATATTTGAGTAGTTACATGGGAAATACTGTCTAATCATTTCACAGGAATTGCATTCTGTTTCTAAGAACTGTATCAGTGTTAGAGCAATGAGAATTCCCATTGCATGGATAAATAACCCAAGGCCCAACAGATAAAGCAACTCTTCAGGGTCAAACAGCGAGGGGTGGGGATGAGACTCTGACCCAGGAAGTCTAACTCCAAGGTGCACATTCCAAACTGGATAAAGAGCTGCACAAAATGTGTAAAGTATTATGTAAGGAATCCTCTGAAGCACTGTCAGGTTTGATAATTCCCTAGAACTCACAGAACTCACAAATGCTGTTTTATTGATAGCTTATTACAATGAAGAACACAAAGTAAAATCAGCCACAGAAAAAGTTCACATGGCAGTGGCTTCTCGTTGTCCTTGCGAGGAGAGTTACACAGCCAGGGCTTTGTTCTCCTACCTGTGATGTGTGACTGCACACGCATACTAACGCTGGCTGGGGAGCCTCACCTCACACTTGGCATATGGAGCTTGCATGGGGCCAGTCACATAGGCATGGAGCGTGCTTGTGCCTGCCTATAGCTATGCCAGCAACAGCCCCAGTCCTCCTGTGCAGGTCAGAGTGATGTCGCACTGGCACCCAAGGCCCCGGAGGAATAGAAACAAAGCTTAACCATGAATCATACCATTAGCATGAACTCGCACGGGGTGTGGTTTCAGGTGCATGAAGATGTATTTATCACAAGGTGGGATATTGCAAGGACGTGGAGGTTATTCACCAAAAGCTGCTTGTCTTTTCTTAGGAGTGTGTAGGGTTTGAGCAACCAGTGCTGCTGAGTTAATCCTTTTCTGCCCAGACTTATTTAAGAAGGTGCAGTGGTGCACGCCTGCAATCCCAGCACTCTGGAAGGCTCAGGCAGGAGGATCACGAGTTTGAGTCAAGCCTGGGCTATTTAGTGACTTACCAAGATCTTGTCTCAAAATACAACATAAAAAGGGATCTGGGGATGTAGCTCAGTGAGATGGCCTTAGGTTCAATTCCTGGTACTGCATAAAAAAAGTATGATGTAATTGAGGTGAAAAGCATTCAAAATTGATAACAAACAAACAAACAAAAAAGACAGTAAAAGAAGTTATGTATGAGAATACAGGTCTGTAGGGAGTTTCCTGACAAATCCTCAGAAAAAAGTTTAACTGTGGAGGCCACAGAATGTCCTGTTTCTTGAAGTAGGACTTGGTGGGGAGCTCCGAGCTTCTCACTTGGGTCACCTGGCTCTTCACCCTGGCTGCTGATGACTTGTCCTTTTCAGCAGGCTGTACAAGGCGGATCGCAGGTGCTACACTCTATGACAGCCCAGGTATTTACAGCCCAAGGGGATGGCCATCTGCGGAAGTTGCCTAGTGAATATCTGGGCAATTAGAGGAAAAGGGACTATGGAGCAGGTTGGTACATAGATCCTCAAATGGACAAAGGTTGACAGCAAGGCCCTCAGACGAGATGTAGGTGTCAGTGGGTGAGGAGGCCGGGGAGTCAGAGTCTAACCAGGAGAGGAGTATACATGAGTGCACACCCAGTGTTGAGTTAGCTCACTTGTGGGACACCCAGATCTACATAAATGACCTTTCATTTTCACACAGAGTGAGCAGCAAAGAGCGAAGGAGCCTTATCTGATCACCTTACCTGCGTGATCTGAGATTTGATTTAAAAAAACCTGAGACTTATGTCTGAAGAATGTAGGTGAAGAATGTACCAAGAATAAAGAAACTAAAATTTGGTAAGAAGAGAGCACAGATTTAACTCAATAATGGGTGCTTTGAAAGATTTACGAAACAAAGACACAAGTGTGCAGAGGATGTCTGTACATCAGACAAAATTAATAAGAGCAACAGACACCTAGTTATTTCATGCCAACAACTTAGAGTTTCAAGGATTAAACCATCCCCAAATCATTTGGGCAGATTGTTTGCTGAAAAAGGACAAAATCATCAGGCTTCCTCAGACATTGCTTCTGAAAGTGTATTAGAAGTGAAGGATACAATAGGCAAAATTTTGAGGGGGAAAGAATGTGATATAAAAATGCTATAATGAGTCAAGCTGTTGCTCATGTGTGGTGTTTTCAGAAAGACTTTTCAAACATGGATAAGTTCAGGAAGCGTACCCCTGAGGCACCCTACCTGAAAACCCAAGTGATGGCATGCTCCAGTTAAATGAGAAATTAATCAAAGTAAGCAAAGAAGAACTGGCAAATTGTAGTAGAAAGATGGGTGTGATTGTGGGCTTGTTTGGATTAAGAAGTGCTAGGAAATTAGGAAAGCACACTTCTGGGTGTGCTTTTTAACTTTTTACCTTGATAATGAAAGACATACAACCTTAAGTATATTATTTAAAAAAACAGCCAAAAGTGTGTCCTGGAACAGCTGGTCCCAAGGTGCTGTGATAGACCCCGGATTATACAGAGTGGACTTACTGGCGGCAGAAGCAGGGCTTCCAGCAACAGCAGAACCAAGTGGATCCGAGACCTGGGTCAGAAGTCAGGATGGATGCATTGGTCAGGATGAAAGCAACTTCATCCAAGCTGGAACACACCTGGTTTAACTCCAGTTAGTATCACAGGGTTCGTCACATTTCTGGTGCCAGCATTTGGTCTCAAAACGCCATGTACCATGGTAATGGTTTTGGCTATTGCTAGCGTTATGGCAGAAGCGAGGTACACACTCACAGGAGACCAAGAATCGATAAACAAGTGAGTTTATTGGAGAAGCCGGCGGCCAGCAGGTCACTCACAGGAGTCGAGTCTGCCGACCCCGAGCCTTTGTTTCACAGCTCCTTAAATACACATCTGGAGGTTTTACAGAATCTCTTGGTTGCCATAGAGGGACAGCATTTTATTGCATCATCTTTCTGGAATTTCACAGGAACACCACTAGATTTATCATAGACCCTCTCCAAACATCTGGTCTGTTTGCTCTGTTTGTTCCTCCTTTTATGGGTTTGATGGTTAACTGGAAAGGGGTCTGAGGAGTGAGTTTATCTACAGATTAGTGCCTTACTATCTAACAGGGTTGGGGAGTGAGTGCATCTAGGGGTTAAGTGAAGACAAACTGGAGTCTAAAAAGAAAATGGAGTCACTTTAGCCATATCACTAGTGTGCTGGAAACAGTGTGGAGAAGATTGACCAGAGTTCCTCAGGGGCGGTCATGGTGTTTATGGCCCAAAATAGCTGCCGTCAGCTCAAGCTGGACCCGTAGAGTGCTAAGTACACTCAAAATGGAAACTGTAACTTCCTAATTACTTTAAAAATGAAAAATCTAGGGAGAGAATGAAGAGCCCTTTGCCTTCACTTCCTGCTATTGCTAAGATTTTTCCTTCCTGAAAATTTCTTTAAATAATTAAAAGGTGGTCATCAAAAACCCACTGAACCCCACATCATATGACAGTTTTTAAACTTCTCAGAAGCCCAGTGAAGCTCTAAACCTTTTCCCAGGATCATGAGAGTCTTAAAATACTGAATAAATAAAATACAAAGATTATAGAGAAAGCAAAATTATATAGCAATACAGTTATCTAAATGGAAAACTGGGAAATAATTATTCAAATAAAATCTAGCTGCAAGGGCTAATAATGAGTATAATTATTCATTACACAGTTATAAATTATATCATTAGTTTTAATAAGAGTAAATGATATTTTAGTTATCTTTAGCATATATCAGATATGAAATTATCTCATTTCCATTCATGACAGAGACAATGCAAATTTACTGTAGTTTGATGCATGCATTCCTAATTAAGGAAAATGCTAAATTATGGTTAGAAGTTAATGAAAATGAAGAAGTAATTTTTTTCAAGTTCATAGATTCCCTAAATAAAACCCTGGGAAGTCTGTGGATCTGGATCAAAAGTTGATAATCTAGGAAGCCTTGCTTCTCCTCAGCAAAACTTTTCCCCATCAAAATGTGGTTTTTAACACTCCCCCCTAAGGACCCCTTTATCCATCTTCTTCTCAACAACAGATGATGTCAAATGTGTTCACACTTTACCAAGCCGAAAAGAGAAGGGGGAAAAAATGGCAATTTCATTGTAGATTTATTTTGCCTTTACATTACTCATAGAAAAATCTCTATTACAACATGCATATTATCGGAAGTTACTACATTCCACAGGTATTAAGTGTTACATTTGCCAAATTCATGATTTTTATACAAAAAGTTTTAAAAAAGGAAGTTATAAGAATCCTATGTATTACTTTATTTTATTATTTTTTTTGAGACAGGATCTACTATGTAGTGCAGGCTGGCCTCAAACTCACGCTAACCCTCCTGAGTGCTGGGATTACAGGCGTGTGCCACCCCACCTGCACCCTCTTTATCTTGACTCATTCATTTCTTTGGTAAATACTTATCTTTACTCAGTGCTTACTGAGTATTCTTAGCTGTGTACACAACACACAAAAACTCTCTTGAGAGTGACACCCACACATCTCACTCAGGTCCCATCTAAGAGAGATTTCATTCAGCCAGGCTACAGTGCCCTGCTACTGAATCACGCGCTCACCTGCGCGCTGCTGTACAGGCGAGGTTACTAGATGTAGATGTTACTACGTCCCCTTGATAAGGTGGCCCAGGGCCTCATTCAATCAGCTGAAGGCCTTATGAGCAAAAAACAGGGTTTCCTAGAAAATAAGAAATTCTGCTTCAAAATTACAGCTTTAACTCTTCTGTGGTTCTCTACAGGCTGCTGACCGGCCCTAACAAGTCAGTTTTGCCAACCCCCAGTTAGAAAGCTTGGTAAGTGCAAGAGGGGGACTTCCACTCAGACTATGGTTTTCAGACATTTCCAGTTAAATCTTCCACCTTGCCATTCCTTTCCATTCCCAGCTGATTCATTACTGAAAACCTCATTACCACTCCCTCTATGTTTGCAACTCTTGGGTAGAGATGTCTGGCACCTTTAGGGAAGGAAATTTCATTTCTTGTTGTGCCCACTTTGAGATCCCTTCCTGGACAGGGCGTCCCCTCCCTCCTCATTCTCTCCTCAGCAAGTGTTCTGAGGTCAATTTCCCAGAAGTTGAGTTGTACTGAAAGGTAGGGAACTCTAATTATTAGGTGCTGTGCAGTAGTTTCAAGTCCCCTGAAGCCCAGCAACACAGCCTTGGAGACATCCAGCATCCTCCTGCACCCCCAGGTGAGGGCGATAGGGGAATCCCACAGGCCTCAGCTTCCTCTGCTGCCCCCTGCTGGTGGAGCCCAGTCCATGAAGTCCACAGCTGGCCTTGCACTTTCTACAAAGCCTGGATTAAAAAATAACATGATTGTGTGGGCTTTAAACCACGCCCAGCTGTTTATTCATCTTATGGGAAGGGCAAGAGGGACCATATCCAGACTTGAAGAAACTTTTCCAGTAGTGCAGTTTATAGTTCAAGGTCCTCCAGAGAAACAGGAACAATAAGATATGTAAAAAAAAATTCATATATAATAGAAAATATTTATAATATTTATCATAGATATATGTAATATATTCATTACGAATATATGTATACTTAGATTTATGATATTGCATATATTTGTAATAAATATACATGTATATACTTTAAGAATTAACTCACATGATTGGGGAGTTGGCAAAATTGACATCATGGGGTAGTCGGCAGGCCAGAGAGACTCAGAGAGGAGTTAAAGCTGCTGCTTTTTCTTTTGTTGTTGTTGGTACCAGGAATTGAACTCAGGAATTGCCAGGCAGGCGCTGTGCCACTGAGCTATATCCCCAGCCCAAAGCTGCAGCTTTGAGGCAGATTTTTCTCTTATTTTCTAGGAAACCTTAGGTTTTTTTTGTTTTTTTTTTTTTTTTTTGTTCTCTTAAGGTCTCTTAAGATGATTGAGGGCTGGTGAGATGGCTCAGAGGCATAAGTGCCAGCCTGGCAAGCGCGAGGTCCTGAGTTCTACTGCCGGTACCCACATATGAAAAACAGGCTGGTGATATCATTCAGCGGCATGGGTGCCTGCTGGTGCGCGAGGTCCTGAGTTCGACCCCCGTACCCACAAAAAAAATATATATATATGATTGAATAAGGTTCCATTCACACTACCTAAAGGATGTGGGTAACATCAACAACTAGTGACAGCCTCAACAAAATGCCTTCACAACAACGCCCAGAGTAATGTTGGTTCAGTCACAGGGCGTGACTAGCCCAGTGAAAGTTATATCACAAATGTGACCTTTATCTGAGTTTGTCACGCTGAGGAGAGGTTTTTTGTATCCTACCAGGAGGGAGGAGGATGGACTAATATTTGATGATCAGAAGAACAGACTGGTAAACAACTATTTTCAACAAGTAGTTGTCATTCTTTTTTATTTTTATTAGTACCCATTTGCAGTACATAACAATTACATTCATCATGAGGAGTTGGTGCAGGGACATAACACAGCTTAATTCTTTTTTCCATCCCTCCCTCCATCTCTTGGTTCCTTTTCCACAAGATCAGTCTCTCTGTTTTCCATTATATTTATTTTGCTCTTTAATTTATTTATATTTTGGGCTTCTCATGCAAGGGAAACGATGCAATATTTAAGCTTGTGTGTCTGATTTATTTCATTTAACATTATGGTCTCAAAGTGCATCCATTTTCCTACAAATGACTCAAGTTTATCCTTCTTTATGGCAGAGTACTACTCCATTGTGTGTAAACACCAAATTTTCTCTGTCCATTTCTCTGTTAATGGGCATACAGGCCACTTCCAAGATTTAGCTATTGTGAATTGGCTGGTATAAATGTGGGTATGCATGTATTGCTGTAATGTGATATTTTTAACTCTGTCAGGAAGATACCTAGAAATGGAATAGCTGGGTCAAATGGAATTTTCTATGTACATATAATTACATGATTACATTTCCCTACTTTCTTTGAAGTTAGGTGGAGCTGTGTGGCTTATTTCATCCTATGAAATGCATTTGAAGCAATTTGTGCCATTTCTGAATAGAAGCCTTCAGCATTTGTGCACAATTCATTTTGCTTTAGGTGTTTTCCTTTGTGCTAAGGGCCAGTTATGTTTGAAATACTCCCAGAACTGGGAAGCCTGTAATAGAGCATCCAGGTAAACTTCAAAGGCCATTAAGTTCAGTGAGAAATCACCATCGTCTTTCAGGGCACAGATTTGGAAATTCTTACTGCAGGATAACCAGACTCTACTGACTGATAAACCTCCCACCATAACCAATAGCTTCCTGTTAGCTTTCAGGTAGAATCTCAGGTCCTGGGTGCGACCTGCAAGCCTGTATGGGATTTGCTCTCTTCTGGACTAGCCAGCCTCATCTCTTGCCTTTTCCTGCCCTCTGCTTGGGTTACAAGTTTTTCTGTACTTTCTGCGTGCTTCATAGGTTAAGTTTTCTTTTGCCTCAGTTCAAAAGTATATTTTCTATTTCCTCTACCCAGAGCATGCTCTTGTCTTACCTTTCTTTACCTGGGTTGCTTCCACTTACCCTTCAAATCTTTCTTCATAACACTAGCGCTTAAGAGCAAATACGGTATGCATTTCCTGCCCTATACCAGCAGCTGCACTAGTGTCTTATTGGGTCCCATACAAGCCATCTGTTATTTACCTTGTCCCATTCCTCTCAGCACATAGCAAGCGCTCAATGAGTGCAGGTGAATTGGTGAATGAATGAGTGAATGGATGGGTAAGAGTCCATCTTTTTTGGAACATACTTCATCTCTGGTCAACTCCTAAAAGTCCACTTTTTTACTCAGTTTAGATAAATGTCTACTCTCTTCTCACCAATTGTAGAATATTCTTCTTCACCTGAATAATAACATCTGTGGAAGTTCTTCTGAAGTTTTAGTGCATTAAAACTACTCCATGAATGTACCCGGGAAGTCTCTAGATTACACACTCTCTTAATTCACTCATGAGGAATTTCTTGATTTTTAAAATGAGTACACAACAGAATGTACTTTATAGGTTTTTCTCTAGTTTGCTAACCAGATAGAAGAGTCACCCACACTGCGAAGAGAAAGCAAGTCATGTCTATTATCCAACTCACAAGTCGTCGGCTTCGTGAATTCTTCACACCAGCCAGGGAAGGAACCAGTGCGCTCGGTATCTCAGCTGTCACGCAGAGAATGCTTGGCCTCAACAGACTTGGTGCAGCAACATTTTTCTTTTTTTTTTGGTTTTTTTTGAGACAGGGTCTTGCTATGTAGTTCAGGCTGAACTTGAACTCACTTTGTAGCCCATGCTGTCCTCAAACTCATGGTGATCCTCCTGCCTCAGCCTCCCGAGTGCTGGGATTACAGATGTGCACCACCACACCCAGCTGGTGCAGCAACATTTTAAATAACCTCATCCAAGCTGTATCGTAAACCTGACGAGAAAAAAGAAGTAAGATTCTGAGGACGAGCCCCTGTGTTGAGAGAACAGTGAACTGCGCATCTCCAAAGATGGACTTAGAGTTTTAATTCTGCCACCAAGGGGACGTGTGAGTTTGGGGGATTCACCCCCTCTCAAGGTTCAGTTTCCATAAATGTGCAGTGAAGAAAATATCACTTCACCTATCTACCTTGCAGGGATTTCTTGAGGATGAAGTGCCGTGAACTCTATTACAGCATGGGAATTTCTTCTAGAATTCCAACCTCCGCGTCTTTGCTTTGCTTTTATCCTCCTTTTCCCTGGAATCTCCTCATTTAGTAAAAATGTGTGAATCCTAACATTCTTTAATAATGTGCCTCAGGTCTAATGTCTTCATTGATTCATGTTTATTTTGGAGCTCCAATGTCACTTTTTTTTACAAAGAAAAAAGTGGCTCAACAGCAGTTACTCTTGTTGGTTTAATCCAGTTTAATGCCTTGATGACAAGCACTGAGTCTGATTTATTATGTCCTCCATGAGGCCCATCTCATGGTGAGTCCTCCTTCATCAGCAGAGTAGAAACAAATGAAGTAATTAACTAATAATGTCAGAGGAAAGGAAAACTTTCTCTGAATAAGGTACCCCTTCCTTTAGGGCTGAGTGTTACTCTTGCATGGTATAATCTGGAAATCCTATAGGGATCTGGAGAATATGGCTCAAGCCGAATTGTCGCATTGGCACTAAAGGAAAAATACTGTGTGAGTATTTGCCTTTTTAGACAAGAAATGACTTAATTTATTCTTATGGTTCTGTCTCAACTCATCATGCTGACAGGAGAAAGGAAGATTTTTGTTCAAATATGTGGGCCACTTTCCTTGGCACTATTTAGATAGATCTAAATCACTGGCCCCAAGTCTTTATGCTTCCTTGCAAACTGCTGTTTACCCATGGCTTTTCAGTCCTTTAAAGAAATGGAATGTACTTTCTCACCCCAGTATTTTGAGTTGGTCCATATGACTTTTCTCTGGCCAGTGGATGTTAGCAGATGTGACACTAGAAAAGGTATGAAAGCTTTTCCTCATTTCTACCTTTTCTCTTGCTCCTTTACCTCCTTCATGAAAGGGTATCAGCATAATCCTGCTGCAGTAAAAGACAAGTAGGGCAGAACCAAGTTGCCCCAGTTATTCCCTCCAAGAGCCCATAGATCAGCTGCCTGTGACGATAGCTCCATCCTCAGCTTGTGTTCATGAGTCCAGAAGAGAGGAGAACAGCCAGAAGAATCCAAAACCCTGAAACACAAATGTGCACTAAATATATGCTTATTTTTCAACTCCTTGACATCAAGCCCTACTTGGTACTAGGGTTTCCTAGAAATCTTATTTCAACCTTCTGATGAGTTCAGGATAAAATATTCCCTTGAGAAACTGCTTATAACCCATACACACGTACCAACTCCACATGAGGAATGTAATCCTTATGTACTACACACATACAATAAAAAAGAAAAAGACACAAATGAAGAAGTTTGACTGACATAAAAATATTAGACAAAATATTAGGAAAAAGTAAGATACTGATATGATCAGCTAGAAACACCTAGAATTATCACCTAGAAACACCTAGAATTATCACCTAGAAACAGACTATTCTGGTCAAGGTTCTCCAGAGAAATAGAACCCATAGAATATTAATAGTTACAGATATAGTAGACATATGTATAAAGGCTAGATACAAAGAAGACTTATGGGAATCGAAGCGCATGATTACAGAGGCACAGCACCCTCGTGTGCCATCTATGTGCTGGAAAACCGGTGGTGTAATTCAGTATGAAAGGCTTGAGACCAGGGAGCCAATAGCATAACCTCTGGTCCAAGGCCAAAGGCTAGGGAACGGGGGTCGGGGCTGGATGGGATGTGGAGCTGTGTAAGTCCTCAAGTCTGAAGCCTGAGGTGAGAACCAGGTGCTTAGGAGCAGCAGATGGATGTCCCAGCTCAAAGAGAGAAGGAATTTATGCTTTCACCACCTTTTTGTCCTGTCCAGGTCCTCCATGGAGTAAATAATGCTTGCGCACATTGGCGGGGATTTCTTCTTTACTTAGTCTACTGACGTAAATGGTAATCTCTTCTCAAAACACCCTCGCAGATAATGTTTACCTGTTATCCCTTAACCAAGTCAAGTCAACACAAATTTTTTCACTGCATGGATTAAAAGAAATACGTCTAAACATTAATAACAGTGGGGTGATGATTTTTGGTATGTAACATAGAATACATGTTAAATAGTAAAAATAACTGGAGGGGAGGCTTTGAAATAGGCTACAATGAACAGGCCCAGCCTTCTGTGACTTCTAGAGTGTTTTGGAAATCAGTAAGTCCTTTCTTTCTTCTCAGATCTACCTCAGCATCTGCCCGCAGGTCTCATGACGGTGACAAGTTTTTCCCCCTTCTGACCTCATACATTCGCAGGTCATGGCCTCTCCTGGGATCCTGGGATATATCTGATAGGCACCCACACAACACTTGGCAGAAGCCCGTTCCTTGGAACTATAACAGTGCCTGTCTGTCAGGTTGTCGGGTAAAAGATTCCACCACTTGACACAGCATTTCTCCTCCTGAGGGAATGGGCACCTGCTCCTCGAGCCAGCTGGGGTGTCTCGGAGGGCCTGTGAGGCCCCAAACAGAGCTTGAGGAGGGCGCGGTCTGTCTCCGAGGCAGGGGCTGCTGGGATCAGGAGGTGCTGTGTCTCCACTGGAGATCTCAGCGAGAAAGGATTCTGCAGGAGCCAGCTGTTTTTGCCATCGCTGTTGCTTAAAATCTAATAGAATCCAGCTTGTATGACTTGGATTTTTAAAATGACATTGTGATATTTAATGACCTAAGGTTGCTGTCTTACTACTTCATAGATGAGAAATTTTCCAAGTCTCTGAGAATTAGCTTGGGCCGAAATGAAGTGTCTTTGTGTGAGAAGAGTAACATCAGAAACTGAGTTTTTACCATGTGCTAGGCAGTGTTCTAAGAGGCCTACATCATTTGGTTCACTTAATCTTCCCAAGAACTGAGTGAATTGGCATTTATAACACGACAAGAGATAGAGAAGTGAGGAACAAGGAGATTACTCAACTTAGCCGGGACGGTACAACTACACCTGTCCACCAGGTGGACACCAGGGACCCTTCCATCCTGTACCATTGCAATTCCTTCGGTGTCTCTACAGCAAGGCTTCCACAATGGGCTCTGATCCTGAATCATTTGGAGGAGTAAGTTTTGATTAGATTGCTTATACCTGTATTGTTTAATTATTACAGATTTTGACCTTTAAATTCCATGGGTGTTCATTGTCACACTCTTCATGTTAATGAAAAACTTGAGTAAAAGTCCTTAGATACCTAACAACTAAAATTTGTTTAAATTATGATATCTGCATAAAGCAAATTTATGCTGCCATTAAAATAAATAATCTTTTCTATTGCCCATTTTCTTTTTTGAACATTGTCTTACAGGGAGAACAAACCAGAATTGTTTTATGAAAGCTGCTTGGGTAAAAGGCATCATTCCTCTTACACATCCAGGAGTTGCTTCCTTGAACGCACATTTCTGAAGATATCTTGCTTCTCTGTAGATGATATACAACCAGCTTCAGCTTGAAATTGCCTCACAATCTGAAATAATCTACTTCAGATCTCTCTGTCTTTGTCTCTGTCTCTCTCTCTCTCTCTCTCTCCCTCTCCTCTCATCATTGTTAAGCCTACAAGCTTTGAATTCAGAGAGACCTAGGTTCTGCATAGGGTTGCCACGAAGATTAAATGAGAAAACACATGTCAAATGTTTAGCACGCCTTGGGCATAAATTCTCAATAATGATAGTTGCTGTAACTTCTGTGCTATTGGCTCCTCCTCTTTTGTAGCCTCTCCTACCTCTCCTCTGTCCATCTGTTTCTGTTTTCTCCCTCCTATATTTTTGTCTTTTCCTGCAACCATCTTTGTACTGTCACACCAACTCCACCTTTAAAAAATCAATTGTCCTATTGAAGAGGAATCGGGCCTGTTCTCTGTGACTTGAGAAGTCTTGGACTTGAGGGTGAATTACCAGGACATCTCAGGGAGACAGATGTCAGCTCCTCAAAAGTCGGCAGACTTGTCCACAGTTGGGAGGAACAAAGCTGCGGCGAACTGCCTGAGGAAGAGATGAGTTTCCAGTCACTTGGTGACTCTGCGCAATGATGGAACAAGCCCTCGGTGAGGACGGGGCAGAGGGAGCTCAGGCATCAGAGCAGAGATGAGCAAGGCCATCATGTGTGATTGTATCTCAACAGAAAAAAATGGCCAGAAGTAATTTAAACAAAAACAAAACCTTTCCCCCTGTGGAACCTGTCACTTCCTTGGGCAGCTGCAGGCTTTCAGCACAGTCTTCCATGTGTACCATGTGAACTGTTTTGAGCTGGAGATGTTGCAAACAGGTGGCCTTATTTCAACACAGTTCTTGCTCAACTCAAGGACAGGCAGGCTCCTGTTTTGCTAATTGCCCAAATCATCTTTAACTCATTCCTTGTAAAAGGAATAACGTCCCACAGTTTCCCCAGTAGTGTATCTTTCCCTCCCAAGTCTCTGCTTTCCCTTCTTTCCTAGCCCTGCTGGGGATATAACAGATGACTCAACTTCTACAAGTCTATTCTAGCCATGTGGAGAATTTTTAGCCTCTTAAAACAACAGGAATTGTCAACTAGAATCACTAGTTTCATGTCTTATGGTTAAAGTGTCATATAATGCAGTATGAAACACACTACAACTTCTATCTTCCTGTGGGTCTGAGGCAGTGGTGGAAAACCTATGGCACATGTGCCACCATGGGCACACAGATCGTCCTCTTTTGGTACACAAGCCAAGTCACGCCAGCATCACCCCAGCAGCTGAGCATTCAGGCTTAATTGCAGTGTAGGCGCTTTGTGATAAATAAGTGGGTTTTGGGTTGCGGTTTGGGCACTTGGTCTCTAAAAGGTTTGCCATCACTGTTTAAGGGTTCATTTCTTATCACTTCTGCCAACACCTCCTTTAAATCTTGGGGAGCTTTGTCAGGTTGTAAAGAACCTAGACAAAGTGTCCCTACAGTTTTATTTTATTATCCTCACTGAAAATGACACCAGCTGAAGTTTCCTTCCAAGTCAGTATCAAGGAAATAACTGACATAAAATAGTCAAGGCCCCAGCAGCCTTGGCCTTTGACTATTGCCTTGAGTAAGCTCTTGGAAGATCTTGAAAAGTCAAATAATGCCACCTGACATTTGTTTTAATATGATCACTATAGTGGCCGTGTTGTATTTATTGTAAATCAATATAGGGAGAACTGTTAGGACACAATTATAATACTCCAGAAAACATGATTTTGGCTTGGACTGTGGTCCTACCAGTGGACACAGTAAGAAGTGGAAAGATATTGAGTGTGAAAGGAATATTTACAAATGACATGAACATTTGTAGTCTGAAGAACCAGAGACATAAAGATATTATATGCTGAGAGTTGAGCGAGTCAAACCCATGCGTCGTCCCCCCATATCTGCTCATTCAGTTGAGGGTTGTCAGCCAATTCCAAGCTGGTCAGCTTTGTAGAGCCAGTTACTGTGCTTACGGTCACCAGGATCTCCAAGGCATCCATGCTTAAGACTGTATGGGCTTTGCCCATCCAGCAGCAAGCAGAAAAGGCAGCTGGGCCGTATAGGACGGTCCTGTGCATGATCTCTAATAGGAACTGTGTGCTTTTTGTTACAGCCCTGCTTCTGGATGCACTGTGACCTTGGGACACCAGCATTACAACACTCGTGGGGGAGCAGTGACAAGTGACCCCCCAAGGACTGTTCTCAGAATTGGGTCTGAAACCAATGATGTCATTCTTTAAAAGTGACTCTATATATCAGAGATCTCTGACACAAGTTACAGGAGTGCTGAGGAAAGTGTGTCGTTTGAAAGGAAAACTCATTTGGAGGGTGGGAAAGAGCAGAGGTACAGATAATTTAATTGGAATCAACAGATAATTGTAGTTTGGAGTCACAATCCTCTTCCTTTAAGTGAATGAATGAATGAGTGGATTATAAAAGGGATTATAAAAGACCAAAGAGAATTTTCTTTAACCTAGAAAACTTTTGTAAACATTTCATTTTTAAAAAAGAATCTCGCTCTTTAACATGGAGAGATTGTGCTGATGAGAAGCAAAGCTCCCAAGCAGAGATTCCTAAAGTAGAATTCAGAGACTGGGAGGGGAGGAGGATGGAAAGAGAATTCAGATGTGTTATGTCCATGTACCAGCTCTCCATGAGGAATGTAATCATTGTGTACTGCAAACATGAACTAATAAAAAATGCACATGGGTAGAATTCAGAGCAATACTAAGCATGAATAGTAGGGAAAAAAATCACAATTTTATTTTCACCAACTTGAGCTGAAATTTCTCACGTCCTTCAACTATTATGTAATCTTCAAATCAATGTATCAGCTAAATATTTTCATTATTATTGGGAATATACATTATCACTTTTGTTACTTCACTTTTTAAAAACGTATCCTTATTTTATATGATTTTAAAATCTTGCTACAATACTGAATATTTTCCCTCCTATTAAAATGAATTCTATTTCAAATGCCCTGTGTTTGTTAGTTTCTATTTTATACAATTTCTAGTAAGTTTGCTACATGTTTCTTAACCATGCCTACTGTTCTCTTGTTCATTGTTTCCTCTCAGTCCCTTTTCTTACCGGGCTCTAAGGTGGTCTGCAGAGCCTGGAAGTAGACGAGCAAGACTGGCAGTGGGTAGAACACGGGAAAGCAGAGGGGGGCGTCCTGGTCCTCTCTGCCAACGGTCCTTGACAATGGGTGGACACCACGTTTCTCACGTTATTTCTATCATCGTCACATTGTAACAGATAATGAAATATTGCTACTACTTACCCAGTGCTACACTGCCTCAGCTCCACCGCAGGTCATCAGGCGTTCTTATGAAAGAAGTGTGCAACTTGGAACCCTTGCGTACGCAGTTTACAGGAAGGTTCGCACTTCTACGAGAATCTGGCGATCAGCTGACAGGAGGCGCAGCTCCGGCAGTAATTCAAGCAATGGGGAGTGGTCGTTAACACAGAGGAAACTTTGCTTACCTTCCAGCTGCTCCCCTCCTGCTGTGTGGCCCAGTTTCTGACAGGCCACACACTCATGCCTGTCCCTGGCCCGGGAATGGGAGTCCCTTGCTTTAGGGTGACCCTGAAAAGTGACCTCCTGGTGGTGAAATTCCTGGCAGCCCCACCACAGTGTGCCAGGCTCTGTGCCTGTTCTTTCTACACCAGCTTGCTCCTGAATACGTGCTTTTTATGACAGTTTGCTTTCTTAGGGAGGGAGGAGGAAGGAAATTCATCTCGGAGAACACCTGGGTGCACATGGACTTTGGTTCAGAGTAGGTAGTCATGGTTTTTTCTGGTTATAGTTTTAGTTATAGGACTGGAATAAGAGGCTCCTGAACACTGTAAGAAATGCAGAAAACTCTGAACATTGAAACTTGTGCTCACCAGTCTTGCAGAAGAATCTTAAGTTGTGGTTTCCCTAAGACTTCTCCTGTATGTAACTGGGGTAAATCAATTACCCTTTAAAGCCTCCCTTTTATCATCTGTGAAGATTTTCTTGAGCTTACCCAACTTAATATCAGCACAGGCAGTTTGCAAACAGAAAAAGACTTCTCACATTCAAAATGCTTTTCTGATCTTGTTATTGCCTGGCTCCAAATCAGCCCCATACATGATAATAAAAGCACTGAATTTGAGTTTGGAAGCCCAGGTTTTTGTAATGGGCTCTACAACTAGCTTGGGGAGGGTGCATGATAACACATATTTATAGAATGTTTAGCATGTGCCAGATGTAACCTTTTTTTTAATTTTAAAGAGAAATAAGATAAACATCTCAATGAAACTGAGTTTCAAAACAGGTTGTTAGCACAGTTATAATAGTTGATACATTGCATATTGTTGTCTTCATAGTAGTTATTCAGAGTACAAGATATAGGCGTGATATCTTGTCCAAGCAATATTAGCACAAAACATTCTTTTCAAGAAACAAAGAGAAGCTAGCTATGTAACTATCTCAGCTATCTTGTGCATACATATATTGTGTTCTTTTTCTCTTTCTTCCTTTCCCCTTTTCCTCAATCACAGTTTGTCTTTTATTTTGAACAGTTTCTTCCCAATTCACAATATCTATTGTACATTTTGGATCCTATTTACTTGTGCATTTGCTCACACTAGTGAGACAATATGATGTTAATGCATATGGGTGTGATTTATTTCTCTTATGAGTATGGTCTCGAGTTGCATCCATTTACCTATAAAAGTCTCCAGTTTATCATTCTTTATGGCTGAGTAGTACTCCATTGTATAAAAAGACCACATCATTTTATACATTCCTTGGTTGATGGGCATCTGGGTTGTTTCCAAGATTTAGCTATTACAAATTGTGCTGCTATAAACGTGGGTGCACATATATCGCTGTGGTACGATGTTTTTAATTCTTCTGGGAAGATACCCAGAAGGGGAATAGCTGGGTCAAATGGGACCTCCAATCCTAGTTTTTTGAGGAATCTCCACACTGATTTCCACAGGGGCTGTACCAGTCGACACTCCCACCAACAGTGGAGAAGGGTTCCTCTTTCCCCACGCCCCACCAGCATTTGTTATCGGTTGATTTTTTGTTGATAGCCATTCTTTCTGGGATGAGATGGAATAGAAGTGTTGTTCAAATTTGCATCTCTTGAATGACCAAAGATGTTGAACATTTTTGCATGTATTTATTTGCCATTTGTAATTCTTCATCTGAGAAGTGTGTATTCATCTCAGATACCCATTTTTTGATTGGGTCTTTGAATTTGAAGGGTCTGATTTTTTTCAGTTCTTATATGTTCTAGATATAAGTCCTTTGTCTGTGGGACAAATGGCTATAAATTTTCCCACTCTGTGTGTTGTGTTTTCACTCTGTTGGTGATTTCTTTTGTTGTGCCAAAGCTTTTTAATAAGATGAGATCCCATTTTTTTATTCTTTATACTATTTCCCTTGCAGTCTGGGCTTTGTTCATGAAGCCTCTGCCTACACCCATGTCTTCGAGATTTCTGCCTATTTTCTTTTCCAGTAAATTTAGTATTTCTATTTTAATATTTAGATCTTTGATCCATTTTTACTTTAGTTTAGTGCGTGGTTATAGGCATGGGTCTAGTTTTAGTCTTTGGCATGGGGAAAGTCAGTTTTTCCAGCACCATTTATTAAAGAGACTATCTTTCTTCCAGTGAAGGTGTTTGGACCCTTTGTCAAAGATCAGGTGGCTGAGTCTGTTTGGGGTTGCATCTGCATCTTCTATTCTGTTCCACTGATCTTCAGGCCTGTTTTTTTGCCAATACAATGCTGATTTTATCACAGTAGTCTTGTAGTATAATTTCAGGTCTAGGATTATGATGTGCCCTGGCTTGCCTTTGTGGCCCAGAATTGCTTTTGCTATTCTAGGTGTTTTCTGGTTCCAAATGAATTTTAGGAATGTTTTCTCTAGATCTGTGAGGTATGTTAATGGTATTTTGTTTGGGATTGCATTAAATCCGTATAGTAGTTTTGGGAGTAGGGCCATTTTCACTATGTTGGTTCTGCCTATCCAAGAGCAAGTGCTCTCTCCATTTCCTGATATCCTCTTCAATCTCCTTTTTTAGGGTACTGTAATTTTCACTATACAGATCTTTTACATCCTTTGTTAGATTTATTCCTAAGTATATCTTTTTTTGGACTTTATCATGAAAGGTGTGCTTTCCCTAATTCCCTTCTCAGTGAGTTTGTTGTTTGTGTACAGGAATGTTAATGACTTTTGAGTGTTGATTTTGTATCCTGCTACACTACTGAATTTGGACTCCAGACTCCAGACTCACCGTAGACCTTCTGTGCCACTTGGGTACTGGTTAGAACATAACTTTAAAACAAAGTTGCCCCCAAATCCCAGCCATAAGAGAAGGTAAACTCATCTCCAAGTGACATCCAGAGCAACTTTTCACCTCACCACATTTCCAACAAATAAAGACCCCTTAGAATGTACTCTTTCTGTCATTATTTCTCCATACCCTTCCCCCTACCTTTGGTCATACTAGGTAAATAGTAGAATGGCAAACTGGGATGATCATGAAGTCTGGAGTTCTAAGAATGTTTGATTATTTCTAGCAGTGTGAATGTAAGAAAGATACTAAATGTCTCTAAGCTCCAATTTTGTATTTTTTAAAATAGAAATAATAGTGCTGGCCCCATCAGGTGCGTATAAGAAGTAAATTATGTAATCCAAGTAAAGTGCAATAGCTGCCATACAAGATGTGCTTATCAAGCAAGCATAATTATTACTAAGGCAGTAACTTTAAGTCACATGAAATTTTATAGACTGAAAATGAAAAATGATTCTTTATGGGTGCAGAATCAAATGGAAAATAAAAATCATGAAAGAGGCAGAATACCACTTCAAACTGGCAAATCTTTTAAATAATAGTTAATGCTGACTCAGAGCCTACAGATTTGCCTTTTTTTTTTTCTTTTTTGTGGGTACCGGGGGTCAAACTCAGGATCTCACACTCCAGCAGGTGCCCATGCTGCTGAGTGATATCACTGGCCCTTTTTTCGTATGTGGGTACCGGGAGTCGAACTCAGGACCTCGCGCTTGCCAGGCAGGCACTTATGTTACTGAGCTCTCTCACCAGCCCCAGATTTGCCTTTAAAGGTACGAACTCCCTGTGACTTGGCTGCTTTGAAGTAGACATCAGTTGGTGAACATACTACATATGTAACAGAAAAAGCACCCCCCAGCCAGTATACTTCAGTTTCTTAGTTGCCCAGGTAATAGTTCCGGTTGCAGTTCCAGTTGCTCCTGTCTCCTAGAAACGGCTGTCACGGTGATGCACAGCTGGTCACTATGATGCACAGTGTAAGAACTAATCCCCAGTTGACAAGCCATTCTGCCTCTGTATTTCCTGCTTGCTTACCCCATGTAAGCCCTAGACTACCAGAGATCAGGGTCTGACATTTTGAGGAACAATTGATTCCTAGTCAGTGCCTGTCTGACTTTAAATAAATCTGCCTCCAAATCCTGGGTGTTGTTTCGATGTTTCTGTTTGCCATAGCACATATAGACTCCTTGAGTATCTATAGATTTATTTCAAGAAGGACACTTTGCTGCCTTCTCCAGTGGGGGGCGGGGCTAAATTAGGAAAGGATTGATGAATTCTAGGCACTTCTCTGGTGGCCTGGATCAGGATGCTGTGAAACCTGGTCATTGGTAATCTGTTGATCTTGATGCTCCTGCAAATCTTGGAAATATCTTGGTTACTCTTGGTATTTTTAGCCCTCAAGAGGAAAGAAAGTGTTAGGTAAATTTAGGGCTAATCAATCTTATATTACCAGTTTTAGACAAACAGTCTTTTAATGATTGACATGAATGTCTGTAGAGTGGAGCAGTAATCTGACTAAAGGTTAAGGTGAGGATTACTCAGCTATGTGGCACTGAGTGTTGTGATGTTGGGGGGTGGTGTCAACTTTTAAGACATGGGAAACAGTGGGAGATTCTTAGTCACTGAGTGTATCACTCTGAGGAAGGATTGAAGTGATTCCCATTAGAGTTATTTGAAAAAGAGAAAGCCAGATCTTTGAATTACTATGTGGTCACCATTCATGGAATATGATCTCTTCCTTCCACACATACCCTTGAGTAGGCCACTCACCATGAGGTCCTCACCAGAACCTAGCTGATGCCATCACCATGACCTTCTCTCTCCAGACCTCTGAGCTAAAGAATTCTCTTTTCCTTTTAAAGTTATGCAGCCTCAGGTGTTTCACGATAAGAATGAAAACAACAACAAACACCAATCTCAACAGTCTCATGTGTATTTGGTGTCAATAGCTTCAATAATCCAAGAAGATAAGACCTAGTTTCATGAGCACAGATTTTTCTTTTTTAAAAATTAGAATTAAAGAGACCAATGTGTACAGAATTAGGTCAACTGCACTACTATTCTAGCTTAAAATAGAGGCTCAACAAATTTCATATTTTATTTCCTTATAACTTAAAGCAGAATTTTGCCTATTAGAGTGAGAATATTTTAACTAGAAATGCAAAAGTGAGTAATGGATTTAGAATTATAACTTTAAGTTCAATTATTACTGGAGTCTTATAAAAGTTTAGAAAATCTATAATTTAGGTTTACTCAATTTGTTCTATAAATTCAGTTATTAAAGTTTTTAAAATTATTTGCTGGGCTGGTGAGATGGCTCAGCGGCGTAAGCGCCTGCCTGGCAAGTGCGAGGGCCTGAGTTCAACTCCTGGAACCCACACATGAAAAAAGGGCCGGTGATACCGCTCAGTGGCATGGGCACCTGCTGGCGTGCGAGGTCCTGAGGTCGATCCCCGCACCCACAAAAAAATTAAAAAAATAAATAAATAAAATAAAATAAAATAATTTGCTATTTGGGATAATTCTTTTTGTTACCGGAGAATTTAAGTCTTTAAAGAAAAAAAATTTATAAATGTAGCTTGGAATATTTAAAAGTATTTAATAAACTAAGTTTATACATAGGTTTACCCATAATTTATAGGTTCCCAACAAGGAGTTGTTAAAAAGATTAGACCTATCATTGACCTGGAAATAGAAAAAAAAAAAAAAGTCCTATGAGAGTTATTTCTTAAAAAATTGAGTGGAAGAAAATCACTGCCACTGATTAATCTGATACAAGATGGATATCCAGAATGTATGAAAAACTAAGGAAATTTAACACCAAAATGACAGGTAACCCACTAAATGGGCAAATGATCAACACAGCAGACACTTCTCAAAAGTATTAATGGCCAATATATATGTGAAAAAGTGCTTAACACCTTTGGCCATGAGAGAAATGTAAATCAAAACTACACTGAGATTCCATCTCACCCTAGTTAGAATAGCTATTAAAACAAAAACAAAAAATGACAAATGCTATTGAGGATACAAGTGATAAGGAACATTTTGCACACAGCTTATTGGAATGTAAATTAGTACAGCCACTATAGAAAAATGTTCCTAAAAAATAACAACTAAAAGTAGAACTACCATATGATCTGCCTGTACCACTCTTAAATATATACTAAAAGAAATAAAATTCAGCATATCACAGAGATAACTGCACACTAATGAGCACTGCAACGTGATTCAGAACAGTGAAGTTATGGGATTGGCTTAAAAGCACCTCAAAAGATGCACAGATAAGAAAATGTCGTGAATATACACAGTGGAATATTATTCAGCTAAAAAGAATGAATCGTGTCACTTGAAGGAAAATGGATGGACCTGGAAGTCATCATGCTAAGCAACATAAACAAGACTTTGAAAGACAAGTATTACATGTTTTCTTGCACATGTGGAATGTAGGAGGAATGAAAAGGTAACATGAAAGTAGAACAGAGACCATTAGGGGAAGAGGAGACCCAGGGAAGGGACAGGAGGACAAGACTGGGTAATAGGGAAGGTAGATACGCTGATACATGTGTGTAGGAAAATGTCATGAGACCAATTATCAATCCCGGCAGCTTTACCCTACTTAGAAGAGAAAGTAAATATTCTGTTAGTCACAGCAAAGTGACTGAAGACTTGACAGAATTCTGAATAATTACTATGAGTCACAGGACAGATACCTTCAGACTCTGCAGTTTGGACTGAAAGAATGAATGGACTAATCCCTTTCTCAGGATAATTATTATAAGCACTGCTTTCAGATAACTTGATTTGATGACATTTCTCTTCCCTACTCAATATCTAGTTGATCTCTCCATAACTAAGGATCAAGAACTCTATGTATCTGTCTCTGTCTCCCTCCTCCCCTCCCCTCCTAGTGATCATGAGTTCTTTTTCTCAGTCTCAGGACGAGGATGACCTCTCCATAAGTCCATACCGCAAAGCCTATCTTCTTTTGCTACTTCAGGACAGTTCTGCAAGTGATATAGTGCGTGGTATTCAATATAAGAAGCTCAACTGTTTTTCTGATATGTTGAGGAACTGAGCTATGATGATCTTAAGCCTCAACACAGTGACACTTTCCTTTCTTCATCCTTTGAGTGGATTTTATTTCTCTAGCACGCTTGGGATTGTCTTTCTAGGAAACTCAGCACTGACTTCTTTAATCAACTCCTTTATTGCCCAGACCCACATGACCTTCACTTGCACTGCAGGGTTCAGAAGTGTCCCACAGCATATGCTGCTGCCAGGTGCCACTTGGTATCCAGCCTTGTACTCTGTACAAGGCCCCTGTCCCTTATCATAAATATTCACCTCCCCAAGGTTTGCATGTCCTCCTTACACTCATCTCCCCTCACGGAGTATGTAGATTAAACTTCCACAGATGGATAGATTTAAAACATGGTATTTACATACAATGGCATACTTTTCTGCTATAAAGGATAAATTTGAGTCATTTGTAGGAAAAGGGATGCACCTTGAGACCAGAATATTAAGTGAAATAAATCAGACACACAAGGTTTAATATCGCATGATTTCTCTAAGAAGCCCAAAGTATAAATGAATCAAAGGACAGAAGATAGGTAATAGAAAACAGGGAGATAGATCTTTTGCAAATGGTGAAGGGACCAAGAGATGAAGGGGGAGAAGAAGAAGAGAACATAAAGAATTAAGATGTATTATGTATGCATACAAACTTCCCAAATGAATGTAACCACTATGTACCACAAATGTGTACTAATAAAAATAAAAAGAAAAAGCTTTCACAACCCAAAAATTTCTTTATTATTAGGAGACTTCTGGAGGGGATTAAGCGAAATCAGCTTTTAGTAGCAATGCTAAATTGAAGTACGGATGTGGTATGAGTCACAATAGATAATGCCAAAGATATTAATACTAGATGCAAAAATATTACTCATTTATCTTTTCTCAATAAATCTCAAATTATATTTGTGTTATGTGTGTATATGTATGTACAGGTATGTAATATACTTCACACAGTTATCATACAAGGCCTAGGAAGTAAGCTGGGAAAGAATTTTTAAAAGACCTATTGAGAAGACAAACCTCTTGCCAGCCAAAAAAAAAAAAAAAAAGCCATAGAAGGCCAGAAAGGAAAAGCATGGAACCCATGTCCTGGTGAATAGGCAAGGGTCAATGAGGAAAGAGAACAAGGTAGAAAGCAGGCAGCTGATTAACGTACATCAAAGATCCTGGGAATGTGAGAGCTGCACTGGCCTAGAAGCAAGAATGTCTGGCCCACTTCACACAGAGGAAATGAAGCACAGTTCATGCATTTGAGGGCCAGGACTCAGGCTGTGATATTCCCCACTTATCGTTACTTCCTAGAGCTCAGAGTCCACTCCATTATGATTTATTCTTTACCTCTGTTTCCCCACTCACTTCTTGAGCCACAGGCACAGCCCACTCCTCAGTGTTCTATGTTCAGGGCCAGCTTTACACAGGAACACAGTTCTATTGGCTCCAATCGCAAGGTATGGAGATGTAATTCAGCTTGATGCTCATTCTTTGAATGTTATGGTTGCCTTTATCCACATGGGCATACACAGGGAGCCAAGTTTTCTCAGAGTCTGGACCTGGCAATGGGTAACATGATAGATGACAGCCTGGCGCCAGTACTCAGGCATGGTGCCTCCCATTCACAGCTCTCCTGTGTGTCCCATCAGAGTCCAGGTCACCAGACAGGAGCTAGGGGAGATCTATGTATGACACTTGATGAATCTCTGGCTTCTCTCAGTGCCACCAAAATGCCAGATTTATTCACCAAGGCAGCATGGCTAACATCTAGGGATGAGAGTTTGACTATCATTGGTTGCTACTGGAAAAAAGGGGGAAAATTTCACATATGCCACAAAGTGGTGTATTTGGTTTCCCCAAAATTGTCTTGAAGGGTAAATAGGAACTACATAAGGATGGCTTTGTATCTACCCTGCTTATGTGATTTGGGATGATTAATTGCTCATCTCTCCATTTCATCATTTTGTGAATAGAGATGTTTAGCAGGACTTCTGCAAAGAATCACTGAGAGGCCTTTTTGAGCCAATGCTTGTAATCACTTAGAACAGGACCTGGCATAGAGTAACCTCTATATAAAAATTATTCAAAAGGATTCCTTTGCGTTGGCTATCGTCTTCCAAGTTAGACAGCTAAGGTATGATTATCCTCATTACACAGACACAAAAGTTGTTTCACAGTAAGTATCCTAAAACATGATAGCAGGCAGGAAAGCCAAAGCTGGTATCTTCGAATGTTGGTGTTTGAGGTTCCTTAGCTATTATGCTGAAAATGAGGAAGCTAAGTCCAGAGAGGCAGCAGTGTGTAGATGGCCCAGTTGCCAAGCACTGAAGTCTTCAGACTCCTGGAATGGTGTAAAGGAGCTCTAAGAAGAGCTTAGGAGGTGGAACTAGAACATCTTTTCTCATGCACCAGTTAAGCTCTTCACCGTCCATGTGGTGAGAAAGCCACTCCATCATCAGAGCCTTCTGTCAGGAAAGCGAAGAAAATGAATGCTACCTCTTCTCTCATAGGGTGCGTAAGAGGATCCAATGAGTTTTTAGATGTGGAGCTTTCCAGAATGTAATGCACTTCACAATATAAATAAAGCTGTTCCGGGCACATTAACACAGGAGGGTCATGGGACTAAGCATCTTCAGATCAAATCCCCACTACTAGCTTTCAACTCATGTGCCATTACAAATCAGTTGAGGAAAGTATATGATTTGTTAAATTCCTTTTATTGGAACCTTTTTGTTCTATAAAGTAAAATTTGTTCCCACAAGGAAAATACAATTTAATTATACAAATTTACAAATGAAAATAATATAAAAAACAAAAGGTGGAAAATCAAGATAAGTTCCAAGACTTGGATGTCTTGACTTGCCACCTCCAGTCTCAAGAGCCACATCCAGGCAGGCAGGAGCTGGGTCTGTACACAGTACGGGTGGCTGGCTGGGCCAGATTGCCATGTCAGAACTTTAGGCCGAAGCCAGGGCCCATGGCCAAGGTGCCCTGGTTGGAGGTAGCGAGGTGAAGGCCCATCTCCTTCAGAGCATCACTGTGCAGATTACTGTAGCACAGGCTGCCCTCCAGGGACCGCCAACTTGTGCCATGTTTTACCCACTGTTACTCTCTCTTGGCCAGCCATGTGGGTAACATGGAATGGTCAATGGGGAGTGGGGTCTCATAGAAGTACTCATATTTGAGGCCACCCTCTGCACTGATCCTCTTCCCAAGGAAGTATGTTCAGGAACCTGTTCATAAGGTCAAAGCCCTGGTCTGACAGCAAAGCCCTGAAGCACTTGTGGAGGTTGTTATAGGGGTACTTGCTGAAGGTCATCCTCTTCATTGTAGGGAGGTCATTATAGCCAGGCCAGATTTTCTCACTGGGGGTCCCCAGGACTTTAAACATTATGTTGATCTTATTGATATCCGACTTCCCAGGAAACAGGGGCTCTGCATCAGCAGCTCCCCAAAGATGCAGCCCACTGACCACGTCAATAGCTGTGGAGTATTCCTTGGCCCCTAGCAGCAGTTCTGGGACACGATACCATGGGGTCACCATAACAGGGTTGTAAGTCTTCAGGGGTGAGCCGTATTCCCATGCCTGCCCAAAGTCACCTACCTTTAGAATACCATCATGGTTCAGCAGCGGGTTGGATGTGTTGAGGTCCCCATGCAGGATTCTCATGTAGGTGTTTCACCCCGCAAAGCAGTGCATCGTCAGGGTCTTCACTTCCCCTGGCAGGAAGGACTGCTTCATTGACTCCATCAGGCTCTTGAGATCATGCTCCATGTAGTTCATCACAATGTAAATTTTACCCATGTTGCTACCCACAACGACCTCCCTGAAAGTGATGATGTTGGAGTGCTGGGCCTTGAGGATAATGTGATGTCTCTTAGAGATGTGATTGGGAAGCCCTCCTCCTCCATTTTCAACTGCTTCAGAGCCACAGTTTCACCTGTCTTCTTGTCCTTTGCTCTGTAGACCACCCCATAGGCACCTCCCTCAATCCTGTTCAGACACTGGAACTCCTCCACGCTCCAGCAGCCCTGCAGGGCTGGCAGGTATTGGGCAGCTCCTGCTTGAGCTCACTAGATGACAGGGCCAGGGAGTCATGTACGTAGTCCTCTTTGGTCTGGGCACTGCTCTGCAGGTCCCCTCACCCACTTCTTCCTCCCCTTCTTCACTGTCCCTGGAGTTTCGGTCAAATTGCAACTCTGGAAAAATCAGGATGTGGTTTTCATTCTCTTACTCTTCATCTTCACCCACTTCTTCATTACTCATTTCTTCTGAAGACTCTTCTGAGGCCTCAGAGTTGCTCCCCATCTCCTCTTCCTCCTCCTCTGATTCCTTACTGGTGCTCAATTCCTCCTCCTTCCAAGCCTGAGCCCAGCTCTGCTGAGGTCTCTGCTGAGCTGGTTTTCCTCTTGTTGTCTCTGATGTCCTGCAGGGTGGACAGCAGGTCATGCTTTTCAAGTTTTTCTTCATGTACTGGCCTCCAGGTGTCTCCTACCTCAAAGTGCTCCCGTGGTGGCTCCACAGGGCTGTGGCTCCAGTGGCTGGCCTTGTCCTGGTTACCACAGTCCTCCTTCAGGGTGCAGTGATGACAGAGACTTCCCTGAGGGCCCCGTGTACCCTGCACGGCTCCTCTGCTGCCCTCATATCTTGCGCTCCAGCTCTTGCTTTCTTTTCAACTGCTCCCAGTGGTCTGGCTCTCTCCCGGAGGGCTCCCTCCCCATCTCCCGCTGCCTCTGTCTTTCCCATTCCCCGTGTTCATCTTGCTCTTCTCTGTGGTGCTTCCGACATTTGTGTTTTCTTTCTCTCCCTTTCCTTCCGGCATGCTTCCTGCTGAATGGATACAATGCCAACGTTTTTCCCTTCTCTTTTCAGCTTTCTTGTGATGGGCCTTTTCTTTCAGAGACATTTGTTGGGTGTTTTGACAGCCAGAGAATCATCTTTCTCTCCTCTGTTTTCCTTAGAGTCCTCTCTTCTGTATGGTGAGTTCCTGATTGTGATCTCCATGTGGTGATCTCTCAGCTGCCTCTCCTCAAAGGAATCCCACTTGAAATCCCAGCCATCAAGGTGACATCTGGAAATACGAAAGAACTTCACTGAAGAAGGGTTGTTATTTTTCAAGCGTTTTATTTCTGCTTTCTCCTCTTGTTCCTTCGTTTTTTTTTCTTTTTTCTTCTTTCTTCTTCCCCCCCCTCCTTCTTCTTCTTCCTTTGTTTCTTCTCCTGGAGCGTTTCATCTAAAATGTTCACTTACCAAGAGTCCCTTTCATCACCTACTTGAGTTAAAACACTATTGCGAGGCTCCTAGTCCCTCGGGTTCAGTTACGCAAACGTGAAGCTCAGCACTACAAGGTTTGGTTCCCGGAGCGCCTGGGCCTACCACCTCCTCTACCCCAAATTCTGAGCAGGGCAGGACAGTAGAGAGAGCTGGGGTGCCGCAACGCCCGTCCTGACCTCTACTTGGAGGTCCCAACTCCAGCTGCAAGGTCACCATTCAACCCTGGCATAGCCGGGAACTGGCATAGCCGCGGGGTCCGGAGCCTGAAAGGAAACCGAGCCAGAAGCGCTCAGGCAGGGTGGCCTCCGTGTCCCAGCCTCTAGGTAAAGCTGCGTTAGCTTCAGCCTTAGGCGTGGCTGGCTGGTGACTCAAGACCCGGGAGCGCGCCAGAAGAGTGCTGTTCCCGGGTCCCGTGCTCCGGGTGGACGGACAGAGAAGTCGGGGCCGCTGGGGCAGAGGGCGACCCTCCCACCCACGGCGCGGCCACGGTGTGAAGTAAATACCTCACACACGTATTTGTTAAGCACCTACTGTGTGCCAGGCACTGTTTTCGTGTTGGGAATCCGTCAGTGAATATCAGAGAGAGGATCCCTGCTCTTCTTGGGTTTGTAATATTGTGGGGTGATTCAAACGTCAAATAAGTAAATTAGCTAACTTCAAATAATCATCAGGGAAGTTAAGTAAACAAAGGAGCTCATGTGGGGGGAATAATTGGGAAGTGACTTAGGAGGGTGTTGTGAGTTAACACTTTTTACAGTCCTGAGTAAATATTTTGGGCAAGTGAGAGCTAATTCTAAGGGCCTAAATTTGTGATGATAGAGTAGGAAGAGTGCTAAACAAAAATTATAGGACAACATTGTGTACTGAGATCTGCATTGGGCCCCAAAAGGTCAGACTAAAAACCAAAGTGAATTACTCACACTGAAGTTTCAGGTCAACAAACTAAAAATGAATTGTTATGCGACCTGAGCAAACAAGAGAGAAAAAGAGACAACTGCCAATTTCCAAACAGCTCAGTTTTAAAGTCATGATAATGAACTTCCCTTTGCTTTAATCCCTGCAAAAAAGTAAGGGGATGTTAACCAAAAAATTTTTTCTCTCTTGTTCTGCCTCTGTGTGCCCTTCTTATAAGGAAAGTAACTTTGAAATGATCATTCTGCTTTCCGTTCTTTATTTTTGCTTACTTCAGCCCTTCTCTATAAAACTAACTTTGGTCTAGCCTGTTTAAACATTTATTTTACTAATAGAACAAGATGGTACCTAATTCTTGAATCACAAAATAGCCAGTTAATAACTTAATTTGTTATAATTTGTTTTTTGACAAGAGAAAGGTCAGGGATTTTGGAAGAAATAAGTAAGAGAAGATAAGAATTCTAAAAGATACACAAATGCTCTTTCAGATTGAGAAGAAATTCAGAAGTATTTCAAGGTGGGAAGCACTGGAATCTTTTAAGTAGGAACAGGACATGGTCTAATTTCAAGTTTAAAAATTATTGAGGCTACATTGTAGGAAATAGATTGTAAGGAGGCTGTCTTAGTTACTTTTCTCTCGTTGCTGAGACAAAATACCTGACACCCAAAATTAAGGAAGGAAAGGTTTATTTGGCTCACAGTTTGTGGAGGTTTCAATCCATAATCAGCTGGCTCCAAGGCAGGGTGGCACATGGCAGAGGGCAACAGTTCATGGAGGCGGAAGGCAGCAAAAACAGCAAGAGCAAAAGGGAGGAGCGTGTGCAAGCAAGAGAGAGAGCAACCTCTTTCCCTCCCTTATACTACATGCAGGCTGCCCGCCCCAGGGTGGGCGTAACACTCACGCCCATAATCCCAGCATTAGACCATGAATCAGTCATAAACTCCAGAAGCCCGCCTCCATGACTGCATGAGGCTTTGGGGGGACATCTAGACACAAACCATAACATTCCGCCCCTGGACCCCCAAAGACTCATGCACATCCCTTTATGCAAAAGGCATTTTGGTCCGTCTCTAAGAGTTGCCAAAGTCCTAACAGTTTAAGCACTACTGAAAAGTCCAAGTCCCAAGTCTCCTCCGAGATCTAAGGCAAACTCTTAGCTGTGAGCCACTCTGCAAATGAAAAGAAACTTAAACACTTCCAACATTCAATGGCACTACCATTCCAAAAGATACAAACAGGGGAATACAAAGGAATGGGACCAAAGCAAGTCCAAAATCCAGCAGGGCAAACATGAAGTCCTGTAGTTCCACGTGGAACATCCGAAGCAATCTGTGGTAAGTTGTGAGCTCCAAAGGGTTTGCGTGGCTCCGCCCCTATGGCACTTCCGGTGGTTGTAGTGCCCATGGCTTCTCTCTTAGGCCTGCTCTGCTCCCTCCTTGCAGGTTTCCTCACATGATCCACGTTCCTGGCTTCTCTAAACTTCTGGGGTCTCCACTGCATCTTTGGCTTCACACTCACAGCTTCACACATTGCCTTCTCAGGGGAACACTGCCTGGCCTCCCAGGCCTTCTTCTGAAATCTGGGTGGAAGCCTTCTTAACCTCATAACTCTTGCATTCTGCATGTGCCTAAAACTAGTGCCATGTGGATGATGCCAAGGTCTGCTGCCAGCTGGAGCAGTAGCCAGGCTTTCTTCTCTCTTGGCTGTAGGGGTCAAGTGCCTGGATTGCTGAGCACGCTGAACCTGATTCTGAAGAACAAATTCTCTACGCTGCTGCCATTTTGGAACCTGGTGTAGCCGCCGCCATTCTGGGACATAGTGTGGCTGCCGCCATTCTGGAACGTGGTGCTCTGAAGCTTTCTCCTCAGAGCAGGGTCTTTCACTTTTGCAGTTTTGAGGCTGCAAAGTGTGGAGACTTGCTGCTTCTTGTGATGTCCTCAGGCCATCTTTTATATTCTCCTGTTCCTTCTCAGCAATTGAGATCTTCTCAGCTCTATCTTTGCAGTCCACAGCTTTACTAGAGCTTCCTTTCTGGCCAAACTCACAATGTTTTAAATCATTCTGCTGGGCTCTTTGCTCTTGATTCTCAACATAAATCTGGCTAAAGGCCCCCAACAATAGCCATGCCACTGCCTCAACATTTGACTGCCTTGAAATTTTTTCTGCTAGTTTACTTAGTCCGCTGCCATTAATATTAGTCTCAGGCAAAGTCTCTGGACACGAGCAAAATGCCGACAAACTTTTTGCCAAGCCATAACACACATGTTCTGGAGTCCAGCAGCCAATGCAATCTTTCTTCCCAGCAGAAACCTCCCAAGCCCGGTTTTTACCGGCAGAGTTTCTATCAGCCTTCTGGTGTCCCGAGCTCTGACCAGGATCTCCCATACAGAACAACCTAAGGCGTTCCAGTGCTACTCCTTCAGGCGACATCTCTGAACCTTTCCAAACTCTTCCCACAAGCCATTCCCAAAGGCTCTTGAACCACATGGTTGGGTATAGTCACAGCAATGACCCCACTCCTGGTACCAAATTCTGTCTCAGTTACTTTTCTCTCGTTGCTGAGACAAAATACCCGACACCCAAAATTAAGGAAGGAAAGGTTTATTTGGCTCACAGTTTGTGGAGGTTTCAATCCATAATCAGCTGGCTCCAAGGCAGGGTGGCACATGGCAGAGGGCAACAGTTCATGGAGGCGGAAGGCAGCAAAAACAGCAAGAGCAAAAGGGAGGAGCGTGTGCAAGCAAGAGAGAGAGCAACCTCTTTCCCTCCCTTATACTACATGCAGGCTGCCCGCCCCAGGGTGGGCGTAACACTCACGCCCATAATCCCAGCATTAGACCATGAATCAGTCATAAACTCCAGAAGCCCGCCTCCATGACTGCATGAGGCTTTGGGGGGACATCTAGACACAAACCATAACATTCCGCCCCTGGACCCCCAAAGACTCATGCACATCCCTTTATGCAAAAGGCATTTTGGTCCGTCTCTAAGAGTTGCCAAAGTCCTAACAGTTTAAGCACTACTGAAAAGTCCAAGTCCCAAGTCTCCTCCGAGATCTAAGGCAAACTCTTAGCTGTGAGCCACTCTGCAAATGAAAAGAAACTTAAACACTTCCAACATTCAATGGCACTACCATTCCAAAAGATACAAACAGGGGAATACAAAGGAATGGGACCAAAGCAAGTCCAAAATCCAGCAGGGCAAACATGAAGTCCTGTAGTTCCACGTGGAACATCCGAAGCAATCTGTGGTAAGTTGTGAGCTCCAAAGGGTTTGCGTGGCTCCGCCCCTATGGCACTTCCGGTGGTTGTAGTGCCCATGGCTTCTCTCTTAGGCCTGCTCTGCTCCCTCCTTGCAGGTTTCCTCACATGATCCACGTTCCTGGCTTCTCTAAACTTCTGGGGTCTCCACTGCATCTTTGGCTTCACACTCACAGCTTCACACATTGCCTTCTCAGGGGAACACTGCCTGGCCTCCCAGGCCTTCTTCTGAAATCTGGGTGGAAGCCTTCTTAACCTCATAACTCTTGCATTCTGCATGTGCCTAAAACTAGTGCCATGTGGATGATGCCAAGGTCTGCTGCCAGCTGGAGCAGTAGCCAGGCTTTCTTCTCTCTTGGCTGTAGGGGTCAAGTGCCTGGATTGCTGAGCACGCTGAACCTGATTCTGAAGAACAAATTCTCTACGCTGCTGCCATTTTGGAACCTGGTGTAGCCGCCGCCATTCTGGGACATAGTGTGGCTGCCGCCATTCTGGAACGTGGTGCTCTGAAGCTTTCTCCTCAGAGCAGGGTCTTTCACTTTTGCAGTTTTGAGGCTGCAAAGTGTGGAGACTTGCTGCTTCTTGTGATGTCCTCAGGCCATCTTTTATATTCTCCTGTTCCTTCTCAGCAATTGAGATCTTCTCAGCTCTATCTTTGCAGTCCACAGCTTTACTAGAGCTTCCTTTCTGGCCAAACTCACAATGTTTTAAATCATTCTGCTGGGCTCTTTGCTCTTGATTCTCAACATAAATCTGGCTAAAGGCCCCCAACAATAGCCATGCCACTGCCTCAACATTTGACTGCCTTGAAATTTTTTCTGCTAGTTTACTTAGTCCGCTGCCATTAATATTAGTCTCAGGCAAAGTCTCTGGACACGAGCAAAATGCCGACAAACTTTTTGCCAAGCCATAACACACATGTTCTGGAGTCCAGCAGCCAATGCAATCTTTCTTCCCAGCAGAAACCTCCCAAGCCCGGTTTTTACCGGCAGAGTTTCTATCAGCCTTCTGGTGTCCCGAGCTCTGACCAGGATCTCCCATACAGAACAACCTAAGGCGTTCCAGTGCTACTCCTTCAGGCGACATCTCTGAACCTTTCCAAACTCTTCCCACAAGCCATTCCCAAAGGCTCTTGAACCACATGGTTGGGTATAGTCACAGCAATGACCCCACTCCTGGTACCAAATTCTGTCTCAGTTACTTTTCTCTCGTTGCTGAGACAAAATACCCGACACCCAAAATTAAGGAAGGAAAGGTTTATTTGGCTCACAGTTTGTGGAGGTTTCAATCCATAATCAGCTGGCTCCAAGGCAGAGTGGCACATGGCAGAGGGCAACAGTTCATGGCGGCGGAAGGTAGCAAAAACAGCAAGAGCAAAAGGGAGGAGCGTGCACAAGCAAGAGAGAGAGCAACCTCTTTCCCTCCCTTATATTACATGCAGGCTGCCCGCCCCAGGATGGGCGTAGCACTCACACCCACAATCCCAGCATTAGACCATGAATCAGTCATAAACTCCAGAAGCCCGCCTCCATGACTGCATGAGGCTTTGGGGGGACATCGAGACACAAACCATAACAGAGGCCAAAGCACAAGCAGAGGGACAATGTGAGGAATATAGATGCTGATATGGTAGCCTATCACAGAGTATGTTTACCCAGCATTTTGTATCCAATTTGCCCAGGGAAATATTTTACTTGTAATTAAATTTCACTGTTGAAATATTTATAAATAAAGGTCCACTGTCTTCAGTGAACATACACCTTTTCAGATTTTAGGGAGAGCACCTGTGGTTACCGTTTCTGATTGAAGGATTTATGCATTTCATCCAAGTTGTTCAATTTATGGCACAAAGCTGTTATTGATAACTTCTTTTACCTTTTTATGTTTTGTGTTCTCAGTAGTAATATCTACTTTTTCATTTCTTATAATAGTGGTTTATGCCCTCCCTTTTTAATTCTTGATCAGTTTTCAACAGAGTTCCTGAAATTCAGCTGTGTTCATATTTCAGCTCAGATAACTCTTGTTGTGGGGGACAACCCTGTGCATTGTAGACCGCAGGGCAGCATCCCAGGTCCCCTGTAGTAGAGGATCATAGCAAAACCTTCTTCCTCAGTTGTCGAAAACAAAGATGCTTCCTCTGGGTAATTGTGCCATATCCTTGGAAGTCTCAAAATGTGGAAGCCTAGTATACTTTGAGGCCAAACCTGAATTCTTATCTAGCACATCTTTGAAAAACTTGACATGAGCAGAAGAGGGAAAGTAAGTTTTGTGCTGGATCTCAGGTATTGTCTCAGGACCTGAAACAGCACCATGAGAAGCTTCTCAACAATCCTACACTCATGCAAATACACACTGAGAAAAAAACAAAACAAGAAGGACATGATGCTCCGTTAATAATAGGGCAGATGGCAACTGGCAATGGCTGTATAAACAGGACATCTCAGCAGCAGCAATGGACAAATTCTACAAAGGAATACCGCAGATCAAGTGTAACCATTACTGGCCGTGTACCCAAAGGGGAAGCATCAAAGTGAGAAAATTATTATAAAACACTTTAATTATGCAACATTTAACAAATAGGAAAATACATGACAAAAATCTCTAGGTCTAGCACTATAAAGAGATTATATAAGAATGGTCTAATGGTCTGTCACACTGTAAGGAACTATTAACAATAACTATGGTATACTCACACATACACACAGAGAAGTTCACTGACATAAAAAAGAAAGCAAACACTGTATAGAATTTGGCTAGATCATGAAAGCCATTGTTTATACATACTCAATATGCAACATTTATGAGAATAGGTAAAGGTATAGAAAGATAAGATTAGGAGGGAAAAGTAAATATTACAAACTTTTTTTTTATCATAGCATTATTGACAAAATCTTTTTAAATGACTTCCTTTTTAGAAAATACTTCACTACCTTGCTTAACATTTATCTGAAGAAAAGCTGCCTTTCTTAGTGTGTTCCCTGAAAAGTTAAGAGAATATTATCTCCACAACATCTGTATACAGTAGGTGCTAAATAAATGTTATTTTGACCAGCATTTGGCTTTGGCAGTGTTGCTACATTTTGTTGCACTCATCACCTTACAAATTCTCTCTATAGTACTTATGTATTTAGAATGGAAATTGTGGTAGCCCTTAAAAGAAAATTTTTTCGTGATACACATTCCCTGGTAGAAATATTTCTCAGACTGAAAAAACTCCACTTCCTACAGTGTAAGCATCAGTTAAAAGCAAAATACCAAAAAACCTCAGCACTTTCCACATAAAACCAAAAAGAACACATGATTTTTTTTTCTTACCTTCATGTGGGAGAAAAATGCTATGGGATCATGAAGCAGTGACTCTAGGGCAGAGAGCAAACAGGACTTTGGAGTAGGTTAAGGCACTTGCTCAGGGACAAACAGCAAATAGGGTGCAGAGGAAGCTGTGGAGACTTGTTGGAACGGAGGCAGTCTGACTCCGGGGTCCGTGTGTGACTGAGGCAGGGAGCAGACGTCTCTGGAATAACCACACTTGAGAGGAGACGAGGAGGCAGAGGCAATGTTGGGTGACAAGAGGGGAAAGAAAGCAAAATGTTAATCAAAGCAGCGAGCTGCGGTGTTCCTTGAGCTAAGGAAACAGGATTCATGAGCGAACCAGAAGAGACGGTGCTAGTAAGTAATCTCCACCCTGTCTAAAGACCCTTACCCCTTAAAAAAAAAAACACCTGCATAATCAGTGCCATTCCTTTGAAACCCAAAGAAAGCAAATGCCTCCTTCGTGCAGGGCTGCTCTGTCCAAGGAGGTGCCAGCTCTGCTGTCTTTCCTTCCTACAATAAACTTTCATCTTATTTTGGACTTAAAACTGGACCATGTCTGATTTCCATCTTTTTTTTTAATGTGAGTACCAGGAGTCGAACTCAGGACCTCGCTCTTGCCAGGCAGGTGCTCGCTGCGCTGAGCCATCTCACTGGCCCTGATTTCCATCTTATGTGAGACTAAAAGCCCAACACTACATTGCAACAGGTCTACACTGAGATGAGTCCTTACCTGGAAAGCTGTGTAGATGGAGAGAGGTTCCCAGGAGCAAATGAGAAGCGGGGAAATTTTCCTGAATATGATATGCTGTTTATCCTAGCACATATAGCTGAGATCTGGAGAATGTGCTTTAGTAAATTTTTTTACAGGGGTCACTAAACTGGAGAACTTATTGTGGATCTTGCTCTTTTCAACTAGAAATAATTGCTGTTTGGTGTGAGATTCAACAGCATCCACATCCTCCTTCTATGGTCTTATCCAGGGTGCTGATTATGCAAATTTAGGGGCTGACACTGTGTCCTCTCAGCCTTTCTTTGCAGAACATGTTTGCTTTGCCTTCTACCTCCAGGTAACCAGCAGGTCAGGGGCTGGAAGATAAGATGTGACTTTGTAGGAAAGACATCTTTCCTCATTCCACTTTTCCCGGCTACCTGGTGTAGAAGATGGAAACCAGAGATGTGGGGTGAAATTACTTCTTTAAAACCAGAGCTCTTTCTTTGTGCACATAGAGTACATAGCCTGTTACAAGGAGGACCTGAAGTTTTCCCTCACTTTTCTAAAAACTGTGTTTTCTCTCTTGCCTTTGTGTGCCTCAGTTAAATTTCACAAAAATGATTCACCCTAGGCATTTATCAGTAACAGTCTTGAAAGCCAAGGAAATGGCAGCTGTGAGAGTTTGAACTCTGTTGGTCACAGAAGGTACTCAGTGGTGGACAATATTTTATCTCAGAGCCCTGTCACTCAAAGCATGCCTCACATTCACAACTGCTCTATGATATTCAACAAAAAATGCACTTTAAAAAAATCTGGATTGGGTAAGTTAATAGAAAAGTATTTTCAGTCCAACCTCTATTGTGTGAAATAATCAAGAATGGAACTTTGTTACTGCCTGAAATTTGAATGTGTCGGTTCTTTTGTGTTTTCCATTTTAATTAAAAAATCTCACTGTGGATGAAAAAGATTTGATTAGAAGAACAGGGACACAAGCAGCTCAACTGTACTTATATATGGTGACAAGCACATTGTTCTCAGGGTTTCTTTTGCAGTTCCAACATAACTAGCTCTACCACATGGTCAGTTAAGTGCAGCATATTTCTATAAATAAAAGCGTATTGCAACACAGATACACCACTTATTTAATATTGGCTATGCTGCTTCTCACAGAGATAGTTTTATATTCAAGTCTGAAATATTTACCACGTGACTCTTTAAGAGCCACTTGTCTACTGCCATTGTATGACGTTAACTCCATACTTACCTCCCGTCATTTAGTTTTTGACATGGATTAAGCAATACTCCTTTTCTAAGAAGAGGACTGTAATCGTCCCTCCACTATAGTTTCCTTGCTTTGGTAGAGCTTCCATCGTATAAAGTGTTGATTCTGTACCGTCGACTGAGGTTTCTTCATTTCTCTGATCCTGGATACCTGACCATGGCTCCTTCCCACACACTTTCTACAATGCTCATGCTCAGTCATAAAACGGGGGAAGTCTTTCGGGCTTGCAATGCCAAGGTCCACATTCAGATATCTGTTCCTTTTTGTGTGGACGTGTCTTTTAACTTCACCAGGGTGGTTCCTTTATCTATGAAATAGGATAGTTGTCTTAGACAATATCTCAGCCTTTAAGAGTCTTCTCTAAGACACTTTGATTCTATGATTATTCTTGTTCCTATTAAAAATAAGATAATGAGAGCAGAAGTATCACTTTTCGGCTTCAGACACAAACAGGTACAGGAGTCCCGAAGGAAGCTTTCACTTCTCTGAATAAGAATCCTCATTCTCAGAAAAGCCATTAGCATACTTTGAGGCTGAACAGCGGTATAAACAGAGACTCAGTGAAATCTCAAGTCAAATTCTCAGCATTAGACTCAGACCCTACCGCATCTGATTGTTGAGTGCCTCTTTCTTTCTTGAGGTGAGTAATGATATCTACTGTACCACAATTACTCAGTCAGAACTGGGGGAAGCTGATGTTCTCCGAAGAAGCTGCACTTACACGAGAGCCATTGCAGACTCTTGCTTCTCTCCTAAGTAGGAGAATGTCGGGGGTCTGGAGGGATGGAATGGAGTGTCCAGAGCCATAATCGTCTTGGGCTTTCTTAGTCTCTATCAAAAAGTAGCCATGTATTTTAACCTTCAAGTGTGAACTAAAACTATCATGATTATTAGGTAAATTTTGCAGTACATATTGTTAAATTTAACAGAGCACTAGTCTCAAAAAACCCTCAAGTTATTAATGTAGTAAGATAATGTTTTAAACCATAGCTTTACCCTCCTTGCTGTAGTCTGTCTACCTCACCCTCACCAGTGCATCTGTTGAATGTACTGATTTATGTCTTCCATTGTTCCTTTGCCACAAAAGTTCACATAACCTCTTCCCCCATGGAACTAATCGTTCAGGGTGAACGGGGTCTGTGTTCCCAGGCCATGGTCAATCTCTTTGGCTCAAAATAAGCAATTTCTTTTTTATTTATTTTTTTTTTGTGGGTACCGGGGGGTCGACCTCAGGACCTCACGCGCCAGCAGGCGCCCGTGCCGCTGAGTGATATCACCGGCCCCTTTTTCGTATGTGGGTTCCAGGAGTCGAACTCAGGCCCTCGCGCTTGCCGGGCAGGCGCTTAAGCCGCTGAGCCATCTCACCGGCCCAGCAATTTCTTTTTTAAAAGAAAATTGTTATCTTTTGTTTGTTTGTTTGAGACAAGGTCTCACTATGTAGTTCAGGCTGGCCTAGAACTTACTATATATATAGCCCAGGCTGGCCTCAAACTCACAGCGATCTTCCTGCCTCAGCCTCCTGAGAGCTGGGATTACAGGCATGTGCCACCATGCCTAGCAGAAAGTTGTTATTTTACACTCACACTAAGTTTTTAAGTTTTTGTTCATAGGTTAACATTTGTGGAATGCTTAGATGAATACCTAGAATATGAAAAAAAAATACTGTGTTTAAAGGAAGCAAAACCAAAACCTTAGGTAGGGTAAGCTTCCTACATGAATGTGCCTGATAAGATATTGAGTCAAATGTTTTTACTTCAGGAGTACCAGATTCTGTGATGGTTTGGATCTCAAATGTCCCCCCACATTCTTATGTTGGGAGATGGGGCCTGGTCACCATGGGCCGGTCCCAGGGCATGTGACCTGGAAGGGTGTATTCTTGTCCCCAGGGCTCCTCTTCTCTCTCTGCTTCCTGCCCAGCATGGCGTGCACTGCTTTTCTCCACCACACTGTCCTGCCGTGACATTTCTGCTTTGGGGCCAGCAGATCTTGGAGTGAATTCACTGAAACCAGGAGCCAAAATAACCCTCTCCTCCTTTAAACTGCAGTGTCAAGTATTTTGTCTCAGTAACAAAGGTGTGACTAAGACAGACAATTGGTACCAGGACTGGGGCTGTTGATGTGACTGTACCTGGCCCTGTGATTTAGGAGTCTTTGAAACTTGTTTCTCAGAGACTGTAAAGTTTCAGAGATGCCAGCTGAGGACGATTTAGAACGTTGTGAGCAGTGTTGCTCAGAGCTCAGAAGGCTGGAATAGGTGATAGGAATGTGGGCTGTAAGGCCACACTCAGGAGGTTTCAGGTGCAGACAAGGACTCCACTGAAAATTGGACTAAAGTCATATGTGTTATGCAGAGTATTTGTCTTCACTTCACCAATGTCCCAAGGCTGGGACTGAAACTCATTTATGCCGAAGGTTGCCATATATTTTAATTTTCACATGAAATTCATATGTGGTACTTAAAAAATTGGGAAACAAGAATTTGAAGAGAAAAATTTTATTATTTTCCATTGTTTAGTTATGCGGAAAATGGAACATTAGGCAAAACCACTGCTACACTGCACATAATGCATAAACCGTGTTTCCCATCTCAGGAGGCGGGGACACCTGCTGTTCTGTGTGACATTCAACAGAACTCTTCACATGTAGGGCAACATCACATTTTTTATGTTGAAAAGTGGTATTCATGTGAGATTTGGCACACTGTGTTTGCTTTCCCTGTTTCACTGGCACTGGTTTATGCCCTCATAACAGGAGTCAATGTTACGCTTCTGTGCAGGTCTTCCTTTTCAGCCGGGTTCTGGAGGATGATGTGGGTCTCCAGATAATGGCATACCACACGTCAATGAAACTCCGGAAAATCCACTGGCTTCTCACCATGTTTTATGCAGTTCCTAAGCGTTGTGTAAGACCAGTTCAGAACAGAACAAAAGAGGGCTTGGATTCCATTTCTTTCCACGGGTTGATGCCCGATACTTACCAGTGTTTCCATTCACTGTGTCTACTCCTCCCACGAACTGGTCATACATTTTGATCATGATTGACTGCTGAACTTGGATCTTCTTTTTCATTTTCTGGGAATAACGATCAACAGGAGATCAATACCAGCACTAGATGGGGCAACAGTGATGGCACTGTTATCATTTCATCTGCAGAAAACATTGCCTTTGCCTCTTCTCAATAATTGACTGTGCCTCTTCTCTTGAGCTGCATCCGATTCCAGTGTCACTCTGACAGTGTGAACCTTTGTCAGTGTGTACCAGTGATGTCCCATTGAACTGAGCTTATCTTATCTGTCCCAGAACTGTGCAATCCTGGTGAAAAGGTTTTTGACACAAAATGGTATTGTCAAGGATAGAAGTGCCTCAACAAGGTGAAGGACAAGAGAAGCGCCAACACCATATTCCTCATGCTTAGTGTTTGAGGTTTTACCCTGCTGTGTGAATCTAGCATATCTGTCCCAGGTCTGTGGTGCCATGCAAAACTCATAGCCAAAATAAATGTGCTTTCCCTTTATAAATTGTTTGCACCTGTGATGATAACAATAAGGCACCATAGATCCATCAAAACTGAAATATTGGAACAATATTTGGAACAATCATTTGGAACAAATGTCATACATCTCTAATTGAATTTGCTTATGAGAAGTTGCAACTTGGAAAACTTCTCCATTGGATCCAAATTTACATTGTTAGCAACATGCAAATTAGAAAATATACTTCCACAGTGGTCACACATTGTAGGAGCACCAACAAAGATATTTCGTTCATCTGTTCTTTGCTCCCAAACCATATACCTTCTAGAAACTGAGATGTAACCACTCAGAAAATTCTCAGAAACATTTGAATTCAGAGGAGTGAAGCCAAGATGTACACCCATCCTTCCAGCAAATAAATTGGAGTTTTATTAGTTCTGGTGGTAAAGCTTTTGCCTGGTTTTTCAAAACTGGGACATGCAAATTATCAAACCCATAACTGATGCAATAATAATAGTTTCAGTATTTTCTTTTTACAGCACAATAGCATAACTAGTAGAGAACTAATAAAAATTACTAGTTTAAGATATAGTGCAGAAAAGATATATACACCTGTCTTCGGATACCTCCTCAAGACTGCTGCCAAAAGCTCACATCACTTTTTGACAAGCTCCCAGCACGGCGGTGTCTGCGGCAGTGACTAATTCTGTGCAACACAGGATAGCACTTACCCCCAGGAGGAAGACGTGTGAAGAATCAGATTTCGGAGATGGCCTTGAGCAGTGGGATGTAAATGACTTCCACGTGCTAGTGTTCTCTGAATCGTGCGCTAGGCATTAATGGGGAAGGGGAATGGACTAATTAATCTGGTGGAGGAAATTTCAAGGCAGCCCAACATTCAGGCTGTGGCAGGGATTCTGCTTGTTGCTTTTAGCTAGATCTACAGTGAGAATCAGGAGCAAACAGCTGAGCTAAATGACTTGAAAAGTTTGCAGTTTCACCATTAATTTTGAGGCAGGGAAACTTCATCATAGACTATCAACATTCCGTGGAAAATTGGCCACCTGGAAAAATGCATGTTTGAAAGAGGAGGGCTTGGCCAAGTAACTTTCTGCTAAAGAGATTGGCAGGAATGCTAACAATCAGAACTGGAAAAAGGACTTAAGGGCATCTCAGAAATTTTCAGGAACTCCCATTCATCAGTTGCCCCCACCCTTTCCAGAGAAGAATTGTTTCAGGGACCAAGCTCAGGGCTGTCTGCTTGGACACAACATTTTTTCTCTGCTTTCAGACCTGGTTCATACAGACCCAGATGTACCTCATGTCTGTTGTATTCCTGGACCTCTACATGATGCTTGTTTTGCAAATGTACAGAATGCAAGAAATATGGTGTCAAAGCAGCTCACACTGAGATTTCAGAGGAAAGTCTTTTGGGCAGGCGGAAGTTTCCCAAATGTCAGAGTTGCCTCCAGTGGGGTGATGCCTAGTGGAGCTGCAGTGGGGACTCTAGAAAGATACAGGTACCACAATGCACAACACCCAACAGGGAGAGCTGCAGGCAGCCTTCAAAATCTGCTTGAGGGAACAACCATGTGGCTCTGACCAGCCAAGCTGTGGGATCGATGTGGCCTAAGGCCTTGTGGGTCCATTTTTACCACACTTTGCCACCATACCCGACTTAAAGCCTTAGGATTTAAGCTCTATCCTGCTGAGTTTTGGTCTTGCTTTGGGCTACACACACCTTCCTACTTGCCAGAAACTCTGTTTCTGTCCCACCAGTGTATCTTGGAAGCAGTTAACTTGGTTTGTTGTTTTTGTTGTTGTTTTCATTTTACAGTGGTTCAGTGCTTAAAGCGCTGGCCTTGAATCTCAGATGAGGTTTTGGACTCAGATTCTTTGGTGAAGCTTCGAGATTATTGGGGATAGAGTGAATTAATTTTGCACTGTGAGATGGACATGAACCTTGGAGGCCAGAAGCATAATGTCATGTTTTGAATGTTGCTTGCTCCAAGGGCTGATGTGTTGGAAGTTTAGTCCATAGTGTGGTGATGTAGGGAGATGGTAAGAGGCAGGGAATAATGGAGAATCCTTAGATATTGGGGGTATTACCCTCTGAAGGGATTGAAGTGGTTCCCTCCAGAGAAATTTGTGTTAAGAGCAAGCCTGATCTGTCACTTCCCCTCTGGTTGCCTGTCTCAAGAAGTGCTCCCTTCGTTCCACACATACTCTTACACGTACCATTTATGATGAGGTCCTAACTTGAACTTGGTTGACACCTTCACCATATCTTTAGGCCTTTCGCCACATTTCTAGAACTGTGAGCTAAATAATTATCCATTCTTCATAATGTTATCCAGCCTCACATACTTCATGCCAGTAATGAAAATCAGACCAAGGCAACTATAAACACAAATCTTGTCATTCTCCTCTCTATGTGGTGTCAATAACTTCAGTAATTCAAGACGATAAGACTTTCCTGCATGAGCATGGATCTCTCTAGTCTTTAAAAATACCAGTACTAGGGCCGGTGAGATGGCTCAGCGGCTTAAGCGCCTGCCCGGCAAGCGCGAGGGCCCGAGTTCGACTCCCGGAGCCCACATACGAAAAAGGGGCCGGTGATATCGCTCAGCGGCACGGGCGCCTGCTGGCGTGCGAGGTCCTGAGGTCGACCCCCCGGTACCCACAAAAAAAAAAAAAAAAAAAATACCAGTACTAGTCTATAATATACCAGTGTTTAAAGAATCATATCGATAGTACTAATAGTTTAGTTTAAAAAGGAATTTTAGCACAAATGGTAATAATTTACATTCTTATAACTTGCGGCAGAATTTTGCCTATTAGCATGAGAATCTACAATGGGGTAGTTGATTTAGAATTCTAACTTTCAGTTGGATCATTACTATATTTTTATTAAAGATTAGCAGATCTATGACAACTTCCAGTTCACCACTTTTATTGTGTGTGCAAGCTTAATTCCTAGACTTTTAAGTTTTGTTATTTAAGATGATTGTATTTGTTAGAGAACTTGAATCTTTTAAAGATATCATAAATATAGCTTTGATTATTATAATGTATTCCATGTACTAAGTTTATAAGTATATCCATAATATAGGTTTCTAAAAATGTTATACTTTTCAGACCCAACACTGACTTGGAAATAGAATAAGAAATTCCTATCAAAGTAAATTTTAAAAAGTTAATGGGAGAAAATGTTTGTGAGCTATTAATCTGACACAGGATGAGTATCCAGAATATATAAATAAATTAAAGAAATAATCAATGAATAAATGAACAACTGAGCTGAAATGAACAGCTGAGCTGAAAAGACTATTCTCAAAAGAAGAAGCACAAATGCCCGATAAAGGTATGAAAAACTCTCACCTTATTTAATCATCAGGGAAATGCAAAGCAAACCTGGATAGAGCTTCCATCTCACTCCAGTTAGAATGGCTATTATCATGAAAACAAAAAATAGCAAGTTCTGGTGAGGATGTGGAGAAAATGGAAATATTCTACTCTGTTGGTGGCAACGTAGATGAAAATAGCCACTGTAGGAACGTAAATGGAGGCTGATCAAAATACTACAAATAGTATAGCTGGAATATGACCCATTCTACTGCTGCTTCATATGTACTTGAAGGAATGAAAGTCAGCCTACTGTAGAGATACTTTCATGCCCACGTTTGCTGTTGGACACTGTACAAAAGCCTGTATGTACAAGCAGCCTTGGTCCTCGGTGCCTGTTCACCAAGGAAAAGATGCAGAATGTGTGGTATATACATAATAGAGTATTAGTCAGACAAAAAGAAAAGAAAATTAGTTAATTTACAACATAATGAATGGAACGGAGATAACCATGTTAAGCAAAATAAGCCAAGCTCAGGAAGACAAGTATCACGTGTGTCCTCTCATGTGGAATCGGGGGGAGGGGGTGTGGAAGATACGAGAATAGAGGGGGGAATATTAGGGAAGGGGAAAGGGTAGGGAGGAGGCAGAATAATAGAGTAAGGAGGGGCATGATCAGTGTACTTTAAGTACTTGCATGAAAATGGCATAATAAAACCCATTGTTTTGTATACTTAATGTGCTAATAATTTTTAAAGAAATAAAAACTAAGTCAATTTAAAAGAGCAAGAGGAAACCCCATAATTTCATCATCTTGTGGCAGCATGCACTTAGAGGAGAAAGTAAATAGGCTATCCTCTCTCTCAAATTCTGAATGAAATCTTGAAAAAAAATTCTGAATAATGACTTGAAGACAAGAATCATCAACCTCAGGCTGTTTGGCTTGGATAGAAGAACAGATGGATGATCACAGGAGACTTTACATGCTTACTATTAGCACTGCGTTCAGAAAACTTTATTTGATAAAACAAAACTGACATCTACTGAATACTAAGAGTTTATTCCTCTAGAATTAGATTAGGTCTCTCTCTCCCTCTCTCTCTCTCTCTCACATACACTTTCTGTCTCCCTCTCTCTCTCTCTCTCTCTCTCACACACACACACACACACACACTTTCTCTCTCTCTCTCCCTCTCTTTCTCTCACTTTCTGTCTCTCTCTCTCTTTGTATGAGGAGGCTCTCATATGTCTGTATCACAAGCTCATCATCTATTTCTGACACCAGGACAGGTCTGCAGGTGATCTGTTACCTGGTTTTCAAGCACAGGAAGCTCACCTTCTTTACTTCTTTGTTGAGGAACCAGGCTGTGATGGTCCCAAGCCTTATCTTGGTGACATTCTCTTTCCTCCTTTGAGTATCTGCTATTCCTCCAGCACTCTTGGGGCTGTCTTCCTAGCAGGACTTGTGACTGAACCCTCCGGTGAGCTCCTTTATCAACCAGGCCCACACGATTGTCACCTGCACTGCAGGGGTTGCAGGCGTCTCACACCATGTGCATCTGCCAGGTGGCTCCTGCTCTCCAGCCCTGTACAAAGCCTCCCCGATCATATAGATCCACCTTCCTAGGTTGAGTGTTCTTGTGTCTTCGTCACATTTTTATCCCATCATGGAACGTGTAGATTAAGCTTCCACAAACAAAAAAATCCCAGTGTCATCAAGGGATCCAGGAGGGGATTAGTGGAGCTCAGCCTCAAAAAGCAGTGCTGAATTCTCTTTTCTGGGCCATTAGTAGCAAAACATAACTCATTGAAAAAGATACTGATGCTTGTCTTAGTTACTTTTCTCTCATTGCTGAGACAAAATACCCGACACCCAAAGTTAAGGAAGGAAAGGTTTATTCAGCTCGCGGTTTGTAGAGGTTTCACTCCATAACCAGTTGGCTCCAAGGCAGGGAGGCATGGCACAGGGGCAACGGTTCAAGGCGGCAGAAGACAACAAGAGCAATGAGAGCAAAAAAGCGGAAAGCAAGCCTCTTTTTCTCCCTTATATTGTACTCAGGCTACCACCCACACCATCTCCCTGCCCTCCTCTTCCCAAGCTCAGGATGTTTACAAAGTGAGGACCCTAGTCCCCCCCTGAGTTATTTAGTTAAACTTCTAAACATCTCAATTCTCAAGTTGATACTGCTTATCAACCAATACAATGCTATTGGCAAAAACATTACCAGTTGTCTCTTAATGATTCCTACAATTACATCACATATATTATTTTTGTATATATAGGTGTGTAATATATTTCATATAATTATCATACAAAGTCTAGGAAGTAACCTGGGAAAGGATGATTTTGAAAAGACTTACTGAAAAGATAGACCTCTCTCCAGCCAACGAAGAAAAGCCACAGAAGGCCAGAGGGGAGAATCTTAGAACCCATGTCCCAGCAAATAGGCAAGATTGAATGAGGCAGGAGAGCAAAGGAGAAAGCAGGCAGCGGATTAATATGCATCAGAGGTCCTGCAATGAGGAACTGTGTCCTCCTGGGAGCAGGAGTGCCTGGCCCACTCCACTAGCAGGAAATGAAGGCTGGCTCATGAGTGACTTGAGGGCTGGGACTCAGGCTGTGATGTCACCACACATCTCTCCATCCCAGAGCTCCGAGTCCACTCCATCATGATGTATTTTTTCTCTGCATTTCCACACCCCCTTCTCCAGCCACCTGCACAGCCCCCTCCTCAGTGTTCTACCCTCACGGCCAGCTTTACACTGGCACACAGTTCCACTGGTTCCAGTCACAGGGCATGGGGATTTGGTGCAGCCTGGCAACCACTCTTTGCATAGTGTGGTTGGCCTTATCAATATGGGCATAGAGAGGGAAGCCAAGTTTTGCCAGAGTCTGGATCTGGTAAAAGCCAGTATGATAAATGAGAGCCTGGCCCCGATACTCAGGCACCGTAGCTCCCATTCGCAGCTCTCCTGTGTGGTCCATCATGCTCCAGGTCACTGGGGTCCCCTCAGGCCCTCGCAGACAGAAGCTGGGGAAGGTCCGGATACAGCGCTCAATGAATCTCTGGCTCCTCTCAGTGCCACCAAAATGCCAGAATTGGTTCACCAAAGCAGCATGGGTAGCATCCAGGGATGAGAGTTTAAACATCTCTTCGTTGCTGTTGGAAAGAAGGGAAAAGAAGAGCCCTTCATATCATGTCCTGGGGGCAAATAGGAACATATTGAGGGATGTGTGTTGGGAAACCCAGTGACCTGGGTTTGTATCAACCCTGCTTGTGTGACTTTGGCCCTCCCATTAGTTAACCCCTCCTCCTCTCCATTTCTTCATGGAGCAACTGGAGATGCTTGGCACAACTCCCTTGGATAATCCCCGAGGGGCTTCAGTGAGTCAAGGGTTGCAGGCCCTTGGAACAGCACTTTGGTGTCCAATGTTGTTGCCTGTAGGATGCAAACACCAAATAAGTAGGTTAAATAAATTAGCTAATTTCAAATAATCATAAGTGCAATGAAGAAAACCAAACTTGGTCATGTATGGGGAGTGACAGAGAAGAGACTCTAGGTGGGATGAATTGCCCAGGACCCTGGGGAGATAACATTTCAATAGTCTCCAGTAACAAAAGAAGTCACTCATATGGACATTTTTACTGTTGGTATATGCTTGTGATTTACAGTAATTACATTCATCGTGGGGTAGTGGTAAGTATACATATCTCATCTTGGTGTTTTTTACTTCTTCTTCCTTTGCCTTCCCTTCCCCTCCCATTCTTGTATCCCTTTCCCATCTGCCTGGAGTCAGCCTCCCTGTTTCCTAGCATCTCTCTTTTGTTTACATGCTGCAGTATTGGGAGAGATGCATTTTAGATGGGTGGAGGGTGTTAACTGCAAGGCTCCACAGGCCTCAGGGACAGCCCACAGCTTGCCTGCTTTATATCAGGAAAGTACCGACAATACCTCCTACCCTTTCCATCTCACCGGGTGCACACAGGATCTAATGGGATTCTAGAGGTAAAGCAACCTCCCATGTTGTAATGCACCTTGCAATGTGAATAAAGTTCTTCCAGGCATAGCAACACACGAGAGCCATGGGACCAAGACTTGGCCATTCAAATCTGCTGCAAATCCATCTACTGGCACTAAATTCTGTACAGAATTAGACAAAATTCAGTTTGGGAAAATATGTGATTCATTCAAGTTGTTTTCATTGGAACCTTTGTGAAGTGAATTCATTACACACATATTTATTGAGTACCCACTCTGTGTTGGGCACTGTGTTAGTTCCTGTGGGTCTGGTAGGGAACAGGGTGTGTTCTTGCTCTTGTAGTGTTTCCGTACTGTTTCTGGGAAGATTCAGATATCAAATTAGTGAGTTAAATATATTAGCTAATTTCAAATAATTACACATGCAATGAAGAAACAAAGCTTGGTCATTTGTGGAAAATAATGGTGAACTCACTTTAGGTGGGATGATTTACCCAGGACTCTGGGGAGGGAAAATTTCAACATTCGTGAGTAACGAAAGAAGCAATTTTTAAAAACATTACGTGGGGTTCCAGGACATATATTTTAGGAGTGAGCTAAATTTCAAGGCTTTGCCTGCTTCAGAGGGAGCATGGCCCTGTCGAGATTTTCATTTTGAATTTCTAGACTCTGAAAACTGTAACAGAATGAATTTCTGTTTTTTTAAGTAAAATTTTTTGTGAGAGCCCCTGAAAACTAATATAGGAAGCAACTTTAGCAGTGACAGATGTGAATGCCATCGAGTACATTCTATCAAACTTACAGGGGCTTGGGTTTGTCTCCGTCGAGTGGTAAGTTCTTCATATCCACCAGAGAAGGGAGCAATTTCTTTGCTGTGTCAAACATCATGTAGAGATTGCACTGTGTGTGCTTCACCTTGCTTAAATTGATGTCTACAAGATTTTGTATCACACTATTCAGGCTGGACTGTGAACCTAGTTGGGAAAAAAATGAAAACATACAAGACATCATCATTGATTTTAACTTTTGGGACTTGAAGCCCAATGGTGGTGGGAGATATGTGGATATAGAGTCATCATACAGTGCATTAATCAGATTTTGTGAAAGTGGGACACAATATCCAACACCTTCATCTTGGAGGAGAGGTTCAACTTGATTCCCAGGAGCAGGGAATTCAGCCCATGACTTGGAGGCTCAAGGGCAGAAACATCATGGTGGGAGGGTGTGGCTGAGTAACGATGTTCAGTTCAGCGAATTCAGGAAGCAGAGTGGGTGGATAGGTGTACAGCACCAGAGATGAAGGGGCCAGAGACCATAAAGAATACCCAAGGTCAGACCTCCGCGTCCCACCCAAGCACACCAAGGTCTGTGCTTTATGAATCCCCTCTGCATTTACTAGTCCAGTAAAGCTGACACATTACAGTTAATACTCGCCCACACGCTTCATGATGAATCATCACAGAGGTTTTATGTTCTAATGGCTATATCACTTCCATATTTTTAAAAATTTCAGATTGAGATAATTCAAGAGTGCCTAAATATACTATACTACCATTATGTCTATCAAAGGAGACGAGGTATAAACATAAGGACTAAAAATTTTTGAACGCATTCTATGCAGTGAGTGCTATAGATCTTTGCTATCATGTCACTACATTATTCCTATTTTGCTAATCTGATTTTCTCTCATGAACTGATTCTGGGTTTAGATAGTAAATGGCCTTGGTCAATGCAACAGTAACGAATGTGATTCAGTCAGAGACTCTAAAAGGGTACTGCAGCTTGCCTATTTTTCTGCTCCTGAGGACTCTTGCGATTTTACATGTTGTCCACTTCACCCCCATCGCTGCAGTCAGTAGCTAGCAAAAGCAGTCACTATCCAGAGCCAGGCCTGGGATCTACTAACCCAGTCCTAAGTCCAGCTCACACACAGTCCTTCAGCTAACTACGCCCAAGACCAGCACGAGAAACATTCAGCTGCGCTGTTCACAAGACACACAGAAGAACCAAGTTAGCCAAGCCTAGTCCAAATTGCTCATTCACAGAGTTGGTAGACAAAAATGGATTGTTGGTTTAAAAAGTTATTTTGAGATTGTTTGAAGATCTGATAAAACAAGAATATCACTGTGCATTTCCCAATCACAATCTCACTTAATCCTTAAGGAGTCTGTATTTTGGGTACCGTTACTGTCATTTTAAACACAAGGGAACTTATCCACGGAGAGGTTGTTAATGTCCCTAGAACACAGCTAATAAGAGGCCCGGCAATCTTATGACTCCAGAGAGCATATTCGTATTGACTAAAATATTCCTTTGTGAATTGACAGCGATAAGCTTTTTTTCCCGCAAACATTTCCTTTGCTAGATCCGGGGCACACCAGAGAATAAATCAGGAATCGTATTACAGTTCACTATACAAACTATGTACACTGCTCTCAACTCATTTTCTCTATGGTATAGTAGCTGCAGACACTAGGAATGGACACTTTATATCTTGCAAGAAAGGTGTGTGAGTTTAACATTCTTATGCAAGATGAAAATCGATCCCACCAACATACGCAGAACTCAGCAACAAGGACACACTCCAGTTCTCCTACTTTGAATCTGCAAATGCTGTTTCCAGTTGATGACCTCGGGGGAGCCAAGGAATTCCTGGAGTTGCTGGGGATCCTTGGAGTAGATTAGGTAAGTGTTGGTGTAGTGATCAAGGTCATCAGTCATCTCCTGTTTGAGAAAAGAGGAATCAACCAGTGTTTGTAATTGTTGATTGCTGTAATGGTATTCAGTATCCAATTGTATTATGATTTTTTGCATGTTAAATTAGTATTTTCTGTTGCTTTTTTGCCTTCACTTAGGAATTATTTACATTATGTGGGTTAATCAAGGTCTTATAGTTGGTTAAAAGTGAAAAAAGTCCCTGAACATAACTCTTGCTACCTCAGATAATGCTTTGAAAGTTCAAAATAATCCAATTAAAATCATTTTTGATTCCTTCAAAAATCTTAAGTGAAAGACTCGAAATAACAATTGAAGAGCAAAAGAATGAGTCAAAAGAGTAAGTCTGGCACGGGCTATGAATATGTTCTTATTAAAATCTACAAAGGTTACAGAATTAGAATATCATCTATGAAAGGTGGAAGTAAAGAAAAAGCTGGTGACCAGTCCTTTCTTTAGAAAAAATGGCTTGGCATTTTTAAATGAACTATGGTAACATCAAACATATTCATATATATGTATATTCAAATACATCTAGTAAGTATCTCAAACATAGAGATCATTTCAGTATGAAGGACCAGATAAGGGAAAATGACAACCTCTTAGCATCAGAAAGGTGTTTTCCTTTGATATCAAAAAAATATTAAAAATACACTTCCTAGGGCTGGTGAGATGGCTCAGTGGCGTAAGTGCCTGCCTGGCAAGTGCAAGGTCCTGAGTTCAACTCCTGGAACCCACATACGAAAAAAGGGCCAGTGATACCGCTCAGCAGCACTGGCGCCTGCTGGCGCGCGAGGTCCCGAGGTCGACCCCCGGTACCCACAGAAAATAAAAAATAAAAAAAAATAAAAACACTTCCTTGGCCGGTGAGATAGCTCAGCAGCATAGATGCCTGCCTGGCAAGCGTGAGGTCCTGAGTTCGACTCCCGGAACCCACATAAAGGAAAAAAGGGCCAGTGATATCGCTCAGTAGCACAAGCGCTTGCTGGCAAGCACGAGATCCTGAGGTCAACTCCTGGTTCCCACATAAAAAATAAAGTAAAATAAAATAAAAAATAAAAAATAAAAATACACTTCCCACTCAGCATCAAAATAGCAATTTTCTTGTCTTGCCACATTAAACATTCATATTCTTGAAATCCAGTATTAACTAAATTTCTACTAAGAAGCAAATCTGATACTTCACTAGTAACATCTGCCACACAGGGCTGTTTTCTTCTTCCTGATTTATTAATTTTATTGGAGACAGTTTGTTACAATGCAGTTCCGCCAATGTCTCAGTGAGAGCGTTCTATTGTAACAGTCAATATGATGTGAAGGCCAGTGTTTTTAAAGACAGGAAGTACATTTTTCCTGTAGAGGAATAGCTGAAAATGGAACTTGGGTCTGATTTATTGCAATGCAGAGGTCTAGCCTAGAATATGGTCTTTTAATGTCTCTAGCAAAAGGTAAGACTCGTCTACGTCATTAGCATGATCTTAAATTGGCAAAATCTTCCAATTGTTGCCTCTAACTCCCAAGAACTGAATGTAAGAAATAACGAAGTTTGGTTTTCAGCATCAGATGCTGGCTGGGGGACTATCTTGTGAACAAAATAAAACCGTGTGTGAGTATGAAAGCATTCAACACGTACTTCAATTTTCTGTTGTATTTTTATGGTTGAGATTTAACATGTACCCCGAAAGTCTCCACTTTTGAAAGGCGATTGGATCATGGGAGTGCTATGATTATCACTGATGAGTTTATAGCTGATTCTGATGTTAGGACATTGGGTCTGGGTGGAAGGGATGGGTCACTGGGGTCTGACCTAGAAGGTTGTATTCTTGACTCTGCTTCCTCCTTTCTCTTCCTGCCTGCTAATTGTTGAGCAGCTTTCTTCCCCTGTCACCTTCCACCATGCTGTTTCTGCCATGGAGCCAGGCAACCATGGACTGAATCCTCTGAAACTATGAGCCAGAATAAACCTGGCTTCCTTTAAACTGTCAGTGTGTAGTCTTGTGTTCTAGAGAAAGAAGGTGACTAATACAGCTACCATTGCATCTTTTGTGCATTTTTGTTCCTGCCCTTTTTACACAATGTTATAATTCATCTGTGAATTTCTCTAGATTCTCCTCCAGGCTGGACTTCTGGAGGACAGGGACTTGTTGGCATTACTATGGGTTATTGTTTCTCGGGGGCCTAGCATATACCTGGCACAAGGCAGTAACACAACATACACACACACAGTGGCATATTCATTCCACAGCTGGCAACTTACCTGCTCCGGAGGACGAATAACCACAGTATTAAAATCAGGCCATGAGTCTACCAGGGCCTTAAGCCTGAATGGGTTTCCCTGGTTCATGTGGAAGACAGTCCCATAAACCTACAACATTTCAACAAAGCGAGAGATCGTCTCATTACAAAGAGATGCCGGAGTGTCTGTTCTTTGACCAGAACAGAGGGTTTTTCCCTATAAAAGCATATAATTGTTTGACTCAAAAGTAGCAGGTAAACGTCTGTGTCAATTTGCTTCTAGGGTCTGTTTCTTTTCTCTGATTAAAATATCATTTAAAAATATTAAGACCAATGCAACTCAAAAAAATATTGTTAACTCTCTTCTTATAGAATTTAATAAGATCTTTTCACAGATTTCCATCTATTATGTACCCAAAACAAATTTTTAAAAACTTAGATATATTAAAAATTTAGGGGCCAGTGAGAAGGCTCAGCGACTTAAGCACCTGCCCGGCAAGCGCGAGGGCCCGAGTTCGGCTCCCGGAACCCACATACGAAAAAAGGGCCAGTGATATCACTCAGCGGCACGGGTGCCTGCTGGCGCGTGAGGTCCTGAGGTCGACCCCCCGGTACCCACAAAAAAAAAAAAATGTAGATATATAGATCTTCATTCATTGCAAGTTTTTTTTCTATGTGTGTGTGATTAATCATTGAAGTATTCTTACGGTTGTTATTTTTAAAATTTCAGATTATTCTAATAGCTTAGATGTCAATTGCTATTCCTCATTTAAATTAAATATTTTTGGTTCTTAAAAGAAAAGTTATTATTAAATTGGCTCTCTGATGTATTGGATATTGGGTAATAAGTTTTTGGTCTCATTAAATTTTGTTTTTAGGGCTTCCTCTGATGTTTCTGTGGCGGAGGAAGAGAAGTATGGCCTCCCAAGGTAGAGACAGATTGCGCGTTTCTCACGCCTATCTATTGGCACCTGAGGGAAATTGGGCCCCCGACATTGTGGGGTCCCCCACAGGACCCCATCATACAAACAGTGGAACCTTGGCTTGGAGGGGCCAGGGTCCTTGTTATGCTCCTCGTGTACCTTCCCCTGAGGCCATCCAGGTCTGTGTGGCTCCCTCAGTGCTGAGTTTAATGAGAGTCCTGAGTCCCTGCTACGGCACCACTCAGAGGAAAGAGCAAGAGGCGCCTCCTTTGTTCCAGAGGTTGGGAGTCCAGGTTCCCCACTCAGCCTTTGCTGACGGGCTGCAGCTGCTGGGTCTCTGTGGTGCTTCCTTCAAGTGTACAGATGCTGTGTAGAGTTTACCAGGCTTCTGCTTTCTTAGTCCACTGACTAAGGAGAGTGGGGTTTTCTTCCAGGGTGTATACCTGTGAGGGATGGTACAGCTAGCGGTCCAGCTTCAGTAGTGTCTACGGGAGGCGTTGGAAGCAAATGTGCATTGGAACAAATCCCCCTGCCTACTCCAGCTTCCTCTTTCTACCTTTCCAAGTCTTCTTACATTACACACACACACACACACACACACACACACACACACCTTTTGAACTCTCTAGTACATGAATGAGTAAAAGTGTATTATAATTTCCTTTTCTATTTTTCTCTCATTTTACATCCCAAGGCTGCAGCAGGAAGAGCAGCTCACTAAGCTCCTCCTCAGAGGCAGATGCATCCTGCGTGGACCAGCTCAGATCCCCAGAGCATTGGTCTGAACTTCCCATGGCTTCCTGGTGCTCACCAGGGGTGGCCCTGCACGGATGGAGGTCAGAGAGGGTCTCAGGACCTAATTCTTTTCCTTTGCCTGATGTACCAGGCTCAAGTGGAGCCCTGCTCATCGACCTTCTCCTGTGTCTTTCATTTCCTTTCCTTTTCAATCACAGCACCCCAGTGCTGTCCTCCAAGATGAGCAGCCACACCCTGCATCTGTTCTCTTTGTGACGCATTATGTACTGTTCTTGTAATATACTCCTTTACATTTTTATCATAGTCTTAAGATTCACATGCTCTTGCTGGAAATAGAGAAATCTTGTATGCCCTTTTGTTATATCCTTCTATGGCAACATTTTCCCAAAACTATAGTGTAAAATTACTGTGAGAATATTGGTGCTGATAGAATCAGGATGTGGGATATTTTCAATGGCGTGCGGATCCCTTATGTTGTCCCTTTATATTTGTTTCCACTCCCTTTCGACCCAAGTGCTCCTTAACCATTGGCAAAACCATTATTGTATCCTGCATGTCTGTAATATTGCACCCGCAAGAATTTCATATGAATGGAATCATACAGTATGTGAACTCTTAGGAATTTTTTCCTCCTTGATGTACTTTTCTGGAGATTCGTTCATGTGTTGGAAATATCAACAGTTGATTCCTTTCACTGTTCATTATTTTTCTATAATATGGACATTGTGAAATTTGACCCTTCACCTTCTGGAAGCTATCTGAGCTATTTCCAGCTTTAATTATTTTATATGAAGCTCTTGTATATATTTATTTGTGCATTTTTTATCATCTGTATATGTTTTTGTGTGAATGACACTTTGCATTTTTTGGAGACACACGCTCAGGAGGGTAATTGCTGGTCATATGACCATTGTACATATAGCTTTGAAAGAAATCCACAATTCTTTTCTAGGTGGCTATCCCATTCCTCACTCCCGGCACAGCTTATAGGTGATCCAGTGTCTATGCATTATTGCCAGCATTTTGGTCTTGAGCTCTTGCTTTGTTCTAAGCAGGCAGGTGTCCTTGGGCAGCTGAATCAGGCACCTGAATTGTATCCTAGCTCCAGCAGTAAGTAGCTGGCCATGTTATCCAATTTCTCTCTGCCTTCGATCCATCATCTGTACCACCAGGAGAACGGTGATGTCCTTCTCCTACGGTGTTTTCAGATCTATATCAATTCAAAGGTCCTTTTTTACTCTTTCAGTTTCTCACACCAGGGAGACAATACAATGTTTACACATGTGAGTCTGATTTATTTCACTTATGAGTATGGTCTCAAGGTGCATCCATTTACCTATAAATGTCTCAAGATTATCTTTCTTTATGGCAGAGTAGTACTCTATTGTATAAAAAGACCACATCTTTTTTATCCATTCCTTGGTTGATGGGCATCTGGGTTGTTTCCAAGATTTAGCTACTACAAATTATGCTGCTATAAACATGGGTGCACATATATCACTTCATCGTAAGTCCCAGTGAGAGGTAACACTGAAAGATGCTTGATGTTGCTCCTGTTTCTATCTATGAAGTCCCCATTGGACTGAAGCTGTACTCTCACTGATTCAACTTCTGACATTCTGTGGAAATAAATTTTAAATTTCGATTCATACTAAAAAATTCAATTACTACACTCAGTAATTGTCCAGAATTTAAAATACAAAATAAGTTTAAAAAAATACACATAAATACAAACCTTTTGTAATAAACATTGCTGCAGTGATATACTGAATAGTTTTAAATTATTTTTGGTTCTCGTTCATGGATAACATGGGGTCTGTTTTTGTGTTTTTGTGCAATAGGATTTGACCTATTAAATGTTGCAAGAAGATGCATGGTAGTTAATCCCTCATTGATACACGTTTTAAAATTAGTATCTATTAAAATCAAACATTTAAAGATATAACTGGGAAAATGTCCACTGTTGTGATCATTTCTGAAAGGATACAATGAATGAGCAGAGAGCACTATTTGGCCATTTTGGGGTATCGGGTGGGTCACGTCACAGAGACCTGTTTCCCTTTCTGGGACATGAGCTTAAAGCACCTCCCTTCCAGGAAGTGAGGTGGACCTCAAGTGACACGACATGAGTTTCTGCCACAACCTCGATGCTTAGTATCAGGTACTCATTCCCACTCTTTCATAGGCACTCAGTGGGCCTTTTTTCCTGAAAATTTTTCCAGTCTCACCTTTAAGGACTCAGGGAGAGCCTTCCTCAAAGATTTCTCCAGCATCTGCAGCTTCTGTGGACCTTGTAAATGGAACATCTCGGCAAGTACCTCAGCCTGCAGGGGCAGGGAAAATAGCCAGATGTGAGAAAAGGCTTCCATTTGTTTCAACAAAACACCATAAGTGGTTACTGTGTAAACAACAGGATTTGTGTCTCACAGTTCCGGAGCCCTGCCGCAGCAGACTCAGTGTCTGGGGAAGATCTGCCTTCTGCTTCACAGATGGTGCCTTCTGACTGTGTTTGAGGTGGTGGGAGGGACAAGCTAGCCCTCTGGCATTTCTTTTGTGAGGGCACTAATCCCACTGATGAGGGGTCCACCCTTATGACCAACTTACATCCCAATGGCTGATCTACCTGAGCGTTAGTAACAGGGGAGAACAAGCTGCCTTCTTTTATTTTATTTTTAATGATCCTTGTGTAATGAAATTTATACCAAATCCAGACAATATAAGGAAGTGAAGTTATAAACTGACTCCATCTGTAATGATAGAGTTAACTGAATTTGAAACAAAGCATTTACAATTACAAGCACTTTGCATGTAACATGTCGATACTACTAACAAGTGCCTTATGGAGTGAGTTCGATTCTCTTTTTCTTCTAAGTTATAGACTAAGTGTTCTTTTTATTATTTTCATTTTAATTAGTTACTTGTGCAATACATAATAATTGCATTCGCTTTGGGGATTGTACATATTCACATACATGTCACATCTTAACCATTTTACTTCCCCTTTCCCTCCCCTCACTCCTGTCTTCCCTCACCCCCATATCTCCTTCCCATCTCCACAAAGTCGACCTCCCAGTTTTCCTATTATCTATCTTTTACTGTGCTTTTAAAATTATTTATATTTTGGTGTTTTTTATTTAGGAGAAGCCATATGATATTTATGCCTCTGAGCCTGCTTAGTCTCAGCATTGTGCTCTCAAGATGCATTCATTCATCTTCCTACAAATGAGTCAAACGATCCTTCTTTATGGCAAAGTAGTAGCCCATTGTAGGCCTTGGAAGAGGTGGAGCTGGCGCGGTCATTTTAGATTTCTAATCTTACTGTGAAGGACAGGACTCTGAAAAGGCGCCGCAAAGGTTCTGCAGGGCCACTCCGAGAAGCCACTGTGACACAGGAGAAGCAGGTGCTGGGCTGGTGTCTAAGTCCAGAATTTTCTTCAGGGCCTTTAGTTGGTGTCACGTACACCAAAGTCCTCGCCAACCCCAAGGAAGGACGAGAATGGCCAAAATACAAGGTCTTTCTCTCTAAAATTTTCCTTCTATTTTTTCTACCGTTCTGAATTTCATTCATTAAAATAAGTTAGGATTTTTTTTGGTGTTTTTGAAACAAGGTATCATTATGAGTGTAAGACGAATTTTCTATTCCCAGGATAAATCTCATTGATTGTGACATATGAAGCTTTTTATAAAATATTAGATAAATTTCTATTACACTGTTGAAGATTTCTTCATTTATGTTTCTGAGGTATATGGGTCTATACATTTCTTTACCTGGTCTTGATATAATAATAATACTTGCAAACTGCCTAATATGAGTCTTTTGTGCAAGCACGCATGTACTTGGTCGGACGTTAGCAATAACAGCCACGGCAGAAGTACGAGGTTCGCTTAAAAGTGCAGAATGAAACCCAAAAAGGCCATGTGAATAGGACATTTCAGCAGTTTCAAAAGACAAAGTGCATGATGACTTTGGACTCAGGCTTCCCATCAATAGAAAGGGGGAACGATTCAAACGGAGAAAATAAGGGCTTGGAATGGTTTTAAAAAGCAATTTTTAAAAAAATTTTTTTTTACATGCGGGTACTGGGAGTCAAACCCAGGACCTCGTGCTTGCCAGGAATGCACTTATGCACCTGAGCTATATGACCAGCCTTTATAAAGCAATATTAACAGGAAAATATATGACACAGTCCCCATGCCCCACACAAGGAGGAGAAAATAAAAATTACAATATTACAGTCTGTCACAGCTCTAAGGAACCATGAACCAAATAAGTACAATACACACGTGTACACTGAAGAGAATTAAGAGGAGAAATATAGAAATTCGTGTATAGTCCTTGATTAGATTATGTAGACCTTAGATTATACATATTCAATAAACAAACATGAAAAAATACTAAGACATTGAACAATAAGTTTAGAGGGAAAAACAAAATATTGGATGCTGCTTCTACGCCACAGCATTATAAATAAAACATTCTAAACTACCTTTCTTTTTCAGATCATTTAAATCAACAATAAATCTGGCCTCTGTTCTTTTACATATCTTTCTACATATATCTTCTCGGGTTTGAATGAGTGCTTCACTTTCCCGGTTAACATTTACCCAATGTAAAAACTTGTTTTAAACAAGTTTTCCTAAAGGAGCAAAGAAAATAATGTCTAAACAGCATCAGTATTCAACAGATGCTAAATAAATGTCATTGGATCAGCATTTTTCACTGCCAATATTGTTTCTTCTCCACACAGCCACCAACTTGCAAAATCTCCCCATAGTTATTATCTCTTCAGAAGGAAAACAAAGCTTATTTCTAAGAATTTTTTCTATGCTGAGTTTGGCTGGTTCCCCATAAATTTCAAGGTAAATAAACCTTCCTTCTCTTCCAATAAGGATCGATGAAATAAATTAGTACTTCCTTTGACAAAACCAACAAGAATATTTGATTTTCCCCACTTCGCTACGGGAGGAAAAGGGCAGAGATTTTACCTTGTGAGGTGTGCGCTTCCCTGGAAAGTTGTGGCCAGAGAGCGAGAGAGAGAGATTCCAGGATTAAATGACAAGTGGTAAACCTTTCCAGAGTAGGACATTCTCTTTATCCTGGCACACAGAGCGAGGACATGTGGTAAATTTTTTACAGAAGTTACTAAGCTGAAGATCTTTTGTGGACCTTGCTCTTTCAAGAAAAACAAGAAAAAATTGCTGGCTGGTGTGCGTTCCGCGGCTTGCGTTCTTCCCCCCAGCTCTCATCGCCTCTGGAGCTGATTTCGGAGAACGGGGAGTCTGGCTGTGCGCCTCCTCCAGCCTTCCTTCCCGGAACGTCAGCTTTCTGTCTGTCCTGTCTGAAGACAGGGGCAAGCCAAGGCCTGGGAAGACCCGGGTGTGGGGAAACCCTCTCTCCTCCTTCCTCCCTTTCCAGTTACCGGCTACAGAGGCGCGTTGGGAGGCAGAGCGTGGAGTGAAACGAGGCCCTTAAGCCAGAGCTCTTCGCTTGCACATAAGCAGAACACAAAACCTGCTACGTGCACGGAGTGCTGAAGGTTTTCCTCATTTCTGAAAAGGTGCGCTCTCCAGCGCCTTCGTGGGCTTCGCTTGAACCTCGCAGTAGCGATTCAGCATAGGCAGTTTCCAGACACACACAATCCGCGCGGAGTGCGCAGCTGGGGAGCGTGAACGGCTCCCTGTGGGTTGCAGAGCTACTGAGCGAGGGCAGCAGGAGTTCGTCCCAGAGCCCCATGTACCGAGCACCGCCGTCCTAAAACGCGGGTGCGCTCTCCCACCCGGAGTGAACGCGCTAACAGGAGAGTTTCTCATCTCAGGTCTATTGTGTGAGAACAACCAAAACGTGGAAGTTTCTAATGTTCTGGTCTTTGAATGTATCCGTTTTTTGTCTTCCACATTAGCTGATAATTTCATTATGGATGATGAGATTTTATTAGAGCAGAGACCCTGGCAGCTGTGACTAAAGTAAATGCGCACAATATTCCAGGGTTTTTCTGCACAGCCGCAAGCAGCCGTAGCTCTCCCACAGTGACTGGGAAAGCACGGCACAGTCCCGCGCGTCTGCGTGCTGAATCACGTCCACATCGGTTACCTACCTACCATCCATGCTGCTTCTCTCAGAGGTGGTTTTGTTTGCAAGTCTAAAATATTTCCTAACTGACCCTTTAAAAGTCATTTGCCTGCTCTCACTCCGAAACAGTAATTTTCTGTGTACCTCCTGTGTTTTCGTCTTTGTCATGGATTAAAAAATATGAACATTTTTCTGAGAAGAATACTGAGACAGTTGCTCAGGGACGATAGAGCTCCTGGCACAAGGTGCGGGTTCTGTACGAGAGGCCGAGATGTATTTATTCCCCTAATCACGGGTACCTGACCGCTGCTGCCTCGGTCTCACTCCCCGCACTCCCAAGTTCAATCGTGGAACTGAGGAATCTCCATCTGGCTCAGAACGCGAAGATCCGATTCAAATGTCTGCTCCCTTTCGTGTCAGACAAGTATTTATCCTCCCCAGCACGGTTCCGCATCCGTGGAACAGTGCTGCTGTGTTAGACAATAAACTCTCAGTTTATTGTTAAGCTTGGAAGACCACCAGCTTCCCCAAAACATAGAGCTAAGAACGCTAAAATAGCGTCGGAAGAAACCCTTAGGAAAGACTTCCTCACTTGGCTGTAGCCTGCCTTCCTAATGCCCCAGTGATGTACCTGTTGAATGTACTGATTTATGACTTTTTTTATTTGGTTTTAAAAGTTCCTGTAGGGCCGGTGAGATGGCTCAGCGGCATAAGCGCCTGCCTGGCATGCGCAAGGGCCCGAGTTCGACTCCCGGAACCCACATACGAAAAAAGGGCCGGTGATATCGCTCAGCGGCACGGGCGCCTGCTGGCGCGCGAGGTCCTGAGGTCGACCCCCCGGTACTCACAAAAAAAAAAAAAAATTCCTGTAACCTCTTTTTGTTGTTGCTGTTGTTGACGTTGGCTATAGAAGTTCGTGTAAGTCTTCTCCATGTGGAGCGCGTCATTCAGGAAACCTTGAATCCGTGTTCTGAGGCCACAGGCACTTTTATTAGGCTCAGAATAAATTCTTTTTATACCTTTCAAGCAAAGTTCTTATATTATATTTAAACCAGGGGTTTAAAAATGTTAAATGGGTTAGCATTTTTGGAATTCTTAGAAGAGGACCTGAAAAATAGAAAATGTGTACTGGTGATTCCTAAATGAGACAGAACCAAAAATTACCCTGATGTAGGGCAAGATGCATATATAAAGGTGTCTCTTAAAATACTGAGTCATATAATTTTTGTGTGTTATTGTAGACCTCCCTATTTTGATATTCCAATCTAGTGAGACACACTGCTGAAAAAAAAACGTGAGAGAGATGGTATATTTTCCTAGTGCACAGACCCGCACAATCCAGATAACTGTGTCTGCTTTTCCGAAAACAGTCTCACTCAGTTCTTCTGCATGTCCACCCCTGCTGGACATTCCTGACCAGCTCACTGTGTGAGTGGACATAGCTCATTCCCAGTCTCACACAGGGCTTTGACTATATTCGGAATGCCTACTGTGGATGAAACAACTATGTTAAAACATTACCCAAAATATAGCCAGAGAGCCAGATAGCAAAGATAATGTATTTTAAAATCATAGATTAAAATATTGTCCTAAATTACCTACATCTTAACAGGGTACTAATTTAGGAGACGAAGAAATATTTTTCTGTTTTACAAGTGTAGACACCTATTTTATAATACTAGAAATGGATGGTTCCAATTCACCTTTGACTCTGATCCATGTACATTCTGAGGTGATTCCCAGCTGTTGGCTGGAGATGATGCAAGACTGCCCCATTACCCTGCACTAAGCAAAGTAAAGAATATAAATTTATTTGATGTGGCTAAAAGGATTGAAATGTGTTGGGTTACATGATAATCAATATGAGGGACGATGATAGATGATGGCCTGGAGCTGTCCAATTCCAATTGTCAGGAAGGATCCCATGCACTGCCAGTTATGGTTTCAGGTGAACCTGACACCTTCAGACTCTGGCAGGACTCATAGTTCATCAAGGGAGTTGAGAGGCTGTACGTTCCGTTTTGGGAGTGGTTTGCTCTGAGGATTCATGTGTAAGAGGTGGTATGGGAGGTGGTCTGAACCTCTGAGAGGGTGGGAGTACAGGGAGAGCTACTGTCATCAAAAGTGCTACCTCAGAAGGAGTTGAAATGGTTTGCACCATAGAAAGTTATTTTAGGAGGAAGCTGATCTTCAAAACACCCTTATGTTGTCTGGAGATGGGCTCTGCTCATTTCACACATACTCTTGGATGTACCATTTACAATAAGACCTTCACCCCAATATAGGTGATTCCTTTGCTGTGCCTGTAGAACTGGAAGCTAAATAACCCTCTTTTCTTTAGAAAGTTACTCCACCTCTGGTATTTTGTGACAATAATGACAAACAGACTGGGACAACCCAAAACACAAATCTTATCAGGCTCCTGTGTATCTGGTGTCAATAACTTCAATTTTTCAAGATGATAAGATCTTGTTTCATAAGCATGGATCTCTCTAGTCTTCTAGAAATGAGTTAACTATGCAAATGTTTAAAGAATCAGACCTATAATACTGATATTTTAGTATAAAAAGGGAGATCAATATGTATAGTAATTTATATTTTTATAACTTGCAGCAGAATTTTATCCATTAAGGTCTTTTAACTAAAAATGCATAATTGAATAATTGATTTAGAGTTGTAAGTTGGATTATTATGAGAATTTTGTACAAGTTTAGAAGACCTACTATAACTTTTAATTCACTAATTTTATTGTAAGTTTAATTACTAAAGTTTTAAGAATTATTTGCTATTTAGGATGATTCTATTTGTTGCAGATAATTTGTCTTCAAAAGGAAAATTATAAATATAGTTTGGATCATTAAAAGTATTTAATATACTAGGTTTATAAATGGATTTAACCACATTTATGTGTTCTTAAAAAGAAATTGCTTGCATTTCAGACCTCTAACTGACTTGGAAATAAAATAAATTCATATCAAAATGAATTTTTACAAAATGAATTTACTGGAAGAAAATCCTTGAGAGCTGTTAATTTGACACAGCATTAGTATTAAGAATATATAAAACACAAAATTTCAAAATGAAAGAACAATTAATAAAATCAATAAGTGGACAACTGAGCTAAAGAGGAAGTACAAATAGCCAATAAATGCATGAAAAAATGTTCAACATCTTTAGACATTGGAAAGACAAATTAAATCTACATTGAGATTCCATTTCATCTTCATTAGGGTGTCTATTATCAATAAAACCAAGAAAAATGGCAAATATTGGTGAGGCTGTGGGGTAAAAGAATCATTTATACACTGTTGGTTAGAATAGAAATCAGTACAGCCACTGTGGAAAAGAGTATGGAGGCTCCTCAAAAAAATAAATATAAAGCTAAGTATGATCCCACCCTACCACTCCTTGGTAAATACCCAAAGGAATGAAAGGCAACACGTTATGGAGGTGCCTGCACCCAGGGTTTTCATGCCCAATTTACAAGAGCCAAGTTACCATATCAGCCTAAATGACCACCAGTGGATTAAAGGATAAAGAAAACATATGAAGATGTTAGCTAAACGGAAGAAGGCATTCAGGTAATTTTCAGCATAATGAATGGAGCTGGAGATCATCATATTAAGCAAGTAAGTTAGACTCAGAAAGACAGGTATCATGCGTTTCCTGTCATATATGGAATCAAAGAAGGAAAGATGGCATGAAATTAGAAGGATGACATTAGGGAAGAGAAGGAACTGGGAGGAAAGAGGAGGAATAAGAAAGGGCTTTAGGGAGGGTGGATATTATCAAAGTATGTTAACTGCCTACATGAAAATGTCATAATGAACCCCATTATGGTGTACAATTTAATATGTGCTAATAATGTTTTTAAAAAGAATAAAAATTAATCTACTTAAAAGAGCAGAATGGAGCTCTATATTTCCATCATCTTGTGGCCACTTTAGCCAAGACTGGAAAGAAAATATTCTTATTACTCATGGCAAGTTCTTATTGAAGTCTTGAAGAAATTCTGAATAATGATCTAAAGCCATATGACAGTCTACCTCAGGCTGCTGTTTGAGCTTCAAGAACTAACGGGCCAGTGCCTATCACAGGTGGTTTTACATGTTATTGTCAGCACTACTTTGAGATCACTTCATTTGGTGAGACAAAATCAATATTCCTCCCCCCTACTAAATCAAGATTTCTTTTTAACCAGAATAGGTCTCTCTCTTTCTCTCTCTGCCTCTCTCTGTCTCTCTGTCTCTGTTTCATCTCTGTCTCTCTCTCTCTCCTTTTCTCTGTCTCTGCCACATATCATGTGGTCTCTGTCTCAGTATGAAGAGATTCTCCTTTCCCTACTTCTGTATCACAAGTTCATCTTCTATTTGTGACGTCAGGACAAGTCTGCAGGTTATGTACCACCCAGTGTTCAAGTACAAGAAACTCAGCTATTTTTCTCACTGGTTGAGGACCCGAGCTGTGATGGTCCCAAGCTTTATCTCAGGGACATTCCCTTTCCTTCTTTCCTCCTTTAAGTACCTGCTATTCCTCTAGTTCTGTTGGGACCTCTTCCTTGAAAGCCTCAGGACTGACTCCTCCAGAAGGTTCCTTTATCAATCAGACCCACACAACCTTCCTTGCACTGCAGGGGTTGCAGGCATCTTACTGCATGTGTCACTACCAGGTGTCACCTGATCTCCAGCCCTGTACAAAGCTTCCCACAGCCCCTGTCCCAGATCATACGCACCACTTCCTTAGGTCTGACGTTCTTGCTAAGGTTCCACAAAGAATTTCTGCACTGTGAGGGGAATCTGGAAGGGATTAATGGAACTCGGCCTTTAGGAGCAATGCTGGAGTCTTTTTCCAGGATATGAGTTGCAAAAGATAGCTCTTTACAAAACATATTAATACCAGTTGGAAAAACATTATTGACTCCTTTGCTTTTGAATAATTCTTATTATTGCATCACATATTATTTATATTCATATATGCATGCAATATATTTTATGCTGTTTTCATAGAAGATGTAGGAAGTTATCTGGGAAAGCAATACAAAGGAAAGACAACTCTCCAGGCAATAAAAGAAAAAAACTGCCAAGGAGGCCAGAGGGGAAAAAATCATAGAACCCACATCCTGGCAAGTGAAGAAGAGTCAATGGTCCAGGGGCGCAAAGGAGAAACCATGCAGCCGACTAAAGCACAGTACAAGCAACTGGGACTGAGGGGGTGGTACCACGCTGGGAGCAGGAGTGCCTGGCCACTGCAGCCCAAGGAAGTGAAGGACAGCCTGCGAGTGACTTGAGGACAAGGACTCAGGGTGAGCTGTTTGTCGCTGATCCCTGTTGCGAGCTCACAGCCTCCTCCACATAATAATTTATTCTTTTTCTCAGCTTCCCCATCAACAACTCCAGATGCTGCACCGTCCACTCTGTGTTCCGTGCTCAGGGCCCGCTTCACACAGGCACACAGCTCTGCTGGTTCCACTCGCAGGGCTTGGGGACACAGTGCGGCTCGATGCTTCTCCTGTGCATGGTGTGGCTGGCCCTATCCACATGCACATGCAATGGGAAGCCAAGTTTTCTCAGAGTCTGGACCTGGCAATAGGTAACATGACAAATGAGAGCCTGGCCCCAGTACTCAGGCATGGTGCCAACCATTCGCAGCTCTCCAGTGTGGTCCATCAGGGTCCAGATCACCGGGGTCCCCTCAGGCCCCAGGAGACAGAAGCTGGGGAAGGTCCGGATACAGTGTTCAATGAATCTCTGGCTCCTCTCAGTGCCACCAAAATGCCAGAATTGGTTCACCAAAGCAGCATGGGTTACATCCAGGGATGAGAGTTTAAACATCTCTTCGTTGCTGTTGGAAAGAAGGGAAAAGAAGAGCCCTTCATATCATGTCCTGGGGGCAAATAGGAACATATTGAGGGATGTGTGTTGGGAAACCCAGTGACCTGGGTTTGTATCAACCCTGCTTGTGTGACTTTGGCCCTCCCATTAGTTAACCCCTCCTCCTCTCCATTTCTTCACGGAGTGACTGGAGATGCTTGGCACAACTCCCTTGGATAATCCCCGAGGGGCTTCAGTGAGTCAGGGGTTGCAGGCACTTGGAACAACACTTTGGTGTCTAATGTTGCTGCCAGTAGCATGCAAACACCAAATAAGTAGGTTAAATAAATTAGCTAATTTCAAATAATCATAAGTGCAATGAAGAAAACCAAACTTGGTCATGTCTGGGGAGTGACAGAAAAGAGACTCTAGGTGGGATGAATTGCCCATGAGGTAACATTTCAACAGTCTCCAGTAACAAAAGAAGTCATTCGTATGAACATTTTTACTGTCGGCATATGCTTGTGATTTATAGTAATTGCATTCATCGTGGAGAAATTGTAAGTATACATATCTCATCTTGGTGTTTTTTACTTCCTCTTCCTTTACCTTCCCTTCCCCTCCCACTCCTGTATCCCTTTCCCATCTGCCTAGAGTCTGCCTCCCTATTCCTTAGCATCTCTCTTTTATTTCCGTACTGCAGTATTGGGAGAGATGCATTTTAGATGGGTGGAGGGTGTTAATTGCAAGGCTCCACAGACATCAAAGGGAGTCCCCACCTTGACTTTGGATTTCTAGACTCAGAAAATGTGAGAAAATTAATTTCTATTGTTTTAGATAGAATTTTTGTGACAGCGCTTGAAAACTAACGTTAAAGACAACTTCAGCAGTGACAGGCGTGGATAGTGGAGAGTGTTTGTCACCAAACTTACAGGGACTTGGGTTTGTTGGCATTGGATGCTAAGTTCTTTGTGTCCACCAGGAAAGGAACCAGTTTCTTCATGGTGTCAATTGTCAGATGGAGATTGCATTGTGTGTGCTTGACCTGGCCACGATGAATGGATACAAGATTCTCTATCACCTTATGCAGGCTGGACTGTTACCCTAGATGGGGAAAATCAGGAAGCATAAATCATTTTTCATGTCGACTTTGGGGAATGTCATGCAATGCTGTTGGAAAGTGCATGGGTATAGAGATATCGCACACACTTTGTGTTCAGTCGTAATAGAGGTTTTATATGGCAATGGATACATCGCTTTCACATTTTCTAAAATTTCAGATTTGGATAATACCACGAGTCCTGTATACATTATAGTACAGTTATGACTATCAAAGGAGGTAGGGCATAGACCTAATGACTAAAATTTCTTCAACAAATTCTATGCCCTAAGTGTTTAGACTTTTGTTATAAAGTGTCAGTGTTGTTCTTATCTCACTAACATGATTTTCTCTTTGGAAATGTTTCTGGGCTTAGCCTGGTGTGTGCCTTGGCCATAAACAATTCCCTAGTGGGCATTAAAAGTGGGCACTGGGTCTCGCCTTGTCATGCTGCTCCTGAGAACCCTGTGACTTTTACATGTCATTCAAGCCACTTCCATCACTGCAGTCAATAGTTCGCACAAAGTTAGGATCAACGACCAGGCCTGAGACCATGACTAACGTAGTCCTCCAGTTCTCACGCAACCCTCCAGTTGTGTTCAAATGGCTGGTCTGGCGAGACTAGCGGAAGAACCTTCAAGATAAGTCTATTCCAAAGTGCTGACCCACACATTATGAGCTAATAAATAATTGTTGCTCTAACTAGATATTGCAAGATGGTTTGAAAATCTAACTGATAAAACCAGAGTACTGCCATTTCAACAAAGCAAGAGATCATCTCATTACAAAGAGATGCTGGAGTTCCTCTTGTTTGACCAAAACAGATATTTTTAAATAAAATCATGGAATTTTTATAACTCAAAAGTAGCAGGTAAACATGTGTACCAAATGGCTTTAGGTCCTTCTTGTTCCAATTATAATATCTTTTTAAAAATATTATGATAAAAACAACATATGAACACATTCTCCTGTTGTAGAATTTAGTAACATCTTTCACAGATTTCCTTCTATCACGTTGACAAAACAAATATTGCAAAAATAAAAAACTTCGGCAATTTTCTTATTCATTGAAAGTATTTTGGGGATTACCCATTAAAGCATTTTTATCATTTTGGCTTTAAAATCTTCCCCAGATTATTCTAAAATCTTTATTATCTCACTGATGATATGTGTTGATTGTTTCTCTTTCAAACTCAAATTTTCCTGGTTATTAAATAAAAAGCTATCATACAATTGAATCGCTGAATTATTGGATATTACATAATGAGACTCTGGGTCTTGTTTCAATTTTGTTGTAGGGGATTTCTCTGGTGTTGGTCTGGCAGGGGAAGAAAAGAAAGGTGGCCCCTCAGAGGTGAAAGGTGGCCCCTCAGAGGTGAAAGGTGGGCATTGAATCCAGATTTTCCACTGAATCTCCATTGATGCCTGAGGATAGTTGTGGTCCCCGATATTATGGGGCTGGATTCCAAGTTTCCACTTGCCCTTCACTGGTGGGCATACAGCTTCTTGTTATGCTTCCCAGGTACCATCCCCTAAGGCCATCCTGGGTCTGTGTGGCTCCCTCAGGGCTCGGTGTAATGAGAGTCCTGAGTCCTCACTAGGCCTCCTCTGACACCACTGAGAGGAAGGGGTGAGAGGTGCCGCCTTCATTCCAGGAAGTGGATGGGTTCAGTTTACCCAAACATTGTGTCAGGCCTTTCAAGGTGTCAGTGCCAAAAGTAAAAAACAGATGTGCCCACGATTCACCTAATGTGTGGTCCGATAACTAACACTTACATGGATTTTCTGTGTGTCAGCCAGTGTTACCCCCCAACACACAATCCTTCATGGTAACAGCCACCCCAAGAGCTGGGAGTTCTCATGACCCCCATTTTGCCTGGCAGTGAAGCCACATACTAACCTTTTTGCTCACTCACTTGGTACAGGCCCTGCACAGTGGTCACCAAACATGTACATTCCTGTTCTTATTCCTGCTAAGGAGTGAAGTCCACACAGTGACATCTTTTGTATCAGATGCCTGCACCTTGACTGACATGTGCTCCCAGGCACAAGCTCTAAGGGCTTCAGTTTCCTTATGCGAAATAATCTTATCCTTTGTGTTATGGCTTATCTCTGGATATCCCCCAAAGCTGCAAGGGGATATAAGTGAGGCTTTTCACAGGTGGCTGGATCTAGAGTGTGTGATGCTGGGGTCAAGGGTGTGTGATTATTAAATCAGTCCACTGATTGGTTTGGCATAGTTCTGGGTGTGGATAATGGGAAGGCCCACAGTGGGTGTGAGTGCTACCTGCCCTAAGGGAGTGTTGCCTGGATAGAACATAAGGGGCAGAAAGAGGGCTGCTGTCATAGCTTGTTGCTTGCTGCTTCTTTGCTACTTTGCTGCTTTGCTGCCTTCTGCCCACCATGAACTATTTCTTCTCTGCTATGCTACCCTGCCTTGAAGCCCGCCAACTATGAACTGAAACCTCTACAAACTGTGAACTACAATAAACCTTTCCTCTTTTAACTTTAGGTGTCGGGTATTTTGTCTCAGCAATGAGAAAAGTCACTAAGACAACTTGTTTCCAACAGCAACCAGAAAATGATTAAATTCCCATCCCTGGATGTTACCTGTGCTGCCTTGGTGAATAGAATCTGATATTTTTGTGGCACTGAGAGAAGTGGGAGATTCATCAAACACTGGATCTGGACCTTCTCCAGCTTCTGGCTGCTGAGGTCTCAGGAGGACAATAGTAACCTGGATTCTATTGGACCAGACTGGAGAACTGCAAATGGGAGCTATGATGACTGGGTACTGGAGCCAGGCCCTCATTTCCATACCGGCCTTTTCCAGATCCAGGGTCTAGCAAGACATAGCTTCCCCATGAATGGCCATGTGGATAGGGCCAGCACCAAGCTGCATCATGTGCTCATTCCCTGCAAGTGGAAATGTGTGCCTGCATAAACCTGGCCTGGATATTGATATACATTGATGAGTGGGCTGTGCCTCTGGCTGGAGAAGTGAACAGGTAAACAGAGGGAAAGAATAAACCATCATGGAGTAGACTCTGTGCCCTGCTCCTATCACAGGAGTCAGGTTTGCTGTGGGGATGTGACATTGCAGGGCTGCAGCAGGAAAAGCAGCTCACTAAGCTCCTCCACAGAGGCAAGGTGCATCCTGGATGGACCAGCTCAGATCCCCCAGCATTGGTCTGGACTTCCCATGGCTTCCTGGTGTTCACCGGGTGGCCCTGCATGGATGAAGGTTGGAGAGACTTCCAGGACCTAATCATTTTCCTCTGTATGCTGGTTCAGGCCCAGGTAGAGCTATTGCGGTCTGCCTTCTTAGTTCGTTTATTTCTTTTCCCCTCAGCCATAGTAGAACCCCCAATCCTTTCTGCCAAGATGAGAGGTGTTGTCCTTTATTCATTTTCTTTGTAATCCCTTATTTAAAATGAACATCGTGTACTGCTCTTGCAATATACTTTTTTATGATTCAACCATGCTCATAATTCTGAGATAAATAGAAATGTAGGTGCAATTGCTGAAAGCCAGATCCAGATGTGCTGAGGTGCCCAGCTCCAACTGCAGCTCCCAGATTGCAATGAGTAAATTTCCCCAAAATAGATCTCTGCTGCCGGAACTTGAGACTCCGTGGCACATTATTGTGTAAGCACGGCAGCCACAGTGATAGAGAGCTCTTCTAAGTGGCTCTGATCATAAACCTCTCTCACCGAACACATGGCAAATAAAACACAAGTCAGAAATGAGGGGGGTATTGTCTCAGGAAGCCCATCCTTCTGCAGGTCCACTGCTGGGCTCTGTCCCTCTTTGAAGACCTCAGTGTTTCTGCCACACCTTTTATTACCCTGCGGCCTGAGCAGTGGGAGAGCCACAGAGAGAACACAGGGAAATTCTGAAAGCCAAAAATGAATCCTGCAGCTTTAGTGAGGGTGAGCTCACAATAGTCCTGGAGTGTGAGATATCTGAGGGGGGAGAATCAGCATGCCATACTTTAAAGCAAGCTCATACTCTTAAGCTGCCAACGTGTCAAGCATCAGGCACTGGGCGATTCCAAACAAGGACAGCAGACACCCCAGAAGCCAGACGATGTGATTGAGTCCAATCCTATTAAACTAAGTAGGGTAAGAAGGTAGACAATAACAAGAACAGAGGAAAGCCAAGATTATATCACTCCAAAACTACCAACTCCCCCAAAGTAGATCAAAGGGACTGATGAAGATAGCTGAATTGTATGAAATGATCAAAGAAGGAAATATGTGAGCACAAAATGATATAACTAAAAAGAAACTGGACTTAGTACAAATTGATCAGTGCAATTAAAAAAAGATTCAAGTAAAAAATCAGAAGAGCAAACCAAAAGGATTTGAACTATGAATGACAAATTTAACAAAGAATAGAGTCCACAAAAAGTGCCGAACAGAAATCTCAGAGATGTTTCTGTTGACAGCATGGGCAGCAGAAGTGACCAATGTGAAGAGAGAGTGTCATAATTAGAAGGCAGATCTGATGCAATATGACCATTAGTCACAGATATCTTAAAAATAACTGATCATGGAAATGGATCCAACAGCTACTAGATGACATAAAGAAGGCTAATTTGAGACCAGCTGGAGTAAAAGTCAGAAGACAGCATGCAGGGGGATAAAAAAATATCTATTTACAGAAATCATAGCAGAAAACATTCCAAATATGGGGAAATAACATACAGGTAAGTAAGGCAAATAGAATGCCAAATAATTGCAATCAGAGAAGAAGCTATTCATGACACTTCATAGTCAAAATCCCAGAAGTCCAACATAAGGACAGAATCTTAGAAGCTGTCAAAGAAATGCAAAAAAAATATTTATAAAGGTAAAGACATTAAAATTATAGCGGATTTCTCAATACAAACCTTAATGGCCAAGAGAGTGAAATATTTGAAGCCCTAAAAAAACTATTAACTCAGAATAATATAGTATCCTCCAAAACTATATTTCAAAATTTATAGAGAAATAAGGACTTCAATAAAGAAAAACCTTAAGAAACTCATGACAACAAAACAAACACTCCAAAAAATTCTGAAGGATCACTAAGACAGAGATAATGATGCCAACAATCCCAAAAAAGTCAAATGGAATGAATTTATCAAGCATATTGAGCAGTTGAACAAAAAGGTGAAATAAAGGAATTAACAACAGAAAATACAATGATAAGAGTAAGTGAATACCTTTCAGTAATAACTTGATGTAAATAAGTTACATTGCATCAAAAGATGCAGATTGGTAGACCAGATGAAAAAAACAATACCAAAGGTATGCTGCATACAAGAGACACATTTAATTCAAAAAGAAATTTATAGATTAAAAATCAAAGGCAGGAAGAGAATAACCCATGCAATGAGTCCAAAAGCAGGCAGGACTAACTACTCTATTTTCATACAAAGTGGAATTCAAGCCAAAACAGACAGAACAGCCGAAAAAAGTCACTACATGTTCACGGAGTGAACAATTCAACAGGAAGAGACAGCAATCGCAAATACAAGCAGCACATACTGGTATCTCCACCTTCATGAAAGAAATACTACTAGACCTAAAAGATCAGATAAACACTAAACGCATTAACACAATTATAGTGGGGGATCTCAATACCTCACTTCCACACAGACAGATCAACCTGGCAAATTATCAACAAAGAAACATCGGAGTTGAACCACACTTTTGAACAAATAAGCAATAGATATTTACAGTGTTCCACCCAACTGCAACAGAATACACATTCTTCTCAGAAGCACACAAAACTTTCTCCAGATTAGACCACATTTGGGTTTACTAGCCTGTACACCTTAGTTAACTAATTACAAAAGAATCAAGAGGATTCTGTGTGTATTATCAAATCATAGTGCAATGAAACTAGAAATCAATTGCAAAAGAAATAACAGAAATTTTGCAAACCCCTGGAAATTAAATAACATACATTTGAATAATCAATAGATCATGAAAAAAATCAAGGAAGACAGTAAACAAAACCTAGAACCAAATGAAAAGTCCAATACAACATAACAGAATGAATGTGACACACACACACACACACACACACACACACACAAAAACAGTCCTGAGAGAGAACTTTATTTCTATGAATGCCCACATTAGAAAAACAGAGTGAGCCCAAATAGGTAACATTCTGATACACCTGAAAGTTTTAGAAAGACAAAATCAGTCCAAATCCAAAGCTAGTACAAAGAATGAAATCTTAAAGATCAGAGCAAAAATTAATGAAATTGAGACTAAAAAAAATACAATGTATCAAAGACATGCTTCTTCAGAAGAGTAAACGAAATAGATAAATCCACAGCCAAACTTAAAAAAGGAAAGAAAAGAGCCATACCAAAGCAATTAGAAATTTAAAAAACAAAATCACAATAGATACCATTGAAATCCAGAAGATTATTAGTAACTACTTTGAAAACCTGTGCTCCAATAAATTGAAGAATCTAGAAAAAAATGTATAGATTATGAGACACATATGAATTAACAAGACTAAAGAAAGAGCATATAAAAAACCCTGAACAATCCAATAACAGGCAATACAATTGAGGCAGTAATAAAAAAAAAAAAACTACCAAGAATAGTTCAGGACTCAGTGGATTCACTAGCGCATTCTTTAAGAACTTCAGGGAAGATTTCATGCCAATAATTCTCAAACTCATTAATGAAACTGAGAGGGAAGAAATATTCTCATTCCAGGAAGGTAGCATTAGTTTGATTCCATAACCAGACAAGGACCCAACTAAAAAAGAAAACTACAGGCCAATCTCTTTAATGAACATAGATGCAGAAATTCTCAAAAAGACACCAGAAATGAATCATTTATAAAATCATGACCTAATAAGCTTCATCATAGGAATTCAAGAGTGGATTAATATATGTAAATCAATAAATATATCACAAACAGAAGCGGGAACAAAAATCACACGATTCTCTTCATAGGTGCAAGAAAATCCTCTGGCAAAATCCAACATCCACTCATAGCAAACAACCTGAAGAAAATAGGTATAGAAGGACATTATCTCAATCTGATAAAAGCCATTTGTGACAAACCTATCACCAACATCAATGGGGAAGAACTAAAAGCTATTCCTCTAAAAATAGGAACAAGATAGGGATGTCCACTATCAGCAATCTTGTTCAATATAGTTCTGAAAACATTACCCAGAACAATCAAGCATGAGAAAGTAAAAAAAAAATCCATAAAAAGCAAAGAATAGAAATATCATTATTTGTAAATGACACAATTCTTTACATAGAAGGGCCCCCCAAATTCCATGAAAGATTGCTAGAACTAATAATCAAATCCAGCAATAGCAGGATACAAAGTCAACACAGGAAATTCAATAGCATTTCTGTACACCAATAAAGAACCCACTGAAAAAGAAATTAGATAAATGATACCATTCACAATAGCATCAAGAAAAATTAAATACTTAGGAATTAACCTAATCAAGGAAATGAAAGACCTCTTTAATGAAAATCTTAATATTCTGAGAAAAGAGATTGAAGAAGACATCTGAAAATGGAAGATGTCCCCTGCTCCTGGATAGACAAAACCAGTATTGTCAAAATGGACAAACTATCAAAAGGGATGTATAGATTTAATGTAACCCAAATCAAAATACCAACATCATTTCTCATAGAATTAGACAAAATCATCCTAAAACTTGCATGGAACCGGAAGACACCCAGAATAGCAAAGGCAATCCTAGGCAACAAGAGCAAAACAGAAAGCATCACAATCCCAGATTTCAAGTTATATTACAAAACTACAGTGATAGAAACAGCATGGTACCAGCACAAACTCAGACATACGATTCATTGGAATAGAAGAGAGAATGTTGAAACAACCCCAGGTGCATTAAGTTATCTGATCTTTGACAAAGGGGCAAAAACATATGCTGGAGGAAAGATAGCTTCTTCAACAAATGGTGCTGGGAAAACTGGCTCTCCACAGGTAGAAGATTGAATGTAGACCCATATCACTCACCATGTGTTAAAGTAAAATAAAGCTGGGTCAAAGATCTACATGTTAAAACAGAAAGATTTAATCTGCTGGAAGACAAAATAGGTAAAGCTCTGGAAGACATTGTCATAGGAAAAGTCTTCTTGAACAAAACCTATATCGTATAAGAAATACTACCAAAAATCAATGAATGGGATCATATCAAATTAAAAATCCTCTGCACAGCAAAGAAAACAAACAGTGAACAAAACAATCAACAGAGTAAAGGAAAACCTACAGAATGGGAAAACATTTTGCCAGCTGCTCCTTGGACAGAGGACTAATATTTAAAATATATAAAGAACTCAAAAAATTACAGTCCCCAAAATAAAAGACACAATGAAAACATGCGCAACTAAAATTGATACAGATTTCTCAGAAAGAGAAGTACAAAAGACCAATAAATGCAGGAAGAAATTTCAACATCTCTAGTCATTATAGAAATGCAAATCAAAACACTGAAATTCCCTCTTACTCCTGAAAGAATAGCTACCATCAAGAAATCAAATAATTACAAATGCTGATGAGGCTTTGGGGAATAAGAACTCTTCTACCTTGTTTGTGGAAATGTAAAATACTACAACTACTATAGAATTTCTGCAAAAACTAAAACTAAAAATTCCATTCAACCCAGTTATCTCCCTTGTAGGTATATTCCCACAAGATTTCACGACATCATATTACTGAATAGTTTTTCAATGCACTGATGTATGAGTATATTCATTCATGAATCTATTGAAGGCCACTTGGGTTGTTTCTAGTTTTAAGTGATTATAAACACCATCACTATTATCATTAATGTACAGGCTTTCGTGTGAGCATGTTTTCATTTCTACTGGAGTGCATTTCCAGAGTTGTGTGATGTGTATATTTAACTTGAGAAATTATTTAACTTTCTTCTAAGGTGGCTGCATTACTTTACATTCTTATGATAGTGTATGGGAGGTCTATGTGCTCCACATTATTTCCAACAAATGTGCAGATGATTTACCCTGTGAAGCCATAGCCAGAAATCCTCGACAATACCCTTCAAATCCATGTTGAAAGACATTTGCAGAGCTGATTCTCCAGGCAGGCCAAAAGATTAAGGCTAAAGTGTATTTCAACAGATGTAATAGCTTGAGGTACTGAAAATGTTGAATTTTATCCAAGCTGTGTGATTCAGCAAAACTGCAATGGTTAATGAAATCCCTCCCTACTCTCTGTGTTCTGAAAACAGCTTACTGCAAAGATCCATCCTTCCCACCCCACCCTCCCCCCGGCTTAGGACTCCCAGGTGTTCTCCTTCTTTATCAAGGACAAGGGTTAACATGAACTGTATTTGCCTCATGCGTAAGAGGTGAGCTAATTTCCAGTGATAAATGAGAAGAAAATAACAGACTTTAGACAATTCTCTCTCCTCTCAGCCTGAGTCAGCGTGCAGCCCCTCCTTAAAAGCCCCCACCAAGAATATACTGCATTCGGTGTGGAGTGCTCACATGTGCCATCCACACTGTTATCCTAGCCTTCACAAATGGTTAACTAAACTGTTCACCTCAGTGGCTTATCAGAACAAAGTTTTGTTAACCAACTTGACCAAACTTAAATTCAGCTGAACTTTGAGGCATCACCCTCTGCACCCTCCTCATGAGGAAGATAATCTATAAAATTGCTTGCTCCTCCTTATATAACAACTGATCTTTTCTTTCCTGCCTTTCAGTTATTTGTAGATAGTATCATCTCATAATCTCCTTATTAAAATAGCCTCCCTATTGCAACAATTCTGTTCCTTGTGTTTAATAATATTTTAATTGAAAATTTCTCTTTTCCAAAAATAGAGTTGGTTTTCCTTTAAAAATACTTGGTACAGCTTTGCTATAAGTTAAATTGAATTTTGTGACTAGCCTAGAAATCTGGGTATGAAGGTCAATGTATTCTTTTTGCTACAAACCTTTTCCTATTTTTTTAATTTAAAATTGCCCTAACTGATCTTGAGAATTTACTACAATGGCTTTGTGGGATCTCAGCTCATCTAAAAAGATCATTTCCTATAATTTCCTTCCCTTCACATTGCAGTGAGGTTAGGTCACAAGAGAGATTTTTATGGGAGATTTGGAGGCAGAATTGAAGTGGCAGCCACTTTTGTGGCTCACCAATTGGATAGAGATAGTGCCTAAGTTGCCAAGTGTTTTGTTGTCCCCAATCTGTTAGTTCTCTGCTATTCTGACCAAGACTGTGGATTCAATTCCATAATGGAAGAACGGGTAGCACACCCATACTACCAAGCCAAAGTCAACAAAATTGACCCTCAGTTATCCTCAGCGCCATGGAGCCTCAGCTTATGCTCTCCCCTACTTTAAATTCACTTCCACCCCCAATGCCTTGCTTCTGTGAACTTCAGCCTGTAGCATCAGATGGGAACAAACAACCCTGTAGAAACTGCTTAAATAACACATGCATTTGTATAAGATCATCTCCTTATAATGAATCTCCTTCATTGTTTCTCTGTTTTGATTAATACACTTACCCTGATTAATACACTTACCCTGATCATGTCTCCAGGCAACCATGACTAAAGTATAATAGATATCTTTCCTGTGGTCTAAGAATTCATAATGTAATAAGGAAAATAAAGCATAACAAAATAGCACTTAAATTAGAACAAAATTATTTTATATATGTTCAAAACAGTGCTATGGATTTCACAACATTTTTAAGTTCTCTCTTTTTGGGGGAGAGATGCTATTCTTCCAGCTTTATTGAGATATAATTGACAAATAAAAATTTATAACATTATTTTGAGCATTATACAATGTACACATATATTGAAACATCACAGGATACCCCATAAATATGTACAATTTGTAAGTATCAGTTACAATTTTTTAGAAATAGAAAACATTGGACCTCAAGATGGCGGATGAGTAAGAAGCAGGCAGCGAAACTCTCTCTAGAAGTTACCATTGGAACACGGGAATATAGCGACCCGGAAAGCGCAGGAGGGGGGGAGATGCCTCCCCGAAACCCAGAGAAGTTCTGAAGCGCAATCTGGGACCCCCGGCACCAGTGACAGGTGACTTCCAACAAAGAAGAAGGAAAGAAGGAGCAGACCGCACGCGCGCACCTTCCACTATCCTGGGAGTTGCAGCGCCGCGGAAGCTCAATTCTACGGACACACGGTGGCAGCTGGTGCCCAGGGAGCCCCCACGGAGGATCCTGAGACAGCGGCGGGGCAGGGGAGCGGCGGAGAACGGCGCTGACCAGCGGTGAGTGTCTCTCAGCCACAGCTGCCCCGCGCCAGAGAGCAACCGGACGGGCGCCATTGTGGGGGGTGTGGCGAAACTCAGAGCGGCTCGGAAACTGCTCTGGGAACTTGTGCTCCGGACAGGACAGCACGGGGCCTCTCAGGCCCACGAAAGTGTGCTGAGGTCAGCAGGCGAACGAGACTGGACTCTCAGCCACACCTGTCCCGCGCCAGAGAGCGACTGGCCCGGCGCCATTGTGGGGGGCGTGGCGAAAAACCAGAGCGGCGGGAACCACTGCAGGGAACCCGCGCTCAGGACAGCGCGCTGAGCCTCTCAGGCCCAGGGATCGTGAAAGGGCGCTGAGAGCGGAGGCGAGCTAGACTGGTCTCTGCCTGAAAGTACCCGCATCTGCTCACCGCCCGCCAGAGGGCGCTCCTGGCTTACTGGGACGGACCTGCACAGAACAGGACTCTGTCACCACAGGGTAACTGCCTACAGCAGAGTCAACACCTGGAACTGATTCTTTTTATTTTTTTTTATTATTTTTTTTATTTTTATTTTTTATTATTTTTTTTATTTTTATTTTTTATTATTTTTTTTTCTCACTGATTTGTTTTTTGTTCTGGCGAAGGGTTTTTTTTTTTCTTTTTGTTTTGTTTTGTTTTGTTTTTTGGTGGGGTTATATTTTTGATCTGTCTGTTTTATTGCTTTTATCTTCGTTTTTGTTTCTGTATGTGTATTTGCTCTTTCCTTCATTATTCTCTCTGGTTTTTTATATGAGTGTAAATAGCGCCTCTAACTTCTTTCTGATTGTGGTTGTGATCTGTTCTTCCTTTTATCCCTTCCTTCTCTTTCTACCACCTGTCCTCTGCACTAGTGTCCCAATTTTAGTGGGATCCCTCTTGGTCCTCTAACCTTACATCTAATTCCTTCCTCTTCTCCCAATACTCTATTTCCTCCTTAACTCATTTTAAATTTAAACTCCTCAGGGGAAAAATTGCCATACACAGGACTTGTATACTGCATATAATTTTTCTGGTGTGTTTTAGATTTTGTTATATAACCGCAACTCTATACAGCTAAAAGTGGTAAATAACTGGTTAGCTCAGTCTGTCATTTTCTAGGCTGTGTTTGATGCTTTAGTTAACATTATAGCCAAATGTGAAATAATTGTTCTAAACATCTTTCCTTCCTGATATTTCATGATTGAGATTGACTAAGGGACACAGAAAATACAGTGGCACAGTACCAAAGAATCAAGGACTGGGCCAAACAGGTAGCAACTTCGCATACCCAACGAATTGAAGAGGTAGGATCTGGCAGAAAGCTCAAAACCTAAAAGCAAGCTCCACTTGGAAGATACTGCAGAGAAGTAGTCATCTTCTAAAGATCTTAAACACTAGCAATAAAGTAACCTACTATAGGTAATTTGCAAACATCACCCCAGGAATTAAAGAAAGAAAAAATGAGACGACACTTAAACAAGATGCAACCCCACACATCCAATTCACCAAAGGCAAACCTAGGGAGCAACGAGGTGGGACAATCCGAAAGCCACCCACCTGGCCTATCTGAAGTGGTAACAACAAAGCAACTGAATGAGGTTCTGGAAAAAATTAAAACAGAAATAATCTCACAGATAACTGCAGAGATAATGTCTACAATGAAGACCATGCTTAAAGACACTATAGCTGATACAGACAAAAAAATAGATGAACTTAAGAAAACTATAGAAACCATGAATGCTCAGCATAGGAAAGAAATGGAATCCATAAGGCAGATTCAAGCAGATACCCAAGAGATAAAAAATTCCATTGAAAGTATTTGTAGCAGAATAAGCCAATGCGAGGACAGGATCTCAGATATAGAAGACAGGCTTGCAATTAGTGATCATGAAATGGAAAAATTCTTAAAAATAGCAAGGGACCATGAAAAATCAATTCAGCAGCTGCTAGATGACTCAAAGATAAACAACTTAAGAATAATTGGAATAAATGAAAAAGCAGGAGATAGCATCAACGACATTAAAACCTTGTTCAAAGACATAATCAGGGAGAACTTTCCTGGAAGAGAAAAGGAATTTGACACCCCTATAAGTGAAGCTTTTAGAACACTAACTAGACATGATCAAAAAAAAACTTCAGCCAGACATATTATAGTCAAGATCCCAGAAATTCAACAGAAGGGCAGAATCTTAAAAGCTGTTAGGGAGAAGAGACAAATCACCTATGAAGGAAAACCCATCAGAATCACAGCTGACTTTTCAGCACAAACCCTCAATTCAAGAAGAGCTTGGAATGATGTATTGCAAGCTCTAAAGGAAAATAATTTTCAGCCCAGATTGATGTACCCTGCAAAACTATCTTTCAAAATTGATGGAGAAATAAAATACTTTCATGACAAAGAACATCTGAGAAAATTTATGACCACCAAACCAGCACTCCAAAACGTTCTGAAGGACATTCTAGAAAGAGATAGGAACCCCAACAGAAGGAATCCACCAGGCAGGGCAAATAATTAAATAGCCGGAAAGCAGAAAAACAAAGAGTGGGAACCAACAACAGGAAAATATCATGACAAGTCAATACATATCAGTTTTAACCATCAATGTTAACGGTCTCAATTCACCAATCAAAAGGCACAGACTGGCGAAATGGATCAAGAAGCAAGATCCAACAATATGCTGTATACAAGAAACACATTTAATTCAGAAAGAAATTCATAGACTGAAAGTCAAAGGATGGAAAACAATACTCCATGCCACAGGAACCCAGAAAAAAGCAGGGGTAGCTATTCTTTTTGCAGACAAAGTGAACTTCAAGCCAAGAAGGATTCAGAGAGATAAAGACGGTCATTACATCCTTGTAAAGGGAACAATCCAAGAGGAAGAGATAGCGATCATAAATATATATGCGTCAAATACTAATGCACCCAGCTACATAAAACAAGTACTAAAGGACATGAAAAATCAAATAAGCACTAATACAATTATATTGGGAGATCTCAATACTCCACTGTCACAAAAAGATAGATCAACTGGACAGAAAATCAATAATGAAATAGTAGAACTGAACCAAACTTTTGAACAAATGGACTTAGTAGATGTCTACAGAGTGTTCCATCCCACAACATCAGAATACACATTTTTCTCAGCTGCACATGGGACGTTCTCCAAAATAGACCACATACTAGCTCATAAAACCTGCTTAAGTAAATGCAAAGGAATTGAAATTATCCCATGCATATTATCAGACCATAGTGCAATGAAATTGGAAATCAATGGCAAAAGATCCCACAAAAACTCCCTAAACACATGGAAATTAAACAGCATCCTCCTGAACAACCAATGGGTCACAGATGAAATTAAAGAAGAAATTAGTCACTTTCTACAACTGAATGACAATGACAGTACAACATACCGGAACTTATGGGATACAATGAAAGCAGTCCTAAGAGGGAAATTTATAGCATTAAACACTTATATCAGGAAAATAGAGCAAGCGCAAATAAACAACTTAAGGGTGAACCTCGAGCTTCTAGAAAAAGAAGAGCAGGTTAAGCCAAAAGCCCGTACAAGGGAGGAAATTATAAAGATCAGAGCAGAAATTAACGTATTGGAGATTAAAAAAAACAATACAAAGAATCAATGAAGCAAAAAGTTGGTTCTTTGAAAGAATAAATAAGATTGACAAACCCTTATCCAACCTTATTAAAAAAAGAAAAGAAAAGACTCAAATCCATGCAATTGAAAATGAAAAGGGTGATATCACGACGGACCCTGCAGAAATCCAGAAGATCATCTATACCTATTTTGAAAATTTATATTCTACTAAGATGGAAAATGCAGAAGAAATGGACAGATTCCTAGATTCGTATGAATTACCAAAGCTAAATCAAGAAGATTTAAAAATCCTAAATAAACCAATATCAACCAATGAAATTGAAGATGTAATTAAAAACCTCCCAACAAAGAAAAGCCCAGGCCCTGATGGATTCACTGCCGAATTCTACAAGAAATTTAGAGAAGACCTAACGCCACTACTTCTCAAACTTTTCAATGAAATTGAAAGGGAAGCAATACTCCCAAATTCATTCCTGGAAGCAAGCATTACCCTGATACCAAAACCAGAGAAGGACCCAACTAAGAAAGAGAACTACAGGCCAATCTCCCTAATGAACATAGATGCAAAAATCCTTAATAAGATACTGGCAAACAGAATCCAACAAATCATCAAGATTATACACCATGACCAAGTTGGATTCATCCCTGGGATGCAGGGATGGTTCAACATACGTAAATCAATAAATGTAATACAGCATATTAACAGAACCAAAGACTAAAATCACATGATCATCTCAATAGATGCAGAAAAAGCTTTTGACAAAGTCCAGCACCTTTTCATGATAAAAACCCTACAGAAAATTGGAATAGAGGGTCTTTATCTCAATCTGGTAAAAGCTATCTATGACAAACCAACAGCCAATATTATACTAAATGGCCAAAAACTGAAAGCCTTCCCTCTAAAATCAGGAACAAGACAAGGATGTCCACTGTCCCCACTCTTATTCAACATAGTTCTGGAAACTTTAGCCAGAGCGATTAGACAAGAGAAAGAAATAAAAGGAATAATGATTGGAAAGGAAGAAGTTAAATTATCATTATTTGCAGATGACATGATACTCTACACAGAAGATCCCAAAAACTCCACTAAAAAACTGCTAGATTTAATAAGCAAATTCAGTAGTGTAGCTGGATACAAAGTCAATACTCAAAAGTCAATAGCCTTCCTGTACACAAATAATAAACTTACTGAAAGAGAAATTAGGGAAACAATACCTTTCACAATAACATCCAAAAAAATGAAATACCTAGGAATCAACCTCACGAAGGATGTAAAAGACCTCTATACTGAAAACTACAGTACTCTGAAAAAGGAGATTGAAGAGGATATCAGAAAATGGAAAGATATCCCTTGCTCCTGGATAGGAAGAACCAATATAGTGAAAATGGCCATACTTCCAAAATTGTTATACAGATTTAATGCAATTCCAATCAAAATTCCAACAGCATATCTCATAGAATTAGAGAAAACAATCCTAAAATTCATTTGGAATCAGAAGAGACCTAGAATAGCAAAGGCAATTCTGGGCAACAAAGGCAAGGCAGGGGGCATCACAATCCCCGACTTGAAATTATACTATAAAGCTACTGTGATAAAAACAGTGTGGTACTGGCAAAAAAACAGACCTGAAGATCAATGGAACAGATTAGAAGATGCTGAAACAACCCCAGACATACTAAGCCACCTTATCTTTGACAAAGGTGCCAAACACATTCGCTGGAAGAAAGATAGCCTCTTTAATAAATGGTGCTGGAAAAACTGGCTCTACACATGCCGAAGATTAAAACTAGATCCATATCTTTCACCATGCACTAAACTAAATTCAAAATGGATCAGAGATCTAAATATTAAAACAGAAACATTAAATCTGCTGGAAAGTAGGATAGGTAAAACCCTTGGAGACATTGGTGTAGGCAAAGACTTTATGAATAAAAACTCAACCGCACGGGAACTATCCCAAAGAATCAATAACTGGGATCTCATCTTATTAAAAAGCTTTTGCACAGCAAGAGAAACCACCAACAGAGTGAAGAGACAACCCACAATGTGGGAAAAAATGTTTGCCAGCTGTTCCTCAGACAAAGGACTACTATCGAGAACATATAAAGAACTCAAAAAAATCAGACCTCCCAAATTTAAAGACCCACTCCAAAAATGGGCATCTGAGATGAATACACATTTCTCAGATGAAGAAATACTAATGGCAAACAAATATACAAAAAAATGTGCAACATCACTAGTCATTCGAGAGATGCAAATTAAAACAACACTGAGATACCATCTCACCCCAGAAAGAATGGCTACTATTAAGAAATCAACTAATAACAAATGCTGGAGGGGCTGTGGGGAAAAAGGAACCCTTCTTCACTGTTGGTGGGAGTGTCGACTGGTACAGCCACTGTGGAAGTCAGTGTGGAGATTCCTCAGAAAACTAGGGTTGGAGGTCCCATTTGACCCAGCTATTCCCCTTCTGGGCATCTTCCCAGAAGTATTAAAAACATCGTACCACAGCGATATATGTGCACCCATGTTTATAGCAGCACAATTTGTAATAGCCAGATCTTGGAAACAACCCAAATGCCCATCAACTGAGGAATGGATAAGAAAGATGTGGTATTTTTATACAATGGAGTACTATTCAGCCATAAAGAAGGATAAACTGGAGACTTTTATAGGTAAATGGATGCAACTCGAGAAAATACTCATAAGTGAAATAAACCAGAAGCACATGTGTAAGCATCGTATTATCTCTCTAGTATGAGAAACTGAAAGAGTAAATAAGATCCAAAATGTACAATAGATATGGTGAATCAAAAAGAAACTGGTCAAAAGGAAAGAGAGACTGGAATAGGGAAAAGAAAGAAGGGAAAGGGAAAAAAATTGTATATATATATATATAAGATGGTTAAGATAGATACACTACCATTTTTACTTAGTTCATTGAAGAGTAAGGTTTGTGCCAATAATGTTTGGACAATTGAATGCTAATGTCTGGTGTCCTGAATAACTAACTTAAAGATAGTAATACGTAATGTATTAACCATTGTTACCCTCCTATTATGTTGTTTTGAAAATTTGTTCTTCTTTTGATTTGTTTTGTTTTTTTCTTCTCTTTAAAATAAAAAAAAAAAGAAATAGAAAACATTGTATATATTGAAAGTGTACTACTTTGTGTTTTGACATACATATACACTGTGAAATGATTATGACAAGCTAAACATACGCCAAGTTCTCTTTTTAATGTGGTCATTTTTATATGTATTAAACTGTCTTTATTCTTTTAGTTTTTTATTACCAAATGATAGGTAGAGCCAATTCCCTGATCCTATCTCTTGTTCTCTTTTCTTAAACTTTGATTCATTTCTAAACTTAAGCTCAGGCTACTGCTGGATCTGAGAACAGGTGCTTCATTCTCCCTATTGCCCCTGATGGCCATTCACTTTAGGGTACACGCCACCATTGGGACTGAGGGGTTTTTTTGTTTTTGTTTTTTTTGTTTTTTTGTGGATACTAGGGGTCGAACTCAGGACCTCGCACTTGTGAGCAGGCATTTGTGCCTCTGAGCGATATCACTGGCCCTTTTTTCCTTTGTATGTGGGTACTGGGAGTCAAATTCAGGACCTCGCACCCGCCAGGCAGGTGCTTATGCCACTGAGCCATTTCACCAGCCCTGAGGTTTGCGCCCTCCCAGAGCTGCCTTCCACCATGGCCAGCTGCCATATGTCCAGTATCTCACCCCATTATGTGCATCATATCCCCCTGGGCTGCTGAGTGCACTCACCCCTGTATATCCCTTAAAGACACTGAGCTCTTCTACACCCTGTGTCCAAAGCCATTATCTACGGCTGAAGAAATTAGAAAAACTACACTGAGCACCTAACTGGAGCCAGATCCTGTGGCACATCCTCAGATGAGTCTCCTACAAAAGCCACGTTATAAAATTGGTACAAAGAACTGATCTCCCAGGTGTGCAAATATCAATATAGGCGCAAGCCGTATGAAAAGCAAAGTCCCACAACATCTCCAGAGGAATATAACAACTCTCTAGCCATGAGCCCTGAAGAAAGAATATAGATGAAAGTGCATGATAAAGAATTCAAAAGAATGATTACAAGGAAATCCAGTCAGATCCAAGAGAATATGGAGAGACCACTCAACAAAATTGGGAAAAAATTCATGATATGAATAGGAAATTCACTAGAGCTGGAAATCATAGAAATTTTTGGAAATGAGAAACTTGATAAATCAAATTAAAAAATACAGATGAGAGCATAAACATCAGACTAGACCAAGCAAAAGAAATGACGTCTGAACTTGAAGACAGAAATATCTGAGGGAGGGAGCGCCAAGATGGCAGAGTGGCAAGCAACAGAGAAAGAGCCTCTCTGGGAGTTGCCATCCAGACACTGGAATATAGCAACACAAGGAAGACAAGGAGGAGGGAACTGGGTCCCCTGGACCCAGGAAAGGTCTGAGGCATGAATTGAAGCCCACAGAGAGAGTGAAGAGAGAAACTTTGATGAAGAAGAAGGAGGTAGCCAGCGGCACCTTCTCCCTGAGACGGGACTCACTGCACAAGAGGAGCGGTTCAAACCTGCAGACACACAGTGACTGCTGGTGACCCCAGAGGCTCCACAGAGAGACGCAGCAGTGGAGGGGAGCAGTGGATGTGATGGACTGCACTAGCTGGTGGTGAGTGCTGAGGGCTCAGTCATCCTGTGCGGAAGAGAGCAATTGGCCAGGAGCCATCTTGGAGGGGGTGGCAGAGCTCAGAACTCAAAGCGGCTCCTGGGTCCATCTAGCAGCTCCCAGCTGGGCTCAGGCCTGTGGAAGGTGCACTGACAGCTGCAGGCCAAATGAGTCTGGTCTCGGCCAGAAGGTGCAGGCTCACTGAGATTATCCACTACCCTGTCAAAAAGCTACTGCTGGCTTGCTGGGATAGATTGGCATGGATTGGGACCCTGTCTCCACACGTTGTCTACCAACAACAGCAGAGACAAACCTGGAAGTGGACTTTTCTCGCTCTCTCTCTCTCTCATTTGTTTTTTGGTCTTGTTGTTGTGGTTTTTTGTTTTTCACTTTTTTCTCCCCCCTTCATTGTTTCATCTTGTTTTTATATGAGTGTGAACATCATTTCTAGCTTCTTTGTGATTGTTGTTCTATTCTATTCTTCTTTTTATCTCTTCCTTCTCTCTTTCCCTCCAGTCTTCTACACCAGTTTCCCAAAGTTAGCATGATCCCCTTTCATCCTCCAACCTTACTTCTAATCTCCTTTTCTTCTACTTCTCTATTTTCTTCCTAACCCCTTTTAAACTTTAACCACTGAGGGTAAAGTTGACATATTAAGGACTTACACACTGCATATAATTTTCTGGTTTGTTTTAGATTTTGATATATAACTACAAATATAGTTCATATGGTTAAAGATGACAAATAAATCATTACCTCAGTTTGTAATTTTTTAGCCTGTATTTGATGCTATTGTTATTGTTGATAGTCCCACTTTAGCCAACAGTGACATAACTGTTCTAAACAGTTCCTGGTATTCCAAGACTGAGATTGACAAAGGTTCATAGAAAATAGTATGGCACAGTGCCAAAGAACCAGGGTCTGGGCCAAGCAGGCAGCAACTTCTCATTCCCAACAAATTAAAGAGGTAGGATCTTGCAACAGACTCAAAACCCAAAAATCAGTTACACCTGGAAGATACCTCAGAGAAGTAGTCATTTCCTGAGGGTTCTAAATACTAGCAATAAAGCAACCCACCATAGGCAATTTACAAGCATCACCCCAGGAATTATTATTATTATTATTTTTTGTAGGTACCGGGGGTTGACCTCAGGACTTCGCATGCCAGCAGGCGCCCATGCCGCTGAGCGATATCACCGGCCCTTTTTTTTGTATGTGGGTACCAGGAGTCGAACTCAGGACCTTGCGCTTGCCAGGCAGGTGCTTATGCCACTGAGCTATCTCACCAGCCCCACCCAAGGAATTAAACTAAAAAACAAAAGAAAATGAGAAGACACTTAAACAAGATCCGTCCGCAGACATCCAGTTCACCAAAGGCAAACCGAGGGTGCAATGAGGTAGGACAATCTGAAAGACACCCACCTGTCCTCTCTGAAGTGGTAACAACAAAGCAATTGAATGAGGCTCTAGAAAAATTCAAATCAGAAATAATTTCTCAGATAACTGCGGAGATGTTGTCCACAATGAAAACCATGCTTAGTGACTCTAGATAAGATACAGATTTAAAAAAACAGTGGAGCTTAAGAAAATTATGGGAACTATGAATGCTCAGCATAGGAAAGAAATTGAATCCATGAGACAGAGTCAAGCAGGTATCCAGGACAGTAAAAATTCCACTGAAAATATAAGCAGGAGATTAAACCAATGTGAGGACAGGATCTCAGATATAGATGACAGGCTTGCAGTTAGTGATCATGAAAAGAAAGATTTCTTAAAAATAGCAAGGGACCATGAGAAAACAATCCAGCAGCTGCTAGATGAGGCAAAGAAGAATAACTTAAGATTGATTGGAGTCAATAAAAAGCAGGAGATAACACAAATGATATTAAAAAACTGTTCACAGACGTCATGGCAGAAAACTTCCCTGGTAGAGAAAAAGAATTTGACATAAAGTTAACTGAGGCATATAGAACTCCAATTTGCCATGATCAAAAACAATCTACAGCCAGGCATATCATAGTCAAGATTCCAGAAATTCAACACGATAATAGCATCTTAAAAGCTATTAAGGAAAAGAAACAAATCGCCTATAAAGGAAAGCCAATCAGAATCACAGCTGACTTCCCAGCACAAACCCTCAAGTCAAGGAGAGCTTGGAGTGAAGTATTTCAAGCTCTAAAGGAAAACAACCTTCAACCCAGATTGATGTACCCCATAAAACTACCTTTCAAAGCTGATGGAGAAATAAGATACTTCCATGACAAAGAACAGCTGAACAAATTTATGACCACTAAACCAGCACTCTAAAATGTTTTGAAGGACATTCTAGAAAGAGATAACAAGGACTATAACTCCATGAACCCCAACAGAAGGAATCCACCAGGTAAGGCAAACAATTAAACGGGGGGTTGGGGGGAAGGCAGGAGCCAACAACAGGAAAATAACATAACAAGGATAAGTCAGTACATATCAGTTATAACCAACAATGTTAGTGGTCTCAATTCACCAATCAAAAGACACAGACTGGCAGAATGGATCAAGAAGAAAGATCCAGGGGGCCAGTGAGATAGCTCAGTGGCATAAATGCCTGCCTGACAAGCGTGAGGTCCTGAGGTTGACTCCCGGTACCCACATAAAAAAAGAAGAAGAAGAAGAAGAAGAAGAAGAAGAAGAAGAAGAAGAAGAAGAAGAAGAAGAAGAAGAAGAAGAAGAAAGATCCAACAATATCCTGCATACAAGAAACATATTTAATTCAGAAAGAAATTCATAGACTGAAAGTCAAAGGATGGAAAACAATACACCATGTGACAGCAACCCAGAAAAAAGTAGGGTAGCTATTCTTTTTGCAGACATAGTGAATTTCAAGCCAAGACTGATTAAGAGAGACAAAGAAGGTCACTATATCCTTGTAAAGGGAACAATCCAAGAGGAAGAGATAACAATCATAAATATATATGCAATAAATACCAGTGCACCCCACTATATAAAACAAATATTAATGGACATGAAAAATCAAATGAGCACTAATACAATTGTATTGGGGATCTCAATACCCCACACAAAAAGACAGATCAACTAGGCAAAAAATCAACAATGAAATATTAGAACTGAAACAAACTTTTGAACAAATAGACTTAGTAGATGTCTACAGAGTGCTCCACCCAACAACACCAGAATGCACATTCTTCTCAGCTGCGCATGGTACATTTTCCAAACTAAACCACATACTAGCTCATAGAACATGCTTAAGTGAATGTAAAGGAATTTAAATTATCCTATGCATATTATCAGACTATAGTGTAATGAAATTGAAAATCAATGCCAAAAGAAACCACAAGAACTTCATAAACATATGGAAATTAAATAGCACCCTCCTGAACAACCAACGGGTCACAGATGAAATTAAAGAAGAAATTAGAAAGTTTCTACAATTAAGTGATAATGACAATACAACATACTGTAATTTATGGGACACAATGAAAGCTGTCCTAAGAGGGAGATTTATAGCAGTGAATACCCATATCAAGAAAACAGAGCGAGTGCAAATAAACAACTTAATGGTAAACCTCAAACTTCTAGGAAGAGAAGAGCAGGCTAAGCCAAAAGCTCACATGAGGGAGGAAATTATAAAAATCAGAGCATAAATTAACACATTGGAAAGTAAGAAAACAATACAAAGAATCAATGACTCGAAGAGTTGGTTCTTTGAAAGATTTTTAAAAATTGACAAATCCTTAGCCAATCTTATCAAAAAAAAAGGAAAGAAAAGACTCAAATCCATGCAATTAGGAATGAAAAGGGTGAAATCACAATGAACCCTGCAGAAATCCAGAAGATCATCTATACCTTCTTTGAGAACTTGTATTCTAATAAGATGGAAGATGCAGAAGAAATGGAAGGTTCCTAGATACATATGAATTACCAAAGCCGAATCAAGAAAATATAAAAATCTTAAATAAACCAATATCAGTCAGTGAAATTGAAAATGAAATTAAAAACCTACCAACACAGAAAACCCAGGACCTGATGGATTCACTGCTGAATTCTACAAGAATTTAGAGAAGACCTAATACCACTACTTCTCAAACTCTTCAATGAAATTGAAAGGGAAAAAATAATCCTAAACTCATTCCTGGAAGCAAGCATTGCCCTGATACCAAAACCAGAAAAGGACCCAACTAAGAAAGAGAACTACAGGCCAATCTCCCTAGTGATCATAGGTGCAAAAATCCTCGATAAGGAACTAGCAAATAGAATGCAGCAAATCGTCAAGAAGATTATAACCATGACCAAAGGAGATTCATCCCAGGCATACAGGAATGGTTCAACATACACAAATCAATAAATGTAATACACCATATTGACAGAGCCAAGGACAAAAACCATCTCATCATCTCAATAGATGCAGAAAAAACTTTTGACAAAGTCCACCACTCATTCATGATAAAAACCCTACAGAAAATAGCAATAAATGTCTTTTTTTTTTTTTTGTAGGTACCGGGGTGTCAACCTCAGGACCTCGTGCGCCAGCAGGCGCCCGTGCCGCTGAGCGATATCACCGGCCCCTTTTTGCTATGTGGGTTCCGGGAGTCGAACTCGGGCCCTCGTGCTTGCCGGGCAGGCGCTTGAGCCGCTGAGCCATCTCACCGGCCCTAGCAATAAATGTCTTTATCTCAATCTGATAAAAGCCATCTCTGATAAACCAACAGCCAACATCATACTAAATGGACAAAAACTGAAAGCTTTCACTCTAAAATCAGGAGCAAGACAAGGATGTCCACTGTCACCATTCATATTCAACATAGTCCTAGAAACTTTAGCCAGAGCAATAAGACAAGAGAAAGAAACAGAAGGAATAAGGATAGGAAAGGAAGAAGTTAAATTAAATTATCATTTTTTGTGGATGACATGATACTCTACATAGAAGACCCCAAAACTCCACCAAAAACCTGCTAGATTTAATAAGTAAATTCAGTAGCATAGCTGGATATGAAGTCAACACTCAAAAATCAATAGCCTTCCTCTACACGAATAACAAACACACTGAGAGAGAAATTAGGGAAACAACACATTTCACAATAGCATCCAAAAAATGAATTACTTAGGAAATCAGTCTAATGAATGATGTAAAAGACCTCTACATTGAAAATTACAGTACTGTGAAAAAGGAGATTGAAGAGGATATCAGAAAATGGAAAGATATCCCTTGCTCTTTTATAGGAAGAACGAACATAGTGAAAATGGCCATACTCCCAAAACTGTTACACAGATTTAATGCAATCCCGATCAAAATACCATTAGCATACTTCATAGAACTAGAGAAAACATTCCTAAAATTCATTTGGAACCAGAAGAGACCTAGAATAGCAAAGGCAATTCTGGGCACCAAAGGCAAGGCAGGGGGCACCACAATCCCTGACCTGAAATTATACTACACAACTACTGTGATAAAATAAGCAAGGTTCTGGAAAAACAAACAAACAAAAAACAAACAAACAAACAAAAAACAGACCCCAAGATCGATAGAACAGGTTAGAAGGTGCAGAAACAACTGACATACTCAGCCACCTTATCTTTGACAAAGGTGCTAAACACATTCACTGGAAGAAAGATAGCCTCTTTAATAAATGGTGCCAGAAAAACTGGCTCGCTGCATGCCAAAGACTAAAACTAGACTCATATATATCGCCATGCACTAAACTAAGGTCAAAATGGATCAAAGGTCTAAATATTAAAACAGAAACACTAAATCTAATGGAACAGAAATTAGGTAGAAATCTTGAAGACATAGGTATAGGCAGAGACTTCATGAACAAAACCCAAACTGCAAAGGAAGTACTTCAAAGAATCAACAACTGGGATCTCATTTTATTAAAAAGCTTTTGCACATCAAAAGAAATAACCAACAGAGTAAAAAGACAAGCCACAGAGTGGGAAAAATTTTAGCCAATTGTCCCTCAGACAAAAGATTTATATCTAGAACATATAAAGAATTGAAAAAATCATACCACCCAAATTGAAGGACCCAACCCAAAAACGGGCATCTGAGATGAATACACACTTCTCAGAGGTAGAAGTGCAAATGGCAAATAAATACATGGAAAAAAGTTCAATGTCATTGGTCATTTGAGAGATGCAAATTAAAACAACACTGAGATTCCATCTCTCCCCAGGAAGAATGACTATCATCAAATAAACAACTGATAACTGATGCTGGAGGGGCTGTGGGGAAAAAAGAACCTTTCTCCACTGTTGGTGGGAGTGTCGACTGGTGCAACCACTGTGGAAATCAGTGTGAAGATTCCTCAAAAAGCTAGGGTTGGAGGCCCCGTTTGACCCAACTATTCCCTTTCTGGGTATCTTCCCAGAAGTATTAAAACTATGATACCACAGTGATATATGTGCACCCAAGTTTATAGTAGCACAATTTATAACAGCTAAATCTTGGAAACAACCCAAATGACCATCAACCAAGGAATGGATAAAAAGGATGTGCTATTTTTATACAATGGAGTACTACTCAGCCATAAAGAAGGATAAACTTGAGATTTTTATAGGTAAATGGCTGCAACTTCAGACCATACTCATAAATGAAATGAAATAAATCAGAGTCGCATGTGTAAACATCATATTGTCTCCCTACTGCAAGAAGCTGAGAGAGTAAATAAGATCCAAAATGTACAATAGATATTGGGAAATAGGAAGAAACTGTTCAAAAGCAAAGAACAACTGGGATGGGGGAAAGGAGAAAGGAAGGAAGGGAAAAGGAAAAATAAAAAATACATATACAAGATAGTAAAGATAGTTATACTACTAATTTTTCTTAGTTTGTTGAAAAGAAAGGTTTGTGCTAATGTAGTTTGGACAATAAAGTGCCTATATCTTCTAATCTGAGCAACTGCTTTGAAGATAACAATATGCAATGTATTAACCATTGTTACTCTCCTACTATCTTGTTTTGAAATTTCATATCATTTTATTGATTTTCTCTTTAAAACAAACAAACAAACAAAAAAATAAAATTGTATCAGAAATTTTATTCAGAGCAATTAGGGAAGAAAAAATAAATTAAAAATATCTAATCAAAAAGGCAGAAGACAACTACTCTTTTTTTTTTTTTTTTGGGTACCGGGGGGACGACCTCAGGACCTTGCGCGCCAACAGGCACCCATGCCGCTGAGCGATATCACCGGCCCCTTTTTCGTATGTGGGTTCCGGGAGTCGAACTTGGGCCTTCGCGCTTGCAAGGCAGGCGCTTACGCCGCTGAGCCATCTCACCGGCCCGACAACTACTCTTAAGTATGATTTTATATATATAAATTCTAAAAAATGAGCAAAAATTTATTAACTAATACTCTTACTGCTAACTAATAGTCTTACTCAGGAAAGTGATGGGATCCAAGATCCCCAAATAAAATCCAGTTGTTTCAACATACCAGTAATAAATAATTCAAAAAGAAAATTAAAATAATTTCATTTACAGTAGCATTTAAATGAGTCACATACCCAGTAGTAAGTTTAGCCAAGGGTATATAAGACTTCTCTTTGAAAGCTACAGTAAGTTGCAAAAATTTAAAAAATTTTTAAATAAATGAAAAAATGTTCTGTTTATGGATTGGAAAACTTAACATGGTTAAGTAACTATGCATCCCACTGTGACATGTATAGATAATAAAACTGGCATCAAAATTCTGATGACCTGTTTGCAGAAATGGAAAATCCACCCCAAAATACATATTGAACTACAAAGGACTCTTACTAGCCAAAATAATGTTGACAAAAAGAATAAAGTAGAATGACACATTTTCTGATTTCCAAATTTTTTATGAAGCCGAAGTAGTAATAATCGTGAACAAAATTAAACGTGCAGAAAAAAGAACCTATACTTTTGGCTGGACTGTTGACAAATACATCAAGTTGATTCAATGGGGAAGGAACGTTCTCTTCAACAAATTGTCCTGGGGCAGGTGTAAATCCATGTGCAAAAAGAATGAAGCTGAATCCCTTCTTCAGACAACACATGAGCCAAAAAAGTATCTATGACCTATGTACAAGAGTTGAAACCATAAAACTACTAGAAAAAAATATATAAGTAAAAATTTCATGGCCTTGGATATAGCATCAAAACAAAAAGAAAATACAGATGACTTACAGTTTAAATAGATAATAACTATAAATAAAAGTACTGATTGCAGCTCCCTAGAGAAGGAATTTCACGAGGAAACCAGTTATTCCATACTAAAATCACACTGTGCATATCAGCAGTCAGTCGAGGTGTGACAAAGCTCTACTCCCCTTGGAAAGTCTGCACCACAGTCACCTCTTTCAAGCAGGCTGATGGCAGCTGGTTTAGGAGTACAGAGCACTGTCTTCTTCCCTGCCTCATTTCACTGTCCTCTTCATCTCACAAATGTCTTGAGGTCTCTTTCCATATGCTGGTCTCATAAGCCCGTTTTCTTTACCTGAGTCCCCTCTCCCTATCTCAGAGTTACAGTGACCCTACCCGCTCCACCTCTCCCCCAACAGCTGGGAATCCCTGCAGGGAGGAGGGCAGCCTTCCTTCGCGCTCATAGAAAGAGCAGCATGTTGTTTTGACATTAACACACTGGACTCTGGATCCCCGGCCTCCACTTGGTGATTAACCCACTCCTCTTACCTTTCTGCAATGCTGTTGATTTAAATGGTGCATCCAGAGTCTTAAATGCTGAATCTGTTGTCTTGCTTTCCCCCAACAACAGTATCTATGGAGATCTTAATTCGACTAGATAGTGTGTCTAATGACAGTATAGGGGATATGCTATATTTCCTATTATTGACAAAGGCACATGAAAAACACAAGCAGAAGTGGAAGGCAACTTCCATGTGCTAAGGCCCCTGGCCTCAGGAATACAAGTAATTGACCAGGAATGAAGCGAAAGAGGTTCCTGTCACACAGTTTGGGAACCACACTGGTGCTGAGTGGGGTGCATAGAAAATGTATCCATGAACATGGAGATATTTTCTGGGATGGAGGATGCTACCAGCATTTAATGGGTAGATGCCAAGGATGCTGTCAATGTCCTCAGTACACAGGACAACTCCCAGAACAAAGAAGTGCACTGTCCAAAATATCCATCGTGTCAAGATTGGGAAGATTTTTCTAACCTGAACCTCTAGTCTCTTCACTATCCAGGAAAATTAAAACTTGGCCGTTATTTTAGAGATGGGTGCATGGGATAGGGCTTCGCTCCAATCCCACAGCATAATTCTAGGCTTAGGTAGATCAGAAGGGAATACGCTCTTCACGCAAGTAATCTTCTCCGTTACAGAGCTCTCTTTGCTGCCCAGTGCTGGCAGTGAGTTATTTCCTTGCAGCGGTAGGACAATAGTCTGTCCCAGTGAGCCTGTTCCAACCTATAAGAGTATCTCTTTCTTTGTTCCCACAGTGTCTTCTCCCGTGAGACAACTATCCGAACTTCACAGATCAGCCTTTTGAAGGAACACTCGATTATTGCCCCGGAGTGGGAGTGGGGAAAGGACATGCAATATTTTCTTAATAACAGCCCTTGCTATACTTTGTATTTAACCTAATATCCTATGTAATTTGTGTATGATACAAACTGGTATGAGCATAGCCTCTTGAGAAGCTATACTCTAAAGACGCAGTGGTGAGAGTCCACTCACTGAGCTCTGGAAGGCAGGCCATGGAGAGAGAAAAGAATGAATCAGTGGCAGGAAAACTTATCTCCTCTTTACCGGCCAGTTCGCAAGTCTCCCGACCCCTGCTCTCAGAGGTCCAGGAGACAATCTGAGCATTATGTAGCTGAGGAAGGAAGGTCACTGAGATCCTAGAAGTGCAGGGAGCTCAATTCCATGGGCTCTGTGCAGGAGGATCTAGGCCTGCTTCCGGCTGAGCAACCTAAGGGAGGTCTATGAGTGATTTGACCACACAAACAAGGCAGTCATGTTGACCATTCGCACTGCTTACTCAAGAGCCAGAAGAGCGCCCGTCCTTTACTGCTGGTTATAGTTTATTCTTTCTTTATGACCACCATTGACTGTCCACACCCACCCAACACTGCCAGCCTCACAGAGGAGTACAGTGCCACTGGTTCCAGTCACAGGGCATGGGGATATGATGCAAAGTGTAACTCATTTTCTGCATGACTTTGTTGCTCTTATCTACGTGAGAGTAGACAGGAAAACCAAGATTGTCCATAGCCTGGCCCTGTATGTAGATAACGTAGGAGACAAGGCCATGGCTCCGGTACTCAGGCAAGGTGCCTGCTATCCGCGTTTCTCCAGTCTGGTCCATTAGGGTCCAGGACAAAAGTGTCCCCTCGGGCCCCAGCAGACAGAAGCTGGGGAAGGTCCGGATACAGCGCTCAATGAATCTCTGGCTCCTCTCATTGCCACCGAAATGCCAAAATTTGTTCAAAAAGGTAGCATGGGTAACATCCAGGGATGAGAGTTTAAACATGTCTTGGTTGCTGTGGAGAGACAAAGAAGAAAGCAAAGTTCATGAATATAAAGATATGTGTTTGTTCTTACCTCTGTCGTCTTGAGAAAAAGTCGAGGAAACAGCAGTGGCAAAGTGCAGGAGTATGGATGAGTTTGCGATGAAAGAGGAAAAGAAAGAAGGCCAGCGCGGCTGGAGGAGTGAGCGGGAAGGAGAAAGGTGCAAGTGGGGAGACACAGGTCTGATTTACTTCTGATAAGAAAGGAGATGGTGGGCCGGTGAGATGGCTCAGCGGCTTAAGCGCCTGTCCAGCAAGCGCGAGGGCCCGAGTTCGACTCCCGGAACCCACATACAAAAAAGGGGCCGGTGATATCGCTCAGCGGCACGGGCGCCTGCTGGCACGCGAGGTCCTGAGGTCGACCCCCCGGTACCCACAAAAAAAAAAAAAAAAAGAAAGGAGATGGTGGCTTGTTTTAAGCAGAGGGGAACATGGTCTGAGCTACACTTTTAAAAACGTTATTTTGAGTGCTCTGTACAACACATTATAGGGAGGCTAAAGTAAAAGCAGGGAGAGAAGGAGGATTGCTTTAGTGGAAATGTTGAGCCGTACAGAGAGATATTTATCAAACTCACATAGCCTTGGGCTTGCCACCACTCGGGGATAAATTCTTTTCATCCAGCAGGGAAGAAGCCAGTTTCCTAGCTGTCTGAGATGCCAGATAGAGGAAGTTTTCAGAGTGTTTGACTTGGTAAGATTTAGCCCCTGCAAGATTTTGTATCACCTCATTCAGGCTCGATTGCGAACCTAGATGGGTTTATAAAAAGACACAATAGTTTTAAGTACTTTCTGGGGAGAAGCTCTCCAGGGGAGCAGGAAATATCAGAAAACCTTAGTTCTTTCTAGGTGTAGTGCTGCCATTGGGTGAATACTCGCTTGAAAAGAATTTGTGTAATTTTCTGTTTTGTATAAATAAAAGCGTGTTCAGTCCTGAATCCATTCATGGTCACGTTCACAGTGGCAGTATTAAGACTGGAAATAAGTTTTCTGGACAACATAATCATGTAGTTTTGATCATCAAAGGCAATGAGATATAAAAAATGGTAACCAACATCTACTGAGCTATAATTCCAACATGATAGATTCTTTCATGGATGGTTCGCAGCCTGATCACTTCTCCTGGTATCCGTTCCCTGGAATCATCCTTTCCCACCACTGGGTCTGGCTTGGGCTTGTGATTTGCATTCACCAATGGAAAAAGCAAAGTCAATACAAGAAGGGGTTAAAGGTGCTTGCACCTTGGGGCTTGCTTTTTTTCTTTGTTCCTGGTTATTTTGAGACTAACATCACAAACAGACCCAGCCTGGCTTGCTGGTGACACACACTGCTGTGATGCTATCCTCACAGGCAGCACCCACCATTCCCCAACACCAGAGCCATCCTTCAGGCATGTGAGGCCAAGCCGAAGGAGCGAGCACGGAGTTCTCCTGTCAGAGGACCCACCTTGCAAAGACAAGCCCTAAAGGGCAATTCACTTAATTATCAGGTTTGCTATGCTGCGAAAGTTGATGGACGCACCCAGGATTTGTACAAAGCTCTTCTTATTCAAAATTAATCTTTTCAGCTCCCTGTGACCATTATTATTCTCACTTCTATACGTGAAGAACGTGATCTCAGAGAGGATAAGTCACTTTGCTAAGATCACACATTGAGAGGAGTACACAGATGCCATCCTCAGGAGTCTGACCCCAATAAGGCATGCTTATGACCAGGAAGTACTCTTGGTGATCTGTGAGGTGCTTTGTGATTCAATGAATGGCATTCACAGGCCAGGAAGGGGCAGGGGCAAAACTCTATACTGACACCCACCACTCTAAGGATTCTCTATATAGCTGCAAAATATACCAAAAGTTCTTTGCAATAATTAATGATTTTTTTCCTCCTTTGCATGTCTAGATGTAAAAAGGTGGCAGCAGGGTGAGGGTCTGGAGCTTGGAGGAAGGAAGCTAAGTCATCTGTGAGTTCATCAGGACACAAACATGAGTCAGCTCTCATTCCATTCATTTACTTACTCTGAATCTGAAAATGTTGTTTCCAGTTGATGACTTCTGGGGAGGCAAGGAGTTCCTGAGCATTGTGGGGGTCCCTGGAGTATACTTGGTACGTATTGGTGTAGTTATCAAGGTCATCTGTCATATCCTGTTATTGTTTGAAAGAACGGAATGAAACATCCCTTTAAGGTTGTGATAGTAACACTAGTTCCATTATTCTGTAATATTTTTATGTAATTAAATATTGGTATTTTCATTGGTGCAATCTACTTGTTTCTGAGTCATTTAAACCTTGAGTTCAAGATCAGAGATGCAAATATTCAACTAATAATGGGAAATTCCAGAACAATACCATCCTCTACCCATATACTACACTAAATTTTCAGATGAAAGACACAACTATTTTGTCACTATTCTGTATCTCAGTCATTCTTAACATAAGGAAGATAAAAGCAACTGATGAAGGAAAGCTGTTGCTAGAATAGATTGACTACAACTCAAAGCCTCTCAGAGCACAAGCTATGCACGCTACTGTGTTAAACCTGAGGCAGGTAACTCTAGATTTAAAAGCTTCATTGGTACGTAATAAAACCAAACAAGATGAAAACCAATCAGAAATGCTATCTTTTAAATACTATGGTCAAACAAATTATCATTTGAAAAAGTGAAACACATGTTCAGAAAGACCCCTTCAAATGATTAAATGACAGACTATTTGGAAAAAGGAGGCAGAGAAAAATATTACCACAAAGGGTAGAATTAGAAAATCTTTTTCAGTAGTGGGAAATATTGCACAAAAATACACTCACAAGTCAGGAAAGACGCTAGAGGCATCTTTTATTGTTTAAGATCAGGTATAAAAGATCAAATAAGTTTATTTCAGTTCCATTATATTATTAGTCTGTACTTCTTCATTTTATACACTGTTTAATTTAGTTTTTTTAAAATACTTTGCATTGTAGTAAAATACAATTCTGTGTTTGTATTTTTGCATTCTATTTTCATTTTTATCTTATTTTTAATTTCTAATTGATTTTTTAAATCACAGATCAATTGTATGTGGTTTTTATATGCAGCATCTTCTGAGGTAGAAGTCATGCATTGCTTTGCAGTGGGTGTGTGTTCTGAGAAATGCACTGTTAGGTGATTTTGCTGTTATACAAACGTCACAGGCTGTGTTTGCAGACACTAAAATGGAGACAGTGTCAGTAGGTGATGTCATCTCATGGTACCAATGTCATCTATACCATCCCTTGTTGACTGAAAAGTAATTATGCGATGCATGACTATGTATGTACATTGTGGAATGAACAAATCTAGCTAATTAACATGTGCATTACATCACACTTAAAAATTTTGTAGTGAGAACACTTTATTATCTCTGAAATTTTCAAGAATTAAAGTTATTAACTATAATTACCATGCTGTACGGTAGCTCTCTTGTACTTATTCCTCATTTCTAACTTGTATCCTTTGGCCAACATTACCCCAACCTTCAATAACCATCCCAGCCACTGGCAACTACCATTCTACTCTCTGCTTCTGTGAGACTAGCTGCTTTAGAGTTCATCTAGGAGTGAGGTCTAGTGATTTGCATCTTTTGGTGCCTTGTTTATTTCACTTAACATAGTATCCTCCATGTTCATTCATGTTGTCACAAATGGCAAGATTCCCTTATTTTTATGGCTAAGCAGTATTCCATTTTTTGTATATCACATTTTAAAGCTCCATTCATCCATTGATGAACACTCGGGTTGACCCTCTATCTTGGCTATTTTGACAAAGATCGTGCTAAATCAGATAATTACTCAGAGGTACTTGACAAGCTGCCTGGTCTGGTCAGAAAGCCCAGGATTGCTACAGCAGTCATGGTGCCAGAGCACACTTGTAGCCCAGGGCAACCACACTTAGTGAAGCACTGGAGAGCACCAGCAACCCAGGGTCCTCTGTGGTCATTCTTCCACTGAGGGCTGCCCAGCACCCAGGGCACTGAGACCAACTGGGTATTGGTATGAGTCAGGGACAGAGCCCACCACTAAAGCCTGAAGCCCAGGGTTCTGAGATGCCACCTGCTTCTGGGGCAGATCTGGAAGCTCATCATGTGGGTATCTGCCTTGAATTTGGAGACACTGAGTTCTACCCAATGCTAGGGTGTATGTGTGGGCATGGGTGTGTGCGTGGTGGCCTCAGTATTGGGGTCCAAAGCAAAATCCTTTTTACCTTTCTCTACATCCCCCAAGCAGACAGAGCTGTAGTACATCAAGTTGGGGATGTAGCATCCTTTATACCATTTTCAATGTGGTCTTTTATTATTGTGCTACCACCAGGTACTGTGATTTATCACCTGATTTTCTTAGCTCACCTGGTATTTTCTACCGTTATAATTTAGCACTTTAGAGCCAATCTACCTCCTTGTCCCATATCATACCTTCCTATTTTTAGAATGTACGTCTTTCTTTCTCAGCCTGACTAAATATATACTATATTATATTATATTTATATTATATATATGCCTACAAAGCAAAGATGAAACCTGTAGCATTATCCTGAAATCCCCGACTCCAACCACCATAGTTTAATTGTATTTTACTTGGACTATTTCTGTAGCTTGTACATGTCCTATTCTTTCATAGTTCACACCAGGTGCAAATTACCTGTTCACCTATCTTTTCTTCCAGGATGTGAACTTACTGAGTTCAAGGACTTTTTTAACCATCACTGCAATTCATCTCTGTATCTCTAGGTTTTACTGTTTTGCTAGGCACATGGTAAACACACAGCAAATTTGAACATGGAAGCATATTTGTTCCACATCTGGCACTTACTTGCTCATGAGGGCGTATAACCACTGTATTAAAATCAGGCCACTTGTCTACCAGGGCTTTTAAATTGAATGGATTTCCATGGTTGATGTGAAAGACAGTCCCGTAAACCTGCAAGACTCCAAGAAATTGAGAAAGGCATTTAGTAGGAAAGAATGGCAGAAAGCTTTGCTTGATCAGGACAAGAATCATTTCTATAAAGTTGTGACATTGCATGTTGGAAAAGAACCAAATAAATAATTTAGGATAACAAACTCCACATACTTCTTTTCATTTTTTTTTTTGTGGGTACCAGGGGGTCGACCTCAGGACCTCGCGCGCCAGCAGGCACCCGTGCCGCTGAGCGATGTCACCAGCCCCTTTTTCGTATGTGGGTTCTGGGAGTCGAACTCGGGCCCTCGCACTTGCCGGGCAGGCGCTTAAGCTGCTGAGCCATCTCACCGGCCCCTTCTTTTCATTTTGTAAACTCAATTCTAGGAGTTTACCTTTCCATCAAATGTGAATCATAACATATAAAATATTCAGGCAAATAAAATCAATGATTTTAGGAGCACCATTCTTTATTATGGGATTTAATATTATCTTTTTCCAGACTTTCTTCTATTCAGGCACAGTGAAAAACTTTATAAAAATAAAATGACTAATAGTTGTTATTTTTCCCCCACTGAACATATTATGGATTATTTCTATGTTGGTAAACATAAAAATTCATTTTTACTTACTTTCTAATGGCTGAATACGATTCCACTACACAAATATTTCACAGTTCATTTAGTTCTTTAGCAATCAATGACCAGTTCAATGTATTCAACTTTTCTTTTTATGAAATAAGACCTTCTAGAATGTGTTTGGACAAAAATCTTGGCATGGGTATCTACCATTTTCTTAGACTATCCAAAAGAGTACTTTTTGATTCAGAGGTCGTGTACATGTTTAAAACACCTTCACCAATATTCCCACATTACCCTCTAGAGAGTTAAATGAATTTCCATCAACTAGCAGAGGCCATGAACTAGTGCTCAAGGGAATAATCTTGGGGTGTCATAGGCTGGGTCCAGTCTTGGATTCCCACCTCCACCATGTTGTACAGGATGTTGGGAGAGGGGGTGGAAGAGAGAGCAGAGAACGAGCGTGAATGAGAGCAAAGCTGTGGACAGTAAAAGTCTGTATGGTTCTGAGACTGAGGCATGCAATAGCACATACCGTCATGGACCTCATGAAAGCTACAAGCATAAAGGTTCATCAGATACCAGCATGAAAATATGCAGTGAACATGATCGAAGAGGTGTTGTGCACTGTGATAATTCCCACTGTGAAAACAAAGTGCTTAAGGATGATATCAGCATCCTTCTCACCCCATGATGTAAGACCAAGGAGAAAGAGAAGATACACAATATTTCTAAGTTAATTAAAGCTAATCAAATTTAATTCAACTAAGTTCTAATTAAACTACTATTTTCTACTGAACTCAGAACATACTGAGCAAAACAGAGGGAAGCAACTACTATAATTTGAATAAGTCGTCATTGATAACTTCAGTAAAATATATTTAATATCTAGTACTTAGAAGAATGGAGATATTTTCTCAACTGGGCCTCAAATAAGTGTTGCACAATTGTGAGTTCTAAGTTATACCTCCATTAAAAGTACCTAGCATACAAGTATTCTACATTAATGCTGGGGAAAATGCACATCTTCAATTTACAACCAAGGCGCAGTGCTAGGCCTCCCTGAAAGTTGAGGAGCCCTGAGAGATGCTTCATCTCACCACACAGGTGTTCCAAGAAAAGACCATCGGGAATTGCCAAGGGTTTTCTCAAAATGTTTGGAATCCACTTAATGCAAGAGATAAAGGGAAATTTAAATTACAAAATTCTGTATTACAGGGCCAGTGAGATAGCTCAGCAGCATAAGTGCCTGCCTGGCAAGTGCAAGGTCCTGAGTTTGACCCCTGGTACCCGCAAAAAAAAAAAAAAAAAAAAAAATTCTGTATTACAGAACATTGAATAAAAGCTTTTAGGCTGGAGAATTTTTAAAAATAGTCAATCCCATAAAATATCTCAGGTTACTGTCATTAGAGAGTCTATCTGATATAATATCCAAGAAAAATGTGCTATCTTTTCAGGATTTGCCTGGATCTTAATTCTCAGGTGAAAATGGTTAAATAGTATGTAATATTGATTCATATTAGTGATGTTTACTGAAGTAGATGACTTTAGTTTTAGAATAGTTGATGTGAAATCATTTGGGCAGTAATTAAAGAACACAGCCAAGTGCCTCATTAAACTATTTCTATTGAATAAACATAAAACCATATGATCTACAGATAAAAGAATGTTATATTTCCTCCTTTGCAATAAAGGAATAATAAGTCTGTTAGAGAATGATGAAATTTAATGAATTCATCTTACCTAAAATCTTATATAAGAATTATATGCGACATTTTATAGGAATGTCATGTGAATGTCTTATAAAAGAACAAAAATTTAGAAATAATTTTCCTCTGAAAAGACACACACATACACGCACACACACACACACACACACACACACTACGGTGGAATGCTCCAACATTTACAAAGTTGATGAAAAATAAAAGTATCCAGATATATATTTAGATTTGTTGTTACACAGTTCTCGATGTAAATATTTATGTGCATGTGTTTCATTTAATCCTAAGGTTTCCAGTCAATTCCACAAGGATAAGGAAGGTACCAAAATAGCCTCATAGGGGTTATGTTCAGAGGAATTGGGAAATCAAAAAATTTAAGTCAAAATAGGAATTAATCTGTTAGTAACATCAAAGAAACTCATGATGGTTAACCTCTCACCTGGCAAACGTTCTTCAAAAGTAAACAAATTAAAACTAACGTGTACTCTCAGCTCATTTTGGAGAAAAACTCTAGGCAAATTTCAAAGGTTATTATTAAATGTTCCTTGAAAAGAAGCAAGAGAACAATTTTCTCAGTCAGCACCGAGCAGGAGGCAGGGTTTCGACTCAGGCATCCCTGAGCTCATGTCATCGCACTGCGTCTCACTCTTAGTGTGATATTGGGCAAATGACAGAGCCTCCATTTCCTCCTCAATGACAGGACATAATAGCAAATATCTTGCAGAGGAATGACACAAATTATATGGGAGAAACATAAAATAATGCCTGGCTCAAGACAGGTGCATTCCCTCCTCTTTCATGGCAGGTCTCCCTTCCCCCCCGAGCATTTCCCTTTGTCACCTTCAAGGATTCTGGAAGGCACTTGATCAAGGATTTCTCCAGCATCTGCAGCATCTGTGCACCTTGCAGTGGGAACATCTTGGAGAACACCTGAGCCTGGAAAGATAACCAAGAACTATCCAGGAATGAGAAGAGCTGGAGGAGGCTCAGAAACAAAGGTAGTGAGTTCCGCAGTGGCCGTCAAGCCTTTCTTCAGTGTCTCTTCATTGAAGTCCTCACCAGCTCTATGGAAAGACAAGACCAGTTAAAGGAATAAGGGTCTGTCTCCTTCTGAAATTTCCAGTTGCCTTTCTTACCCTTGGATAAATTCCAGCCATTAGTTTCATTTTATATTAGCAAGCACATTTTAAAACATACAACATCTTATGAATTTCAGCTGCTGTCAGTAATCCTCCTGGCTCTTCCAGCAACAACCTGGGTAACTGGAAAAGTTGCTTAGCCCCCCCCCATGCCTTTATTTCCCCATTGGTATATAAGAAAATGCATTATCTAATACAGGATTTTCACAAGGATTAAATAAGTGATATATGTAATGTGCTGAGTAGAATATTGGTCATGGGAAAAGCAACAAATACGTTATTTATTTTACTAGTGGTAATACTATTACTATTCTCTTCTTCTTTTTTTTTTGTGGGTACCGGGGGTCGACCTCAGGACCTCACGCGCCAGCAGGCGCCCATGCCGCTGAGCGATATCACCGGCTTTTTTTTCGTATGTGGGATCCGGGAGTCGAACTCGGGACCTCGCGCTTGCCAGGCAGGGGCTTACTCCGCTGAGCCATATCTACTACTCTCTTCTTGTTCTTTCTCTTTTTTTTCTCCCCACTTGAGTTACTATGTTGAACAGTAAGTGTTTTTATGCATTTATTTTACTGCAGGGCATTTTCCCATGATTTAAGTATAAACAATCTTTTTGAAAATTATTATTACAAAGTCATGTTCAGTGCTGACACTCTTGTCCTATCATTAACCCTCACGCTTGAGACCAACGTCACCTCTCAGTCTGTCTTCGATCTGTGACACTTTGTAGCATCACTAGGTGATATAACAACAATGTGTTTGCGAACTTGACTCACTGCATCAAATTTGGCTCTTCTAAATCCATCACATCCCAACTACATAAAAAGAAGGAAAAGAGCCTGTGTCGCCACAGGCAGTCATGCAAGTGTGACATTCGGAGTATGGAAAAGTAGCCTTAAAGTGACAGCATGGAGAAAGTGCTGAGAGCATTGCGTTGAACCTGGCCCCGAGCATGATGTCAGGCTCCAAGCCAGAACCGGATAACTCTGTGACTGCTAAAAGGCAGGGAGAATGTTGCTTCTAGCTGAGGTAGGGTAACAGGACCTGGATTTATCTTTCCACCTGAAATATGATTCACAGGATGTGGATTAAACAATAAAGAAGAAAAGATCAATGAAGTTAAAGACTCCACAATGGAGACTATGCACACTGATACACAGATGGGGGAAAAAATCAGGAGATTCATTATTGTTAAGGTGACATTTCTCACAATATTGATTAAACCACTCACAAGACATGCCATAGAAAGTACCACACTGATTATAACATTCACAAGACTGTCAGGCTTACTAGAATCTTACAGTAATCAACATAGTGATGATGGCATAAGGACAGACAAATAGATCATTAGAATAGAATAGAAGCCCAGAGTAGACTGGATATTTTCTATTAATTCATTTCCTACAAAGGTGCCTAGGCAATTCAATGGTGGATAGAAATAGTCTTTTCAACAAATGGTGCTGATTTTTATTATTAAATAGTCAAGATGACTTACTGACACACTCAAGCAGTTTACATTTCTGACCGCAAATGTTAGGAGAAAGTCGTTGCTCACTGTATATATTTGCCTTTCTGCTGCTGTCTGTCCCACAGTTCACTTATCTGAAGTAGCTCACTGCTCCACTTTAAATCACTAGGAATCTGAGAAAATAATAAAAGCAGCCCTTAAAATGTAATTTTTTCACAGAAAAGCAGCATGAGGCAAAGCCACTTTGTGACCATAATGGAGTGGTACAAAAAATAATTAAAAACCCAAACCAGTCCATACTCATGTTTACATACAGACAAAAGCAAGGAGAAAAGTCTCATCTGCAAGAAGGGCCCAGCATCCCTCTCTCCTTCTTGCTTCACTCTGCTCCTCTCCTTCTGCTCCACTGATGAAAGTAGTCAATAGAGTTTGTCCTGCTTTCTGGTGGGGTCGAAGCCAGAGCAATTCTTCCCAAAATCATTTCCTGAAGAACCTCTTACAACCTTGCTGTAAATGCATCACGTTTCCCCAAGGAATGCTGTTTCCTTAACTGTGACAGCCAGCGCTCCCAATTTTGTCAGACTACAGAGATATTCTTCTGTTGGCTTTTGACTAGAAGTTTCCACCAAACATAACTGCTAATCTCTGAGGCATCGGTTCCTCCTGCCTTGTTCTCTGTTACCTTCGACTTCCCAGATCTCAAGCTCATCTCCTTTAAGAGCCCACCCGGGGGACCACAGGTTGCATGAGGCTGTTGCAGGAGTGTAAGATACAGGGCAAAGTTTGAGGTTAAATCCAGGAGATGCACGCTACTTATATTTCTTGAACTGTACAGTTTGGAACTGTCCTCCGAGGGTGTGCACACAAACACCTACATGCAGTGCCCAGTACATAGAGTAGTGAGATTTCTCAGAGAATCTGTCACTGTCACTATAGCCAGCAACACTGGGCAGCACACTTGTGTGTGAACCTCAGAATATTTGACCCTGCCATTCTAGAAGTGGAAACAAATCCAAAGAAAACTCTAAAAGAAAAATAATTTAAAAATAGAAGATTATAAAGGCACACTAACACAACAAGTGCTAAACAAAATTCCAATGTGCACAAATGGAGAACAGTAATATAAAATATAATGTCGCAGGGTGATGAAACTCTAAAGCTTTAACAGAATACGCACAGGCATAATGTATAATACATGTAGACATGTGAGAGAATGTTAAAATAAAATTAGAAAATGTAGGACATGAAAGAGTTCATATGTAACTAAAGAGGATAAGCACAAATTTTAAACAGAACACAGGCAAATAGATTGTGGTAGTAGCATTACAGGTAAATTTTGTTTGCTGTATGATTTTAATAAACAGACGGTCTGTATTATTGCTATTTCCTTTCTGGCTTTAAGATGAACCACCTTCTTTCCAATCATGTAAAGAAAACACTGCCTACCTAGTAATGTAACCAGAAGGGTAAAACATGGTCACATTTGAAGTTTCCTCCATTCACCCACGTGCCTCCCGAAAGACACACAAATCTCTCATTCTTTTTTAGTTGAGAGAAAATACTTCTAAGAATGTTTCATTGCCCTTGACAGACTGCCCTGTACAAAGTAGGTGCCAGATACATATTTTATGTTTTTTAATTTAGAAAATGTTTTTATTGTAACTATTAACCCATTTTTTTCTTTTTTAAACTGTCTATTGGTACAATTTAGATATACATAATGATCACATTCATCATAGAGAATTTGTACCTGTACACGATATATCTTAGCTCCTCTTTTTTTCCATTGCCCTCCCCTCTCTTCAACCCCTCTTCTCCTCCTTATTTACAAAGCTTTGTTTCCATTTTATTATTTTTTCTCACTTTGTCTTTGTTATTCCATCACCCCCGATTCCCCTTTCCCTTTGAACAATTACATATTAACTCATATTAATTGAACAAAATATTGGGCTTCACTGTGATATTTCCATTCCTGCCCATGTTGTGCTTGGATCAAGTCCATCTTTGCTTCTTAAGCCGAAGTTACTCTTTTTCCTACAACATATTTGCCGGTATGATCTGCGTGTAACACAGTGTGAACACTGTGATTTGGCTTGCCTACGAGGAATGGCATGCCAAAAAGCAGAGATTAAGTAGTTTCTAAAATAAACATTATCGCTGGGCATGGTGGTGTACGCCTGTAATCCAGCACTTGGGTGACTGAGGCAGTAGGATCCCCATGAGTTCGAGGCCAGCCTGGGGTACATAATGAGCCCAGGCCAGCCTGAACTACATAGCAAAACCCTGTTTCAAAAAAAAAAACATTATCACATACGTTTAAGATATAGTACATGATCTTATGGGAAACATATAGATAGTGAAAAAGTTATAATTTTAAGCACATTAACATACCCCAGCATGGCATTCTTCTCTGTGTGCGGCCAAAGCAACTAATATCTACCCATTTACTATAAATCCCATATGTTATTAATTACAGTTTGAACATTTGATCTCTGCTTTGAGATGAGTCCTTACCTGAAAAGCTGTCTCCACACCTAGTTTCACAGACGTCCTTCTCCCTGGGAGACCAAATGTCCCTCTGATGCAGCCTTTCAGCAGGATAGGGAAGAGTGAGTGAGTTTTGGTGTGTCTCCCCAGAGATAAAGCTTGTAATATGGACTTTGCACCAAGCTGGCAAAATTTGCAAAGTTTTGGCTTTTCCCTTCCTTTCATGGTTTCACATTGAAGGAGTTGGCTCTGCAAATTGGGAAGGCTGATGTGTGTTCTCTGAATTACTCTTCCCCAAACAGTCCATTAACCTTTGTCCCCATAGGCACTGTGACCACTGTACAAATCAAGGCTGCATAATATCAATAGAAACTGGAACAAAGGCCAGATTACACAAGAAATGCTTTACTCTGCCACCTACTTTCTACTATCTGCAATGAAAACAAGGCAGTGGAAGAGATATGAGTGAGATCTGATGTGCAGGATTCAATCTCTGATCACTTTTCTTACAGATATGCAAAACAGGATATCACTTACATGGAGTGTCAGAATCTGTTAGGAGCCTCTTTTTTGAAGATAAGTTATGCCTTCACTCCTGCCCATTTTGAAGCATATTTGTGTTTGCTGATTTCTAAGATGCTTCCAAGACATCTTTCTTCTTGTCCCTGTATGAAAGGCTTGCTTTCTTTATAATGGTGCTAATGTGTTCAGTAGCCACATCTCCTTTGGCCCAATCTTTATACATGATTTCTTTTGGGCCAAGATTTAAGTTTCCCCAAATTTTTTATTCTGCCTCCCCACCCCATTCTCAGTATAATTCTTGCTAAAAGCAGCCAGAGTACCCTTGCTGCAGCCTGAATTTTAGGCTGTCTTGAAATTTTCCCCACCAGATTTTTTAGTTCATGTTATGGATTGTATCTAGATGTCCTCCAGCCAGTGATATAGCTCAGTGGCACGGTGCCTGCTTGACAAGCTCAAGGTCCTGAGTTTGATTCCTGGTACCAAAAAGAAAAAAAAATAGATGTCCCCCAAAAGGCTCATGTGGTCATAAGTGGGACTTTTCAAAGGTGACTGGATGTAAGGTGTGTGCTTCAGGAATCAAGGATGTGATTCTGGGATTGCTTCATGGTACCATGCTAGGTTTAAGGCTGCCCAACCTGGGTGTGAGTGCCACCCGCCCTAAGGTTGGGTAGCCTTAGTAAGATATAAAGGACAGAAAGAAGGTCGCTGCTTGTTGCTTATTGCTTGTAGTTTGCTACTTGCTGCATTGCTGCCTTCTGCCTGCCATGACCTGTTTCTCCTCTACAGTGTCCCTCTGCCACGCCATGCTGCCTTGAAACAAGCCAACTATGAACTGAAGCCTCTAAAAATGGTGAGCCAAATAAACCTTTTCTCCTTTAACTTTGGGTGTCAGGTATCTTGGCTCAGCAACAAGAGAAAAGTAACTAAGATGGTAATCTCAGCAAAGCCTTGGGATCCAGGGGAAATGTAGACAAATTTTCTGCCAGAGTATAGCACATGGCCTCTAGTCAAATGACCAATGAAGTCTTTGTTCCCAACTAAAACTTTCTGAGCCTGGCCTTTATCGCCCACATTCCTATCAGCATTCTGGTCTTCTGAGCTCTGACTAGAATCTCCCATCAAGCTCAGTTTGGAGCACTTTGGGGCTTCTCTAGCCCACATTTCTAAACATTTCTAAATGCCTTCTGCAGGTGGGTTCAAATACTAAACCACAAGGCCAGACACATTCACAGCAATGGTCCCATTCTTGGTACCAATTTTCTATATTACTCAGCTTTCCCATTGCTGAGACACAATACCGGCCACCCATAAATTAAAGGAGAAGAGATACAATTTGGCTCACACTTTAAGGTGATTTAGCCTGTAGTTGCCTGGCTCTGAGACAGAAGCATTATGGCAGAAAGGCCTGGTAGAGCACAGCTGCTTATTTCTTGGCAACCAAGAGCCAGAGCAAAACAGGGCTCCTGAGGAAGGGGTGATAACTAGAGATGAAGCAGGACTTAAAGAAAAACAAGCTTTCCCAGCTCGAACTGTCCCTTCCCCTGTGGCTGTAATTCCTTGCTCTGTTACAAAATAATATTTGCAACTATGTGCGTGTAAATAAGGACTATGACATCCCAGCATCTGCCTTCTTTCCAGGAATACAGATAAGGGTGACAACTGTGTTCCAGTAAACACTGTAAGCACAGTCCTGTGACAACCTGAAATTTGTATTCCTGCAAGGCTAAACTAGAAAACAGTCTCTCCTTGTCCTGCTTCATGTAAACTTGCTTAACTGCCTATAAGTTCTGGGCAGAAGACCACCCCCACCCTTTGACTAAATTTATAAAACTGGAGCCTTTCCCTTGTCTGATGCTCAGTCATTTTGGACAGGAGTCCCCACTGACTCAGGAGTGCACCCAATAAAATCCTCCACTTTCCCCATTGTTCTCTCTGATTTCTTGGATCTACAACGGAGATAGGTCCCAAGACCATCCCTCTATGATCCCCCCAGACATTCTCAGAATTGTGTCCTCCAAACCCTTAAGTAGAGTCTAAAGCCAATCAAGTTGACATTACACCATAACCACTACACATATGTACAACTGCACTTTTTAAAGGCGAGGGGAGAGAAATGGGGGGAAATGGTTTTTAATGACCTCTGTCATTTTCTATAAAGTGGATGATCATGGACGGTATTATGAAAAGTGGAATTAGCCAAAGAGAGAAAAAATGTATGATCTCACTTATATATGGAATCTTTAAAAAATTCAAATATACAGAGATAGAGAACTAAGTGTAGTTTAGTCAGAGATGAGTGTGGAGGTGAGAAAAGGGAGAGACATAAATCAGAGGGAACAAAATAGCTGATATGTAGATTGAACAGGTCTAGAGATCTAATGCATAATGTGATGAAATCGTACTATTTATGCCATTCATACAAAATGAGATTTTAGCTGCTGTGACCATGAAAAAAAATCAATAAATTGTGTAACTATGTGAGATGATATAGCACCTAATTTGTTTCATTATAGTAACCATTTTCCTATCTCCATTTATTTCAAAACCTCATGTTGTATGCATTAAATATACACAATGAATTTTATTTTAAAAAATAAATTTCTCAAGTGTTATAATCGCGAAGTATTTAACATGATTTCATTTTTATTAATGCATATTAGTTATACAGATAATAGGTTTCATGGTAGCGTTTTCACACATCAACATGGTTATTATGCATGGAAGCAGATCGAAGGACTTCCAGTAGAAGAATCACTTTTAGACACCTACAGAAAGGACAGGACTCTTTGCCCACTAAATAAAGGGATTATAGAAAAACAAACTATGGGCTATCCACAAGATGACACCACATCTTGGCAAACTGTTAAGCTCTTTGCACTGGCAATAATCCATGTGAGACAGGAGTTTCTGGAGAAAAATTAGAGCAGCATGTAGCAGACTAATGGGGTCGATGAGATCCAGAAGCATGGGACACTGGACAAAGGCAGTAGCCTCTCCAGAAAGCTGTGGTGACTTCAGGAAGGTGTAGCCCATAGCAGGGATGCTAGACCTGAAAAATAATATGGGTGCAAGAACATAACCGTCCCATTGACCATTGACAGTGCTTCCCCAGAACTGAAACAATGCCCACTCCTCCACGGCTGCTTGCAGCTTATTCTTTCTGTCTACTCCTCCAGCCACATCACAGCCATCCAACACTGCCATGTGCCAAGAGACACCTTCACAGAGGCACGCAGTTCCACTGGTTCCAGTCACAGGGCATGGTGACATGGTGCAGCTTGTGACTTATTTTCTGCATACTTTTGTTGGCTTTGTCTGTGTGGTTATACACAGGGAATCCACGTTTTTCTAGAGTCTGGGTCTGGATGTATAAGACATAAGATATGAGGCCCTGGCCCTGGTACTCAGGCATAGTGGCTCCCATTCGCATCTCTCCAGTGTAGTCCATCAGGGCCCAGGACACAGGGGTCTCCTCAGGCCCCAGCAGACAGAAGCTGGGAAAGGTCTGGATACAGCGCTCGATGAATCTCTGGCTCCTCTCATTGCCACCGAAATGCCATAATTTATTCACCAAGGCAGCATGGCTAATGCCCAGTGATGAGAGTTTAAACATCTTTTGATTACTGTGGAGAAAAAGGGAAAAAGAACAGCCCATAATATCAAGTACAGTGTTTCCTCCAGAAATTGTATCGAGAAGCAAGTAGGAAGACAGTTAATGACATAAACTCTGCAGCCAGGTTGGGTTCATAATCTGACTAGCTGTGTGGTTTTGTGCAGGTAATTTATGTCTCCCTGGCCCCATTTCTTCCTGTATAAAGTGGGGGTGTTAACAGCACTTCTGTTAAAGGACAGAAATGAATAAAAGCTATTGCATACAGGTACACCAACTGCAGTGCCACACAAGCAAGAAGAGCTCTGTAAAAATTAAGTATTTTTTATCACAGTAGCTTTGCAGTATAATTTCAAGTCAGGGATTGTGGTGCCCTCTGCCTTCCTTTGTTGCCTAGGATTGAGCCACTTTATCTTTGACGAAGGGTCCAAACACATTCACTGGAAGAAAGATAGCCTCTTTAATAAATGGTGCTGGAAAAACTGGCTTTCCACATGCCAAAGACTAAAACTAGGCCCATATCTATCACCATGCACTAAACTAAAACTGAAATGAATCAAAGATCTAAACATTAAAACAAAACACTAAACCTAATGAAAGAGAGAGTAGGTGTAATTCTTGAAGACATAGGTGTAGACAAAGATTTCATGAACAAAATGCTGATCGCACAGGAAATAATACAAAGAATCAATAACTGGGATCTTATGCTATTAAAAAGCTTTTGCACAGCAAAAGAAATTACCAGTGCAGTGAAAAGACAACCCACAAAGTGGGAAAATTTTTAGCCAGTTGTCCCTCAGGCAAGGGACTAATATCGAGAACATATAAAGAATTGAAAAAAATCAGGCCCCCATAATTCAAAGACCCAATCCAAAAATGGGCATCTGAGATAAATACACACTTCTTAGAGGAAGAAATACAAACAGCAAATAAATATAAGAAAAAATATTCAGCTTCACTGGTCATTCAAGAGATGCAAATTGAAACAACACTGAGATTCCATCTCACTCCAGAGAGAATTGTTATCATCAAGAAGTCAATCAATAACAAATGCAGGAGAGGCTGTGGGGAAAAAGACACTTCTCCACTGTTGGTGGGAGTGTAGACTGGTGCAACCACTGTGGAAATCAGTGTGGAGATTCCTCAAAAAACCAGGACTAGGGGTCCCATTTGACCTAGCTATTCCCCTTCTGGGTATCTTTCCAGAAGAATTAAAATCATCATACCACAGTGATATATGTGCACCCACTTTACAGCAGCACAGTTTGTGAGCTAAATCTTGGAAACAAACCAAATGCCCATGAACTGAGGAATGGATAAAAAAGATGTGGTTTTTTTTATAGAATGGAGTACTATTCAGCCATAAAGAAGGGTAGACTTGAGACATTTCTAGGTAAATGGATGCATCTTGAGACCATACTCTTAAGTGAAATAAATCAGTCACACATGTGTAAATATCACATTGTTTCTCTGGTGTGAGAAATTGAAGGTGTAAATATGGACCAAAGTATACAATAGGTATTGTGAAATAGGAAGAAATGGTTCAAAAAAAAAGGGGAACTAGGGAGGGTGAAGGGGGAAAGGCAGGAAGGGAAAAGAAAAATGACAAAAGAAGGATAAAATGAAAACAAATCTTTGTAACTGAGGAGGGGAAGAGGGGTTGAAGGGAGGGGAGGGAATTGGGAAAAATAAAGAGGAATCAAGGTACGAATATACAACTGCGAATTCCCTATGCTGAATATGATCACTATGTATATCTAAATTATAACCATGAACAATTTTTAAAAAGACTCACAGCTATGTGTTTCATCAGAATTGCATGACAAAATTTTTAAAAATTAAGTATTTTTTTTCAACTTTGCTGTGAAGCTCCACAGATGATATGGCAGAGTACATCATCCCCATTTTACAGATAAGAAAATTAGTAACCAGAAATTGAATAAGCACCACAAAGCACACGCTAATGAACAGTCAAGCCAGCACTTAGGATCATGAAGATTGGTATCTGACAGTCCTTGGCCATCATGTTGAATACAATGGAAAACTGAAGCATGGAGTCAACTCTTTGGCGGCCTGATGGCTCCCGTCATAGCACATGGAGGAGTGAGGACTCCCACAGTGGTGAAAAGGGGCTTCCAGAGGCATCCTGGAGAGACCCTACTATGTGGCACTAGATCGAAATTCATACCACAGTTATGCCCTTCCCCATCCATGCGGTGACCAAACCACTTCAACCTCAGATCCTGCCTCCTGTCAGGAGACGGGAGTATGTCTTCTACCTCGATTATCTCACAGAGTGAACAAGAGCATCTAGCAGAACACTAAATGCGGAGATGTTTTCCAGGTTGTACAGTAGTACACTTCACAATGTGAAAGAAGCTCTTCCATCACTAACACGCAAGGAACTGAGCATCTGCAAGTCAAACCCACATCATCATTTTTCAGCCCTGTTCAGTTTTACACTGGAAATAAAAAGGGGAGATACATAATTTATGTTCTTTACTGGAAAATCTTTTCTCCATGTATTCATTAAATGCATACTTATTAAGAACCTACTAGGTGTCAGGCACTGTTTGGCTGCTGAGGAACTATCAGTGAGACATAGAGAAGACGCCTACCCTTAGTGAGCCTTTAATAGAGGGGAGGCTTCGAACAGCAAATACATAGATTAAATAGACAAAAAGCTGCCTTCGGATACTGATAAGTGCAACAAGTAAAATTAAAATTGGGTTTTATAGTGAGGATTTATGAAAGGGTACTCTAAGGTACTCCAAAAGAACTCTCAAAGGAAATCAAAAATTTGAAAGTATGGACTGCGATAACCAAAAGAAAGAAATACATGAAGATAATAGGAAAGGACACTGTAGGCAGGCAAACAGCAAATGCAACCTCCCACAGGCATGTGTAAGTGAGGGTATGGGACTCAAGCGGCAGAGTAAAGTCCAGAATTGCTGGGGGAAGGGACCAAGTGGGACACGGAAGTGCAAGAGGGGAAGGTGCAGGTCTTGTTGCACCATGAAAGAAATTCAATTTTATTCAGGATGCTATGAGAGGCATTGTTGGCTTCTGAGCAGGTAAAGTACATAATCCACATGGTGTTCTAGAAGAAGGACCACCCTGGAAATCAATTGTAGGCAGGCAGGAATGGATGCAGGGAGAGAGGCTGGGAAGTAACTTTGGTGAAAGATGTTAGCAAGTTGTACAAAGCATCTTTAGTCAAACTCACATGACCTGGGGTGCCTCTGATTCAGGACATAGGTTCTGCGCATCCAGCAGGAATGGCACCAGTTTCTTTACTGTCTTTGGCATCATGTAGAGAATGCACTGTGTTTTCTTGACCTTGACCAATTTAGCAGATGCGAGACTTTGTATCACCTCATCCAGACTTGATTGTGTACCTAGAAGGGCAGAAAGTAAGGATAACTGTTACTTTCCCTTTAGAAAGCTTAAAAAGAGGCCCAATAGAATGAAGCAGGATTTAGTGTCAGACAATCTTGCTTCTAGTATTGCCACATACTGACAGTGATCAAGTCACTCTTTGTGAATGCTTTCTCTTATGTAAAACAGAAATAATCCTAGAAATCCTGACAGTTACTGTGCAGTCAAAGGAGAAGTGATATTTAAATTATAAGAGCCAATCTTGATTTTGTGCATGATGTCTGCCAAGGCATTACCTAATACTACTTCATTTAATCCTTACACAAGCTCTATATTGTAAGGTTTTTTTTTATTATCTTCATTTTTATAAATGAAGAAACAGAGTAATAGTTAAGTCACTTGCTTAAGAGTGCAAAGCAAGAGACTTAACAAAGATGTACCCTTCAAGATACTAGAGAGAGTGCGCTCACAACCACAGCAGCTGTACTTAGCAATCCGTCGAAAAACGAGCTGTTGTTATTCCAGGAATGGAAGGCCTGATGGAAAGCTCTCTTCTCACACCCGGGCATCCTGAGGGACCCTGAATATATCATGCTAAATATATCATGAATCCTCAGCTAACAAGAAAGTACCTCATCCACAGTTCCTCATTTCTGCCCATTGTCTGCGGCATTCAAATTCTACACCTTGTGTTGTTGGCAGCCAATACAAGGACTGAATGTTAGGTAGAGATTCTGAGGTTTCATAGAAGGAAGTAAAAGTTTGAGGGGAAGGTGCTCAGGGTGGGAAGTGACCCTACAGATGGAAACACAGTTGACTCTAGCAGCCAGCACACATCCCAGTCTCCTTACTTTGGATTTGCAAATGTTGTTTCCAGTTGATGACATCTGATCTTCCAAGGAATTCCTGACAGGTTTTGGGATCCTTAGAAAAGATTTGGTAGGTGTTGGTGTAGTGATCAAGGTCATCGGCCATCGCCTGTTCGGTTTGGCAACATTCAATAAGTCAAATTGCTTACACCAAGTCATTTCAATGTTTGTCATCTAGCTTTCATTATACTGTTATTTTACAAAGTGAAATATGAACTTTTTAACATATTTTTTTTACTCCTGAATCATTTACATCAAAAATGAACTCAAGGACTCTATTTGCTTATGTTTTAAAAAATCTTGTTCAACTAAATATTTATATGTTGTGTTATAATTTAATATCAACCAAAGGTGCACTGGTTTAAGAAGCATTCCTCCATAATTTCGTGGTCTTCAGGAGAAAGAATTAAAGTAATATTGTCCAAGGCAAGCCTTGCTTACAAGACTAAATACTATTCTGTTTCAAAGAGTATCAGAACAAATTATTTTGAGCATGACAGTATTCAAATTGATATGGCAAAACTTGTAGTATTAGAATTTCCTTTTACACATCAGAAAGATATACCACATGAAGATACACAATACCTTTAAAATGTAAACCACCAACGGGTTTACTAGTTTAATTCAGACTAGTTTGAATTTCTAGCAAAATCAAAACACAAAACATTCAAAAGTACATTCTCAGAATTAAGAAATAAGGGATGGGATTATTTGAAGAAGGGCCAGAGTACAAATACCCAGGCAGGGTAGAAAGCTGGGAAAGTTTTCACAGAAATACAACTCAGCAATGACACCATTGACAGCCAATGTTTTAAACATAACATTAAAAATATTATTCCATTTTTAGATTTTAATAATGAATTTACATTTCTTTATTATCTTATTCTTTGTTGTTGGTGGGTTTTAATAAATAACTATACATATATGGTAAATGACATGGTGTTATGAGATACACACAGTTAATAAAACAGTTACTAAACAGATTTCTACATATCATTGACAACTACTCTGAAGAAAATTAACAGATCCATAATTTCACATTGTTACCCTACTTTCTTTTGGATGAAAAACAGCTGTAACTTAAAATTTTGTAGCAAATTCAGGAAAATGTTACCATCTATACTCTTCATGTTATACATTAGATATTTAGACTTCTTCATGCTCCGTAGATGCTACTCTGATTCCTTTAACCTGCGTCTCCCCACCCTCCTTCTAATTAGCCACTGTTTTGAACTCTAGGTCTGTATATATTTGAATTTTTAAAAATTAATTAAATTAAAAATTAAATAAATTAAAAATAAAGTGAGATGCTGTAAAATTTAATTTTCTGTGATTCACTTATTTCTCTTAGTGTAATTATATGTTCTTATGTCTTCTGTGGAAAAATTGCCCATGGTTCAATCAAGTTTGTTTATCAATTACTCTACTATTTGAATACTTCAAATATTTCAACTCTCAAGTTCTGTGATGTCTTCATAGTGTAATTTTTATTTTTTATTAGTACATGTTTGAAATACATGATGATCACATTCCTTGTGTGGAGTTGGTACACATACATAAGACATTTTAATTCTTTTTGATCCCCTTTCCCCCTCCCTCTACCTCCCTACACCTCCTCCATCACTTGGTCCCCTTCTCTTTTATAAAATATCTATCCCCTATTTACTATTATCTTTCATTTCATTCTTTATTTATATTTTGGGTTCCTCATATAACAGAAACCATGTGATATTTAAGCTTGTGTGTCTGATTTATTTTGCTTAATATTTTATGGTCTTGAGGAGCATCCATTTTCCTACACTAAACTCAAGTTTATACTTCTTTATGGCAGTGTAGTACTCCATTGTGTATAAACACAATATTTTCTTCATTCATCTGTTGATGGACATATAGGCTGCTTCCAAGATTTAGCTACTACAAATGGCACTGCTATAAACATAGGCATCCCTGTATCACTGAAATATCTTCAAATCCTTGGGGAAGATACTTGGAAGGGAAATAGCTGAGTGGAATGGAATTTCTAGTTTTAGTGTTTGGGGGCAGCTCTACACGGATCTCCATAGTTCCTGTACTAGTTCATATTCCCACCAACAATACAGAATGGTTTCTTTACCACACAGCCTCACCAGCATTTGTTATTATTTGACTTTGTGATGGTAGCCATTCTTTCTGAAGTAAGATGGAATCTCAGTGTTGTTTTTAATTTGCATTTCTCTAAAGGCCAGAAATGCTGAACTTTTTCATGTATTTATTGGCCATTTGCTCTTCTTCTCAGAAGTATTCACTCATTGTAGTTGGCCATTTTTGATTGGGTCTTTTATTTTGAGAGATCTAATTTGCTTGAATTCTTTATGTATTCTAGATGTTATTCCTCTGTCTAAGGAATAGTTTGCAAAATTTTTTCCCTATTTTGTAGGTTGTCTCTTCACTCTGTTGATTGTGTGGTTTGCTGTGCAGAAGCTTTTTAATCTGAGGTAATCTTTTTTTTTTTTTTTTTTGTGGGTACCGGGGGGACGACCTCAGGACCTCACGCGCCAACAGGCACCCGTGCCGCTGAGCGATATCACCGGCCCCTTTTTCGTATGTGGGTTCCGGGAGTCGAACTCGGGCCTTCGCGCTTGCAAGGCAGGCGCTTAAGCCGCTGAGCCGTCTCACCGGCCCTAATCTGAGGTAATCTTATTTGGTGATTCTTGGTATTATTTCTTGTGCCATTAGGTTTCTGTTCAAAAAGTCTTTGTTATGCCTATGTCTTCAAGAGTTAGGGGGCCAGTGAAATGGCTCAGCGGCATAAGTGCCTGCCTGGCAAGCGCGAGGGCCCAAGTTCGACTCCCGGAACCCACATACGAAAAAGGGGCCGGTGATATCGCTCAGCGGCACGGCCGCCTGCTGGCGCGCGAGGTCCTGAGGTCGACCCCCGGTACCCACAAAAAAAAAAAAAGAGTTATACCTATTTTATCTTCCAGCAGATTGTTTCTGTTTTAACATTTAGAACTTTGATCCATCTGGGAATGGACCTCAGTACTGTTAATGATACAAAGGTAATCTGGATGTTAGCATAGATTAAAATACCTACTAACAGCAACTATGTCACCCTGGTAATATCAAATAAATCAGCAACAATAATATCATTCAAGACAAAATGGATATTGACATACCATAAGAACCAATAATATACCATGTGAACTATAAAAAAAACTCTATAAAATAAACACTAAGACAACCAAAATGATAACAAAGAGTAGTCTATGGCCATTCCACTTGGAATTCCTGAGCTCATCTGGTCTTGAGAACTAAGCAGGATTGGGCCTGGTTAGTACCTAGTACTTGGATTGGCTACATACAATAAACATCTACTAAATGCAACAATTATACCTCCACTAACAATAGAAAAGAATTCGACAGTAATAACATACAGCTAACTATCTAAACATTAATAAAGTTTAATAGTTATACTAGTAAGACATAGGGATGGTGAATTGGAGAATGAAAGAAGAAAAGTTGAAAAATTAAGCATGGAAGATGGGAAAGAGGAGAAAAAGATGAGATAAAGGATCCTATTAAGGATTAGAAGGATAATAATAGAATTAGATAAAGGTATTGGAAAACAACAAATAACCAAAAGAAGATAAAAAGAAAAAAGAGTGAACATAAGGAAATAAAGAACAGAAAAATTAAAAGGAAAATATTAGAGGGAAGAAAATGAAGAAAAAGGGAAGAAAGAAAAATCCTCCAAACTGTCAAAAAACAGTGAAGGGGCCGGTGAGATGGCTCAGCGGCTTAAGTGCCTGCCCGGCAAGCGCGAGGGCCTGAGTTCGACTCCCGGAACCCACATACGAAAAAGGGGCCGGTGATATCGCTCAGAGCCACGGGTGCCTGCTGGTGCGCGAGGTCCTGAGGTTGACCCCCCCGGTACCCACAAAAAAAAAAAAAAAAAAACAGTGAAGAAGAAAGAGAGAAAAAAAGAAACAATGAGTCCAAAAACAGGGAAAAAAGTATTTTTGAGTGATGATCCACAATTTTGGAATCCAGCAAGTCACAGTTTTCTCCACCTGGCTTTACCTTGTGTTGGTTTGTAAGTTTCCCACTCCTCCAGAGGCCACTCTGTCCATTTACCCCCAGATTGTGTCAACTGTCCAAACCAAGGCACATCTTTTCTTATCTTGGTAGATGGAGAGGCAATCAAACCTCACATCTGTGCTGGATAGTATCCAGCAGGGAAGGGTTAAAGAAGCCTACTATACTTTAATACTAATGCTTTCAGATCCAACCATTTCTGAGCACAACACAAGCTGGCTTCTCATCATAGAGGGCAGGCGCATGTCCTTTCCAGCCTGAGTTTAAACTTCTCAGGGGATATATGTCTAGCCCAGTCCCTATCCACAAATATCTCCTATGGCTGTCTCTTACTCAGTCACTGTGGGAGGGTTACACTGGGAACCCTGAAGTGAAGATGTTTTGTAGTTTTTCTGAATCTCTGTCTTAATCTGTCAAACCCTTCCCAAAATGGCTCTTGATTAAACACTCGCTGGCAATATAGCAGGTGTTGCACTGAATTGCCTCTCCAGCAGTTGCCTGCTGTATGGAAGAAGTCACCTTGGAGCAAAATCCCATACTGCTTTTACAGTTCACAACCACTGTGAGTTCTTCCTTTCTGTGGCCAGTGCCATTGCCATGTCTGCTACTTCTCCCTGGAGGTACAGGTCCTTGTGGCTTACTTTGTGTCTGTGAAAACAAGTTCTCCTTCTCGGAAACCAGGGTAGGCATCCAGATTGCTTCACTTCTTCTCTACATTGTGATCCATTTTTCCAACTGCTCTATACCTTCTAATTTTTCTACCAGTTCCTTCTTAATTCCTAGTGATCCAATTCTTTTTTCTCTTTGCCAAGTTGTTATTTCCCAGGTGCCTGGATTCTGGGTCTCAGAGAGGCTGAATTTTGCTGCTGATCGCTACTCTGCTGTTTAGGTTCCTCACATATGTGGATTTTTACCTTATGTTTTTCAAAGTTCTTAAAACATATTTGCATTTAAAGTCTGTAGTCACTTTAATTGAGTGATTTTTAAAAGTCTGGAACTATAAACATACTTCAAAGTACTGATATTGTTATTTTTCTTGAATATTTCCCTAAATTCTTCATATTTACCTTTGTATATTTTAGGCATTCTTCTTCCCTGCTCATAATGTGCCCCCTGCTCTTGTCAGCCTGTCAGAACCTACTTAACAGCAAAATCCAATTCGAGTGAAATATCTACCTGGAAGGCGCTTTAATCCTCTCCCTGCACCTGCTGAAATCTCTATTTTTAATCATTTCTTGGCCAGCCTTACTTCTATATCTTAAGGTATTGTCTTTAAACAATAAAAATTCTTATAGCAAGAGCATAAGTGTTCCTGAATGTTATTGCACATTTTCACATGATATTGGAATTCATCCACTGCCTTGTGATTCCTCCAGAATGTGAGCTTCTTGAAGACAGGACTAACAGATCATCACCCTGATTCATTTGTGTTTCCCTGAGGTTTACCAGTCGGCCAAGCTCATGTTACACAGCAGATACAAACACCACCATATCCACGTCATAACTGGCAACTTACCTGAGCCCGAGGACAGACAACTACTGTATTAAAATCAGGCCATTTGTCCACCAGAGCCTTTAGCTTGAAGGGGTTCCCCTGGTTCATGTGGAAGACAGTCCCATAAACCTGTAACATTTCAACAAAGTGGGAGGAGAAGCACAGAGCAAAAGGTCAGTAATGTGCTCATGTAGCAAAACAAGACTTACTGCTATGAAATTAGGGTGTGCAACTCATAGAGCATCTAGCCCAGTCTTTAGGTTATATTTTATTATCCCCCAAACATTTTTAGATGAAATAATGAATATGTATATATATATATATATATATATATATATATATCTTGTGTGTGTATATACATATACATATATATATATATATATATCCTGATAAATGAAATTAATTATCAACCACTCACTCTTGCACAATTTATTCTTATTCATTTTCTTTCATATATACACACAGTTTTGTAAACAAAATTATCTAGTATATATTAGTTTAACATCTATTTTTCCCACATACACTATACATGGGCATATTTCCATGTCATTAAATACTAATCTATGTAAGCACACTTCATAACTATATAATATTTATTTTATGTTTAAATTTTTACTTCTTATTGAAGGCCATTTCTGTTTTCTCTGATATTTTATTCTCATTCTTCAAAGGAAAATTTTTGCTTAATCTTTGAAAATATGCCTATTATTACAAATTTTAGAAGGCAAATTTCTAGGTCAAATATCACATTCCACTTAAGGTTTTTTCCTTCTAAATATTTACAAATTACTTTCTGGAAAGTTTAAATGGTCTCTTTCCTATTTAATAAGAAAGAGATCATAGTGCTAAAGGCATGGGTTTTGCAACCTCAGTCCAGGAACATCATACATTGGGCAATCATTTATCCTTGTCTAGAATCATGTCTTCAAACACCAGTGACCTCAAAACATTGAAGAAGGTGAAAAAGAGATTTGCCAAGTTTAGAAGTTTGTGATTGTGAGGAAAAGGAAACTCAGCAGTGCCTAGCAGTGTGGCCAAGTGGAGAACATGATACCTCAGCAGATGGAGCCAGAAGATGTCAAATGTAAAGGGCTGATTGAATAAAAAACATTGCATTGACTAAGGCTCAGCCTAACCCCGAGTTTCCCTATCCTTCCCTTGAAATACTTCTATGTGGGACTAAGGAAAAAGGGGAAGCAAAACTTTCACTTAACCAAGTTTGTACAAAATTATTAAATACTCTGTCATTTGTGGGAGCTCAATATAGCAATTAATCCAGTTTTGGGGGAAATAATGATTACTTTTTTAAAAATTGGAATTTGGAGCTAGTGATATTTAGATACACTACAATATAAAAATATAACTGGGATACTGCTCTTTTCTTTTTCTTCACTACAAAATGAATGAATTTGAGCTGGCATGTGACAAAAACCTATTTAGTATTTACTATTTGGAGACAGGATCTCCTTCAGGCCACAATACCCAAATCTCTCTCTTACCAGAGATTTAATAAGTATTGAACGGGAATGTCTACCACATTGGATTTCCGGTTTTACTAATTTTACATGAAAATTGCTGAGACTGAGCATCAACTTTTGCAATGTTGCTCAGAAAATGAATTTGTGGGGTCAAAGAAGTCTACCTTTAGACTCAGCCCTCTTGACTGCTGCCCTGTGCTACCTCCAGTTGACCAATGACTTGGGGGGGTCACATAAAGCTCATGTGGCTTAATCCATAAATGGCCTTTATACAAGGTGCAAGAACACTAGGAAAAAGTAACAAAAGGTAGAATATTATGCCTTTTCTACCAGAGTTCCCGTTAATTATATTGGTGTCATAACTGTACTAAACATCATCTTTGTGTTGCTCTGAGAAGTCCAGATACTTGAGTTATTAGCAAAACACAGTATTGACTAATGGAGTGTATAATTAAAGGTTTGTTTTCCCTTTGTTTTTTGTCTTTCTTTAGGTGTTATTGTAAAGGGTATTGCTTTTTAATTTTTAATTCCAGATGTTCATTGCTAGTGTATATAAATGTAATTGATCTCTGTTATTTCCTATTTTGGCCTTGAATCCTGTCACCTTCTCAAACTTGTTTATACCCAAAGCTTGTTTTGTATATTTCATAAGATTTTCTACATTAGAAAATCATGACCTCTGCGAAAAAACTCTATTTTACTTCTTTTTTCTCAATGTGTATTCTTTTCTTTCCTTTTTCTTGTCTTTTATATTGGCTAGAACAACCAGTGTCACTTTGACTATGAGTATTGAGGGTGGATATTCTTGTCTTGACATCAGTCTTAGAGAAATCATCTTTCACTATTTGTTAAAATATTAGTTAAAAGTTTTGTTCATTTGCTTTTTTATCAGGTTAAAGGAGATACTTTTTATTCCTAGGCTGCAGAAGTGTTTATTGGGAATATTAACTTTTGCCAAATAATTTTTCTATAACTATCAAGAGAAGATCATCCAGGTTTTCTTCTTTAGTTTGTTGATATGGGAACTTACATTATTGATTTTGGAATGTTGAACCTTGAATTCTTAAGATAAACCCCCATTGGTTATGATATGCTATTCTTTCTAAATGTTGTATTTGACTTCATAGTATTTTGTTAAGGATTTTTGCATCTGTGTTCATAATAGACATATTCTGTAGTTTTCTTGTAATATATATTTCCAGTTTTGTTATCAGGGTAATTCTGGTCTCATAGAATGAGCTGGGAGGTGTTTCCTCCTCCGCCCTGTTCTGAAGAGTTTGTGTACATTGGTATTATTTCTTCTTCACCTGTGTGGTAGAAATTGGTAATGAGCCATCTGGATGAGCAGTTTTCTTCTTGGAGTGTTTTAAATTACAGATGTAGGACAACTTAGATTGCAAATTCTTTTTTGGTGACTTTTCATAATTTGTGCTTTTCACAGAATAAATCTTGAAATTTATGAGCACAGTGATGTTAATAACATCTTTACTATGTTTATAATCTCTATTGAGCTACTATCAGTGTCTCCTGCTTCATTCTTAATATCAGTAACCTCTGACTTTGCTTTCTATTTCTTGGTCACTTTGATTATTGAACTTTTCTGAGAATCAGATTTTGGATACATAGATGATGCATAGATTTTTTTTATTATTTTATTATTTTCTCATTGACTTCTTTCTCCTCCTCTTCCCTCTCCTCCTTCTCCTTCTCTTCCTCCTGTCTCCTTCATTCCATTTCCTAAGGGGTTAATTTGTAATAACTTTCTAGTTTCCAGAATGGAAACTTAAATCTTCTTTTTTTTTTTTTTTTTTTGGTGGGTACCGGGGGTCGAACTCAGGACCTCACGCTTGCCAGACAGGCGTTTATGCTGCTGAGCTATCTCACCAGCCCAACTTAAATCTTCTGAAATGATATTATTCTTATTTTTTTACAATAAGCAGTTAATATGGTGTATTTTCCGATTGTCAATGATTTACTTACATCTCACAAATTTTGATATGCTGTATTTTAATTTTTCTTGTGATGTTGAAGAATAGTATATTTAGAAGTGTGTTTATATCATTTGTAGAAATTTAGGAAATTTCTAGATAGCTTTTAAATTTTAATTCCATTATTATTTAAGAACATATTTAACATTATTACAATCATTTTAAAATTCTAAGAATACATGCTCTATCCAGGTAAATATTCCTTGAACACTTGAACAGCATATGTATTCTGGTGTTATAAGGGAGATATTTTTCAAATGTCAGTTCAAGGTAGTTCCTTGTATAAAGGCTATTTTAATTGTAAAGGAAATTTTAAAAACTTATATTTCTAATACTACTATATTTCTAACACTATTGAAGGATAAGACTGAGAAACACAGCCTGTTCCCACAATTAGAAAGCTACAAAACTTAACAAGCCTTGACATTTCAGGTGCCAGCTGCAAGATAAGTGTAACTCAGCCAGACAGTGATGTTTTGCTTACTTTCAGGTCCCAGAGACTTATCATTTCAAGGACAGCTCGACTCAGTCTAAGACAGGAATTGATTCCTCCTGCTCACCGTAGCCTTGACCTCCCTGTTATAGGATAAAAAACCCCCAACTAACTTGCCTAAACCAAACCTGCCTAGCAACGTATGACAAGACATATGTAACCAGCTGTAAAATATCATGTCATCTGCCTTTTGTGCTTCCTTCTGAAAACCTATATAAGAAACTACCCTACCCCAAGACAGTGCTGATGATTTGAGACCTGGTTCCCATCAGCCCTCTAGCGTTAAAATAAAGATTGCCTTCTAACTCCGCAGGTGCAAAGTGTCTTCCATTTGGTTTGATATCAGATTTCTGCAACACTTGTTTTGTTCAGGACTTCTATATACTTACATGTTTTCTGCCTATTCTATAAATTACTGGAAGAAATACTATACTGGCGAGTTTATCCATTTTTTTCCTTTCAGTTCTACTAGATTTTATTTCATGCATTTTGAATCTCGGTTGGTAGGTGGGGAAATGCTTCTGTGTACAAGATTATTGATCTCCTTTAAAGGAAATTTTTTGCCCACCCAAAACTACACATAATCATTTGGGATTGGACAAAACATGAATTGATTTCTTATTTATATCAAGAAAGACTAACCTCTTACCAGATACGTGACTAGTTAGGAAACCCAATTAAACGTTAATGTGTTAGTTTTGGTCAACTTTTGAACTCTGGAAAACTTCCAGAGTTATATAACATAGTTTTTTGATGAGTAGAAGGACATGTTTTGAGTCATCACACACCAAAGGTCACACAAGATCCAAGTCAGAGAGTTGCCTACGGTCTTGGCCAGGGTATAGAACTGAGTCTCCATTTTCTCCTCAGGTACATGGGTACGATTGATACACATATCTTGCATCAAGGTGATGTGAGTTGCAAGAGATGCCATACAGTGGGTACCTGAGGCACAGAACAAGTGCTCGATGAATGCTTTCTTTTTCCCAGCTCTTTCATAGGCAGCTAATGGTCCCTTTCTCCTTGTGCATGCTCCACGCTTACCTTTAAGGATTCAGGGAGGTTCTTCATTAAGGATTTCTCTAGCATCTGTAGCATCTGTGGACTTTTCAAGTGGAACATCTTGGCAGGTAACTTAACCTAAACAGACAATCAAGAAACATCAAGGAGTGGGAAGAGTGGGAAGAGTGAGAAGTCACGCAGATACAATAATCAGTTCCAGTTACTGTCTGGACTCCAGCCCTGCTGTCTCATGGTTGTCCCATTCACTAAACTTCTTACTATAAGAAAGGATAGGCTGGTAGCAGACATAGGTGGCTCTTTCTGAAATTATCTCCAAAATCTTTCTCAACTTTTAAAAATATTTCTGAAATTTTTGTTTTCACCTTTTTATAACACACAGAATTCCAACAAGTAAAGATGCACCGGGATGAATGAATCTATGATCTGAGAATGCATGACCATTCTTTCAGTTTCCATCCATGTCCAGCCAACTCTGCACTGTGTGATATCCAGCATGCTACCTTGTGATGCCTTGGCTTCCTCTCTATAAATGGCAATAAATGATCACTTAGTTCGTAGAGTAAGCAAGACAATTAAATAAGTCAATGCATGTAATGAACCTGAGCATCTGGAACAGAGCAAGCAGTCAATGGTTAGGATTACTAGGGGTCTTTTTTATCATTTATTATTTTACTTTTATAAATTGATAGGGTATAGTGCCATAGTTTGGTACACATACACAGTGCATGATGAACAAATTAGGGTAGTTAAGATTCCCATCTGTCTTCAGCACAAGCAAAGGTCGACCCACACTGACATCTAAATGCAGTCCACTGACTGAATCTTTTCTGCATAATTAACCATTTGTGAATTTCAAATGAACTGAAAAACATTAAATGGAGGTAATCCGTGTAAACGGGCACATGGTGCATCAGATGGTTGGTTGTAAGACTACGGCACTGTGCCTGGCTTGACCAATACTCAGTATGTATCAACCAGCTTAACTATTGCTAATATTCTTGATATTAGAGGCAAAAAAAAAAGAAATTTTTAAAACTTTTCCTCTGAAACTTTACATAGAAAACATAATGATTATGTAGTATAATCCAAATTTGAAAAAAAGAAAAACAAAGAAAAAAATTTGATTATGTTTTAGCATAGTTCAGTATGCATATATTTACATTAGTATTATATGTATACACATATACTGTATAATTCTCCAAGGCTGCCATTATTATTTTTATTTAGAAGGTCTTATGGAAATATAGGGCTTAGAAATCTGTATTTTAAAAAGTTCTCCATGTTTTTTTGTTAGTATTATGGAATTTTTTGAGGCATAATTCATACTCAGTAAAATTCACCAATTTTAAATGGATGGTTTTATGCATACTGATAATTGTATATACTGGCAGAACTAGTATCATAACAAGGAGGCATGCCCTTTCCAACAGAGCCAAAAGTTCTTTTCTGCCCCTTTACCATCAACCCCTTTCTCCTCCTCTGACTCTGAGCCCAAAGCAATCATTGACAAAATGTCAAATATGTGAAATTATTTAATATGTAGCCTTTTCAGACTAGCATCTTTTATTTATCAAATCCTAGTAGTTGTACTTTTTAATAGGACAGTTTTTTTATTGCTGGATAGTATTTCATTATAAGCATTGTGTGGAGGTATCAGCTTTTTATCCATTAACCTGTTGAAGGACACTGGGTTGCCTGTAGGTTTGGACAATTATTAGTAAGTTATTATAAATATTAATGTACAAATATATATATATGTTTTATTCCCCTCTGAGTACATTTCCAGATTTGTGTGATAAGTGTATGTGTAACTTTATAAGAAACTGGCTTTCTTTTTTCCAGAGTGAATGCACTATTTCACATTTTCACTGTAATTCATGGAAGTTCCATTTGCTTCTCATTATCTCGAACACTTCTGTAGATGATTTTTTTCTATGCAGCCATACTCAGGTATCATTGATATATTAGGTGAAATCCTCAACAATACCCTTAAATAAGTGTTCAAGAATATTCACAGAGCTTATTCTCAAAAGGTTAAGGCCAATGTGAATTTCAACAGATGCATTTCTCTGAGGGACCAACAGCATTGAACTCTACTCAGTCACTGTGAGTCATCAAAATAACAATGTCTGAAAAACTCCCTCCAGCCCCACTGCATTCTGGAAACATCTTCCTGCAAGAATCCATCCTTCCCCACCCAAGACAGGACCCCAGATGTCCTCCTTGCTTACCCAGGACACAACCAAGCACGGACCCTCCAAAGCCTCATTCTTTGCTTCATAAATGATGAGCTAAACTGTTAATCCCCACTCATAAATGAGGAAATGTTTCTTAAGGAAGTTCTTCTTGTTAAATATGAATGGTGACTAGACACAAATTGAAGATATGCAAAATCCTGTTAGGACAAAGCCACTATTGTCCTCATTTGTTCACCTCACTGCAACCTTCTACTTGCCTCTGAGTTTTGCTTTTTAATGATTGCTGGTCGTGTGTGTGTGTGTGTGTGTGTGTGTGTGTGTGTGTGTGTGTGTGTGTGTTTGTGTGTGTCCATGAACTTGGCTTATCGATGTTGGGGGCCAACTCCTGGGGAGCTGGCTTCTTCTCCAATCACTTGATTCCCAACTCTCTTGTCACTGTGTTCAAGACCTTTCCATCGTTAGTTTGACCTTCCCAGAACACTGGTTCTTTGAGTTGACCAAACAGAATCTGTACTTGTCGAAATAGTGCTGGTAGTTATTAATTTCTATTGGCTCTAAATTACCAACCATTTCACTCTACCTTTTGATCTTTTTGCTCTAAAATACTGGGGAATGCTTGGACTGAGGAACATGATTTTTCGCAGAACATTTCTTTAACACAATACCTCCTTCAGTACCTCTGAGGTGTCTTCATTTATATCCTACCTCCACAAGGCCCACAAAACCCAGTTTTTGTTCCTTTTACAAAGTCTTACTCACACGGTGGCTCTTACTTAATTTCCTCCCTCTGTGGCAGAATCAATCACTTTCTTCTCCCCACTAGGAGTGCATATTTCAACCACAAAACTGGGAACAATGGATTACAGTTTGTCTTCTAGCTTGTGAATGCTCCTGGACAAGGCCTGAAATTTTATTCTTCATTCTCAAAGATTATCACATTGTCTGACGCACAATAAGGACTTGTGACATGTCTGTTTAATGATTTAATGTATGAAGTATTTACATTAACATAGCCATTTATTTAGTCCTTTTGCTTACTGAGTGCAAAGATTCACCTAGTCATTCAAGCAATAAGCCATTCTCTGAATATTTGCGTCCTCCCTGAATTCCTATGTTGAAATTCTGACCCCCACAGTGATGCCAGGCAGAAGTGAGGCCCTCGGAGATTAGGTCACAAGGACACCGCTTCCACCACATGAGAACACAGAAGAAAACACCACCATTAATCAGAAAACAGGCCCTCTTCAGACCTTGACATTATCAAGGATAATTTTTGCTGTTCATAAATCACCCAGTTTAAGACACTGGGTTATAGCAACCCAAATAGACTAAGATAAAGTATATACTGAAGGCCAATTATTGAAGGGTATGGAAACTTTTGTCAGATGCTCCGTGGAAATAAAGACCCAGACCAGAATAGAGGCACCTAGGCCAAGTCTTAGAAAGTCTCGAGACAGAACTGTACCATGTCTGAAGGCTAATTTGATATTTTAGCTAGAAGTATCTCAGAAGTTTTCATGAAAATAAAAAGCAGGGTGGAGTTTGATGCCAGACTATGGAAGCTGCAATATCCAAGTACTGCCAGGTCCGTTGAGGACTGTGTTCTGCACGTGCCCACATATGCACCCAGAGAACACAGCTGTGCTGTTCATTGATGCAGCTGACTAAACAGAGGAGACTCAGGGGAGCTGGCACAGGTTGGTAGGTTATCAGCATTTTCAGTACACAAAGTCCAATGAAAAGAATTCTGAAACCCTTGACAAAGCCATTCCAGTACTCAGAAATTCAGCCAAAAAAACAATTCCTATGAGGAAAAACTCCCTATGAAAAATTGTGCTAAGCATAGCTATCTCATCATTTTGTGCACATTTTATATACCACATATATGAAGATCAAAAATGCAGAAGGAAACATCCAAAAATCCTCACAATAGATGAATTTTTTAATTTAAATGAATAATTCATCTCCTTTGTATTTTAGTCCCTGTACTAGAATGTGCTTAGTCCTTTTATGACTAAATACATTGCTTAATATCCCTGGCCATCAGTTATCCAAGCTGACTACTTTCGAAAGTTTCCAGAGGATTGCATAGGATAATATTTGCACAGCATGTGTACAATCTGTGTCAAACATCACCTGAAGCAGAACGCTTCCTGACAGGGGCTAGTACATTTTCTGTCACACACCTACCAAGGGCCAGCTCACAAATCTCTTTGTATTTATTTATCGACCCACAATAAAACTGGACTTTGTCCAGCCAAGAATTTCTCTCAGATGTAGGACTTTGCCCCACACATAGTTGTTACCTGATCTAGGTTTTTTCAAACAGAGGAACTTCCTTTTCCTCTGACATAATTCTCAACACAAGTAAGCCCAGAAATTCTTACCCCATCTAACAGGAGTATTTTTAATTCATTCCACCTCGGTAGGGAGGCCAAAGAAAAAGAGTGGCCCCAGAGCATGTTTTTCTTTTCTCTCACCTGCAAATCTGTCTTCTTAATCTCTACAGATGTCTCTAGGATGAGAGGAAGCAGATTATCCCAGAAGATTAATATAAAACTTCCAAGTATGTCATTTTGAAAGGTGTGCTTTGGTCTGATTCCCAGAAACTGCTGAGCTGAAGTTCCTAGCAGAATGCATGCACCAAGCTGTGCAATCTGAGGGTAGAATCAAGCTCCTCCCTCTGGGTTCTGTGTTTAGGGCAGTGGCTTTGTAACTGATGGCTCAACAATAAGCTTTCATTCTAAGGCTCTTTCATAGAAACTCTGATCTTAGCCACTCTGAGCTGTGAATCCAGCCAGCCAAGTCCTAGGGGGTAAATGAGTAAACGAGTGTCTTCCCACCCCTTTATACCTGAAGTAGAGGCAAAAGCTGGCTACTATTCTAATTTGATGTTTAGAATCAGAGTTCTTGTCTCAAATATTAGTAAAGAAAATTGCCTGAAGAAACTAAAGAATTAAGATGCTACCCTTTCGAATGTGCTCAGTGAATCCCATACAGGACAAACAGAAAGAAAACTACACCCAAACACATGATAATTAAACTACTGAAAACTGAATATAAACAGAATATAAAGAGAAAATCCTAAATGCAGAGCAAGAAAGATGTATTATACAGAGGAATAGTACAACAAATAATGGCTGACATTCAGAAGCTATATGATAAGGTTCAGAGCACAAAAGAATGTCATTTTTTAAATACTAGGGAAAAAAATCCGCAACCAAAAATTCCATATCAAAAAAGATTTTTTTTCCCCAAACTGTAGGCAAAATGTAAATACTTTCAGATGATTCAAGCAATCTTGTCCTGCCACTGGATAGAGTTTTAGAACTACAGTGAGGCAGAGAGAACATTGTAAATACCTAAGCTGTGCTCTGATTGGCTGGCACCTTTAGAACAATTTGAAACTTGGCCGTTAAAGCTCCGGTTGGGAGAGCTCACAGGGAGGCCTGGACGTTTACTTTGAGATGGCATGGACCTAGGATCATGAAGGAAGAGGCGAGACGAGCACTCCTGTAAATGGGGCACTACAGTGCTGCCCTCTGGTCCCTGGAGAGATTAGGGAAGGCTGTGGGATGCGCCTATCCTTCATGCCCATGGGCCTCAGGTGGTGGTTGGTAATGACAAACCCTTCACCTAGGATACTCTGTTTGACCCTCTGCTGAGCAGGAAGAGGTCTTCAATACAGTGGTAGCTCCACTCATAAAAGGCCTGTTTAGAGGATACACGACATGCAGGCAGCCTGACTCTAGAAATGTGTATTCACTGGGAGGCCCATACACTGCAGAGCAAGAGAAGGAAACAACAGTTGGGGTCATTTAGGGTAATACAACTGTTATTCCAAGAAACTGGTAAGGAGAGTGACTTTGAATTTACTCCGAAAGATTTTCAGTGGAGATTTACGGTGAAGAAATTTTGGATCTTCTGGAACCCTCTTGAGAGAAAGCCTCTCAAATACATATCTTGGAGGAGCCTAAAGAAAACACAAGGATTGTGGGGCTCACTGGGAAGACTGTTTTAGCTGCCTTGGATGCTGTTTCCTGTCTGGAGCAGAGCAACAAATACAGGACCGAACCGGGGCCTCCACAGCAATGAACTCGCAGCTGTCCGGTCTCACAGTCTCCGTAGAGCAAAGAAAGGAAGATGACAAGAACAGCAGGTTTCAGTCGAAGCTCCCACCTTGCAGAGCTTGCCGGATCAGAAAAACAGAAGAAAACCAAGGCTGAAGGGGATCATCTAAAAAAAGGTATTGATATTCACAGAGGCCTCCTTTGCTTGGGAGATGTAATCTGTGTTCTTGGAGATGACGAAAAGGGGTGGCTTTGGGCCTTACAGAGATTCCAAATTGATTCAACTTCTTCCAGATGTTTTAGGAGGTAAAGCCATACCCTCGTGACAGCCTGTGTGAGTCCTGCTGATTCCAACCTAGAGGAAACAGCAAATACCCTTTGCCATGCTGACAGAGCAAGAAAAATCAAGTACAAACCCGTTATTAATATTGATCCCCAGGCAGCTGAACTCAGTCATCTTAAATACCAAGTACGACAGCTGCAGCTCTTGCTGCAAGCCCAACAAGGTGCCCTGCCTGGATCCATTAATGTGGAACCATCAGGGAAATCTACAACCCCTAAGGAAGAACCAGTCCCCGGCGAAGGAGAATGAAAAATTCAGTCATGGTCTGGGCATGGCAGCCGCTCAGACAGCCCAGACTCCAAGGCTGCTGGGATTACGAGTTCTACACCACAACACCTGGCCCGATTTATTTATTTTAAATCAAAACAGACTTGCATTCCTAGATGAATCATACTTCATCAGATTTATTACAATTTTTATACATTGTTAGAGTCAGTTTCCTAAAACTTTGGAATTATTGCAAAGTAAAATCAAATCAGAATGATTCCAACAAAAACCACAGCAAACTACTTTTCACATCAATTCTAAAATTCATTTGGATATGTGAAGGACAAAAAAGAACTCTGAAAAATAACAAAATTAGACAATTAATGTTATCTAATTTCAAGACCTATTATGAAATTACAGTAATCAAGAGAGTGGGATTTTTGGTAAGACAAACAAATATATCCATGGAACAAAATACAGACCAGAAATAGAACCACACATTTATGAACAATTAATTTTTTAAAAATATTTTTACTAGCACCTATTAATTTTACAAAGAATCCATTTCCATTATGGAATTTTGATACATGTGTACATTTTAGCATGTCTGCACCCACCGCCCTCCCTTGCACATCCTCTACCTTCCCCTGTTCCATTTCTCTTATCCAATAGTCTCCCTTCTGCTTTCACGTCATCCTATTTAGATTCAACATATTAGGGAAGGCATACAATACTTTTCCTTCTGAGTCTGGCTTACTTTACTTGACATGATGGTCTCCAGTTCCATCCTTTTTCTTGCAAATGATGTGATTTCATTCTTCCTTATGGCTGAATGATACCCCATGGTATATGTAAACCACATTTTCTGTACACATTCATCCATTGGTGGGCACCTAGGCTGGTTCTATATTTTGGCTACTGTGAATTGTGCCACAATAAACATTGTGTGCAGGGTGCCCTATAGTGTACCTACTTCAGCTCCTTAGGGCATACGCCAAAGAGTGGTATAGCTGGATCATATATAGTTCCAGTCAGAATGATGTTGACTGCTGGTTTTTCATACACAGCCTTTACTGTGTTGAGGAATGATCTTTCCTACCTAATTCCTTCAAGGATTTTATTATGAAGCAAAGTTGAATTTTGTCAAAGGCATTTTCCTGTGTCAGCTAAGATGATCACAGGATATTTGTCTTTGATTATATTAACATAGTGTATTACATTTCTTGATTTGCATATGTTGAACCATCTTTTCATCCCTAGAATGAAACCAGCTTGATCAGGGTGTGTGATCTTTATAAAGCTATACAACTGTTTTTTTATTTGTTTGTTTGTTTGGTTGGTTTTCTTGTTTGATTATTTGTTTTTGGTACTGGGAATCAAACTAAGGACCTTGTGCTTGCCAGGCAGGCGCTTGTGCCACTAAGCTATATCCCTGGCCCTACAACTGAGTTTTGACAAAGATACAAAATCATTTTTCATTGTTTTCAACAGTAGTCCCAAAAATTAATGAACTTCAAACCATGCCTTGCGCAATGTACTAATGTATATTCTGAGTAGTCATAGATTCAAAGGTAAAGCCTAAGCATATAAAACTTTTAAAAGAAAAGTGAGGCAAAAATCTATGACATTAGGCAAAGTGTTTTATAAGAAGCCAAAACCATGACTCATGGAAGAGAGCAATATTGATAAATGTCATTTATCAAAATAAAAGAATTCTGCTTTTCCAAAGACTGTTAAAACAATAAAACAAGTCAAACCCTTGAATAAAATCCAGAATATCAAACTATCAAAACTCAATAATGTAAAAAAGTGTCAATAACAAATGGACTAAAATTTGACAGTTGTAGTTGTAACACTCACTGTAAGTGACTGGGCCAGGAGTAAGCAGCCAGCTGGTCCATTCAGAGCCCACCCTGTTGAATCTGGAGTTGTGACTAAGATTTCACTTCTCCTAGATGGTCAAATGAAAGAAATGCAAGCATTTAAAGCTATGATTCAAAATGGCCAGTAAGCAACAAAAAAGATGCTCAGTTGCATTATTCGTCAGAGAAATATAAGTCAAAACCATAATAAAATACAGTTCATACCTACTAGGGTGGTTATAATTTTGTTAAAAGGGAAAAATAACAACTGTTAATAAGGATGCAGAGAAAACACAGAATCAACATATGACTCAGAATTTCTACTACCAGGTGTATACCCCAAAGAACTGGAAGCAGAAAGTCAAACAGATATTTGTACATTAATGTGCATAGTAACATTATTCATCGTGGTAAAAAGGTAGGAATACCCTGGATGTCCATTACCAGATGAATGGATAAACAAAATGTAATATATAAATAAAGTGCATTGTTATTCAGCCTTTAAAGAATTAAATTTTTATATGTGACAATATGGATGAGCTTTGATATATTCATTGTGAGCCAGATGAATGTGATAGTTCATCTTGATTTTCAATTTAATTGGCTTCAGAGATGCCTAGATTTGTAAAGCACCATCTGAGTGCGTTTGGTTAGTTCTTTGGGGCATGACCTTGGGGGCTATATGTGGTCCCTGTCCCCTTCCTTACTGGGATCTGCCCCTACTTTCTGCTTCCTAGATGCCATGAATTGAGCAGCTTTCCTCCCTCATGCCCTCTGGATGTATTGCTTCTGCCTTAGAGGCAGCCAACCATGGAATGAAACCTCTGAAAACATGAGCCAAAATAAACCTCTTCAACTTTGAGTTGCAGGTGCCGGGTTTTTGCCCCAGCAACAGGAAAACTAACACAACGTACAAGGATGACTACTTCATTATTTTATTTATGTGAGATACCTATAGTGGGCAAATTCATGGAGACAAAAAGTAGCAGTTATCAAAATCTTGGAGGAGGGATGAGGACTTCCTGTTTAATGTGTACGGAATTCATGCTGAGCATGATTAAAAAGTTTGAGGTACAGATAATGGGGATAGTTGCACAATACTGTGAATGTATTGTAAAACCACTGCATCGCACACTATATATATATGCTTCCATGTGTGTGTGTCTGTCTGTCTGTCCAGGAAAAACCATACATGAAGAAAGTAGTCTTCAAGTCTCTATTATTACTCATGGAATAAATTTACATTGTTACCTGGGAATCTATATCTTTATATTTGAATTTATCCTTATGTAAATAAAACCCTTGGTTTTGTTTTCTCAGAGAAGCTCAAGTTGATCTTGTTACTTGAACTTAAATAGTTTTAACTAACCAACTTCAGTAAATTTTTAACAAATTTATTGTTGGTAGACTCTCACTTCCCTTAGTGTTAGTTAGGGTCTAGAAACCAACCAACAGCAACACAAAACAGTTTCTACACCTCTTTTCCCTTGTGTATCCCTGAAAAGCAAAGTTTTACTCATCTTCTAGTTTTAGTTTTAATCAGGATTATCTACACCATAAGATCCTCACTGAAGCAGAAATGACTTAAGGCTCAGTACCTCTAGGTTCAATATTTGGTGTTGATATTTTATTCCTAGTTATTAGATTAGGAAGTTATAGATTAGGAAGATTAGGAAATTACAGATTAGGAATATGGTCAGAAACCCATATTTCAGCTCATTTGTGAATACTCATTAAGCCTTTGCTATCTATCTCTAGTTATATGCCCCAGATTAAGAATGGTGGCTTGGGGGCCATACTGATTTCAGTTCACAAAGAACCACTTATTGTCAGATAGGATGGAGAGCTCTCCGGCGTGGTTTTCTCTTCTATACTAAGTGTGCCCACCTCTCAGATGGTTGTGAGTACAAGTGATTTAAAATGTGTAAAGCACCTAAAATGCTGCCTGGAACCTCGTACTCACTATCCAGTCATAATCTACGTATTATTACTGTGTGGCCATTTCTTCCTCGCTTTGTTGTGTCTCTGTGATTCCTGTAAAAACATCTTCAGTCAGACTTTGCTGTTCTACGTTTTACAGCCAAGCTTGTCAGCTTCATGGATGCCAAAGGGATCAGGCAAAAAGACCAATGTCTTAAGAGAAGGTAGGTAGGTAGGAGAAGGGGGATCCAGATAGAAGCTAAGTTTCTAAGTCACTGCCGCAATGGATGAGCAGAGCAGCTAGGAGCTTCTCTCGTTTATAGAATAACACAGGAGGCACAGTGCTATTAAGGTGGTGTCCACTGTTACAGGTGGACGCTACCATCCTTTGCTCGCCTCATTGGGCACCTGTACCCAGTCACCAAAGACCCTGGAAAACATTTTAGGATGGAAGGAAGGGTACCAGAGGAGATACTTCAAAAAAGATGTTTTATTTTCAAACACAAGCATAAAAAGGCAGAATTATGTCATGAAAGAATTCTTCTTCAAGGAATAAAGTATTACTTATTTATTTATTTATTTATTTATTTATTGGTACCTGGAATGGAACTCACAACCTTGAGCTTGCAACACAGGTGTTGTGCCACTGAGATATATTCCTGCCTAAAGTATCGCTTTTAAAGGGTTATTTTGGCACAAGTGACTAACAACGAAAGATTGTAACTCTGGGATGTCTGTCAGTGGGAAGCAACAGCGTGATGCCAAAGGATTGCACTTGCACTTTCCTGCAAGAATATGGATAGACTTGAGTATGCACAGACCTCACATAATTGTAAGCTTTTTGTGTTATGTGTATTGCGATTATGGTTTGAATATGAAGCGGCCCTCAAAGACTCATGTACTGAGAGGATGGGAGATGTTGCTGATAAGAGATCCTGAGCTCCACAGGTCCCGTTAGGAAGTTCCTGGTTATCGCAGAGAGAGAGGACAGGAACAGAATTTTAAAAGGATCAGAAGAGGAAGATGCTGGGGGCCCGGGCTCCGTCAGCTGACCATCCTGGACAGGCTTCAGGAGATGGATCCTGGTGTACTCAAGGCATTTGAGATGGTCAACTTGTGTCTTTTCAACTTCATGATGGTACAGTAGTGATACATAGTCACTAAAAGCTGTACCTTGAAATTTGAGCTCCTCCTGGGCTAGCACAGTGCAAAAGATGCCTCTCACAGCCCCGTGCAGCCACAGCACCAGCAGCTCCCACTCGGCCACGTGATCAGGACAGAGCCAAGGATGCTCTACAGAGCGGTGCCGAGCTCTGGTGTACAGCAGGTCAAGAGTTAGGTGTGTTAAGCGCATTTCTTGACTTAACAATACTTTCAGCAATATCTTATTACAATATAACTTCGTATCAAGGAGCGAAGCATCCTTAGAAGTAACTGGCAGGGCATGTTAACTATTGGAGGAGAACTGATTTCAGGAGCACCTGAGGACGCCATTAGAAGTGGTTTGCTGAGTATTCTCCACACGTGAATACATTCACTGTATATTTGCATGGCAGAGAAACTGAAGACTAAGACAAATGTACATACCTGACACTCTGTAGAAATACATGCTTGTTATATTTTTTCCAAGATTCTAACTCCAACAAGCCTTCAAAGCAATCTAAAGTGTGACGTAGGAAAAAAAATGAAAGACACACTTATACTAGACTAGTGTGCAAATACTCTTTTTCCGTTGTCTGTTTTTATATTGGCAAGAGGAAAGAAGGGCTGAGAAACGGATTTTGCTCTGGAACCAGTTCAATTCCCGGGTCATTGGTGAAGAGCAGGGACCTAAGGTTCCGTTTATTCTGCTCAAAGCCCTGAAATAAGATATTAACCAGGGGAGCTGGCAGGAAGTTCACTAAAATGAAAACTTTCCATGATTTATACATCCTGAAAAGTAGCTTAACTGTTTTATTTAAGGATCCACACTACCATTAAAACCTTATGAAACATATTTAATCAGTGACTTATTCACAGGAGTCAGAGTCAAGCTTTCTTCAAAGAAAATTGTTTTCCTTAATCATAAAAGTAATGCAGGGCCGGTGATATTGCTTAGTGGCACAAGCGCCTGCCCAGCAAGTGCAAGGTCCTGAGGTCGACTCCCAGTACCCACATTAAAAAAAAAAAAAAAGTAATGCAACATCACTGTTAAAACTGGGAAATTCACAAAATATTTAAAAATAATAAAATTTTCCATAATTTTATGATCCAAATGAAATACTGTTAACATCTTGATACATCTATATAGATATATGATTTGCATGTGATTTCTATCATATTTAGTCTATAATTTTATTCATTGCCTTCTTCTTTCTACATTATATCATGGCAAATTATATTACCATTAAGAAATATTTTTTAAGCCTGACTTTTTAAACTGGCATAGTAGCCCATGTTATGATGTAGACGTAATTTACAATTTATTTGACCATTTATCTATTTTGGAAATTTAGGATGGTGTAAAAGGTAACGTTACACTGTATAAATACTTTGTTACAATTAAAAGAGTGAGAGAACGAGTCTATTAAAGTTTATGGGAAGTTTTCTGAAAGAAAAGGAAAATGTGATAGCGAGAGTAGAGAAAGCATTGATTTTGGTAGACAAAGTTCCAGTGCGAAGGGTGACAGCAGTGGTCCTACTAGGAGCAGGAGGTGCCTGCAGCAGGCTGAGCCAGAGCGTTCCACAGAGGGGGTGGACGGGGCGGTGTTCTGGAGAAAGATGTGACCGCTAATCAGTGCTGGAGTCCAAAGACACAGTCCAGGCACCGAGCTCTCAGAGCCACACGCTTTTGTTTTGTTTGTTTTGTTTTGTTTGTTTTGTTTTGTGGGGGTGATCAAACATGGTAAATCTTGAACTAAAACTTCTAAGCCTCTGCTCATATGTTCAAAGGGGAAAACAATAAATAAAAGTCATAAGGAAAGGCCATTTTAGATAAACAAAGGAGAAACAGAGAACAAGGAAAGTGCTCAAAAGTAAAAAAAGGAGAGACCTCAAGATGGCGGATGAGTAAGAAGCAGGCAGCAAAACTCTCTCTAAAAGTTACCATTGGAACACGGGAATATAGCGACCCAGAAAGCGCAGGAGGGGGGGAGATGCCTCCCCGAAACCCAGAAAAGTTCTGAAGCGCAATCTGGGACCCCCGGCACCAGTGACGGGTGACTTCCAACAAAGAAGACGGAAAGAAGGAGCAGACCGCACGCGCGCACCTTCTAATATCCCGGGAGTTGGAGCGCCGGCGGAGGCTCAATTCTACGGACCCACGGTGGCAGCTGGCGCCCAGGGAGCCCCCACGGAGGATCCTGAGACAGCGGCGGGGCAGGGGAGCGGCGGAGAACGGCGCTGACCGGCGGTGAGTGTCTCTCAGCCACAGCTGCCCCGCGCCAGAGAGCGACCGGCCGGGCGCCATTGTGGGGGGTGTGGCGAAACTCAGAGCGGCTCGGAAACTGCTCTGGGAACTTGTGCTCCGGACAGGGCAGCACGGGGCCTCTCAATTGAGCCCACGAAAGTGTGCTGAGGTCAGCAGGCGAACGGGACTGGACTCTCAGCCACACCTGTCCCGCGCCAGAGAGCGACTGGCCCGGCGCCATTGTGGGGGGCGTGGCGAAAAACCAGAGCGGCGGGAACCAGTGCAGGGAACCCGCGCTCCAGACAGCGCGCTGAGCCTCTCAGGCCCAGGGTTCGTGAAAGGGCGGCGAGAGCGGAGGCGAGCTAGACTGGTCTCTGCCTGAAAGTACGTGCCTCTGCTCACCGCCCGCCAGAGGGCGCTCCTGGCTTACTGGGACGGACCTGCACAGAACAGGACTTTGTCACAAGGTACCTGCCTACAACAGAGTCAACACCTGGAACTGATTCTTTTTATTTTTTTTATTTTTATTTTTATTTTTTATTTTTATTTTTATTTTTATTTTTTTTCTCACTGATTTGTTTTTTTGTTCTGGCGAAGGGTTTTTTTGTTTTTGTTTTTGTTTTTTTTTGTTGTTTTTTGGTGGGGTTTTATTTTTGATCTGTCTGTTTTATTGTTTTTATCTTTGTTTTTGTTTCTGTATGTGTATTTGCTCTTTCCTTCATTATTCTCTCTGGTTTTTTATATGAGTGTAAACAGCGCCTCTAACTTCTTTGTGATTGTGGTTGTGATCTGTTCTTCCTTTTATCCCTTCCTTCTCTTTTTACCACCTGTCCTCTGCACTAGTGTCCCAATTTTAGTGGGATCCCTCTTGGTCCTCTAACCTTACATCTAATTCCTTCCTCTTCTCCCAATACTCTATTTCCTCCTTAACTCATCTTAAATTTAAACTCCTCAAGGAAAAAATTGACATACATAGGACTTGTATACTGCATATAATTTTTCTGGTGTGTTTTAGATTTTGTTATATAACCGCAACTCTATACAGCTAAAAGTGGTAAATAACTGGTTAGCTCAGTCTGTCATTTTTTAGGCTGTGTTTGATGCTTTAGTTAACATTATAGCCAAATGTGAAATAATTGTTCTAAACATCTTTCCTTCCTGATATTTCATGATTGAGATTGACTAAGGGACACAGAAAATACAGTGGCACAGTACCAAAGAATCAAGGACTGGGCCAAACAGGTAGCAACTTCGCATACCCAACGAATTGAAGAGGTAGGATCTGGCAGAAAGCTCAAAACCTAAAAGCAAGCTCCACTTGGAAGATACTGCAGAGAAGTAGTCATCTTCTAAAGATCTTAAACACTAGCAATAAAGTAACCTACTATAGGTAATTTGCAAACATCACCCCAGGAATTAAAGAAAGAAAAAATGAGACGACACTTAAACAAGATGCAACCCCACACATCCAATTCACCAAAGGCAAACCTAGGGAGCAACGAGGTGGGACAATCCGAAAGCCACCCACCTGGCCTATCTGAAGTGGTAACAACAAAGCAACTGAATGAGGTTCTGGAAAAAATTAAAACAGAAATAATCTCACAGATAACTGCAGAGATAATGTCTACAATGAAGACCATGCTTAAGGACACTATAGCTGATACAGACAAAAAAATAGATGAACTTAAGAAAACTATAGAAACCATGAATGCTCAGCATAGGAAAGAAATGGAATCTATAAGGCAGATTCAAGCAGATATCCAAGAGATAAAAAATTCCATTGAAAGTATTTGTAGCAGAATAAGCCAAAGCGAGGACAGGATCTCAGATATAGAAGACAGGCTTGCAATTAGTGATCATGAAATGGAAAAATTCTTAAAAATAGCAAGGGACCATGAAAAATCAATTCAGCAGCTGCTAGATGACTCAAAGATAAACAACTTAAGAATAATTGGAATAAATGAAAAAGCAGGAGATAGCATCAACGACATTAAAACCTTGTTCAAAGACATAATCAGGGAGAACTTTCCTGGAAGAGAAAAGGAATTTGACACCCCTATAAGTGAAGCTTTTAGAACACCAACTAGACATGATCAAAAAAAAACTTCAGCCAGACATATTATAGTCAAGATCCCAGAAATTCAACAGAAGGGCAGAATCTTAAAAGCTGTTAGGGAGAAGAGACAAATCACCTATGAAGGAAAACCCATCAGAATCACAGCTGACTTTTCAGCACAAACCCTCAATTCAAGAAGAGCTTGGAATGATGTATTGCAAGCTCTAAAGGAAAATAATTTTCAGCCCAGATTGATGTACCCTGCAAAACTATCTTTCAAAATTGATGGAGAAATAAAATACTTTCATGACAAAGAACATCTGAGAAAATTTATGACCACCAAACCAGCACTCCAAAACGTTCTGAAGGACATTCTAGAAAGAGATAGGAACCCCAACAGAAGGAATCCACCAGGCAGGGCAAATAATTAAATAGCCGGAAAGCGGAAAAACAAAGAGTGGGAACCAACAACAGGAAATTATCATGACAAGTCAATACATATCAGTTTTAACCATCAATGTTAACGGTCTCAATTCACCAATCAAAAGGCACAGACTGGCGAAATGGATCAAGAAGCAAGATCCAACAATATGCTGTATACAAGAAACACATTTAATTCAGAAAGAAATTCATAGACTGAAAGTCAAAGGATGGAAAACAATACTCCATGCCACAGGAACCCAGAAAAAAGCAGGGGTAGCTATTCTTTTTGCAGACAAAGTGAACTTCAAGCCAAGAAGGATTCAGAGAGATAAAGACGGTCATTACATCCTTGTAAAGGGAACAATCCAAGAGGAAGAGATAACGATCATAAATATATATGCGTCAAATACCAATGCACCCAGCTATATAAAACAAGTACTAAAGGACATGAAAAATCAAATAAGCACTAATACAATTATATTGGGAGATCTCAATACTCCACTGTCACAAAAAGATAGATCAACTGGACAGAAAATCAATAATGAAATAGTAGAACTGAACCAAACTTTTGAACAAATGGACTTAGTAGATGTCTACAGAGTGTTCCATCCCACAACATCAGAATACACATTTTTCTCAGCTGCACATGGGACGTTCTCCAAAATAGACCACATACTAGCTCATAAAACCTGCTTAAGTAAATGCAAAGGAATTGAAATTATCCCATGCATATTATCAGACCATAGTGCAATGAAATTGGAAATCAATGGCAAAAGATCCCACAAAAACTCCCTAAACACATGGAAATTAAACAGCATCCTCCTGAACAACCAATGGGTCACAGATGAAATTAAAGAAGAAATTAGTCACTTTCTACAACTGAATGACAATGACAGTACAACATGCCGGAACTTATGGGATACAATGAAAGCAGTCCTAAGAGGGAAATTTATAGCATTAAACACTTATATCAGGAAAATAGAGCAAGCGCAAATAAACAACTTAAGGGTGAACCTCGAGCTTCTAGAAAAAGAAGAGCAGGTTAAGCCAAAAGCCCGTACAAGGGAGGAAATTATAAAGATCAGAGCAGAAATTAACGTATTGGAGAATAAAAAAACAATACAAAGAATCAATGAAGCAAAAAGTTGGTTCTTTGAAAGAATAAATAAGATTGACAAACCCTTATCCAACCTTATTAAAAAAAGAAAAGAAAAGACTCAAATCCATGCAATTGAAAATGAAAAGGGTGATATCACGACAGACCCTGCAGAAATCCAGAAGATCATCTATACCTATTTTGAAAATTTATATTCTACTAAGATGGAAAATGCAGAAGAAATGGACAGATTCCTAGATTCGTATGAATTACCAAAGCTGAATCAAGAAGATTTAAAAATCCTAAATAAACCAATATCAGCCAATGAAATTGAAGATGTAATTAAAAACCTCCCAACAAAGAAAAGCCCAGGCCCTGATGGATTCACTGCCGAATTCTACAAGAAATTTAGAGAAGACCTAACGCCCCTACTTCTCAAACTTTTCAATGAAATTGAAAGGGAAGCAATACTCCCAAATTCATTCCTGGAAGCAAGCATTACCCTGATACCAAAACCAGAGAAGGACCCAACTAAGAAAGAGAACTACAGGCCAATCTCCCTAATGAACATAGATGCAAAAATCCTTAATAAGATACTGGCAAACAGAATCCAACAAATCATCAAGAAGATTATACACCATGACCAAGTTGGATTCATCCCAGGGATGCAGGGATGGTTCAACATACGTAAATCAATAAATGTAATACAGCATATTAACAGAACCAAAGACTAAAATCACATGATCATCTCAATAGATGCAGAAAAAGCTTTTGACAAAGTCCAGCACCTTTTCATGATAAAAACCCTACAGAAAATTGGAATAGAGGGTCTTTATCTCAATCTGGTAAAAGCTATCTATGACAAACCAACAGCCAATATTATACTAAATGGCCAAAAACTGAAAGCCTTCCCTCTAAAATCAGGAACAAGACAAGGATGTCCACTGTCCCCACTCTTATTCAACATAGTTCTGGAAACTTTAGCCAGAGCGATTAGACAAGAGAAAGAAATAAAAGGAATAATGATTGGAAAGGAAGAAGTTAAATTATCATTATTTGCAGATGACATGATACTCTACACAGAAGACCCCAAAAACTCCACTAAAAAACTGCTAGATTTAATAAGCAAATTCAGTAGTGTAGCTGGATACAAAGTCAATACTCAAAAGTCAATAGCCTTCCTGTACACAAATAACAAAATTACTGAAAGAGAAATTAGGGAAACAATACCTTTCACAATAACATCCAAAAAAATGAAATACCTAGGAATCAACCTCACGAAGGATGTAAAAGACCTCTATACTGAAAACTACAGTACTCTGAAAAAGGAGATTGAAGAGGATATCAGAAAATGGAAAGATATCCCTTGCTCCTGGATAGGAAGAACCAATATAGTGAAAATGGCCATACTTCCAAAATTGTTATACAGATTTAATGCAATTCCAATCAAAATTCCAACAGCATATCTCACAGAATTAGAGAAAACAATCCAAAAATTCATTTGGAATCAGAAGAGACCTAGAATAGCAAAGGCAATTCTGGGCAACAAAGGCAAGGCAGGGGTCATCACTATCCCCGACTTGAAATTATACTATAAAGCTACTGTGATAAAAACAGTGTGGTACTGGCAAAAAAACAGACCTGAAGATCAATGGAACAGATTAGAAGATGCTGAAACAACCCCAGACATACTAAGCCACCTTATCTTTGACAAAGGTGCCAAACACATTCGCTGGAAGAAAGATAGCCTCTTTAATAAATGGTGCTGGAAAAACTGGCTCTACACATGCCGAAGATTAAAACTAGATCCATATCTTTCACCATGCACTAAACTAAATTCAAAATGGATCAGAGATCTAAATATTAAAACAGAAACATTAAATCTGCTGGAAGGTAGGATAGGTAAAACCCTTGGAGACATTGGTGTAGGCAAAGACTTTATGAATAAAAACTCAACCGCACGGGAACTATCCCAAAGAATCAATAACTGGGATCTCATCTTATTAAAAAGCTTTTGCACAGCAAGAGAAACCACCAACAGAGTGAAGAGACAACCCACAATGTGGGAAAAAATGTTTGCCAGCTGTTCCTCAGACAAAGGATTACTATCGAGAACATATAAAGAACTCAAAAAAATCAGACCTCCCAAATTTAAAGACCCACTCCACAAATGGGCATCTGAGATGAATACACATTTCTCAGATGAAGAAATACTAATGGCAAATAAATATACAAAAAAATGTGCAACATCACTAGTCATTCGAGAGATGCAAATTAAAACAACACTGAGATACCATCTCACCCCAGAAAGAATGGCTACTATTAAGAAATCAACTAATAACAAATGCTGGAGGGGCTGTGGGGAAAAAGGAACCCTTCTTCACTGTTGGTGGGAGTGTCAACTGGTACAGCCACTGTGGAAGTCAGTGTGGAGATTCCTCAGAAAACTAGGGTTGGAGGTCCCATTTGACCCAGCTATTCCCCTTCTGGGCATCTTCCCAGAAGAATTAAAAACATTGTACCACAGCGATATATGTGCACCCATGTTTATAGCAGCACAATTTGTAATAGCCAGATCTTGGAAACAACCCAAATGCCCATCAACTGAGGAATGGATAAGAAAGATGTGGTATTTTTATACAATGGAGTACTATTCAGCCATAAAGAAGGATAAACTGGAGACTTTTATAGGTAAATGGATGCAACTCGAGAAAATACTCATAAGTGAAATAAACCAGAAGCACATGTGTAAGCATCGTATTATCTCTCTGGTATGAGAAACTGAAAGAGTAAATAAGATCCAAAATGTACAATAGACATGGTGAATCAAAAAGAAACTGGTCAAAAGGAAAGAGAGACTGGAATAGGGAAAAGAAAGAAGGGAAAGGGAAAAAAATTGTATATATATATATATAAGATGGTTAAGATAGATACACTACCATTTTTACTTAGTTCATTGAAGAGTAAGGTTTGTGCCAATAATGTTTGGACAATTGAATGCTAATGTCTGGTGTCCTGAATAACTAACTTAAAGATAGTAATACGTAATGTATTAACCATTGTTGCCCTCCTATTATGTTTGTTTGAAAATTTGTTCTTCTTTTGATTTGTTTTGTTTTTTCTTCTCTTTAAAAAAAAAAAAAAAAAGTAAAAAAAGGAAAGAGTGGTTTTTTCGGACACCTACGTGGACAGCATCCAGCAGCAGGGACCCAATTCTATTTACTACAGGTTCCTTAAATATTCAGACATTCTGAAACTCTGAGCTCACCCACAGGCTACCTTTGCTTAAAGACTGACTCAGGTAACAATCACGTCATTTGCAGGAAAACTGGAACTGGAGATCATCATCATGTTAAGCAAAATTAGCCAGACTCAGAAAGACAAGCACCATTCTCCTATGTACTGTGTAGAAATGAACAAGAGGAAGGGAGGGAGGCAGGGGGGAGGGAGGGAGAAGGGGAAGGAGGGAGGGGAAGGGCAACAAAGGAGGGGGAGGGGAAAGAGAGGGAGAGGGAGGGAGAGTGGGGCGGGGGGAAGGAGGGAGAAAGAGAAGAAAGAAACCTGAAAGTAGGACATGGACTACTAGGGAAAAGGAAAATGATTTGGGAAGGAAAGGAGAGAGAGAAGGGCAAGAAAGGGTGGTAGGGAGGGTGGATACAGTTAATACAGGACGTATGTATGTATGGAAATGTCTAGTCAAGCCCACTAATGTGTGCAATTAATGTGTTAATGTTTATAGTTTAATGAGTAATTTAAAAAATAAAGATGACTTCATCAAGCCACAGAACGCAGTGTCATTGTAAAAGGACTTTGATCCCAGTGGAGACAAAGTGCTTTCATTTCCCCATCAATTAATACACATTTGTTAATAATTTCACCTCCATTGACAAAAAAAATTTTCTAAACATCTGTATTCAGTAATTTGTTACTGTCTTTTAATGATCTGACCCATGGCTTCTTTCTCTTAATTAATTTGCTACGTTCATGTTTTTCATTATTTTTCACATCAGTGGCTATAATTGCTATATCCATAAGTGACAAATTGATCAGTACCAAATCAATATGAAACACTAGCATATTAAATGGTGTACTTTCTTTATGCTAGGTATAGTGCTAAGCACCTTAGGTTCATTACATGCGTAATTCTCTGAGAATACATTTTACTTAGAATTCACATATTGTAATTTACTGTTTAGTGGTGAGAAAACATTTTAAGCACTGATTCGTTAAGCAACTTGACAAAGTAGGCGGCAGGGTGAATACTTGAGCCTGGTTTGAGATTCAAGCCATATCATGTAGGCCGAGTGTCTTCTCCAAGTTAAATTTCTGGTACATTTCCCAATGTCATTTCAATTGAACTTACAGCTATGTTTCAGAAGTTATTTTTCAATTACTGTAATGAAACTGGAACAATTTCCAAAATAGTACAGGCTTAAAATATTTGCTAGTTGGCGTTTTAGAAAAATGTTTGCAAGTTCTTAAGTTTTCCCTCCGCAAAAGTCTTTTGGGAGATGATACCCTCTAGTCTTCTTGGGTATCTGACGACCAAAATATAGGAAAGAGTTGTGGTGGAGGTTTTCACTACAGGCATTTGAGAACCTCAGAGAACTCTTGATAACATAAAAATAAAAATGGCTGCAGAATGGTCAAAAAGAGCGAAAATCCTTTTCTGATCCTCATAGAATTTATGGACAGGAGTAAACTGCCATGTAGACACCATATCAGGAACTGAATCTGCTACAAAAATTTTCTGGAATCTAACAATACTTTGCAAGATTTGAGACACTGGATTGTTGTTTTGCATCTTGACCTGACCAGTCCATTGAATTTATGATCACCCTGATGCGTGTCTGAACTTTCTCCGACCCTGCTTATCTACCCCAAAGAATACCACATTGCACTACCTAAGTCAGTTAGTAGCCTGTGACTATGTTCAGGCTGCCTGCCACATATTTAGACTGCTAAATTCAGTCAGCCTTGAATGTCTGTGTCCAGCTACTTCTTCTAGATACTCTCTAGGACAACCTGACCTCATCCAGCTGCAATGCCTGTGTTTTCTTACTTAAAAATGTACATCCAGTTTTTCCAACATGTTTCAAGGATTTTCTACCCAGGATAGGCTGTCCTAGTCAAGGACACATTTAAATCTACCTGCTCCGCTAAACCCCCTCCCTCCCAGAATGTTCCCGCTTTATGACAAACAATTCCTTTTAAGTAAACCTGCTTAGAACAAGCCTGCCTGACAACATATGATTTAATTCATGTAACAAGTCATGTAATAACCTGCTATCAGCTTTGTACTTCCTCCTTGCAGAAATGTGTATAAGGGCCAGTAAGATAGCTCAGCAGCATAAGCGCCTGCCTGGCAAGCACAAGGTCCTGAGTTCAACTCCCAGAACCCACATAAAGGAAAAAAGGGGCCAGTGATATCGCTCAGTGGCACAAGTGCCTGCCTGGCAAGTGTGAGGTCCTGAGGTCGACTCCCGGTACCCACATAAAAAAAAAAAAGAAATGCATATAAGATTCTGTTTCACCCTGAGTCGACGCTGGTGATTTGGACCCCGTCCCGTCAGCCACCGGCATCAATTAAACTGTTGCTTTCCAACTCCTCGGTGCAGAGCATTTTCCTTTCGCTTTAGTACTGGGTTTCCACAACAGTTTGAAAATCCCAAGCCCACATTCCTTCCGTGAACACTGGTTTGACTCTCTGCAGATCTACTCTGCACTCAAATCAAAGCGCCATTGCTTTATCTTATGATTTCTTGGCTTACAACCCTAATATTCATTGTTAAATCATTCCTCCAAGGGGCAAGAGCATTACATTTGCAGTCATTCCTATGAGGCTTCAAAGTCTGACTTTGCCGCTTATTTCTGGTAGAATTTGAGGAGTTACTTGGACTCCGAGCTTTGGTCTTTCACAAGGAGGATAAGTCCACCAGTACTGCGCTCACGAATATTACCTGAATGGATGTGCAGGAAGTGCATTTTCAACTCTTTGGTTCCCTAAACTTCTCCTTTACTTCTTCTATTTCCAGAGTTTGCTCTTGAAGGGCTCAAGACTAACACTCCACAAAACACTGCTGCTGGGCCGGTGAGATGGCTCAGTGGCGTAAGCACCTGCCTGGCAAGCACGAGGTCCTGAGTTCGACTCCTGAAACCCACATATGAAAAAAAAAGGTCCAGTGATATCAGTCAGCGGCACGGGTGCCTGCTGGCACGCGAGGTCCTGAGTTCGACCCCGGTACCCACACACACACACACACAAAAAAAAAAACACTGCTGCTGTGTGATTCCCCGAAGCTGTTGACCCTGAACAAATCCCTGGCCGGGAGCATCCCTGAGTCCCTGAATGTGAGAGAACAGCGGGAGTGGGGATGTGAAAGGCAGGGTGTGGAGTAGGAGAAAACAGCATATGAGGTGTGATTGAAATACATAGTGAATGTTACAATCTTTTCGATTATTGCAGAAAAAGACACATTGCCATGAATCCCCCTCATAATGCTCCCCCTTCCTTATCCCATTCTTCTGCCACTTTCTAAAGTGCTTCTGGAAGTCCTCCTTCCTGAGTGTCTTTACGAGGTATGATCAAAAATATGGTGAATGCCGCTGTCTTCCAATGGAAAGGCAGGGTCATAAAAACATGCTGCTGCGTCCTCATCCACCTTATTCACTGTGTCTGCCACGGTGAGACTTCTGGCTCTTCCCTAAATGGAATGACTAGGAAAGGTAATGTCTCGAATTGATTCAGGACATAAAGGGAGCCATGACAGCGCAACTAAAGACATTCATGAAAGAAGACTTCCAGAACTGCTTCAGAAAGTGGCCAGAGAGATGGGTAAGTGTGTTGGAAGTCACAGAGAGGATGCTGAAGGTGATCCCTCACATGTCTTTCTCTGTAATACATTGCATTAACTGAAACGTTCACCAGAGTTTCTGGTCACATTTCCTATTTACTGTCCTCCCTCCCTTTCTGTGGACAGTTGGAACTGCAGGTGAAGATGGGCTTGGGGCGAGGGGCACAGCTGGAGCTGCTGCTGCTCCTTGGGGGGTGCAAGGACAATCCCTTGGATGCTGGCATTCACTTGGAGGCAGTGGAGAATGGTGGCTAAGGGTATTAGTTTTAGAACCAAACCAGACCGTTCTGCCCATTCCAAGTCTGCCCTAGTTAGATGGCTTTGCTCATATTTCTTTTCCTTTCTGTGCCTTGGTCTCTTCAACTGTGAAATGGGAATAACACCAGCACCTAGCTCTTGAAGTTAGTGTGAACACTAAATAAAGTCATGCAGTATAAGTGCTAAAATCAAGGCAAGGGCCCTGTTAGCGCCCAGTAGCTTTTCGTTATCACAAGGACACCTGCAGGTGCTTTCTGCTTGCTGGTGACTTCACAACCATCCCCATGGTCCTGGAGACATGGCCCATATAATCGTCACTGTTGATGTTATCCTGCCACCCTCTCTTGGCCTCCACATCTGTCTTCATCATCACATACAGGGCCCATCTCTGAGGATGCCAGTCCCCAGCCTCTACTATTCCTTCCCTTCTGCTCCTCCTTGTGTCTCACATCAACCATGGAAACCCCCTCAACATGGGGGCGCTGGTGGACTCCTGGCCTGAGTATCAGATGGTCATAACCAGAGCCCAGAAACAGGTGGGCACACAGACCAGCGTGGGTGGAGCCAATCACCTCCAATGGGCGCAGGAGCCAACTTGGTTCAGACTCAGTAGGGACATTTGTCATGTCAAAGAAAATGTGGAATACTCTAAAGACACCACCCAGGACATAGTACCTCAGATGGGCTCCATATGCCACCCATCCCATCAGCCCAGGACTCATTAAGAAAGGTGGGATAGAGGAAGAGGAGGAGGAGGAGGTTGGCACTGGCCGATCAAGTGTATACGACAGGGACAGGGCAGCTTCAGGGGCTGAAAGGTGGCCACTCTAGAGGAAAAGGTAAGTGCCCAGGACATTACAGCAGTGACTTCTAAAGAAAATCCAGGGTGGACAGCCACTCGGGAGCCAGCAACAGGACTCGTGTCCACTGTGTCAGCTACAAGGAGTCACTTCCTCTGTTAGTGAGTGACATCCTCAGAGCAACCTTACGGAGCAAGCATTAATATCTCCAATCGACAGATAAAAAATTATGCTGAGAAGTATCAAGTCCCGTAGCTGCAGGAGGCGGTATGTTAAAGCAAACTGAGTCCAAATTCCACGGACTCCGCCAGTTTCACCAGCTGTATGGCCACAGGCACTTCTCTGAATTCATTTCATCACCTGCAAAACAGAAAGTCGTATTCCCTTTTTCATAGACTCATACAAGGTTTAAATGAGATGCTTTATAGCAAAGAGTCAGTACATGGCCCATACTTGTAAATTCTGTTTACCATCATTGGCTGGGGCCACACAAAGGAGACAGTGATCTAGCTTAAATGCACACCTAGGTCCACTTTTGCCCTAAACCCCATGAACTCCCCCGTCCTGTGGACATCGGGTCAGTGAGTTGAAGCCTCAGAGGTAGCCCAGCTTCACTGCGGGTGTAGACGCTGACTCCCAGACAATGATAAACTTCTCCAGGTCAAGACTGGTTTGTAAACTGGTTCAAGACTGGGTACAGGAAGTGACAAAGTGGCTCTACCTTGTGGCAGGGGGAAGTGTGGAGGCTGACATCAGATCAGCCCAGGTCTCCATTACGGGCGCTTCCCCTAAGGATGTTCATTTGCTCTCCTGGCTTCCTGGCAATTTGGGTTCAAGAATTAATACTTAGATCATTAAATTCCACAGCCTGGTATCTTCAAATGTGGTACTGTAAATGACCACAGGTTATCAACTATTTCTCTTTATTTCAGTAACTTCATAGTTATTACATACAGTGAGCAATGCAACTATAGAACCAAATCCATGGGTTCATATTTTCATTGAACTGAACAAGGCTAGTTTGTTTTTCAAAAATTAGCCAATAAATAAAAATATAGAGACCATCATATATATATATAAAACAAAAAATGAAAAAGTTGTTAAATAATATAATTTGCATTGAAATCATTCACCCAACCTGATTCCATAGCATACCACGCTTCTTTCGGGCATTAAAAATATTTGAATAAAAACTTTTAGGGATGAAATGCAGGAAATTTTATCAGGAAAATTTATCAGGAAAAGATGTAACATTTTTTTCTGCTAATTTTTAATCACAAAAGTAATATGCACTAGTTATATAAGTAGGACGCCCAACATTGTTTTTTCCTTTTATGAAAAAAAAAAAAAAAAAACAAAATTTCCTAACAAACTAATAAGAGAATAACAGTAGTCAGTACACTATATATCATTATCTTCAAAGTAGTTACTCAAAGTACCAGACAGACAAAAAAGATTCTCTCAACATTAATACATTTTTTATCTCCTTTCCTAACTCTAGAAGTATCCCTGCTCATACTAACACATATATGGGTATTTGTTACCTTTTCTTCACAACTTTTTTAATTTGCCTTTAACTTATAACATCCCTGTAGGTCAATCAACACAGCACTCTTTTTTTTTTTTTTTTTTTTCCTTGTGCTGTGGATTGAATTCAGGGCCTCACACATTCTAGACAAGTCCTCTACCACTTAACCACAACCCCACCCTCTAACTCATTCTTTTTCTTAATTGTATATTTGATGGAGTGGGTGCCCTGTAATTTTGTCAGCCACGCTCGTATCACTGAATTGAAATTGTTCAGAGTTCTTTGCAAAGAACAATAAACATTCTTGCCACATACCTTTACACCTTGGAACCTTTCTCATATAATTGAATCTAAAATGGGCATTCCCAAAACAAAGAGCATCTTTTCAAAAAAGATTCTAGTAGTCACTGTCAGATGACTTTCCCAAAATGCTGGCACAATTTCATTCTCATTAGCAGAAAACAGAAGAACTGTTTTCCCACATTCTCCCCAGCACTGGATATTAATTTACATCAAAATCATGGATGAAAACTGGTAAATTATTGCAGATTGAATTTGCATTTCCTTCACTAGTGAGACTGGACATACATACTTTCATAAGTTTATCAGTCATGTGGAGTTTACTTTTAAACTTTCGCTCATATTCCTGGACCATTTTCAAACTAGGATTTTTACGTAATCCTTAAAATTCTGTAAGTTTTCTATATTACGGATATGAACATGAGTCATACGCTACAAATCTGTTTTCCAGTGTATAGTTATTTTTACTTTATTGATGGAGATTTTGAAACGCAGAAAATTTTAATTTTTATGTAATCAAATATGTTATCTTGTATGCTGAGTTTTTCTTTCTTTTAATTAGAAAGATTTGTTTCTACTGTGAGATTGTACAAATAATTTCTTGTTTTAAAATAGGTTAGTTTTTGCCTTTTACATTTCAATTTCCATTTCAACTGGAACGTGAGTGTATTTCTTTGGCAGGGCACATAATCTTCCACAATTTCATCACTTTGTCTTCCTTTTCATCCCCAGTACTGTGAGCTTTTGTTTTCATTTTTATATATCTTTTCTTTTTCCTTAAAAAGCTTTACCAGAAGTTCGTCTTTTTCTCTCCTTTTTTTTCTTTGTAGTGCTTAAAAATAAGCTTTGAACTTTACACTATATTTTGTTCCCCATTTAATTACTGTATTTTCAGCTTTCATTTTCATTAATTGTTCCCTTTGTTTTCTACTCGTTCATTTTTATATTCTTCTTGTAATTTTTTGAATATTTCTTTGCTTACTTTCATTCTTTTATTTTTTTTTTTTTTTTTTTTTTGTGGGTACCGGGGGGTCGACCTCAGGACCTCGTGCGCCAACAGGCACCCGTGCCACTGAGCGATATCACCGGCCCCTTTTTCGTATGTGGGATCCGGGAGTCGAACTCTGGCCCTTGCGCTTGCAAGGCAGGCACTTACGCCGCTGAGCCATCTCACCAGCCCACTTTCATTCTTTTAAAACCAGATCTCAAAATATCTACTATTTTTAATTAATTAATGTTTTGTTTTTGGTCACATTTAGGAATCTGCAGTTACATAATCACTCTCAAATTCTTAAGGCTGAAGGCTTCCTTAAAATTAGTCATTCTATTGGTTGGGGGTGTCAGGGTTTTGGTTTTGAGGAACAGAGTTCCACTATATAGTTCAGGCTGACTTTGAATTTGGGATCCTCCTGCCTCAGCTTCCAAGTGCTAGGATTGTAGGTGTGTGCCACCATGCTCGGCTTTATGTTTCATTCTTTAATGATATAATTTCTAATATAATACATTCACAGCTGAAACTCCCAGGCTTCTGATTGGCTGATATTCCCCTCAGGATACTCATCTTTCCATGGAACTTGTGGATTACAAGAAAGGGAGCACAGTCTCCTAAGACCCAGCTGATTGCTATGCTGATGTAAATGAAAGAAAACACTAAGCCTGAGAGGAAACTTGCTATTTCGGATTTTGAAGGATGGATAAATCTTACAAACGAACTGAAACTGGGAAGTGGGTTTCTGTGAAAATAGCTATATTCTAGGACTCAATATGCAAAAGCAAACACAAAAGATGAAGAAAGAGAAAGCAAATTAAACTTGGATGCTTCAAAACGGGGCCTGAAGCAGTTCCTGTGTGCAGAAGAGGAGGTTCACCCAGGGCTGGGGCCCAGGGCCCCGAGCACATCCTCAGGATGTTCCCTCCTCCCTGAAGGACTCTGTGACAGTGGCGATCCTCAAACCAAGTCCCACGCCTGTGTGAAGGACCACCTGGATGACTCTCCTTGAAAGAAGAGCAATTATCCCCATCTTGGCTGAACCTGGCCCTATTTCCACATTTGATATGTACAGAGCTGGCTAGGACTTTTCCTTATCTCTTCAATTGGCTTTAGGCAGTGCAAATCGGTCCAGCCGAGGTCCTGATATGTAGTCTTTGAAGCAAGGCGACAAGCCTGTGTTTCCCCGCCCCTTTTGCTCCCAAAACATGGGTGAGCCTGGTGGGTGGAAAGCCGTGCTCCTTGCTGTTGGCTGGGATCGAGCCTCAAGAAAGAGATTACACATCAGAGCTGAAGCACCAAACCCAAAACATTAGATACTATCTTGAATTGTCATATGCAGATTACTCCTTCTGCATATCCTTCCCTCTGTATATTATAAAGGTGATTTCAGGCCACCTACATAGCCCAGCTCATGGTACTCACATACCTCCAGCCACTCTCACAGTCACTCATTCCCGAGCCACTCCCCTCCTCAAGAATTAATAAAACCCAGGTTCAGCCCTGGGTCGAGGCCTTTGTTCCAGTAACCACCATCTTGGCTGGACTTAGGACCCCTTGGTTCCCCACAACTATGAATATGCCTTAGTGTCTTTATTCTCGCCTTTGGTTGCATTGGAAGTGGTAGATTGGAATTAACTCTCTAGAATTCCAATAACTTTTCCATGGGATTACAAATATAAACTTCCCAGACCACGATGAGGACTGGGAAGGGCTCTCTATAGCCTGGACTGAAGAAACAAGAATGCATGTGAAAGAGGAGTGAGGGTTTTTTTTTTAATGTGCCAAAAATAAGTAAAAATCATCAATAACCACAATAAAAATGAGACCATTAATTTTTGTAGTTAATTATCTGAGCCAGGCGTGGTAGTGCACACCTGTAATCCCAGCTTCTCAGAAGGCTGAGATTGGTGGATCATGAGTTCAAGACCAGCCTGGGCAACGTATGAGACTCCTTCTTAAAAAACAAAAACAAATATGTTTCTTCCTCTCATACTGACTTAAAGAAATGTCTAAGATGCATGTATTAGTCTGCTCTGGCTGCCATAGCAACATATTACAGACTGAGTGGCTTAAACAACAAAAATTAGTTTTCACTACTCTAAAGAATGGGAAGGCCAATATCGAGGTATTTTTCAGTCTGAGGCTTCTTCTCTTTGCTTGTTGGTAGCTGTCACCTCACTCAGGATGGGGGAAGGAGACAGAGGAAAGAGATGGAGGAGGAGCAGAACTCAGTCTCTTACTGTTCTCAGGATACTAATTCCATCACTGGAGCCTGGCGCTCATGAATAAAGTTAGATTAAATCAGAGGCCAAAGAAGTTCCCAGAAGGATGGGTGTGTGTGTACGAACATGTCCACGTGTGAATATGTCGGGGTATCTAAAAGAATGGAAAAAGATATAGCAGGTGGATGTTGAGCTGAAAGTAAAGTAATAAGATCAATACCAGACCAGGTAGGACTTCAGGTAGACCAGTGTGGGGCCACAGGGCACCAAGCCCTTGAAGGTCAAAGAAAGATAATTGTGGATTTAGAAAGTTTGTATGGCACATCTGTGGCATACGTGCATGTGGAAAATGCTGGGGGAAACAGTCCTAATCCAACAACAAATTTTATGTTCTCCCTTTTATGCACAGGAAACCCGAGGCTCGAAGAAGGAAGGCAGCCTGTTCAAGGTGAGCAGCTGGTAAGAATGACTGTCAACCAGCCTTTCACACTGCATTAGCAATCAGCATCGGAGAGTAAGATAGGTCAGTCCCGCCCTACAGTCCATGAAATGCTGGACTGCAGAGAAAGAACAGGAAGCACACACGGCCTGGTCAGAAGGGGACAGGACTGCCCATGTCCAGCGTCCAGGCCCAGCCGCAGCACTGGGGCCTTAGCTGCTAAAGACTTAGTTCGCGGGTAAAGGCCACCGCACTACGTTCACTGCACTGCTGGCCTTGCGGGTCCCAGTACCCTTTGAGGCTGTGTGACCTGTTCCGTCCTAGAGATGGAGCCCCTTAAAGGTAGATCACAAAGTAAATCACGTCTACACAGAGGTGTTTCTCAGGGTGTTCCTCCTGCCGTCACACAGAAATCAGCAACCTTGCAGGAGTCCTCATTCGAGACGCCATTTGGGTAGGAAGCGCAATCAGGCTCAACTACTCCTAAGTGTCCCTGGCTCTCCCGGGTACGGCCGGATGGAGCAGACAAGATGTTCAACTCATGCTGAGCACAGAACTCAACGTAGATATTTTTATCTCTTTTTCTTTACATCAGAGAGCTTCGTCTTGAATTTTTAAGTAGCAATTCGACACTGGCTCCACATGCGTGAACTAGGGATCCCATGAAGGAGGGGGTTACTTGCACAGGCATGGAAGTGCTGCGAAGTCAGCCCTGGAACAACAACAGACCTTGGGGTTTGGCTTCTAATACGAGTTAAAATTATCCAAGGGCCTGTCCTGGGGCAGTTTAGTTATTTCCTCATTTATGAAATAGAAAATGAATTACCTGGATGGAGAGACAGACCAGCGCAGAGACAGGGAAAGGGTCTCAGTTAACGGTGAGGAAGGTACTTTGACCAAAAACGGCACAGCCAGGGCATCGGTGGAGCAGGTGTGGAAGGGGTGTACACCTGGGCCTCTCAGGGTGCAACCCTGCTGCAGCGGGCCTCTGGGGCACCCGGGACCTGAGCGCTGGCTGTGAGTGGTCGGCATGAGTGTCAATCCTCCCCGACCCCGCCTCCGGGCCCCTCCCCTTGGCAGCAGGCCTGCGCTCTGGCGCCACCTGTAGGTCGTGCATCCAGCACCAAGAGCCACGTGGGCCGCTGCATGCCCCAGTGGGCGGGGTCGACCCGGCTCTGAGCCGCGAAAGAGGAAGCTCCACCAGAGCCTTATAAATGTGGGCCACCAAGGGGCAAAAACACATCACCAGGAAACAGCCATTTTAGGGAGGCACTCAGGCTTTTTTCTTTATCTGCTGTGAAGTCTCCCTGTCAAGTCCCCCTCCCTCTTACCGGTCACTGCCAGACCGTGGCCAGCATGGCTACCACCCCAAATCCCAGTTTCTCTCCTTCGCTTTCTTCTTTCTTTTACTTTGATCCATGTCCTTCCCTACTATGTTCAATCCTTCTTCCTTTCTTAAGCTTTCCAAGACACTTGCTATTTGCTATTTATGAGCAGATTAGCATCTCCAAACCCACATGTCACCATTAGAATCTCGGATACACACCCCCCGCACACCACCACTGGCGCACACAAGGGCTCTTTCCTTAGGTTTCCTCAGTGGAGATTTTACTCCAGTGGCGGCTCAAGTCAGAAGCCAGGAATCACTGCTGAGCCCTCTTTTTGCTCATTTGTGGAACAAACCACACCTAAGCAGATTCCTCAGACTTGCCCTTCAAGCTAAATGCAGACCCCGACCATTTCTAACACCTTTCCACCCAACCACCAAGCACTCCACCCCTCTGCTATCCTGAGGCAGACCTGGAGGCGTCTTCTCTCTCCCACACCAATGCAGGCAGCCTCAGAGGTTTTTGTCCACGCAGCTGCCAGAGCGATTTTCCACAATACCAAATTACGTGGTATTATTATCCAGCTTCAGAAGCTCCATTTAGAGTAAATTTCACACATTTACAGTGAAATGCAGTCTCCTTTTGTGACCTACAAGGTGGTAAGTATGTGTAAGTCCTCCTTACTTACACTATGGTTTTTCTGGAGCAAGAGCTATCATGGGACATACTAGGCCATTTCCACACCATTCCACAGCACCATTCTCCTTTGTCTCTTATCTTTCATAGATTGTGTGTATGTGTGTGTGTTACAACATTTCATTTATTTCTATTGTTTAGTAGTCTGTGTTTGTAGTGCATAATGAGTGCATTTGTTGTGGAGTTGGTACATGTACCTAACACATCTTAATCCTTTTGTCCCCTTCCCTCCCACCCCTCCCTACTCCCTCCAACTCTTGGCCCCCTTTCCATTGCAAAAGCTCTAGTTCAATTTTTTAAGAAAAGGATCAGCCAGGACCTTTCATTCTGCACTGAGGTATATGTTTGAGCCAGGCATGGGTACCAATTTAAGGCAGGAGCCCCAACCCCAGCCACGGACCAGTACCAGCACGGGGTCTGTTAGGAACCTGGCCACACAGCAGGCGATGGGCCAGCTTCTTAAAGGAGATAAACCCTGCTGCAAACTCCACACTGGAGGGATCCAAGGTGAATCATCCCAAAACCAAACCTCTTCCCCCTACCTTTGCACCCCTAGGTGTAAAAATTGCCTTCTAGGAAATTAGTCCCTGATGCCGGAAAGACTGCAGGTCTCTGATTTAAGAAATAACACTAATTTGAGAAAGCTCTTCTCCCTCCTTTCATTTCAGTTTTTCTATCTATTTTCACAAGTATGCACTTTAATCTCTGCAAAGGCCATTGAGCAAGTAGAATACCAGCAGTGAGCTCCTCTGTGTACGTCTCACATTAGTTAGGAAAAGCACTCGTGACTCTTCCTCCCACATCATCAACTGTCACAAACATCCTTTCCGTGAGTTACAGAAGATTTGTCACCTCCAGGATCACCTTGATCGACTATGCCTATTCGTCCCCCCTCCAATTCACCTCTCACAACACTGAAGGGATCAGTCCTGCTCGGGTTCTGGAAGCCCCATGCACATCCACCTTCTGCACAGGGACTGCCCCTGAGTCCTCCATTGGTGGCCAGAGCTCTGCGCCCCCCGCCCCCCGTGTGCCCAGGCAACCGGGCTGGGCGGTGTGGGTCCCCTGTTCAGTTCAGCTCCTACTGCACTTCTAGGCCTATCCTGGAGCTGCTGCTGTGGGGCTCCAGTCTCCGGACCCTAAGGCAACCTCGCCCCTTTGCATCAGGCCCCGTGAGGGTAAGGGAGCCCTGGGACTATGAGCCCCAGCACTGAGCACCTAACGCTGTGCAGGTGTGCGCACTGCGGCCCGGACCTGGTCCCCAGCCCGCAGGCCCAGAGGCCTGGGTCCCAGCTCTGCTCCTCCCTGCCTGCCTTGGAGACCTCAGGAGGGGGGAAGGGACCGATCCGACCTTTGTGGGGAGATGGACCTGAGCCGGCTCAGCAGGAGGAATGCACTGCACCACCTTTCCACCCACTCAAGTTGCCAGGGGCTCCTGGCCCACCCTTTCTGCCTACAACTTCCCCGAGGCCTAAAGTCTGCAGAGCCGTGGCTTCCCCGCTCCTGGGCAGTATGGGTTCAGCCCAGTTCACCCTAGCTTCAAATCCAGGTTGCTGGGGACGAGGTCAAGGACAGAGCCAGGAGCTCAGCCTCTCTGGGGGCCCTGCCCTGGGATGCAGTGGAGTCCTTAAGGTGACTGGCCAGAGCACTGAGCTCCACAGCATGGAGTCCCAGAGGACTGCGACGGGAAGATGGCCAGCTGCCCACTGGGGGTCCCCACCCCTCCTGCAGCTTCTGAAAGGTCCCTGTGAGACAGTGGAGGCAGCTGTTCTCATCAAAATGAGGCCCACTGGGGCCCACGGGGGGAGGGAGCAGGATCCAAGCACACGTTCCCTGCCTGCACCTCTCAGGGATGGAGTCAGCATCTTTGAGGATGGACCTGGAATCACCTCTTATTTTAATGAGCTCAGAAGGAATAATTCACAGCAAGAACAAGAGTTGGATCTGAACCCAACTCCGGAGTTTACCAATGGGCAAAAGGATCCCAGAGAGGGATGCAGGGACAGGCAAAGAACACCCTCTGATCCTTGGGGTGTTTCGTTGTAGACTGTGTTTTGGCCATAAATCCAAGGCACTAACATTTTAACACCTTGACTACCACTTCTGTCATCTGATTTTTGGGTTTTTGTTTTGTTTTGTTTTTTGCATCTGTTTCTATTCATCATTGTCTCTTCATTTTATGTCTCTCCATTGAGATAGAGTCTCTCACCATGTAACCCAGGCTGGCCTTGCATCCTCCTGCCTCAGCCTCTCAAGTGCTAGGATTACAGGTGTGGTCCACCATGCCGCTGCCCACTGACTTGCCCTCTCACCCTTTTTGTGGTGTTGGGGATCAAATCCACGGGCTGTGTGTGCTAAGGAAATGTTCAACCGCAGAGCACACATCAGACCCTCAATTTTACATTCTTAAGTGCTAGAAATTTTTGTATTCTTGTCAATATTCTTGAACTTTGTTCAAGTACATAGTTCCTTTACCTGGAAATCTGTTTTTGTTTGTTTGTCTTAGTACTGGAGACTGAACCCAGGGCCTTCCCATTGAGCTATAACCCCAGGCTTTTCCTTGTTTTGAGACAGGCTCTCACTAAGTAGGCTAGGTTGGCCTCAAACTTGCCATCCTCCTGCCTCAGCCTCCCAGAATGCTGAGACTAGAGCAGCTTTTAATGTAGGGCTTTATTATGCTTTGGATGCTACATAGCCCCCAAAGTCCTCTGAGTTAGGGGTTTTGCTTCCCATGGGGAACTTTGAAGTGGTGCCTGTGCCCAGGTCACAAGAGGTGTGGCCTCAGAGGACTGTGTGCCCCTAGGCAGTGCAGCAATTTACCAAGAAACTGTCTCAATAAATAAAAGACTAAAAAATTAGAAAAAGAACAACAGTGGAGTACAGTTCAGTGCAAAGGCCCTGAGTTCAAACGTCAGTATGGGAAAAGGAAGGCAGAAGGGGAAGGAGAGAAAGAGGGAAGGGAAAGAAAGGGAAGAGTAGGAAGAGAAGGAAGGAGGAGGAAGGAAAAAAGAAAAGAAAAAGATTAGAATAATGCTATGGCTCCTGTCTAGATGTCCCCCCAAAGCCTTCGCTTTCTCAGAAGGGCTTTTCTTTTGTTGACCTCTGCTGCCACTTCCCGGCTGTCCTGGTCCCAGGGCCTGTGCCACCCTCCGGGGTGACGCTGCTCCCTGGAATGGTCCTGCTTCCCCACGCCCTGCCTCCCACTCACCCACCCGGCCTCAGAGCCGCTGCTTGCTGGAGTCCCCGCCGCCCTGGGGCTCTGTAACCCCCAGGCCTCCTTTCCAGCTTTGATCCAGTGGAGGTGCAGCCTGGGTCCTGGCCCCTCCGCTTCCCAATCTCCCTTGCAATCGCAGGATCCCGCGATCTCAGCCCCCGCCCAGGCCAAACTATACATTTCCTCCCTCCCTGTAACCTCCGAGGAGCCTGCGGCACCCTCAGACTTCAGGAACGAAAAGCAGAGGCACTGAGAAGCTGTGAGTCAGTTTCCTGCTGCCAGGGACAGAGGGGCCCGAGCCGGCCGGGGAGGGATCCCCACCCTCCCCACCCACGCCTTCCCGCCGTCCACTCGTGCCCTGCGCGCACATCCGCTTCCCCGCAGGCGCTGCTGTCCACAGACGCGGACACCTGCGGGCCGGCACGCAAGTCTCGGAGTCTCCGCGGCAGCCGCACAGGTGAGGGACGCGCTCCCTGGTAAGTCACCCTTTGGTCTTGGGGTGGACTTGGAGTTTGGGGAGAAATCTTCACCAGAAATCCCCAGGCTGGCGCCAGGCAGGTAGGAAACAGCCAGTGCATGAGGACGCTGTCCTTCCAAAAGGGGGGCTGGGGGTGACTTCCGGAAAACTGAGAAGAACGGGGCCAAACTGAAAGGAGGAGATGCTTTTGCAGTGATTAAGGCAGAGAATGTTCTCATTTTAAGAACTGATGTCGTAGGACCCAAGCTTAACTTCAGGAAAATGATTCCTAAGATCTACTTCTCTGGCTCTAAATTCTCTCCGCAGCAAATCTCCGGGGTTATTTCCCTGGGCGCGTTCTCCCAGGGTGAGAAAGTAACAGGTGCTGCTTTCCTGTTCAGAGCTTTGAGAAGGAAGCGGGCCGTGGGGCTCCAAGGACGCGGCGCCCGGGAGTTCGGGGCTGGCAGGGGTGGGGCTGGCGTCCCGGCAGCCGCGGGCCGCAGGTGCTGCCCACCTGGAGCATTGAGAGAGCACAGGTGTGATTTCAGGGCTGCTTCCTATCCTGCCTCGCGCTGCAGGGAGCTTGGGGAGGCCTGGGTCAGCCGTGATCCCCGCCTCCCTCCGGGAAGCCCGGGAGAGCAAGAGAGAAATGGAAACCAGAGCGTGCACACCCGCCAAAGAGCCAAAGCGTGGGAAGGCAGCGGGAGGGGAGGACTGGACGGCAGCGCTTAGTCGACCTCCCTGGGCCCTCAGTCTCTGGGACAGTGCTTATGCGAAGAAGCCACCTAAGGATGTTTGTTTCGCTGTGATTTTGCCACTCCCTGCCATCCGCGTCCCAAATGGAGACCACAATTTAACATTACTGTGACACAATTTTTGTTTTACCTAACTTTTTAAAAACTGTTACTTTAATTAGTGCATATCTGTGAACATAATAATTACACTCCTCGTGGGGAGTTGGTACCTGTGCGTACTACCTCTTAATTTATTTTTCATCTCCTTCCCTCCCTCCATCCCTTCATCCATTTTCCATTGTCCAAAGATCTCTCTCCCTGTTTCCTATTATGTACCTTTTATTTTGCCCTTTGATTTATTTCTGCTTTTGGTTTCTCATGTAGAAGAAACCATGTGATTTTTAAGCCTACGGGTCTGATTTATTTCGTGGAACATTATGAGCTCAACACATTTTCGAATTCTTCTCCCACTGCGAACTCTATGTTGGGTATTTTTATCCACGTTTAAAGTCTATCTCTGCTCTGAGCTTTGGACTCAGGCGATCACCTCTCTTCTCTGCATTATACTTGCTCGAAAAACAAAATCCAGATGTAAGCTGCTATTCACAGTAGGTGTGGGGATTCACAATTAGAAATAATCTTCACAGTGTTTTGCACTACCCAACATAAAAGAGTGCTCTGTAAAAGCGATTTTATTGTGGAGTCAGTACCCTCGACAGATAAACTGTCTGCTTGCTAAATTAACATCTCTGGAGAGAGCAGGCCCAGAGCTGAAGGGGACAGCTGAGGGGTAGAGCTCTAGTTAATCTTTTCCTTTGTAGCACTAAAGACAGCCATGAAGACACTGCTCTCACTTGAACCTTTTTGAAATTAAGATTTCAGTGGAACCATCTGTCTTATCTTCAAGCCATCATGAGCCGGCAGAAGCGCAGGTCCCGGAAGGTTGACATAGAGAATAATAGGAAAATAGATGACTGCTTTCCTCAGGGATGTCTGCAGAGACTGTTCGTAGAACATACTGATATTGGACCTGGCCACTCTTGGCCCTGGGTTGCACAGTCCTTCCTGCTGAGGAATTGCCTTGCTGTTTACGGGGAATATTACATAAGTTAATGTCTTTCTTGTTGACTTTGTTCTTTCTGGGTTGGTAGGTGACAGTAGAGAAGAGAGCTGTGATTAAAAAAAATTGGGGCCAGGGCCGGTGAGATGGCTCAGCGGCTTAAGCGCCTGCCCAGCAAGCGCGAGGGCCCGAGTTCGACTCCTGGAACCCACATACGAAAAAGGGGCCGGTGATATCGCTCAGCGGCACGGGCGCCTCCTAGAGCGCGAGGTCCTGAGATCGACCCCCCGGTACCCACAAAAAAAAAAAATTGGGGCCAGATCAAAGTAGCTTTTAATAAAAAGCTATTGCAGGGCCGGTGAGATAGCTCAGCGGCATAAGTGCCTGCCCGGCAAGCATGAGGTTCTGAGGTCGACTCCCGGTACCCACATAAGGAAAAAAAAAAAAAAAAAAAGCTATTGCAGTACTACTTGAAGAACAACAAAAAATAAAATTTATTAGAGTAAACTGGAAAAAAAAAACAGAAAGAAATTTAGCGTATTTTACAGCATGGAAATAGCATTCCAAGTACGGCTGATATATTGGATCAAATAATCTATATTTGAATTACTCTATGGCGTATGAAGCACTCCTTGTGTATTCATTTACTCTAACCATAAGCATGTTATGCAGGCACACAGGATTTAATCTCCACCTTGCTTTTGAAGAGCAAAGGGACAGTGCAGTCAGTGCTCCGGCGCTGGAGTGAAGACGCGGGCTTGAAGTTTCCCGATGTGAACACAGCGCTGCTTCCAGCATCAGGGCTCTGCTGCAACACTACGCTACCGTGTCCTTTCCTGAGTCTAAAATGCTCCTTCACTAATCAAGAAGAAGGCTGAGAAATGCGAGGCATCTGAGAGGGCAACTTCAAAGCTTTTCACCCGTCTTCTCTCCTCCTGGTTCTAGAACACGAGAACATCTGAGTATCTAGAAAACCCAAGGCAGGCTTCAGTCTGCTTGTCTCTGGCTTCCTGTTCCATGACAGAGGGAGCCAGGAGCTGTATGCACTTTCCCTCTTTCCCTTTCAAGAGCATCTGCATCTCCCCAGGAATCCTCCTAGTAGCCGGAGTCCATTACAGTGCTCCCAGGGACGCAAACGAGGGTGCATCTGGCAGCATGGGCTGGAAGGAGGCTTGGAGAATATGTATGCTTGGCCAGAGTGAATTTATATTACCTTACATTCTTTTTTATCTTATTAACCCTGAATATTAGTATTATTACAAAAAAAGAAAATAAATTCAACCTCGTAGGTGACCGTCATGGCGCTGGCCTCTGCCACACGCTGATGTTAGGCCCGATGTCTACAGCAGCCCTGGCCTTGAGCGTCTCCTTACCAGCAAACAGCGTGGCCAGCAGACAAACCCAGGCCCGCCGGCACTCTTGCCGTGGTGAATGTGAGTCGGAGAAAGGGCGCCTTTCAGACCTGTGAATCAGACGTTCCTAATTATTCATTACATTTCTGCTATTTAATTAATTGCCATTATTCAATTCCTCCTCCTCCCCATCCTTGGCTCACAAGATAAAATCTTACAAAAATGGGAATCTTGGGTGCAAAATTTAAGAAAAAAAAATGTATAGTCTACTGGAACAATATTAGACTAAGTACAGGAGTGTTGACATTTACTTTATTTATTGGTTATTGTGTGATCCTAGGAAATCAGTTTCTCCATCCAAGGAATGGAGAGGCTGTATGTGTCCCTCCTCACTTCCCAGGGCTTAGGGGTGAAGTGATGTCATAGAGGAAGTAGTCTCAGATTTTTACACAATCAAGATATTTATTGTTGGAAATAATTATCTTTTTATGACCAAACAGCTAAATAATGATTGTTTTGTTTAATATCTAATGCCTGCTAATAAACCACAGTAGCTTATTCTTACTGAATTTGGTGTTCTCAGAAGAAAAATTTTAGTGCATTGCATGACTGTGCTTGGCAAATGTAAAAATTATATAGCTAAAAATAATAAACAGGACCTGAAAAAACATAAGGAAGTTTGTAGATTTTTAAGCATCAGGGGGAAAATTATGTTTCTTCATTAATGTTTGTCAGAAAAGTTTGGCAGTGTATACAACTTATTTGACTGGTGTGACAGGAAACTTCAGCTTATATTTTGGGTCTCAAATTAAATTTTAATTATACCTATCTACTTGCCTTTTGGCATTGGTTCTAAGTTTCCCTTAGTATCTCTAGGAGTTTCATGTTAAAAAGAGAAACAGAAGACCATGGTTGTATTCACAGTTTTAAAATATGTAATAATTATTTTTAGGTCCCCAGAGAACAGGAGAATGGTACCAATATTTCTCAAATGCAGGTGGAATCTAGGAAAAGGGTAAGGGAGATAACTACTACCCAGGGTCAAGGATGCCATTTTCCTAAGAAAATTCCAGAAGACCAGACCATGCACCTAAATAAGATCATTAACATTATCTTGGATGTAAACCACAGAAAAAAACCGAAATATGAAACATATGCTCACACATAATGAGAGGGCCAGCTTATATGAGGCACTCAACGCTCTCGCTGCTGTCAAAGAAGAGGTAGACTCTCAGCAAGGTGAAGAAATGCTGGCGCGTGGCACAGAAGGAATTGAAGGGTCGCTAGACCTCAGAAAGCCCCTAAGTTGTTTTCCTAATGAGAGCAATGTGGAAATTACTTTTTCCAAATGTGTAAGTGAGCAGAAAAAAATAATCAAGTATTTGGCCGGCGTGACAGGACATCCACTGACTGTCAAATTCTATATTCATGCAATTAGGAAGACAAGAAAAAGGATTGTTAAATGTAGGGAGCTTCACAAAGAAGGAAACAAACTCCGTATCTTTGGTTTCAAAGGAGAAACCATCAAGGACGCTCTGTGCAAGGACGGCAGATTTCTTCCTTTTCTGAAGAATGACCATTGGAAGCTCATCAGCAACCTGGACTCCATTGTAGAAAGCACCCAGGTATTCAGTGAGATAGAGGGAAAGCTCGTTCAGACTGCAGCTGAAAAGAGAAGCAGCACTAAGGTGGCAGCCAAACCCACGGCCACACAGAATTCTGAGTTAGAGAAAAGCAATCCCTGTGTGTTGAAAGAATACACTGTGGAAGAGTATCCCAATTTGAAAAGAGAAATGGAAAAAATTGGAGAAAGCCTCAAGAAAGAAATGAAAAGAAGAAAAAACAAAACTGCGTTAGTTACATTGCATAGACCAAACTTCCGGCACCAGACAAAAAAATTCTACTCCACTTAAAATAATCATGCTCCTTTCACGTCTGTGACTCGGTCGGATCCTTACGCTGGGACAACAATGGAAGCAAGGGTAGTGCTACCTGCTTTGTCATTACAGGATCACTGTCACTTGTCGGCATGTGATAAACGATATTGTGGGGAAGGAGCAGAGTCAAGTAAGTGGGCAGACATAATTAGCCAAGGTGTTCGGGTGACGTTAGGTTATGAAGAGCTCGAAACAAAAGACCACAGCTGCGAACACGCTGAACCTGGTTTGAGATGTCTGATGTAACCCTCGGCTACGCTGTCCTGAAACTCAAGGAAAATGGGCGACAAGTACCTGTAGGACTCTGACGGAATCACTCCCGTACCACCTAACGGGTTGGTGTTTATTACTGGTCATCCCAAAGGAGAAAGGAAGTCCACTGCCGCTGGTGTTCTAATTCCTCATCGTGAGCGAGAAGAGACATGTGACGGAAATGTCAGAGAATTACTGCCTAAGCCTGACTGTGGTCCTGCATTTATCCACATTGCACTCAAAACAGTTTCCAGGAAATTTTTCACAGCCATGATGCTGTTATGCATGACACCGCGTTTTCCTGGGGTTCTTCTGGCTCACTGGCGTTTGATTCACACAGCTCATTGGTGGCCGCGCTTACTGCAGGCTTCACTGACAAGCACCCAGGAGGGAATGCTCAGATCGCCGAGCTCGGCTCTGCTGTGCACTCCAGCCTCTTTGATATTGAGCAAAACCACAAGGAGTGGTAGGAACAAGTACGTGTAAATCAGCGGAATGTAGAAATGCCAAGTCAAGACTACTGAGGACCGGTGGGCACTTGCCCATGCAGTTGCTATTCCATAGCAATGATGATGGTTTTCTAACTTCCAAAGTGGTCCATTTCAGAAAAATTAAAATAGTTGATATTATAGACCAGCCATTTTATAAACCCATGAAGAAATTAGTCCTATTATAAAATGAAGCTTAATTGTCAATTGCTTGCTAAGGTCCTTGTCCTCTTTTCCAGACTGTCAAAGGGCAATGGCTCATCAAACAAAACCCATCTTGCTTTGTCTCTTTAGATCAGTCAGAGTGAAGCATTTGAGCCCTGGCAAGGCAGGGTCCGTGCCCCAGCTCGGCCTGAAGCGGTTATAAGAAGACAGCCCTAGATCCCTTCTGCATCCTTCAAGAATAAGGAATGACAGCCCTGGGGTTGGGAATCAGGCAGAATAGAAGAAATAAAGAAGGTAAGAATGAGACAAGGAAAATTATAATTTGTAAATTGTACTTTTAAGAAGAACGTGACTTCTAGACACAGAGTTGCCCAAGGCTATCCACATCTACACACCCCAGGAGCTTGTCTGAGCCTCTTTTCTTCCAGGAGTATCGCGCCACAAAGCCCTTGAAGATACTATAAGTCTACAAATCAACTTAACTGGTAAAGTAAAAGGTAGAGACTTGACCTTAAGAGAAATAGGTTCAAAGGTTTCAAAGAATGTTTTTAGGCAATATATTTCATCTTTAAAAAGAAAAAGATGCAGTATACCAGGCCCTGTGCCTTTCTCCTGTAAAATGAGCCAATGTATTCCTACCTATGGGTGAGCCATCACTTTTCTCCTACAAACCGAGTCTATCGATTCACAGATTCCACTGCCAAAAACACATAAATATCCTGTGCTCTAGGCTATAATGCATGTCCTTTTTGAGGCCTTACACTCCATTCCTCTGAATGTGTACTTTAAAATTCTGCCTAATACTCCCTTTATGCTTCTTTAAAAAACATTAGCTCTAACAACTCTATGCAATAAGTTATTGCCCCTATTAAAGTCAAGCACTATGAAGCGTGATAACATGAATGATCAGTTTCATGACAATAAACATCATGTAACTTGATTTTTTCATCTTTAGTTTCTTCCCCTAAATTTAGCTACTTCAGAGAAGCAACTGAAATTTGTTCATCTAATTATCCCCAATATCTGACTTGTGGAAAGTGAGTGCTTACAAAAATGTTTGGGTCGACCACAAGCAAAACTTGGGGCTGCAGGTCATGTTACCTAAAGAACCAAATGGTTGTTCAGAAGTGATCACAAACAAAAATCCTTTAGGATTTCCAAAATCCTCCGTTTACTAAAACAGTCAGAATACATGTGTCCTGAAAGTCAGGGGTAATATCTGCTCTTCCTGTTTGTAGGCTATGAGGACGAGGTGGATGTCTTTAAAAATTCATACTGCTTTATCCAGATTTCCTTTGTTTCTCCCTAATTTCTTTTTCTCTGTTCCAATGTCCCACCCAGCATTCACAGGACCTGTCGTTGTCCTGTCTCTTAGGCTCCTCTTGGCAGTGACAGTTTCTCAGCTGTCTGTTTGTGGTGACCTTGGTAGCTGGAAAGAACACCGTGGGGCATTTTTTAGGATGCCCCATTTCCTGGACTTTGTCAAACATTTTGCTGATGATTAGATTTGGTTGTGGGTTCTGGGGAGGAAGATCACAGGATAAAATACCGTTTTGGCCGTACCCTATCAAGGCTCAGACTGTAAACATGATTCATGACCAATGGTGTTGGCCCTGAACACCCGGCTGTTGTGGTGTTTGTCAAACTTCACCCAGGGTCTCTCCCCCTCTTCCTCACCCTGCACATGCCAATCTCTGCGCGTGTGGCCCCACAAACACACTCCCACCCACCATGATCCTCTCACCCCCTTCCGGGCCTCCCGGAGGGTTAGCACACATTCTACCACTGAGCTACACCGCCGGCCCCCAAGATTTTTAAGTAATAGAATGTTCATTTCCATCACTTTCTCCTACTCATTGAAGGTGTGCTTTCCATATTAAAGATTCTCAGTTTAAGCAGAGCACAGAAATATTCATGTGTATATTAACTTGCACATATAAATATATATATATATATATATATATATATATATATATATATAGCTATAAATATTTGTAGAGGTAACACTTTGTATCTACGATAAATTAAGGAGTCCTCACTGATGTCCCCAACTCTAATCCATAGCCTCACAGATCACTTAACTTCTTCCTCCCTCTGCTCATCTATAAATCTGTACTCCAAATGTGGGAAACATGGCTGCTATATCCCTCAGTCATTTACTTAGTTGTTTAATACATATGTACAGTCACAACTTTGTTAACCTGTACTCAGATGGGAAATAACTTCTTTTTTTTTTTTTTCTTTTTGAGACAATTTTGCAGTTCAGGCAGACCTTGAACTCACTTTGTATCCCAACCTGGCTTAGAACTTGCGGGGATCCTCCTGCCTCAGCCTCCTGAGTGCTGTGATTATAGGCGTGCACTACCACACCAGGCAAGATCACTTTGGTCGATCAACTGGAATACAGTGCTTATGTGCAATTTCTTTTTGTCTTTAATCCTATACACTCCATTTCTTCCCAGAGTTACTTAGTTCAGGACCTTTTCCTTCATGCCCTTTAGTGAAATTGTTTCATAGATTTTACAACACAATTATACGTGTAATATATTTAGATTTTCTTCTTACAGCCTACATTCATTCATTCATTCTTTCCTTTGATATATTCTCCTCCTCAATGATGTCTTAAGTTTGTACATATCAGATCGACTCTATGTGTTATAAAGGTCTACATGTTTTAGCAAGTGCATAATATTCACCTACCATTACAGTATCACACAAAGTCGTTTCTCCACCCTAAAATCCCTTATACGTCATCTACTTCTCTCTTCTCCTTCTCCCAAACCCCTGGCAGATGCTGATCTTTTTATTACTTATATACCTTTAGCTTTATAAGAATGTCATATAATTGTAATCAAATAGTGTCATGGCTTGTATCTAGATGTCCCCCCTGAAGCTTCATGAACTCATAGGTGGGGTTTTTGGAAGGTGGCTGCATCATGAGTGTGCAATACTGGGATTAAGGGTGTGTGGTACTGGATTGGTCCACTAATTGAATTATCGTAGTTCTGGGTGTGACTGAATGGATTTACTGAAGAGAGATGCCCCACCCTGGGAGTGGGTACACTAACCAATAGGTTTGTATCCTGGATTCAGTAAAAGGGAAAGGTTGCCTCACTGCTGCTGCCTTCTGCCTGCCCTGCCATGGACTGTTTCTCCTCTGCCATGCCCCTCTACCATGCTACCCTACCTTGGAGACAGTGAACTATATACTGAAACCTCTACAAACTGTGAGCTAAAATAAACCTTTTCTCTTTTAAGTTCTGGTGTCAGATATTTCATCTCAGCAATAAGAAAAGTAGCTAAGACATGTAGTGTCTAATCTTTTCTAACTGGCTAATATGCAATTCAAGTTTTTTGTATATTTTTTGTAGCTTGACAGCTCATCTGTTTCCCATGCTGAATAATATCCCATTGCACAGACTTAGCACAATTTGTATATTCAGTCACATTTCAAATGAGCTCTTCATTGCTTCTGATTTCTCATGATTATGAATAAAACTGTTATAAGACCCTGTGTTCTGATTTTCATGTGACCTAAGTTTTCCATTCAGTTGGGTAAATACCAAAGAGTGGAATTGATTGATTCTATGGAAAGACGATATTTACCTTTTTAAGAATCTGCCAACCTGCATTCCAAAGTAGCTGAACCATTTTGCATTTCACCAAAAATGAATTTCCCTATTCTTATCAACACTTGGTATCAGGCTTGTTTTGTTTTTGTTTTATGCATACTAATACTGTTGGAATGTTGTGGTTTTTCAGGGAATTATAAGATTTATTGATTAAATTGGGACTGTCTTGGATGATCTAAGAAATGTACGGAGTTATAGTATCAGCCTGAATTCAGTCAGAAAAAAAATAGAGCTACTATAAATATTACAGAAATAAGATATTTAGTTAGAAACCGAGGGTTCTATTGAATATGGGAGGGACAGGAGGAGAGAAGACTGCAGCAGGAAGGAGGAGGAATTTGCTGACTGATGTTTGGATTCCTGAGGAGAAGCCATGTCTTGTCACCATGACCACACTAAGTAATTTGCAGAGAATTCGGAAAGTTGCTACATCAGACCTCTGATGAGTGAGAGCACCTGAGGTATCACCAGGTCCTGACTGCCATGACCTTCTCAGAATAGTGACCACTACTTGATTTCCACCTTCCAGGATTTTGGGGCATTCTTTTCATGGACAAATGCTAACCCAGAGCTTACAGGGATTCTGGGAAAAACAGTTCTCCACTGTAGAAGCAGTAAGCCAGACAACAACAGAGGAGGAGGCTACATTTATAATCATAAATTAATTTCAGCTGGGTGGTGACGCCACGCTTATCATAACATGTATCTTACAACCCTACTGATCACTAATGCCAAGTCATGTGCACTTACTGCATCATGGAAAGAATTTATGCTCTAAACAAATCCGGTGATCAGGTATCTTTGTTCATCTGAAATACCCTCCCATGTTTAATACCTGATGCTATCATGGAAAAGTATTGAGTAAAAATATGATCAGGTGAAATGTGGACACAGCCATGGAAAAGCACTGCCATCCTTCCCTTTTGATTCTGACAGAGCCCACTTCTTTTCAGTCAGTGCTTATTGAGATTTCAAATGAGGTCACAGGGGCTTTAAAGATGGCCTTTCCTTCCTTTCTCACTTCTACTATCATTTCTTTTCCAAAACATTCATTTCACACTTACTGATTTACTTCTTTCACAATGAAACCTAAACTTTACATTTCTGTCACACTGTCTTCTCCTTATACACTTAATGGCGGCCAAAAAAAATTTTTTTTTAATTTTACATTTCAAATACTCCCTCTCTGTATGTATTCCCACTATACTTTGTCCAACTTAATATCCTTATCTGTAATTTAAAAAAAAAACATATAGCATGCTTAGGGGCTAAGCACTCTTTTCCATACTTTACATATGTTGACCCTAAGTCCTTGCATTAGCCCTTCAAGGGAGGTAATTTTGTATTCTGGTTTCACTGAAGAGAAAACCGAAGCACAAAGAGGCAAAGGAACTTGCCCGAGCTCGTACAGCTGTAGAGACCTGGAGTATGAATTCAGAACCTGTGCTCCTAACTCTTCTCACAGCCTTTCAAAATGTGAGGTGGAAATACTGAATGTTGTTGGAGAGATTTAATATGATGCCCTCCATTCTTTTTCTCCTTGTCCCTCAGACTCCGAAAGCAGTGCTTTTATGAATTATCTCCATGTGCATCACTTGGGGAGACTCGCCTTAAGGTCTGGAGAAGAACAGGTCTAATGCCTTTCAGTGTTCTACGTGGGTGCAAGAGAAACAAAGAAGAGAAATGGGATAGAAAATTCTACAGGTGGGAAAGGGAACAGTTGCTCTGCGGAGCATCTCACCTCCAATCATTCCTTCGCTCTTCTCTCAAGCTCTCTTTGTACATCTTAATTTATTTACTGTGAAGTGGTCTCTGCTGACATAGTCCTGAGGGTTTTAACAACTGTGGGTTCTCTTATCAGGCTACAGAACGACGGCAACATCTAAAGAATCCCCATCACTCCTTCCTAGCCTGACCCTTCTCTGCCTAATCCCTGCCAGCACCGTCCTCTTTTCTATAGGATTTGCTGTGAGGGTTTTTTTTTTTTTTTCTTACCTTTTTATGGCATCCCGCTTTTTCATTTTACCTCCCAACCACTCCTCTCTCCTCTTACTATCTGAAAGTCCCAATTCCCTTCACCTCCTCATTCTCCACTTGGCAACTGTAGTTAGTTTCCCCTCTCTGGCACATCCTGTGGCTGTGACATCTTGCCCATGGTCTCTCGTGAGCACACATCTGCAAGTCAAGCTGCTGCACACAGCCCTGTCACTCCCAGCTTGTTAAAAACTTAGTTACGTTCACTGACGCCAATTCCCTTCTTCACTGTTCATGACTCCACTGTCTGGACTAAAATTTCTTCCACACTAGAGTTCCCGGAAGCACTTCATGTCGTCTCCTCATCTTCTATCTGCACATGAGCGATTAGTCTGGTGGAAACTCTGGTTTTCCTTAAGTGGGACCCTCCTTTCTAGTTCTTCGTTTCTTTCCACTCTCTTTCCTGTCTTCCATCAATGACATTATCATGGCAGCTAACATCTATGTGGGGTTTGATCTCTAGGATTGCACTAAAAATTGGAATAAAATATCATGTTTGACCTCTACCTCCATCTTAGGAGGTGGATACTGTAGTCATCTCAGTGTTATAGGTGACAAAACAAGGCTTCCTTAGTGCAAGGGCATCCCAAGCCAGGGAGTGCCCCTCAGACCTGCACTGCCAGGGGCCCTAAACACAATCCTGTCCTCTGGTTTCCCTGGGAACAGTGTGAGAAGATGCAAAGACGGGAAAAAGCCCCAAATGAGGTGAGTAGAGCAGTGAGCCAAGGGGCGAGAGCAAAGAAACCTTTCCGTTTTCCAGGCAGCTGGAGCCTCTTGCAATGGCAGCACTTCCCTTGGGTGTCCTCAGCCCTCTCTTCTTTGCTGGAACCAACGTAGACCAGACTATTGGGTCACTTGTCCATCAGCCCCAGGTCTCCCTGACGGCCCATTTCCTTCCGTGCTAATCCTCTGCCTCCTGGCTCAGGACTTGGGTCGGTGTGCTTGCTGCTAGGAGCATGGAAGGAGAACTGGTCTCTGCCAGGTCATGTGGGCTTCTGGGAGGTCCTGGACTTAAAGAGTCACAAACAGCAAGCAGGGGACGGGGCTGTTTCTACTTAGGGGGACATGGGGTGGAGTTGGGCAGAGTGAACAGGCTTAGAGTAAGCCTCAGCAGCCTGCGATGCTCGGGAGTCTGGCTTCCTTGAGGAGAAGGAAGGGTGTGTGGTCAGGAAGCAAGCACACCATCACAGTAACGGACAGGGGAGAGTGCATCCTGGGTGCCAGCCACAGGCCACAAGCTAGGTGGCCAGAGCGACTGAGGGAAGAGGGATGGGGCAATGTGGGGAGCGGGTAGGAATACCAGTCTACACCCTGGGCATCTCCTCACTGCTGGCAGGGGAGACCAAGCCAGCACAGTCCTTTCCATGGTTCCCTTCGTCCTCTCCCAGTGCTGCTGTCTGCCCGGGTCATTCCCATGCTCTTGGAGTCATTCCCAGAGAGTATTTCTGGACCAAAATGAAATACAGTATGATTATCTGAGTAGGTTAGGAAGTATAAAACAGGACAAAATAAACATTTCTCAGCCTAAATTTCCTCATTTAGATTCTATACATGCAATTTATCAACTCCCTAAAACTAATGTTTTATAGATACATTGTAAGCACCCTACATTAGGTATTTGTGGTGCTTTCCTTTGTTTGCAATTATGCACACAGTAGTGAAAAGTTTTACCTTCCCATTGCACACATTCCCAGCAGAGGTGGAGCAAAGCTGCTTTCTATCTCCTTTTATCTCTCACACTATAAACAACTGTCCTTTTCACTGTATGCTCACTACTACAGACAGCAACTTTTGTGGTTTTTTGAGGTGTTTTCTTAGGGATTTTTGCTGTTTCAATGGCCACAATATGCAATATGAAAATTATTCTTAGTGTTCCTAAGGAGGAAAAGGCCATGATGTGCTTTATAGAAAAATACACACATTGGATAAGCTTTGTTCACATGTGAGTTACAACACTGTTGGCTGTGAGTACAATGTTGATGCATCAACTACATAAACTACATAAACTATTTTTTAACAGAAACATATGTAAAATATGTATTGTCTGACTGATAAATATGTTGTAACCAAAGTCTAACAGAAATTTAACCCTGTCTTACCCTTAAGAACTATGATTCAATATTCTCTTCTAATTCAGTGTTTTCAGCAACTGTACAGATCATGACCATCGCAAACGATGAGAATTGGATCATGAATTGAATACTGAATTGCTATCTTGAATATAGATGCGATCATCATAGTGGCTGAAATCCGTGTTACTTAACCTCTTACTAAACAATTTCTAAAATGTTAGCTCAATACCTGTTGCATAGGCAGAGGAGATATTATTATCCCTGTTTCCTGTGCAAGGGAGATAACTGAGTTGCTGCCCAAGGTTCTGGCACTTGGGAAAAGATCGGTGCTTCAGTCGTGAAATACTGCTGACTAGTTGAGCTGGTTCACCACACCAAGACACTGCCATGTCCATTATTGCATCTAGAGTACATCCCCTGCTGGATCACTTGGGAAATATTATGAGCATTTCAGAACACTACAACAACAAGAAATGTCTTTTTCTGGTTTCCTTTTGTCCTACCTCTGAAGACCATGAAGTTAGAAAGCCCAGCTTAAAACTGCATTCATCACCACCCACTCCTCTCCAATTCCCAGAGTTACTTTCCTAATCCACTCTCTCATGCTGCTCTATGTCTCTCTGAAATGGAATAACAGGTTGAAAGCGATTATCTTGCAATGAACTGTTCCCTCTCAAACGTATGTCCAAGTCCTAACTATGGGCACATGTATGTGAACCTATTTGGGAAAGGGGCTTGGCAGATGTAATTAAACTAAGGATCTATAAATGAGATCACCTTGGATTAACCAGATGATTCTAAATCCAATAAAAGGCTTACAAGGAAAAGGCTCGCTGAGGGCAGGGACTGAGGTGATAAATCTAGACATGCTCCTCGATTTACAATGGGGTTACATCTCTATTGTAAACTGAAAACATTGCAAATCAAAAATGCATTTCATATGCGTAACCTGGTGAATGTCATAGTGTAGCTTAGCTTGCCTTCAATGTGCTCAGAACACTTGCATCAGTCTATATGTGGGCAAAATCATCCAACCTGAAATGCATTTTACAATTAGGTGCTGAATAACTCAAGTAATTCATTGAATATATACACCGTAGAGTGCAATCTTGGTTCTGTACACCGATGATTATGTTTTTAACTAGGACCAGCTCAATGCACTACCCAACATCTTGAGAGAGCATTGCACTACCTATTGCTAACCTGGGGGGGGGGAAATCAAAATCCAAAACTTGAGTACAGTTTCTACTGGACACGTATTTTCCCCACCATCATGAAGTTAAAGAGAATCATCAGTCAAATCATCCTTCAGTAGGGGGCCATGTGTAGAAGCCAAGGATTGCCAGCAGTCACCAGAAGCTAGTGGGGTATACAGTAGGTGCTCCCCCAAAGCCTCCAGAAGGAACTGATCCTGTTGACACCTGGATTTTAGACTTCCAGACTCCAGAACTCCTCTGTAAGAGACTGGGATTCCATTGTTTTAAGCTGCCACATTTACAATAACGTGCTACAAGCTTGGTGGCTTACAATGATACAAACGTATTCTCTCACAGTTCTGAGAGGACAGAAGTCTGTAGTCTGCAGCTGGGGTGTTACCAGCTCTGTGCACCCCCGGCTCAGACACTCTAGGGGAAACCGCTCCTGGTCTCTGCCTGCCCGCATTCCATGGCTTGAGGCCGCATCACCCCGGGCTGTGCCCTCATGGCCAGCTTGCCCTCCTCCCCTTCTGACTGCATGAAATCTCTCTCCACCTCTTTCAGAAGGACGTTTAGAGCCCATCCAGATAACCCAGCATGACGCTCTATCCTCGACATCCTCATCTTCATCGGACCTGCAGAGCCTCCGTCACGAGTGCAAGCCTAACAGGTTCTGGGGCTGGGGATACGGACGGACATTTGGAGGCCATCACTGAGCTTAGCATGCGTGCTGTGACAATGGTGACAGGGGAAATGTTCCCTCAAGAGTCAGGGATCAGATGCTCTGCTTTCCTTTAATTTCTGTTGCTCAAGCTGCTTTTAATTCATTGTTCTCTAAAGTGAATGCTTATAGATGGGAATGATAATGCAAAATCCACGCAGGAAATCAGGTAATCTACTGAAGGAGCTAAATAAACAAAACATTTGGGTTTTTAGTCTCACTTTATCCATTCATAATAAATGACTTCAGGATAAAATTTTTTTCTCTCTGAGTTTCCTTTCCAACCACTAGAGGCATATCTGTCTCTCATTTTTCACTGCATTCTTGGAATGAAAATTAAAAATGCTAGGTACTAAAGCTTACCTCAGTAATAGTGTTGCTATGCCTTGTCCTGAGTGTTTCTTCCTGCCACCCTCACTCCAGATCCAAATGTTGACGGCCACACCCCAGTGTGACAGCACTGAGAGGCAGGGCTTCAGAGGGCCTCATTTAGTCATGAGGAGAAACCACTCATGAACGGCCTTGGTGCCATATGAAAGAAGGCCTGGGAGCAACCTATGTGGCTCCTCACTCTGTGAGGACCCAACTAGGTGTCATCTATGAGGAGCAAGTAGGTCCTCCCCAGACACCAAATATACTGACCCCTTGATCAGGGACTTCATGGCATCTCCAAATGTGAGGTTGTTTTCAGCATTGGACACTGAACCCAGGAGCACTGTACCACTGAAACGCATCTTCAGTCCTTTTTTAATTTTTTTTTTATTTTGAGACATCTCACTATCTTGCCTAGACTGCCCTCGAACTTGTGACTCACTTGTCTCCTGAGCAGCTGGGGTCACAGGCCTGCGCCACTGTGCCCAGCTCCAGAAGTAGATGTCTGCTGTATATCAGCTACCCAGTCCTTGGTAGGGTGTTGTAGCAAGCCAAGCAGACTAGGACAAACATCCCATTTCCAGAAGGCTAGCTCACCAATCTTTCAAAGTACTTTTTCAGTAGAAGAAAGATAATAGTCGCATGAGATAGGTTCCAGAATATAAGAAGACTCCCTCGGACCTGGGAGCAAATTCTCACCCAGGTAATGGGGAAGGAGGAGTAGGGGAGCGACCTACCTGTTAATGAGTCTGCGTGTGGAGAGGGAAGATGGGAGCAAGCCGCCCAGTGGTTCCTTGATTTTTGTTCATGTTACTCTTCTTCCTCTGGGCAGGAGCAGGAAGGGATGTTCTCATGCCATTGGGAAAAGCCACGTGACTACGGTTGCAGAGTGATGGGACCCTGAAGCTGAAATAAACCGTATCAGCAAGGAAGATCTTGCTCTCCGATGTCTGGCTCTGGGTGACTTACAATGTTGGAAATCCTTCCTGTTGAAAACAAGCCAGCCGTTCAATACTGGACATAAATGAGTGGGGCCAATTTCCTCTCCTTTGGCCCTCCTGGAACTCTCCCTCCTCCCCATCACCTTAGCTGCTCATGGGGAAGGACAGTTAGAGGTAGAACTGTGGTCTCCCCGTCCCCAGAGAGAGCCGAGGACCGTGCACACCACCGTCCCTGCGGGGGGCTTCAGAGAGGGAAGGGCGCAAACTTGTGACTCTTGGATTCAGCAAACCTATGGGTGCAGAAGAAGCCAAAGTCACTGGAGATGGAAGGGTGGACCTCGGGAAAGGGGTGCACAAGGTCAGAAAGGGGCCTTTTCCACCAGTTCTGGGGCGCGGAGCGGAGGGAGGCTGACGACCAGGGTTTCTATCTCCACTGTCTTCTCACGCTAGCTATCTTCTCCTGTGTCCCTGAATTCCCTGGGCTTCTGAACAGGAGTAACTGTTGTAGCTTCTATTTTCATTGTATCCTACGGAGAGAAAAGCAACCAAATCCAGTGGATGGGGTTCAGGCAAGATTTGTTGCCGGGAGGGGAAGCAAAGGTAGCTCCTTGGTGGGGTCCCTGGACTCCTTGTGAGGCGATGTCTTGTGCGCCTGGACTTTCCCGTCTCAGAGGGCTCCTCCTGCTAAGCATCTGCTCCGTGCTGGACATGCAAGGTGATCCCCCAAACCCATCTCCCTGACCCCTCTGGGCAGACTGAGAGAATCCGAGGAGAGTGCGAAAGCTCAGCGGTGTGTACACCCTGAAAGCGGTGGAGCACACGGGCCATTTCCCAGCCCAACATCGCCACCTGCCGGAAGCAGGCGCCAAGTACAACCCTCCCAAACAAAGGCAGCCGGGAACCTGCTGACCGACTGACCGCGGGACCCGAAGAGCCTCTTCCATCTGCATACCTTTTGGGGATGGTTTAACGCAAACTCATAACAAAGGAAGTGTCCAAAAGGCCTTGGTAGTTAACTGCAGGTGGGCCATTCAAGAGCTCAGCCACTACGATCTTGGCATCACTGATTTTACAAGAAAAAGTGGCAGCTGCGTTTCTGGAGGAAATTTTGTTCCGTGAGTACTTGAATGTCACTAAAGAAACACTCTGGAGGCTGAGCACGCATGCATTGCAGGTGGTGAGAGACACTCCCTGTGGAGGGTCAGAGCCCCCTAAGAGAGGCCACACTGGACCATCCCAGCCAAAGGTAAGATAAATCACTGCATCTTGCGTACCCTGCTAGGAAGAAGGAAGCACACTGCACAGAGGGGCTCTTTGGGCTCTGAATTCAGAGAGTTCCCCATCCGGGCATCCTGCCTCCCCCTTGCACGGTGAACACGATAAGCTGGCAGCTTTGAATGGGGCATAAATATGAAGTTTTTGCAAATGACCTAAGCTATGATAAAAACAGCACTGCTACTAGGACCACGAAATTTAGCTACCCCTATGGTGTTAGAAGTATTAGATGGGGGAAAAGATACCATCTGAAGAAGCCAGGCATGATGCCACATGGGTGTAATTCCAGTGCGTTGTGAGGCTGAAGCAGGAGGATTGCAAATTAAAGCCCAGACTGAGCAACATAGAGATTTAGCAAGACCTCCATCTTAAAATTTAAAACATAAAAATAAAAAAGGACCAGGGATATAGCTCAGTGCAAAGGCTCTGTGTTCAATCTCCAGTAACTCCCCAGAAAAAAATACCATCTGGAGTTTACAGTAAGCCCATGCACTGGGATTCTAAAGCAGTGGAAAATTATACACCTTTTACATAATAGCTCCTTGTGTGCTACTTTGCATTGGCACACAGCACCCAACCAAGGGACGTCAAGTGATCGCTTCCAGATCTGCACATCTGGAGTGAGTTCGGTCAGATTCATCTCGTCGTAATGTCAGTTCTGGCCAAAGCGCAGTCTCTCAGGAGAGAAGTGGAACCCTCAGTGTTGAACATGAGCAGAATAAGAGCTCACAGTGAAGAGTGTGGCGAGCGGACTCAGACATCTACACCCGAATCCACGAACCTGTGAATATGGTGGGTCACATGCAACAGAGGAATTAAGGTTGCAAATGGAATCAGTACAGCTCATCAGCTGACTCTAAGGCAGCGCAGTTGTACTGAATAACCCAGTGGGCACAATAGAGCCACGACCATCCTTAAAAGTGAGAAATGGGAGAATGAGGAATCCAAGGCAGCTATGACTGTGGAGAAAGGTGCAAAGGGATGCACTATTGCTGCTGGAAAATGCAGGAAACGTGCTTCCTTCCAGAGCCTCCAGGAGGGGACTCAAGTCATCAAGTGTCTTGACTGGAGCCCACTGAGACCGGGGTCAGATTTCTGGCCTCCATGTGGGTCTGGGAAACAGGACGCGGGGCACTGAGGGCCCCACTGCCCTTCGCTCCCAACGACACCGACACCATGGGGAACTTGTGCCTCCCGCCTTCCTGTTTCCCAATGTGGGGCTGCACAGGGTGAGAGGTCCTGGTTTCCTATGGGGCACGCTTCTGCCAAGGGACAGAGGAGGAGTCCACTGAAGCCTGAGCTACACTTTCTGCCTGTCACTTCGAGGACTTTCCATCCAGGGGCCTGCAGGCAAGAGGAGGAGTTACTAGCTGGGCTTGGGTAGTGAATCCAGCTCAGCTGGAGGAGGTAGGACTGTTGTGACACGTGAGGGAGGGAGGGATGTATTTGCCATCTGATGATCCCCGGGGAGCTTCTTGCATTCCCTTGCCTGACTTTAATAGCAAATTGACAATTGCATCTATTCTGGTCTGAGGAGAGCATAACAGAGAGGGTCTCGGACTCTCCAGAAATGAAGGCTTGGGCTTGCCCATTGGGGAAGAGCCAATAGCAGGATAAACACTAAGAGAAGACGAAGGGAATGGAAGCAAGAGCAGAGAGGAGAGAGAGTTAAGAAACAGAGGCCTCCCCCAATCCAACCGCTGCTGTGAGTCTCCCACTCTTTCTCCTCTGAGTTTTCCCCAGGAATCCAAGCAGCACACAGCACGAGAGGGGTGATACACAGCCCGGATTCTTCTTCCAGGAAAGACATTTCACCCACCTCTGGGGATGCTGTCCATGGTCAGCCCTTCCAGATTACCTTGATGGCTCTAAGTCACACCCATCCCATGACCGACCGCTCTCCAGTTTGATAATTTGTGAAAACGCTCACAGAACTCAGAAAATCCTTATATTTATGGCTGTGGCTTATATAATAAAAGGTTACAGATTAAATCAGCAGAAGGGTGGGAATTATTTCAGATATGCAAAGTTGGTTTAACACTCAAATAATCTATTATTGTAATCTGTCAGAACAACAGGCTAGTGAAGAAAATTTGCACAATCATATCAATGGATACAGAAAGAAGCATTTGACAAAAGTTTGACAAGTGCTTATAAACACTCAGGAAACTAGGAATAGAGGGTGATTTCTCTGTATTGATAAAGAACATTCATAAAAAAAAAAACTACTGTTAACACAATACTTAGTGGTAAAAAGCTATTGCATTCCTGCCAAGATCAGATACAAGACATGGATGCCAGTTCTTACCACTCCTGTTCAACATACTAAAATCCTAGCTCATGCAAAAAAGCAAGAAAAAGCAGTAGAACTCAAGGGGATTAGGAAAGAAGAAATAATACTGTCTCTCTTTGCTGCTGACGTGATTGTCTATTCCGTATAGAAGATTCCAAAAGATCAATGACAACAACAAACCCTCCTGGACCTAATATTTGATTATCGTAGATCATTTCTGTTGCTATCACAAAATACTCTTTATTTTGGGTTTAGACTGGGTTATTTATAAACAGCAAAGATTTCATTGTTCTGAGTTCCAGAGGCTGGGAAGTCCAAGATTGAGGCATTGATTTCAGTTTTGGTCTGACCCACACGACATGAATGAATCTTTAGAGCATTATGTTCAGCAGAAAAGCCTAGCCCAAAAAGATTAAAAGTGCATGATTCCATTTACATGACAAAATCGTAGAGAGGGAGAATATATTAGCAGTTCCTAAGGTCAAGGACAGGATGACAGGAGGAAGGAGTGGGTGTGGCTATAAAAATACAACAGGAGGATCCTTGTGGTGATGGGGAGGTGAACTGCACAATGCGCACACTGTACAATGGATAGCACCATGGTGTTGTATTACTAAAGGAGAAAATTTGTAACTGTTCTGTATCTTGGGTGGATATGAGTAGTAACACTGTTGCTATACTTTTGTAAGTGTAGTTTTAAAAGATGTTACCATAAGGTAACATGGGGAGAAGATGGTACACAGATTTGTCTTCCTACAACTGCATGTAAATGTCCAATTATTTCCAAATAAAATAGTTAACATACCAAAGGCAATGCAGCTTCCGCCTGGCTTTCTCTCGGGTCACGCTTACTTGGAGATCAAGCTCTATGCTGCAGAAAAGCCACTCAGCAGCATTCTGAAGGGCCACGTTTGGCTGCGTGAGCTGAGCTACCTGCCAGAGATCAGCTTGCAGTGACTTGAACCCAGCCCTCCTGCAAGTCGCCCTGCTCAGCCTGCGAGCAGCAGAGACCGGCTGCCCACGGAAGCCGTCCCCAAATTGCAGATTTGTGTGCAAAATAAATGTTTGTTGTTGTTTTTAGCCACTCATTTCAAAGTGGTTTATCACATAGTAATGGGTATCTGGGGGGGAAAAAGTGACTTTTGTCTATGTACATTCCAAAGAAACAGAAGAGAATGGCTTTTTTTGTTAAAATTTGGTGTTGGGTAATGACGACCTTTTTTTGAAATGCTTATCTAATTGTACCTCTGAACAGTTCAAGACTAGTTTCACTCCAATTAGTCTCCAGTAGCGAGGTTTTATTGTAGCCACCATATGTCCAAATTACAAATTAAGCATGTCCTTTGGTTGAAGATTCTTGTGTCACTTAGAGTATAAAAGACGATTTGATAGATACAGTTTGGGTACTAACATGGAATGTTATAGATTTTTAGGTGTTATGCACAGATCACAGGAAATTAGGATTGTCTTGGAAGATCTAAGAATTGTATATAAATATGTAATATTATTGCTATGTAATTATAAATTATTTCCAGGTGAATTGTATTATTTCTATAATTATAAATTATTATTTCCAAGTGAAATTACTATTTCATTATGAACTGTAAATTAGACGACTTATTAAAATAGCTATGAGTGGCACCTTGATACTCTGTGATAAATATGAGTCCGTTTCTTTCTGATTCACATTTGTCTTTTTCTCCCTATGGCATCTTCAAAGCATAAAAAAGATCACATGATATTATGAAAATAATAATTATTTCACAAAGAGTCATAATCTCACTCCCTAGCACGTAATTTATTTTTTTTATTTATTTTTTTTTACCTACATCCTGTCTTGGGTCTTGATAGAATGAATTCAGTATTTACACATGGTTGCAGCTTCAGCGAAACAAAGTTTGTGTTCTCCGACAAGACCCACGTGTGATGTCGACTTCCGTCTTCCCTCCATCAGAACACACCTATTTGAGGTTATTTTCCTTAACTATTGATGATGAAAATAACAAATCCAGCTTGTGTTTGTCTAGCGGCCATAGACATACCGCAGAATAAATCTCTAGTACGCCAGTATGTCAAAATGGGCCGGAAAAACCACCACTTGCCCTTCTACACTCACGATACACACCCCTGGCTCGCCAAACTCCTGCATCCCTTCGGGCGGGGCGCAGCAGCCCGGGCGGTGCGGGGCGGTGACGAGTGCGCGGCGCCGCGGGCAGCAGGGGGCGCGGGCGCTCGGGGCGCGGGCGGGCGGCGGGGGCGTGGCCCGCGCGTCCGTGACGGACAGCTGGGGATGCGGCGCGGGTGAGGTAATGGCCCGGGCGGAGGGCCGGGGTGCGCGTGTGCGCGAGCCGGGGGCTCCGCGCGCTTTGCAGCCTGCGCCGCGGACCCTCCCCCCGCCGCGGTAGAAGGGATCGGCAGAGCGGGGCGGCTCCACGCGGGGTCCGCAGCTGCGAAGCGGAGGCCGGGCCGGGCCATGGCGCGGCGCTCGTCGCCGTCCGGAGCCCGGGGCCCCCGGCGCGGCTGCAGCGTGGCCCAGGCGCCCCGCCGCGAGTGAGCGCCCGGGCCGTGCGGGAGGCGGCGGCCGAGCCGAGCCGGGCGTGCGCGCGGCGGAGCCCATGGGCCGGCGCTGAGCCCGGCGGGCGCGGGCCGCCTCGCCTCGCCTCGCCTCGCCATGCTCCTGGCCTCCGCCGTGGTGGTCTGGGAGTGGCTGAACGAGCACGGCCGCTGGCGCCCCTACAGCCCGGCCGTGAGCCACCACATCGAGGCGGCGGTGCGCGCCGGGCCGCGCGCCGGGGGCAGCGTGGTGCTGGGCCAGGCGGACAGCAGGCTGGCGCCCTACATCATCGACCTGCACTCCATGAACCAGTTCCGCCAGGACACGGGTGAGCCGCCCTCCGCACGCGCGCGGGGCCCCCGGAGCCCACCCATCGCCGGCCAGCGTCCGCGCAACCAGTGACCGGGTCCCGGCGCCGCACGCCCAGCTCCCGCCCGGCCGGCGGGAACCGTCTGTCCCCTGCGCACCCCTTCTCGGTCCCTGGTGGCCGAAGCCCTTCCGTGGGGAAATCCTGGGGCTGCCCCTGGCCCCGCGTCCTGCGCGCCTCCCAGGGCTGCTCACACCCTGGCGGACCCTCGGGCCTGCCACCTGCCCGTCCACTCCAACCCCACGGCTTCTGCCGTGCCCGGCCTCGGGTGGGAGTGGGCGAGGAAGAAGCGATCCCGGGAGGCGCCGGCTGCTTTCGAGCATGGGAAGGGGGCCTCCCTGGGAGGCGAGAACAGAGGCGCGGGATTCCAGGGGATGGCACCTCCTGGCTGCTGTGGCATTCCCCGGGGCGTCTGCGTGTGTGCCCCGGGCGCCGAAGCAACAGGCCCAAGCAGAAGAAGAGAGGAGGGGGAGGGACGGGGCCGGGAATGCCCGGCAGGCAGGCCGCTCCCTTTGTCCCTGGAGGAGGCGGCGGTGGCGGATTCCTATGGAGGAATCCATAGGAATCCATAGGAATCCATTCCTATGGAGAGTGTCTTCCTGAATCCATACCCCGCTGAGGGGTGCTGGCTTCCCAGAGCGCCACACTATCTCTCCGTGAGAATCAAGTTACCGCTGAGGCCACCAGGACCGTCCTTCCCAGGGAGCCAGGCTGCAGGGCAGCGGCGGGAGGGAGCCTGCAGGGTGGTAGGGGTAGGAGCCACTGAGGGGAGGACGAGCGCAGGGCTGAGCCTCTTTACTGCAGTTGCTGACCTGAGACAAATCTGTCTCCCCTTTCCTCTCCTTGCGAGTGGTGAGGGGGTGTCTTAGGAATTCTGGTTGGGCTTTCCCAGGAGCGTGATGACCTCCTCCTCCGAGCCTGGAGAGCAGGTGTGACAGGGAGGGAGGATGAGGAGGACGGGGAGGAGGGCCCTGTGGCTGGGAGAACAGCTGCTGGAGCGGGACATCCAGCTTCCTAGGAAAGCCGCACATCCTGTGTGCTAATGCGGGCTGTCATGGGAAAGGGGTCCCTTTCTTCCCTGGGTCCGCTCTTTCATCCTAACGCCAGCAGCCTCTTTGCCAAGGATTCTGCAGACACTGGCCGATTGAGAGCAGCTTTCTGGGGAAAAGATTCCAGAAGTTTTTGCATCTGGCAGGCTTAAGCCTCGGCCAGGAAGGGAGGGAGGAGGGGAGGAGGAGGAGGAGGAATGCGGCGAGATTGGGAAAGGATTAAGTGTGGCTGACAAGGAGAGAGAAGGTAATTGTGCAACTTGCTGAGAGTTTGTAGCAGCGCCAGATTGAGGGAGTCGAGGGGAGCACTGATCCTGAGGAGGTGGGACCAGGTCTGAGGCCACCTGACAGGGAATCCCTGTCCTGCTTAGAATAAAAATAGCTGGTGTTAGCTTTTCTATTTCAGACTGAATCTCCGCACATGTGGAGAACCGCCCTGGCCATGTGCAGGCCCCAGCTCCTGTCCCGCTTCTGGGAAGGACACCAGGTGTAACCTGTGTTTAGGGGTACGCAGGATGGGCATGGTACCTGGGAGGGGTCTTTCGTCATCCTAGAGGATGCTTCTGACTAGTAAAAGTTGGAGGGTTGGAGAGGAACCCGGGTGGATGCACACAAGCTACCTGCCAGGGTCTGGTCAGTCTTCTCTGAGGACACACCGGCCACTGCTGCTGGGTAGCAGCTCAGCCAGTTTAGAGCTGAGGCAGAGGCCCAGCCCTGGGTCTGTGCAGGACCATCCTGGCTGTGTTTCTATTCCCCAGGGCAGGGCAGATGCTCCACCTTCCTGAGCGCCGAGCCCTGTGCCGCTCTGAAGGCTCTGGGCTGAGTTCCCAGGAAGGCCAAGTCGAGGAACTTGTCAAAGCAGAACCGGGGCTCTGGGGCTGTGGGCTTAAGCCCCCCTCCTCTCTTTTCCGCACTAAGACCCACGCAGCTCCTCTCAATATAGCTCATTGACAAGACTCTGACAGAGTAGGAACTTGAAGCCACCAGTTCCCGGGCAACATTGGCCAAGCCCTGGCAATGTTTAATTAAATTACCCACCATCCCCAAGCCACAGTTTAAAGCTGGGAACCAGAGACTTCCCCCTAAACAAAAGAGAGCTGCAAGTTCCCTGCCTAGGGGCGATTCCCCTCTCTTTCTCTGGGTGCCTTCTCTATGTGGGGATGCTTCTTAACGTGGGAGTTCTCCAGCATTCTCCCCACCCCAGCTATTTACAAGGTCCCATCAACAAAAATGTCACTCCTCGCCACCTTTGCCTATTTAAATTCTCCTTATCAATCAAAGCCTGTATACTTTGTCATCTATTTCTTCCAATGTGTCCCAAGCCATTGGGACCTCATTTATTCTATCAATAATTTCTGAGCCCATAGGACATAGCTTACATGTGGGGCAAAGCTGGGAGAAAACACCTTTGTGGCCACTTTCATGGGACTGGAACTCTAGAGAAGGAAGCAGATAGTCATCAAACTAAATGCAAATAAATGTGTGACTACACATTCAGGTAAGTGCTGTAAAAATCAGGGACCGGAATTTGGGAATTTTACTTGCTCTGTGCAGCTGAAGGAACCTGGAGAGGTTAGGGGGGAGGGTTGGAAGGGAAGTTATGGAAGGGATTTAACAAGGAGGGGATGTGGTCCGATTTCCTGCCAATAGGCATTGTGGCACATTGTGCATCAAAAATAGCCACTCACACACTTGTCTTCTAACCCTGTTGGAGCTTTGCACTGCCTGAGGAATGCTTGAATTTTGCCTTCTCCATAGCAACTAATGGGCGCTCAGCAATATGTGATCAATGATTAAACAGCAGACAGCTAGAATCTCCAATCCACCCCAGCGCAGTCCCCCTTGCAACTGCTAGGCATTGCATTAGGAAGGAAGGAGGGAAGGAAGGAAGGAAAGGAAGGAAGGAAGGAGGGAGAAAGGATGAAGGAAAAGAAAACAGTGCGAAAGGAACCTGGGGAATAGTGGAGGCTGGGTGCAGGGAACTGTAGAGAACACAGGACAGACAAGCTGCACCTGGGACGGTATGTGGCACAGAAGTGGCATGTCGCAGCTTCTTAGACACCTCTCAGGCGTCTCCTGGATTCGTAGCACGGTTGTCAAAAGAAAACATACGCTTTGAACACATTCGTGAGCGTTGATCGAGTGTGCCATTTAAAACCTAAACTTAATTCCTTCACCTCTGTAAGGCGCTTTATAGGATTGCTATGAAGACATGGGATGACCTACATGAGGGCCCTTGTATGTAAGAAAGTTTGTAAGATTTTGCAAATATAACTCTAGTCTTACCCCTTCCCTTCTTCCCTCCTTCCTATTTCTCCCCCAAACCCACACACACCCTGAGCTACACTTTCCCAATACCGTCTCCGTGTAATAGAACATAGATTCCAACAACAGTCACTGTTTTATTGACCCCTTGCCCTGTGACAGGTGCGATTTTGAAGTATTTATCTTCATCTGGCCCTCAAATCCACCTGTTGAAGTAGCCACCCAGGAAGAGTGCATGGGGAAACTGAGGCTGAACCACAGAGCTGGAGAGGATGGGACCTCCCCTGTGCAACCCAAAGCCCCTCGTCTTGTCTTTGTTCCCCAGCAAGCTGGCTCCTAAGAAGGAAACGAGGCCCTGCCCCTCCTCCTCTCCTGAGACCCTGGCTCCCCCAGCCGAGGCCTGGGCTTGAATAGTGAATTGTTCTGCTTCTGCCTTGTGTCTCTGAATGTTGATGTTTTGGGTCATTAGGGGGCTTGGAGATGGGTTGGGGAGCGGGTTATGACCCTGGCAGAAGCCTGAATAGCCATTGTTCCTTTTCTTCCCCTCTTGAATGGGATTCTGTCCCCAGTCTTGCTATCTCCCCTGGGTTGCAGGAGGGGGTGGGTCAGAGGCCGCTGAGGGGGAGCCTTTTTCCCACCGCTCCATGGGTCTGGCTGAGAGATCAGAGAACGCAGCACCCCAGAGCCCTCCCCACTCCTCAGCCTGACTTCAGCCCAGCATCCTCTGCAGCCTGGTGTCCTTCGCAGGAAGGGAGCCCTGGCTGGAATGGGTCTGGGTCCAGGTGTGGGGTGCACAGCAGAAAAAGGAGCAGTCATCCCTCGGGGTCTCTGCTCCCTCCCGGTCCCACAGGCTGGGCCATTAGGCTGACTCACCCAGCCTCTTCCTTACCCATGCTGAGACTATCCAAATACAGCCCGCCGTCTTCAGGAGGGTCGAAGCTTTTGAAAGAAAGACCTAGGATAATTACCAAAGTACCTGCGTGTCCATGGAGAATGTTACTGTTGGTGACCTAAGATTGAATGTTGGGACATATCCACAAGTTCTTTCCACTGATTCCCCTCCCCACAGTAATACACCTTTTGTTTAGTTGCACCCTAAAAAGCCATGGCCAGCTGCAACACCTCCGAGATGGAAGCAAAGCTGTCCCCATGTCCTCTGTGCTTCCCCAGCCCGGTGTCCTTTTCCTCCATAACCCTCGATGCAGGGCAGCCAGAGGGACAGGGAGAAGGTGCGGGGTGTTTCTTAGCACCCACTCCGTGTCAAGGGCTTTGTATGCCCCGTGTAAATTGCAGGGGGTGTGTGTGAGAGCTGGTCCTTGACATGTACAAATATTTGTTGAGCTGACCGAATGCGTCACATCTCAGTTTTACAGAACCCCTGGGAAAGAGTGATCATCCTGTTTCTCAGGCAGGAGGGCTGGCCCCAGCTTCTTTATCAGCTACTAAGTGAATTAATTTGTTTGCAAACCATTCGGTCCCAACTGCAAGCCAGGAGGCATTCTCTCTGCTGGCTGGCACTTCCTTCCTCCCGCTTGCCTCACGCTGCTTTCTCTGCTTCCAGCCTGGTTTCATCGTGGGCTCCTTAAAGGCTGGGCAGGATGGCGCACACCTGTAATCACAGCACCCTGGGAGGCTGAGGCAGGAGGATTCCAAGTTCAAACTTAGCCTGGCCAACTTAACAACTTAGTGATACCCCGTCTCAGAATTTAAACATTTTTAAAGGGCTAGGGATATAGCTCAGTGGGAAGATTCTAGGTTCCATCCCCAGTGCTGCAATCTTAAAGAAATAAAAGGCAGGTATGAGTCTCATTCAAAGATATCACCTCAGCAGGCTGCGTAGTGCCCACCGCACAGTAGGACCCCTTTCATGTCTGCGTATTAATGCAGCTCCGTTTGGTGTGATTCTGCCCTGACCTCCACTCTGTCCTACCCTGGCAGGTACCCTCCGCCCAGTTCGCCGCAACTACTACGACCCGTCCTCGGCCCCTGGGAAGGGCGTGGTGTGGGAGTGGGAGAACGACAACGGCTCCTGGACACCCTACGACATGGAGGTGGGAATCACCATCCAGCACGCCTATGAAAAGCAGCACCCCTGGGTGGACCTCACATCCGTCGGCTTCAGCTACATCATTGACTTCAGCACCATGGGCCAGATCAACCGGCAGACCCAGCGCCAGCGCCGTGTGCGCCGGCGTCTCGACCTCATCTACCCCATGGTCACCAGCTCCCTGCCCAAGCCTCAGTCCTGGCCGGTCAGCCCTGCGTCGCCCACCTCGCCCCCTGGGCCACCGTGTGCCTGTCCACAGTGTGTGCTGGTCATGAGCATCAAGGCGGCCGTGGCCCATGGGGGCACTGTGCCCCCACCCTCGGCAGCTACCCGCAAGAACAACGCGCCCCCCTCGGCGGCCGTCAAGGTGCCCCCAGCCCTGGGCCCTGGGGCCAAGCCCCTGGACAGCATGGGCACCATGCGAGGCCTGGGGAAGCCCGCCCCGGCACAGGCCAGCCGGAGACAGGCTGCCAGCACGGTGGCGGGGACCATGGCGGGCTCTCCTGCCAGCCCCCCGGGAGCTGACGGCAAGACCGGGAGGGTGGCCCTGGCCACCTTGAATCGGAACAACCTGCAGCGGCTGGCCATCGCGCAGTCCCGGGTGCTGATTGCCTCTGGGTAGGTGCTCAGCTCTAGCACGGAGCCCACCATCCACCTCCCGGGTCAGAGAGCGGGGGGACAGTGGGATGTGAGCTCCTGGTCACGGGTGCTGACCCCTGGCTGCAGGTGGATGCAGCACGGTATGGACAGGGAGGGTTCACCCTGGGCTGCAGCAGATGTGGATTCTAACCGAGACATGGTCTCTACGTTGCCGTGTGATTTGGGCAAGGTGCTTAGTGTCCTAGAGCTCTGCCATCCTCACCTGTAAACACAGGCAGTCACAGTCAGGTCAGTGTCGCTGTGAGGATCAAAGCCGACTGTCTGTGCTAGGTCATCATAAGCAACACTGACGGTTTGGGGGCCTGGTTGTCTCGTTTCATGCTCACAGTGGCTCTGTGAAGCAGCCATTGGTGCCCATCGGGCAGGTTCACTTGCTCAAGAGCTGGTCACTGGCAGAGGCTGGGATGTGGCTCTGGGGGGTCGGGCACTGCCACTGCAGGTCCCCTGCCCCACAGCTGGGCACATGGTGCCCGCACACAGCAGGTGCCCCGTGATGACCAGTTTCTCCCCGTGCCTCATCTCCGCTGTGCCAGTGACAACCTAGGGATGATGCAGCTCCTGTTAGCATTGCTTTGTATGTTCTTGATCTTCCTGGTCACAAATTTGGGGTGACCCAGCTCTGCACTGCGGCCCTGCTTCCAGTCATCCCCACCCAGTCTTCCCTTCCCCGGGCGGCCTGGCTCTGACCATAGGCCCAGTGCCCCAGGGGGTCGGGATGGACTGAGCATCGGGCTGGGCACCTGAAGCTGGATCTCTGCACCGAGCCAGCTGCTTGGGAAGGAAGGAGTGGACGCCACAGAGCGGAAGGAGGACCAGGCTGGGAGTCAGGGGCCCGGCCTCCACGCCTCCCTCTGCCACTCAGGTGGGCCCAGTGCTCTGTGTGTCACATGAGAATCCTCAGACCCACTGCCATGAAGTCACTGTAAGACGGCATGGAAGGAAGATGCGCACTCCTCGATGTTGTTGCATTTCTTTACGCCGATGCAGGTGTTAGCTCGGGCACTGAGCTCGGAGTTAACTCTCCCGGGAGGGCCACACGACTGCAGATGACAGAGGAAGGGCTGGAACCTGGGATTTGGTGCTGACTGCTTGGGCTGGAACACAGGCCCGTCGCTGCGCCACCTGGGGCAGGTTGTGCGTGCCGTGTAGAGTGCAGAAGTAGCACCTTCCTGCCGGATTAGGCAGTGGCGAGGATTAAGTGAGATGCTCAGCGTGTAGACGCAGCACGGTGCTTGGCGCATACTGAGACTGTGGTCAGCACAAGCTGCTATCGTTATCATTGCCATTATTATTGTTATTATTAGCGAGTATGTATTGAAATGCACTGCGTAGTTGTTGGAATGAAGTGCAAGCCAGACAGGTCCCCGCCTCTCATCTCCAGTGCCCTTGACAAATGCCAAGTGACCCCTGCCACCAGGGAGCGAGAGGCACTGCCCGCATGGCTTTGAATCTCAATGAGGGAGTCGGCGGCCTTTATCTCTGCCTTTCCTCTCCTGTCTGCCACCCGCAAATCCGAGCCAGAGAACGGGGAGGAGGTGGACTGTACGGTTTCAAAGGGCTTTAGAAAGGGGTTGTTTTCTTCTCCGATCTGCGTCCGGACACGGGGGCCCGACCACCCCTATCTTCCAGCCCTTTCCTTTTCACTTCTTCCCACCTCCTTCACCCTCGACAGTCTTCTCACCCAGCCTTTCTTGGCCACTTAATGAGCGTGTTCATTCCCTTCCCTTCGTCTGGCGTTTCCCCCGACCTTCTGTCGCTGCACGGCCCTCTCCCCTCCCCGATTGCCCGTGACCTCTGCAGGCAACTTTCCCACGGAAAAGGGAAGATCAGGGAGGACAGGAGAAGTGGGATGAAGAGGGGGATTCAGGGGAACAAAAGATCCCGTGAATTATTCAGAGACATGACAGGGGGCTTCTAGAGGGGTGGGGGTGCCGTGGAGGACAAGAGTCGCCCCGGCCCCCAGCCCCCTCCCCCAGTCCAGTCCGGTCCTCATCTCTAGCATGGCTGGTTGCCATAGAGATGGGGCCATTGTCCTGCCAAGGGTCCCCGGTTGGCACATAACTCAGAAAAACTACCTCTCCCCACGGTGTCTGCAGGGGTCTCCCCTCCCTCCCATACCCTCTCTCCCGCCATCTTGCCAGCCTTTCTCTATGCTTAGTTTCATATTTTATCAACAGAAATAAAATGTGGGCCTTCCATTGCTGGGGACAGCCCAAGAGGTGTTTTGGGGACCTTGACAGAGCCCTTTTGCCTGGAGCATGAGAGGCGCCTCCCTGTCACTGGGTAGGCACAGCTGGGGCCCCAGCTGGGCGTGACAGGGTGGTGACTCCGGGTTTTCCTTTAACCAGGACCCATGTAGGAGGGGACTGGGGTGTTGCCAGCTGGACAGTCCTCGTGTGCCTGCCTGCTGCTCAGCACGGTGCTTTCCACCCCACATCTGTCCTCAAGAATTTGAGAAACCTGGGACCCTAACCCTAAATGGCAGTGTTGCACCTGGTGTGGTCTCTCGACAGTGAGGGTGTAAACAGCCACCCCAAGTTGTGCTACAACGGACTTGATCTAGATCCTCGAAGATCACAGGGACCCCAGCCGCACTTGAGGGTGGGGCAGACGTGTGGGGAAAGTGGGGGGCAGGCGGCTCTCCTGGGGCACAGGGCAGGTCAGGCTGAGCTACTCTGAGAGGGAGACACCCGGGCCCCAGCCCAGGGCTCCTTCCTGTGTACCCCGCTGTACCCCATGAGCGCATATCCCCCGCCTGCTTTGCCCAGAGCCCAGCGACAGTGCCTGTGATAGCTGTTGGGCCCCCGCCGGCCCCTCTTCTTCTCCAACCCCAGCAGTTCTGGGGCGGCTCTGGCATGGAAGTGTTTCCGGGATGATCAGATTGGGAATGGAAACTTGCCCGTCCAGTTTGTGGGAACAAAGGTGGCTTTCGTCACCAAAAGTGCAGCCTTATCCGCTAGAGCTGGGGAGAGGAACAGGTGCCCGGAAGGCAGCGCGCTGCCCCCTGGCGGGGTCCGGGGAGCCCACAAGAGGAGTGTCCCAAGTTGGGGGACAGCCCAGAGCCGAGCAGCGGCCGACTTCTCTGAGCTGCGGCGGGCAGTTGTCGGAAGGTGTCTCCTGGCCCACAGCTCTCACGGTTTTTCACGGAGGCTCAGAAAAGTTAAACTGGCGTTGAGCTGCTGGTGGGGTTGGAAATTGAACCCACTTTTCTCGCTGCTCCTGTGCCGAACCACTTCTGTCCCTGCTGAGCAGGCTTCAGAGTCCAGACCCAAATCCGTTCCCAGGTTCTCAGCCCCATGCGTCTGGGTGTAAATCCAGCTTCCCTTCTCTGTGTCCAGTCTCATTTATCTAGGGGACAGCTCAGTGGCAAAAGGATGCTTGGTGGCCTGGTCCAGACACAAACCCTCTGCCGTCCTTCTCCCAGCCCTGGCCTGAGAGTCTTCCTCTGAGGGAGCCCCTCCTGACCTGGACAGCACCTGGGCCACAGGTCGCCCTGCTGTCCACTCCAGGCCCCGTCCAGCTCTCCCCTCTGCTGGAATTCGCCCCACTTCACTTCGCATTCTCTGCCTGCGCCCGGGTGTTAGAGGGGGACCTAGGAGTTCAGCTCAGCGAGCAGGCTTCTGGCCAGATTCTGTGGAAATCATTTTTTAATTGGCATATGTTTGTGATCCACAAGAATTGTGTCCATCTTGGGGAATTGGTGCATGTCCTTAACCAGTTTCACTTTCCCTTCCCCTCCCTGCCCTTCACTGTACCCCCTTCCCATCTCCACAGATCCCACCTCCCCATTTCCTGTCGTCTGTCTTTTATTTTGCTCTTTATTTATAACGTGGGTGTCTCATATAAGAGAAACCATGTGGTATTTAAGCTTCTGTGTCTAATTTATTTCACTTAGCATTATGGTCTCAAGGTGCATCCATTTTCACACGAATGACTCAAATGTATTCTTTTTTATGGCAGAGTAGTACTCCTATGTATATATGTTCCACATTTTCTTTCCCTTCCATCTGTTGACAGGCATCTAGGCCCCGCTTTAGTCTTTAACAGTGTGATCTTGGTCTCAACTTCCGTGCCTATGAAATGGGGTGGTCGTGATGCCTCTTGCCTAGGTTGTAGGAGGGTAGATGTTGCAAGCCGCTGGAGCGCTGCTGGTGGGACATGAGCCCTGGGCATGTGAAGGACCCTAACCAGGGGTGAAGGGCCGTGGGGTGTCACGTTCACTGCTGCATCCCAGCATGGAGCTCAGTGTCCAGCACAAACTAGGGCTTAGTGAGTACTTTCCAAGTCCTCCCTCTCTCCGTCCGATTTCCCAGCACCACCCACCCACAGAAGAGCTGGCTGTTCCAAAGGCCTCTGCGTGGTTCCAGTGGCCTCTCCCAGCCAGCTGTGGGAGCCTGGGGACAGCGGGGATGCCGCAGGCTCACCGCACGTGTTCCGTAGCTTCCCAGTCTGCTCCGTGGGCGGCCTCGCCTTTTCCAGACAGCTGTGCCTGCTCTCTGTCTGCCCGCGCTGCCCGGGGGCTGTGCCTGAGCCCGAGAGGAGCAGGGCCAGCGGAGGGGTTGCAGGATCAGATAAAGCACTGCAGGAACTTCACGAAGGAGGCAAGATCTGAGTCGGGGGGCCGAGCAGTTGCTTTCTGGAAAGCCAGAGGGACCAGTGTATGGAAAGGTCCTGAGGCGGGGGCCTGGCAGGTGGGAGGGACAGTGAGAGAGGGGTCAGGAGGCTGGCGAGAGGGCCTGGAGAGCTAAAGGGATTGAGGGCCTTGTTGGCTGGCTGTTAAGACCTCGGCTTTGACCCCAAGTGAACAGAGCCACTTGGAGCGCTGCAGTTCTTCGTGGAGGAGCGATGGGGCCTGAATTCTGTCCTGAACCTGTCGCCTCCCCCGGCTGCTATGTGAAGAACCTTGTGTTCTTAGGAGGCATAAACGCTGACCCATTCCATGCCACCTAGCAGAACCATAATGAGCCTGTCCTTCCCTCCCACAGGGTCCCCACGGTCCCAGTGAAGAACTTAAATGGGTCGAGTCCTGTCAACCCTGCCTTGGCAGGTAAGGGCTGCCCCGGACTGCATGTGCTGAAAGAGAAAAATCAGGGAAATGAAACAAACAGTGAGCCTTTTTAAAAGGGAGAGGATCTAGATATCCATCTCAGCAAAGGGAGATTTAATGAATTACCCGGGAATGGTGGGAAGGATTTGGGGGAGACTTGGAATGCCATAGAAAAGCACAAACAGAGTCCTTAGAGTGCGAGAACTCACCCTGGAAAGGAGGGGATGGTGGCCGGGTGGAAGGAATGTGGGGGTGCAGGGGCACATTCTTCAGCCCTTCTTCACCCTGCCCTGCCCTGCCCTGCCCTGCCCTGCCAGGAATCACCGGGATCCTGATGAGCGCCGCGGGGCTGCCCGTGTGTCTCACCCGCCCACCCAAGCTCGTCCTGCACCCGCCCCCTGTCAGCAAGAGTGAGATAAAGTCCATCCCGGGAGTTTCCAACACAAGCCGAAAGACCACCAAAAAACAAGCTAAGAAAGGTACCGGCCTCTTCCTCTGACATGACACGGACTCAAAGACTTGGCTTGTAGCCAAGGGTTAGCCCTCATTTTGTGTCTTCTAAAGGGGTCTCTCAGGTAGATTCTGATGATTATACCAAGGGGAATTGTATATGGATCAGACAGAAGCACCTTCAGAAATATAAACGCACAATGCAAAAATCCAGAAAATAAAAATATGAAGTATGGCATCAAACACACGTATTAGAAGAGAAAGATTACTTTGGCATCAGATTGGATTCATATCCTACCTTTGTCACTTGCTACTTGGGTGGCCGCATGGAGCTGCTGTCTTTTCTCTTCATCATGGGGTAAAAATGTCCACTACCAGTACTTAGGAGGAACAATGTGTGATCACAAACTACCATGGATGTTTAAATTAATAGGAGATGTATTACTGTGACAGATACTTTGCCATTTGTCCCCCTCAAAATATGCCCCCTTGCTTTGGATGTAATTATCCCATCATTCTTGCTGCTTTCTGGAGCAGTTTGGGAAGTCCTTTTTCATGAGTCATGGCTGCCTCTGTGTCCCAAATCAATTTAAAATATTTACCTCTCATAGTCATTTTGACTGTAGGGAAGAGCCAGAAGTTGCACGGTGGCAGATCTAATGAATAAGGTAAATGGGGACCCACTGTAGCATTTTTCTGAGCCTATCCATCGGATGGTACATGACAGCCATGCTGACCGTATTTTTTTTATCATATCTCATAAACACACTCAGGAAAGAGGACTTCTGGAGCTGCTTCAAAAAGTGGCAAGAAAAACATGTGCTCAAAGCAAGGAGGTCTAGTTGACAGGGAATAGTGACAATGTCTTTGACAGTAATAGTTTTAAAAAAAAAATTTAAATATTCACAGTGTATTTTGATCAAACCACGTATGCCCTGGCGTGCGTCCTGACAGTTGGGAAGCAGCCACCGTCTTGTGTCCCTCTAGCTCCTCTGGGTCCCCTGGCCACTTGAACCCTCCTTCAGGAACCCTTTCCTGTTGCTCAGTCCAGCAACCAAAGGGTCAGTGCGGGTACTCAGCCTCGAGGCTGCTGGCTCAGCTCCGCAGGGGTTCTTTCCGGTTGGTAAATGATGTCGTCATCTCCCTTGCACCGCTCTTGTGAGGTTTAAGTCCCGTCATCTCCATACCTCCTTAGCCCAAGGCAGGGCAAGTCATAGGTTCAATTACAGAAGCTTGATTCTTACAAGATAGGCAGGGTATTGCAGTTCAGCTTCTGGCTATTGCATGAGGCACTTCCTCAAACCCCTGTCCTACTTTTCTAGTCTGTTAAAATTTCCCCGCTTAAGTGAACTCAAGTTGCCCTGCTCAGAGTCTGATCGGAAGGGACAGGGTTTTACACTTGCCCACTCTTCCTGTTACTGTTAATGGCAAAGATTGCACCCTTATCTGGCAAAGTGCTAGGGGGCTGTGCTTCCATTAGCTTGTGAATTGCGAGAGCACCACTTTGAGGCGGGTGGGATCAATCTTCTACATTTAGAGGTGAGAAAACAAGCCCAGCACAGTGAAAAGAATGCCCCAAGGTGGCCCTGCTCTTGCTCGTCTGTGGCTCCTTGTAAGCCTGTATCATGCCGCCCTCCGCCTGCAGGCCGGCACTTCCTAAGGGTCCAGCTCCTGGAGGAGCCCCCAGGTCACTGCTGCTGTCGGGACACTCCAGGGGCCTCTCCTCTGCCTGCTGCTGGGCTGCCTTTGCTGTCGTGGAGATGTGGGTCACAACTTTCTGTTTCCTGTAGAAATATTAATGTTTAGTGAAAGTGTCCTGGCATACAGAGTGCTATCATCTCTGCTATTTCAGCTGTTTGATTATAAAGAAAAGAAACTCACTCCACTTATCTCCACTAAAATGTGGATTACTTGGAAATAGGCAGAGGCACGTCAGGGGAGTGGCTGCAGGTGGGGAAGGCTGATGCTAACATGTCACCCTTCCTCAGTTTACCCAGTTGTTCTTCCACAACCTGAATTCTCTTTCACACTCTGAAGTCCACTTGCAGAATGAGCTGGTCCCCGTTTCTGCCTACACTTGGCTCTCGCTCTCCTCTCCGGCAGGCCTGAGCGGGGAAGGCTGGTGGGCCTCTTGCCTCCCGTTGGTGACCTGTAATCCCTCTGTCCCCACAGGTAAAACCCCAGAGGAAGTGCTGAAGAAGTATCTGCAGAAGGTGCGGCACCCACCCGAGGAGGTGAGCACGCTTCACCTCTCCATCACCTGGGCTCCGAGGTTCACGGTCGAGAGCTGCAGCTGTGACCAAACCTGTCCCTGCTTAGCAGAACACTGGTTGATTCTCAGCTCCCTTCTGTGACAATCTGAGTTTAAGGAAAACAGCTACACTGTGTACACGGGCTTTAAAATGGATTTGGTGGGGGTTGGAGGGTCTCCACTGGAGGCACGCCTGCCCCAGAAGCAGCATCTGGCCACGGAGACTTAGGCTGTGATAACGGGAAGGAAGGATGCTCCCGGGAGAGACCAGGCGCTGCGCAACCCTGAGCGACGGCCGCAGCAAGGCAGTACAAAGCTTGACCAATAAAAATTTTTTTTAAAAGCAGTGCTGAAGTTGACAAAACTGTTGTAGATTTATTTAAGCAACAGCCTCTCTGGTACATTTAAAATCCTTTTTAAAATATTTTAATTTTTAAAATTTTTATTAGCACTTTTGCAGTACCTAATGATTACATTCATCTTGGGGAGTTGGTACAGACACAACACACATCTTAATTCTTCTTACTTCCCTTCCGGTCTCTTCCCCTGCCCCCTTCCTTTGTCTCTTGGTTCAAATACAATTCCCTTGCAGTTCGGTTTAGGTAAAGCTTGACAGAGCACCCCACCAAGGAAGGACCGTGTGTCTTCAAGGAGACTGTGACGTACGTGGCAAGCCCAATTAACATGTTCCAGCACCAGGGATTACTTGGAGAATTTCTCTGCTTTGCAAAGCAAGGAAAACAATATTTAAATTCCTAAAACCAGCCCCTTGCTGCCGGATTCGTGGGTTTTCTAGAAGAGGCCCGAAGCAGTTCTGACCTGTGGCCCTGCGGGGTGGGTGGCAGCTGACGCTTCTCACTCTGTCCTCCCATCCTGCAGGACTGCACCATCTGTATGGAGCGCCTCACGGCCCCCTCGGGCTACAAGGGCCCACAGCCAACGGTCAAGCCGGACGTGGTGGGCAAGCTGTCCCGGTGTGGCCACGTCTACCACATCTACTGCCTGGTTGCCATGTACAACAATGGGAACAAGGTTAGTGCCAGGCTTCAGGGTGGCTGCCATGCTGGGCCGCGGAGGACCAAGAGCATGAAGCACCCCTTTTGCTTCCCCCAGGAGGTTTGGGCAGTTTTAGAGGACCCCACAGTAGCAGAGTGATCTTCATGGCTGTTCTCAGCAGGAGCTATTCTCCCCCAAATTGCAGTGTTCCTCCAAACCCATCCTCACTTTCCCTCTGGGCTCCCTGAGTCCTGGCCTTGGCTGTGGTAGTCTGAGGGGTGGGCTTTGCCCAGGGGGTTCACAGTGGAGTGGCCCATGGCTGGGTGAAGTGGACCCCATTAGTGAAGACTAAGGTTTTCTTTCTGCAGCACAAGTTCATTCATGCCTGGGCGAGGGGGTTTCCCAATCACCTTTTCCCTCCAGGATAGTGAGTTTAAATTGGAGTTCATTTTCTCTGAACAAGTTTACTACACCCTGAGTGTCCCTTCAAAGGAACTAGAGATCATTGTCAAAGCCCCCCTGGTAGTCACTGCCCGAGGACCCCTCTGTCGGAGGACAGGGAGACTGTTAGAGACGCTGCCCTCTTATTGATTAATGGACAGTGGGGAGGTGTCACCAGGACCGCTGGTTTCCAGGGATCTGGGCCCCTCTGTGGGTGATAATTCCCCCCATTTGGTGTCCAAGCTTTTCTAAGTCACTGACTCACGTCCTTTCCTACACTTCCACCTCCACCTCCAGAGTCTGAATCCTGTTCATTTTTCCCGTTCATTGCCTCTGAGGCTGACATTTCTCTGATATCTCCCAACGCTCTTCTCATCCAAACCATCTGAATTGCAGAGGCTGCTCTGTGAATCTCTTGTGGGGAGGGGTAGAGGCAAGAGAGAAACTGATCTGAACTTGGATCCTGGCTTAGAAACTGAATGACCTTGGGCAAGATTTTTCAGCCTCGCTGAGATTTTGTTTTCCATCCGGAAAATAAAGATAAAACAATATCTACTTTCTAGGCTGTTATTATTGCAAATGGTGTTGGCTTGTACTGCTGCTGTAATTTTCCCTTCATCTTTGCCTACCCTATGGGTTAAGGTCCCAAAGTGCCGCCCTTGGGAACTTTTTCCGTGTCCCACGACTCGGACCCCGAGCCATCTTCAATCATTGGTGGAGGATGCGAGTCTGGACCCCCTGCTCACTGTCCCAACCCCCACTAAAGGTGTTCTTTACAACCTTGCATTTTAAGAGGTTATTTTGATTTAAAGAGCTTTCTTAGCACCTTTGTTACCTTTCGGATGACTGTATTCAAGAATGCTTAGTAAGGCTTTGCACTTGCATGTGTCATGCTTCAAAAATGTTTCTCAAGGCACTGGCCTTTGTTCTCCTTTGCACGAATACTCTGAACGTGTGTTTTGTTTTATCAAACACACTGGAGGAAAGGGCCCAGAGAGAAGGGAGTGATTCACCCAAGCTCACGAGCAAGTTAGGGCCAGGGCGGAGAGCTAGACCCTGGCTTTGAGGAGTAGTTACGTGAATGTGAGCCATTCCTTTAAATGAGCAGAGGTTGGCTGGCAATGCCCCTGGACAGCTCAGCAGAGGATCTGTCTTCCCAAAGACCTGGGGCTTTCTGGGAGCGCGGGTCTCAGCTGGGCACCGGCAGCTCTACACTCATCGCCACTGCCCACGTGCCCAGGCTCCCTCCCCTTCGCCCCTCTCTGTTTGTGAGCTGGAAGTTTGCCATCCTGGCCTCCCGCAGGCTCTGTCCCCACCCCCACGCTGGCAACACCTCACTGGGGCTTGCAGGAAGGCCAAGGCTCTTTATGTCACCAGATCCAGAGCCATCGGTGCCCCTGGAGTTCTTGCCCCAGAAAGCAGCAGCAAGCACCGTAATCTTGTGGTGCCTTGCCTCCCTTCTTTAAAAAGCTGGGCATGGTGACCCACACCTGTTATCCCAGCACTTGAAGGCTGAGGCAGGAGGACTGAAAGTTTGAGCCCAGTCTAGGCAACTTAGCAACTTAGGGAGACCCTGTCTCAAAATAAAATTAAACTAAAATTTAAGAAAAGCTGGGGGTGTAACCCAGTGTGAAGGCTCTGATTCAGTTCTCAGTATCACAAAACTGAAGAAAATAAATCGGGCTCATAACTCCTTCCTAGCTAATATCAGAAAGTGAGGCTACGTGACAGGAGGGCTGTATGATTTGCAATCCTGTAAGTGATGACATCACTCTCTCATTTATGCAGCACTTGTCCTCTGTCCTTCTATCCCAAGTTACGACCATTTTTTAGTCACCTTCAGTTGCTGCAGCGTGATGCCCAGTTTATCTTCTCCTGGGGATGGTTTCTAAACCTGTGTGGGCACTGGGCTGCACAGAAGCCATGCGCACTAATCATGTTTAGAGATGCCAGGTGCTAAACCCTCCCTGTGGATCACCTCATTTAATTCTCCAGCAACCGAGCAAGACAGATATTATTAATTCTCTTGTTCTACATAGAAACTGAGTATCAGAGAAGTTAATTGATTTGCCCAAGGTTGCAGAGGAGGTAGCTGGGGGAGTTGAGAATCAAACTTGGGCAGCGTGATTTTAGAGTTAAGCTACCACTCTTCCTAGCCTCCCTGTTCTCATTAGTGGAGGCTTCTTGTGCGGTCCAGATGTCTTTGCTTTAAAGAATACCCCTGGGTGAGTGATGCTCATTGGTTTGGCAATTGCTGCTCTTGAATGCTTGCTGTCTGACCCGCCCACTTGGGACTTAGTGGTCAAACAGTGACTGCTCGTGTAGGTCCCTGTGCTAGTTAGCTGGTCCCCCTCAAGGAAAGGGACATCTCTTTTATGTCCTTTAGCACAGAGCCTGGGGCTCTTTCTGGACTTTCTTTCCTGTTACTTTGGAGGCAGTCGGGCAGGGTTTCAGGTCTGGTATTCAGTTGAGTGCATTTTGCTCCCCCCCACCACCACCACGGGGTCCTCAATCTCTGGTACCATCTGGAGTCGGGTGGGGAGAGCATTACCAAAACTGTTCCCCACTCTGGCTGTCTCAGGACGGGAGTCTGCAATGTCCAACCTGTAAGACCATCTACGGGGTGAAGACGGGGACCCAGCCGCCGGGGAAGATGGAGTACCACCTCATCCCACACTCCCTGCCAGGCCACCCAGACTGCAAAACCATCCGGATCATCTACAGCATCCCCCCTGGCATTCAGGTGCGTCCAGACATTCAGATGTTTCAAATGCCCTCCTCGGAAGTCTCCTCCCATGCCGTCCCACCTTCTGTGGGGCTCACCCCACACACCCTCCTTCCACCACCATTGTTCTTACTTTTTTACGAATCCTTCGGGATCCTTTGTGTCCATGATGCAGAGATCGACTCCACCCCTCCCGTTTTTACACAAACAGTGACATTTCAGCACTTTGTTTCACACCCTGCATTTTTTCGTGAACAATGTAGTCTGTAGAGTTTTCCATGGCAGTCTAGAGAGAGCTTCCTCATTCCTTCCTCTGTCTGTGTAATAATCCATTGTATGAATAATTTCATTCAACAGCTTCCATTTGATGGGCGTATGGATTGTTTCCAGTCTTTCGCTACAACAAATAATGCTGTCATGAATAACCTCGCACACATGTGAGAATATCTGTCGAATAATCCTGTCGAAGTGGAATTTCTTTGTCAAACAGTTATTTGCATTTCTAATTTGATAGCTACACTTGTCTTTGATTTTTGTGGGCATTTCTTTCCTCTTTGGCTCTTTGAAAGACAGTCCTAAAGGACAAGTTTGAACAGTATTCCTGACGGTAAATACAAATGGGACCCTTCCTTCCCACAGAGAAGCTTTTTCTAAATGCGCCAGGGTGCAGATTGGACTCATTTCTTTAGCCGATATTTATTACTTCACCCTTGTTACCCACTCCTGTTTGTCTTCTTTTTTAAGTATTTCATTTTTTATGCTATTGTGAAAGGTGTAGTTTCCCTAATTTCTCTCTCGGTGAGTTGGTTGTCTTCTTTTTTAGAACGGCTGTCTGAGTGTGCATCACAGTTCAGCCATGTTCTAGGTACCAGAGAAGCTCCCTGAAGTCCCCATGGTAGTGGAACCAGGAAACATTAAAGTAGACAAATAGATGAACAAGGGACTCCAAAGTAGTTGTAAGTCATGAGGAAATAAAACCGAAAGGCGTGAAAGCCTGTAAAAGAGTGGAATGGAACATGCTTCCATCTCGGGGATTTACACGCTGGTCAGGGAAGGATAAACATACATCACCAATTAATCTAGAGAGTGAAAACGGACGCATGCCGCTGATGAAGCGTGAGAGGCACTGCAGACTCGGGCGAAGCGCACGGCCTTCAAGTCTGCGGAACCCCGGCTCCCGTTCCCAGCTGAGTCCTGAGCTGGCGATGTTGGACAGCTGCCCGCTCTTTCCAAGTCTGGTTTCTTCCCTACAGCTGGGAAGGAGCCTTGCAGGCAGAGGTGTTGTGAGGTGGGAAGTAACATGTGTGGATCCCTGTCAGAGCGCTGGGCACAGGACCAAGGCGCTCAGTACCTGGTCGCCATCATGATTTCAGCGCCCTCCTTGTCACGGTAAGAGAAGGTCCTGCCCGTCTCTGTCAGAAGGTCAGAGGCTTTCTGGGATAGGCTCTCCCTGGTGGACCATGAAAGATGTGAGGAAATGGAGGAGAATATTTTTAGCTGGGGGTGTGGAAGGACGATACAGAAGAGTTTAATTTGGAGCCTACGACTTTCAAGGGGGCGGGTGGAGGGAGTGTGGCAGCGAGGGAAGTTGCGGCCAGGACAGAAAAGGCCTCGAGGACCAAGCCGGGATGTGGACTTACTCACCAGGCAGCAGGGAGGCCCTGAAGACTGCTGGGTGTGCGATTAGGTTGATGGAGCTCGTGGGGCTGGAGTTAGGCTTTAGGAAGCCAGTCTGGTGTAAAACACAGGATGACCTGAAGAGAGGCTGCTCAGGAGACCCTGTCATGGTCTGGGTTCCAGTAGTGGGGCTCGAACAGGGAAACGCTGGGGCGAGAGAGTAAGGGAGGGTTGAAGCTGGTCCGCGCAGGCTTGTGCAGGGATCTCGAGGCAGCCAGTGGGGCGAGAGAAAGGTGCACGTCAACATGGGAGTCGGGACAGACTGCGGCAGCCTGGGTGTGCACCGGGGCGAGGGTGGGCATCTGTTCGGCAGAGCTTCTCACCTCCAGAGCTCCAGAGCACAGAGGCCGTCCGAGGGCGTCGAGGTGGCGGCCTGCTGCCTCCACAGAGCACTGGGTCTTTCAGGAATGGAGTCGAGACCGAGTGCCACCTCCCTGCGGAGAACCATTCCCCGGGAGACACTCTGGGCAGAGTTGTGACTGCTGCACTTGGCATCGGGCCTGGAAGGCACAGCCCGCTGGGTCAGTGCCAGGCCGACCGGAGCGGATGCACACTGCACGGCATCGGGAGGGAAGAAGCGGAGCCATCAGACCCGCAGTCAGGCAGCCTGGCAGGTGACACTGTGGCCGTGGGGACGTTGTGTACCTGTGGCGACTGCCTGTGAAGGAGTGGCTGCCGGACCCTCCGAGACCCACAGCACAGACCCTGCCATGCAGGTGGCCGAATCCTAAGTGACCTACAGCCAGGATGCTTCGAACAATAAATGTAAAAACCAGATCATTTTTCATCCTTTTAAAATCATGGTGCATAATAAGAGAAAATGAAAACTCAGAGCTGGGCATGGTGGCACACGCCCATAATCCCAGCATTCTGGGAGGCTGAGGCAGGAAGATTGAAACCTGGGTAACTTAGCAACTTAGCAAAACTCTGTCTCAAAATAAACTATGTAAAAAGGGCTGGAGATGTAGCTCAGTGTGGGGGCCATTGTTCAAACCCAAGTACCATGAAAACAAAGCAAAACAAAAACACTCCATGTTTTCATATGGTTTTGTCACTCATTCATTTATGCAGGTTGGATACATTTATTAGTCATCTGTGGGAGAGTTCGTGCCAACAATGGCATGGAATTGTGAATATTATCTCACTTGTATCTAGAAGCTTTTCTAAGCAGGGTTCCATACCTGAGGGGTCAGAGATGCTCAGAGATTCTGGACAAGAGTTGTATGTGTGCAAAGAAAGGGCATTTATTATTAGTGAGAGTCCATCGCCTCTTGTAAGCTTCTGAAAGGGACTGGTGGACCGTGGGAAGCCTGGGGTCTTGGTCTGTTCTGTGTTGCTGTAAGAGAATAGCTGAGATGGGGTGATTTATAAAGAATAGAGGTTCATGTGGCTCATGGTTCCAGAGCCTAGGAAGTCAGAGATCAGCAGCTGCATCTAATCAGGGTGTATTAATTAGCGTTCACTGGAGGAACAGATTTAATGTAAGGTACATGTGAAACCCTTTGTATACGAGATATAAAGGATTACAAGGTGGGCTTACTACGGCCACCTGCAGAGTCAGATGTGGAAATTGCAAAAGGGCCGTCGGTGTGCTGGAGGGCCAGAGGATTCAGTCAGAAGTCAAAGGCCTGGAGCTCCCTGCAGAGCCCCATGAGCATCCGTATTGGGAAGTCAAACGGTCTGCACTGGAAGTCTGGAGATGGATGCCCAAAGGTGATGACGAAGACAGGAGCACCTCTGAAGAAGTAGAAGTGAGCCTTCCTTCTTTCCCTTTTTATTCCATCAGGCTACAAGCCTATTGGTTGGTGCCACCCACACTGAGGGTGGGTCTTCCCTTCTCAGCATGTCCATCATCCACACCCAGAATTGTGCTAAACAAATCAGCTGGGCATTTCTTATGTAGGTTGGCACCACAGTTAACCAGCTCACAGGGCCTTGGGCTGTTTCAACTCACGTGAAAAAAGCAAAAGACAAGCAGGTATGTGCAGAAGAAAGAAAACACGAGGAACAGCCTTGCTTTGTAGCCATGTAGTTTTGCCTTAATGTATCCAGTCTCATAGGAGGGAGTGGGCACACCCACTAAGAAAGCATCAGCCTCTCCTAATAATCGAATCGATTCTTGCGGCCCAGGGGCCAGCACAGCTGCAATGGAGTCAGACTCTGCATGAGTTTCACAGGACACAAACTGTATCCGCAACTACAGCACCTGGATTCTGACTCAGTTATGCTTCGGTTTCTTTCCCACCAGTGGCCTGAGAGTGCCATGGGGTGACACTGGTGAAATACTGTTAGAAGATTTTTAGTCCTAAATGTCATCATCAATACTGCTAAGCAGGAAAACAGCCCAAAACTCCTGAAGACAAAGAGGAAATCCACAAGAGTTGTTCAGAAAATCCCGACTGTGCAGACCCCAGCTCAGAGGCACTTTGTTATGCTGTATATTTTAAAACGTCCAGAGTGTGCTCAGGAAACCTGCCTTGAAGCTTTAGCAAAGCTGCTGACATCACAGAAGCCATTTAACTTCTCCGGGATGCAGTTTTCCTCATCTGTACAGCAGTAGGGGATGATGATACCAAGGATGCCAGACATGTACTGGGCTACACACCAGGCCCATCACTCAAAAAGGGCTCCAGCCAACCCACCAGGAGACAGCTATGTGGTCAAACCCAGGACTAAGGGTGCCAAGCATGTGTGTGCAACAGCTGCTCACCCTGCTTTAGTGTCTGTGGCCATTATTATCATCACCATGCCCATACCCCCACTCATTAGAGGGATTTGAAAAATGCCTTCTGTTTTCTTTCTTTCTGCTTTCAGGGGCCAGAACACCCGAATCCGGGGAAGAGTTTCAGCGCCCGAGGCTTCCCGCGACACTGTTACCTTCCAGACAGCGAGAAGGGGAGAAAAGTAAGAGCAGATGTTTTAGAAAAAGGCCGGGGCACTTAGTTGCAAGGGAAAGCCTGAAGTTTTGCTTCCTACTGATCCAAAACAACTGGGTCTCTTTTTATTCTAGATGTGCACAGCAATGATGTCACATCTGAGCCAACTGCAGGGAAGGATGGATGGGATTAGAATGGATTTTTTGCAGATAGGTCCAGTAGAAGTTTTATTTTTCTCCTCACTAGTATATTACTAGCAATAATTGCCTGTTTGTGGGCCCTTTGTCTACAGCCCTGCTACTACAGACAGGTGCTGGGGACTCTACCCATGGTGACCCCTAGGAGCCTGATGGAAACAGAACCGCAGTGTGCTTCATCCTGACGAGACCCCTAGTGGATCTGACCACATATTAAAGTGGGAGAACACTACTCCGGGGCAGGGATCTTCACTGGTGGGGGATTATTCTATTTTGTATTTTATTTATTTGCAGTATTAGAGATTTAACCTAGGGCCTTTGTACTGAGCTGTGTCCCCAGCCCTTTTTATTTTTTGAGACAAGGTCTCCCCAAGTTTGCTAAGTTGCCCAACTTGGGTTTGAACTTTTGGTCCTTCTGCCTCAGCCATCAGAGTGCTGGGATCAAAGGCAGGTGCCCTCACACCCAGCTAAGATTATTTTATCTTTGTATACTTTTGTATTCTTGGACGTTTCCCAGAAAGAGCAGAGGGACTAATGATTGGGTTCCTGGATTCCTGGTAATTCATGATCAGACATCTGTGGTCCTATGAACTCTAGTTAGAATAAAAACTTCACGTGTGTTTTTCTGTGGATGAGGCCAGAAGGAATTTTTCTTGCTCTCAGGAAAAAAAAAGAACCATTGTTCTATGTAGAGAGGTGTGTTTTCACCAGCTTTCTCTCTAGATTTCAGCACCTTCCTTCGACAAATGTTCATTTCTCATGCACACTGCATGTCGGTCACTGGGGCTGTGTGATGCCATGGGTCAAGTCCAAGATCAAGGCACCAGGAAGCTTGGCGTCTGGCAAGGGCTGCTTCTGTTTGTAGACAAACCCTTCTCTTGGTGTCCTCCCATGGCAAAAGACGTCTCTCAGCCCTCTTAGGAAGCACTAATCCCATCCGTTGAGATTCATTTGGATAACCACATCACCTCCCAAAATTCCCACCTCCTATCTGTCCTTGGGGATGGGGACTTCAACAGATGAATTTGGGGGGTTCATAAACATCTGCCTCCAGGCTGCTGCAGATGTCTTTCTGTTCTGGAACCCAGGTGGGAGGAGCAGCGCTCTGTAGTCCATGCCCTTCCCGTTGGAAGGGGGCCGAGGACCGGGAGAGAGACCCCATGGGGGTGTGTGGTCCTGTTTAGCCCCCCTGGAAGCTTTCCCCTTCCACACACATTTCTGTGGCCCTGCGAGTCATGAGCTTGCAGAATGGCATAGTGAAACGCCTGGAGGGGAGGCACCTCAAGCCTGAATACGTTCTCCTCTTCTGGGGAGGAAGCAGATAGTTTGAGACAATGAGAGAATCAGCCACGTGATGCAGATATGCAGTGTATTGTTCCCAGATGAGGTACCAGGGCCGAGCCTGATGCCTGTTTTCCGTGAAAAGCCAGATTTCTGTGCCTGAGCCCAGCTCTGCGTGGCTTGGCGACTGCTGTAAGAGTCCTGCTACCAGGCCAGCTTCTCCGTGACCATGATATACCCCGAGTCCCTGGGGCCCAGACTGGGTGCGAGCACCATCTTGAACCATTGCTCTTCCCTACTGCATCCCCTTGGCTCCTTCCTCCCCACGCTGCTGCCAAAGCACTTACCTCCTTTTCATGATCCTGCCACCACTAGCCTTGTTAATGCCTCCTCATCTTTTGCCCACCCCTGCGTTAGTCACCCAAAGCACGGTCTCTAACACCAAGCTCCTTTGTCTAAGAGAAGTCAAATTTAAAATCACCCAAGCTGTTTCAGTGGCTTTCTCTTTCTCTTTCTTTTTCCCAGTCTTTTCAGCTTAACATAAAAACACCTGTGGCAGTGTGAGGTTAAGCCTTCCTCTCTCCTAACCCACACCCCATCCTTCCCATCTGTGGGTCCAGGACTGAAACCCTAGACTTCGCTGCAGAGTGAGGGGTGATAAGAGCCCGGGCCTTGGAACCAGAGGAGCCGTGGTCTGAGTCCTAGTTTTGCCATTTCTTAGCTGTGGAAGCTGGAATAAAGCTTCACGCCCTTAAGACTTGTTTCTGAATCTGTAAAATGGTGATCATTTCTATCTGTGTAGGCAGGATGTTGTAGGAATGAAGTGAAAGTAGCACTTGTAAAAGGCAGTGTGGCCGCAGCCGTTGCTGTAACTATCCTTGTCTTGGGCTCATATTTATTGACTGCGTCTACACATCCGTCTCTACTGAGGTAGCCGAGATCCTCCCCTCCCCTGAGACTCAGCTCAGAAGTAGCCCCATCCTTGAAAGCTATGCTGACTCCGATCTGTGTGGGTCGCAGACCGTGGGTCGTGAAGTCAGGCAGCCTTGAGTTCAGTCTTCCTCCTGCCCCCCTCCCACCACTGAACCAGCTGTAAGACCAGGGCAAGTCTTTTATCTTCTGAGCTTCTGTGTCTTCATTTGCAAAAAGGGGATGATGAGGATACCTGGACCACCCATGTATTAGGACCATTGTATGACTCAATGCCTAGCACTTAGTAAGTAACCACTTAGGAAATACTTGCTAATCTGTTAAAGTTTAATACTATTAGGATTCCCCAACCACCAGCCCGTACCATATTTGCAGTAGTTCCATTTGGAAAGGGTGACATTTTTGTCAGGTACCTTCTTCATGCTTGACACTACTCTGACCAACACTGCAAACAGAACATTAGGTTTTAGTCTTGCTCAACCAAGATTTTGTTGAATTTTGATGAATTAGGACATTCTGAAATTCCCCACTCATCCCCATGGGCCTCAGTTTCCTCACCTGTAAAATGGGGACAATAATAGCTCCTGCTATATACCTCGCTGAAATGTGGGTAGGACCAGAAGAGCAAATAGACATGAAATAGCCTGGAATAGGTCAGAGTGCTTCAAGATGCCACTAAGAAACACTCCACAGCTTTGGCCTCCCACCCTTGTCCCTCCAGGTTCTGAAGCTGCTGCTTGTGGCCTGGGATCGCCGCCTCATCTTTGCCATCGGTACCTCTAGCACCACGGGCGAGTCTGATACGGTCATCTGGAACGAGGTGCACCACAAGACAGAGTTTGGCTCTAATCTCACTGGCCATGGCTACCCAGATGCCAATTACCTGGATAACGTGCTGGCAGAACTGGCTGCCCAGGGCATCTCTGAGGACAGCACTGCCCAGGAGAAAGACTGAGGCCAGAGGGCCTTTGAAGTAGGGATGGGGGACGGGGGGCTGCAGGGCGGGAAGGGGTGGGGGAGTCAAGGTGAAAGTTAATGCAGTGCCCTCCCCTCCCCTTTCGTCCTGTCTCCATTCTCTGGTCCTCCCAGCCACAGGAGGTAGGGGGAGCCAGATAGAATCGACGACATCATTCATAAACCTCATCCAACACAGGGGACTTGGATGAGGGCCATCCTCTGTTCCCATGGAGTTTTCGGTGCTGGGTAGACAAGAACTCCCATCCCTCCCACCCCCAGTAGGGGGCGCGGTCAGCACACTTGGGGTGTGGACCGTGCGTGCCACTCCATACCCTGGCCTTGTGAAGCCGAGGTTCCCTGCCTCAGCCGGCTTCTTGCTGCTTCCACTCTGCTCCGAGAGTGGAGTTTCCCCTTTTCTCTCCTCCTCTGGAGGAAGAGAGCTGTCACTGTGCAAGGCTGGGTGGGGAAGGGGTGGACCACTGAGCCGCTGTGACGCCAGGAGTCAGATGCCTTGGTGCAGAGCGAGGAAGCACTTTCAGGCTAAGAGGGCCAGAGAAGCAAAAGCCCCTAGAGTGCTGCAGCTCTCATCACAGTCTTGGCTTCTCTGGGCTCTTCCTGCCTCCTCACTCTTTAACCTGTCCAAAGAGGCATCTGGCTCTCTCATGTGGATGGGTGGACTCTGGGGCTCCTCTCTGGGATGGCATCCCATGATGCTGTTCCCAGCCCCTCTCTGATCAAACCAGAGCCTGCATCCCACTAAGCATCCACACTGTCCTCAGGGAGAAGAGCCCATAGCCTTCTTCCCAATGCATCCCAGACCAGCTCAAAGAGTCCATGGGTTTCATCTAGTCACTGTGAGTAGAGCCCACACTGGGCTCTGCACCACCTGTGTACGTGCATGTGTGTGTGTGTGCGTATGTGCGCATCACTGGGCCGGGTTGGGGGAGAGACCCATGACGACCCTCACCTCTGTTTCGCAAGATGCCAAACCCCAGTTCTGTGGGGCCTAAGCAGTCTGAGTGGTCCCTTGACTCTCCTCACCCCTTGCCAGCCCATCTCAGAATAAAATTGGATCCGGAAGGAGACAGAACTGTGCTCTGGGAGATGTGTTGAGGTGAGAGCTGGACCGATCCTTTTCTAATTGATTGGATGAGCACTTTCTTCTCTCCAGCCATGGTTCCATGAGGGCTTCACTCTGTCTGCATGCAATCCTGGGGGTGGTGCTGGGCCTCTCATCCCCCTCATCTATGACGGATTGACCTAGAGCATGGCGGGTGCCACCTTAGCTCATTCCTAATACAGTTGGGCCCACACTGTGGTCTGGACTACCCTGCATCTAGGTTGTGTCCCAAGACCCTGTCTCCTCCCAATTTCCTCTCACCTTTGGCTCCCATTAAGGTCAGGAGGTGAGGAGGTGGGGGGATCAAGAAAGGAAACCCAATTCCCCCTTTGAAAGTGGGTTCTTTGAACTATGCGTGTGGGGGAAGTTCCTCTGGGTACTAATTTGAATTTATATACCTCATGTTTTGGGGGTTTGACGTATATATATGCATATATATTTCGTAAGATTTGGAAGGTTTCCGATTCTAGAAAAAATTGAAACAAAACAACTTTCAATAATGGTACTTAAGTTAGAACTAAGAACACGCTTTCATGACAGCCAGCTCTGTAGCTGCTTGCTGTTAAGCCCACAGCCATTTTGATGTTGGTGTGGCCAGTGGATTTACCTGAGTGTTGCCTAATTCAATTCCTTAGGATGTACTGGTACTAAGTTTTCAGTTCCCAAATGGCTCCAGGGACATGAATTGGCTCCAGCAGGGGGAACTCTAATAAGAGAAATTGCTCCTGCCATCTTAGTCCCAGTCTCTCTGATAAGTGGGAAGCCACTTTGTCTCACCAGCAGACCAGCACACTGGTCTTTAGTTCGCAGCACCTCAGAGTAGGTTTCTGCCCCTGTCGGGAAGGAAGCAGAACTAAATGGAAGAAGCATCCCTGAGGAGATTAATGTCAGGTTCTCTGCCCATTGCCAGGTCACCACATGTGGAGATCACCGGAGAGCCTCACTGTAGATGGCTAGAAGGCCTGTGGGTGGGGAGACATAGCGAGGCAGAAGAAAGTGGGGAGGAAATGAAGACGTGCTTTGACACTGGAATTGGGCAGCAGGGAGAGCCCTCATCAGGCAGAAAGTGGAAGTGGGGAAGGGGACTACCAAGGGCAAAGGAAGAGGACCCAAGAAGATGCATGAGGAGTCAGTGCATCATTGGCAACACACTCTGAGTCAGTCTCCACGCCTTCAAGCCTTCCCCCTGCAAGCCCTGGATGTGTCCGTGTCCTCCTGTCTTTCTTCCTTTCTGAGGGTGCCATTCTCACGCTGCTGTCTTTGTTGGGCTTTCTGGGCAGAAGGGATCTTGGATTTCCCATCCAGTGTGATACCAGGCAAGGTGGGGAGGGGCAACCCCACGCCCTTTCCCTTGCGCCAACCTGGAAAGGCGCAGTCTCGGATCCAGCGAGGAGCCTCCCGCAGAGCACTGTGCACCACTGCTTGGATGCGGGCTGTTTCCTGCCGGGGCACCCTGGCCCACGCGGTGGACCCCAGGTTCTTCCTTTCCTGGTCTCAACACCAGCAACCTAGTTGCCCCTTCCCGAGTCTGCAGAGGTGACGAATGGCAGTGGACACGAGCCTCGTCAGATGCTCAACTTAAGGGTCACGAGGTGTCTATGGCTGCACGCGCCTTCCAGTTTTCATCCCCTTCCAGTTTTCAACCCCAGTTTAAAGATGAAAATTTTACCCTCTTGGGTAAAGTGCTTGTCCTGGTGTGGCACTATCGTGTGCATGAGAGGACTGGGGGAAGCCTGTGTGGTGCAGGAGGGACCCGTGTTTGTGGTCACCGGCATTTGAGTGGTGGCTGCTGGGCAGGGCGGGTGAATGTCCACATGCAAATCTTCCTTTTGTAACTGCTGTGATTTGAAATTGTTGGTGTTGCTCTGTGAGAGGACATCGCCACCTGGTGCTCATGGGGTGTATGTGCAGAACAATAAATGGCAAATGAACAACCACAAATTGTTCTCAGTGGCCTTCTGCTTTTGGTCAATTAGTGTACCTGAGAGGCATCTGGGTTACTTCTTAGAGTCTGTAAGCAACCACAAGCCTTCCACCAGATAAAGGGAAAATCCCTTTTCTCTAATTTTGTTTTTAAATTTCCACATCTTCTCTACGCACACATTTGAGCTGGTGTGGGTCCTTGGAAGACCACATGGCAGGAGAAATAGGTGAGTGACCTTCTGGGACAGAGATCATCTCAGATCACAAATATCAACTCTTAAAAGTCCCTTTACCTGTCTGCAATATAGGTTTTTTTTCTAAGTGTAGCCCGTTGTCTTGCAAATAAATGTTTACATGCATCATCCCAATATCGATGAGAACACAAAATGAAATGCAAATGCCCAGCCGGCTTTGTCACCCTAAATAGCTCCATCTCTGAGAGTCCATATAGTATGATTTCCTTGGAAGCCAGGACTGGTCTTTCCACCGACCCCAACCCGGGATCATCTGTTAGGAAACAGAGTTCAGTAGGCCCTGTGAGTCCCACACCCAATATTTGACTTCGTGAAGTCACTCAATGAGTGTGAGCTGTGGACACCCACATTCTGTCTCATGGATAAACAGCAGGACAAAACATTCCTCAGTGCATATTTTAATGTATATTTATGTGCAGTTTTATTATTACAAATAGGAACTTGTGAGAAACTTTTCATTTCCCTGGACGGTTAATGCATTAAAAGTCTGGGAACCTTTGGCTTCACTTTGCCTGTTTGATTCAGTAATGATTAAAGAATTCAGTCTTTGGCAGAAAAGTGGTTAGATTGGCTGAAACATACAAAACACCCAGAAGCCACAAAATACCCAGAAGTTCAGGAGAACAGTTGAATGCTTACAGGGTAGGGTTAAGTACAGAAGTTACAGAAATCAGCATCCTTGGCTGGGCAGTCGAGAGGGGGCTCAAATTCTGTTACTCATGCCGTGTGTCTCGGTTGGAAATGAATGCGTGTTCTTAACTCCCACCTCGCCACAAGCTGGGAGGCTTCAGCCCTTTCAGAGGAAGGGCCTCCAGTAAGCTCCTGACCTTGACTGTGAACATTAACGAAGAAGACAAACTACCCTTCGTAGACAGCAACTCACTGGTGATGTTTGATTGGGTAAATAAATATATGCTTTTTAAAAATGTTTTGGAGGTGATTACAATTAGATACAACTGTTGTTAAAATGAAGCACAGCCCAAATGTTGACAGGCATGCATCCTGCTAGATGCCCCCGGGCATCAGCCTGGAACTCGGATGTCTCCAGTGGTTCCAAATACCTCGTTCCATTCGAAGACCTGAGCTTTTCCACCAGGGGAAAAAAAGATAGCAGAACTGGTGCTTTCTGTGCTTTTTCGGTTTTAGGGAGGAAGTCATATTTAGATATGGGCTCACTTTGACTTCTTGCTTTTTTCGCCCCTGGGAAAATATGAACTTCTTTGTGTGTGTGTGTGTGTGTGTGTGTGTGTGTGTGTGTGCGTGCTTGTCACACACAACACAAGTGATGATGGAAGACAGAAAGGGTAAGGGCCGTTCATGGAAGCGGAAGGGGTTCTTTGTGGTAACATAGAACACGAAACCAGAATGGTTGGTCTATCCAAATGTACAACTCCTTTCAGTGCCTGGTGCATGATGAGATAAGGGAAAAGAAATTAGTTGATTAAGAATTCCAGTTTCTCCTAAGCACCAGAGTCTTTCATTTTTTACTTTTACTCCATCTATCCTAACCATCCCTTTGCTCTCGACCTAGTAGAAGCTTATAAGTTAGGATATCTTCTGAGGACTTGTTGACGCTAGTCAGAAGGTCGAGAGTGGACTGGTCTCAGTAAGTCCTAATTGTGGGGTAGTTGGAAAAAGTGGAATTGATACGGAGAACATCTTTCCCTTAAGCTGACCCAGGGGATCAGCATGGGGCCCTTGACGCTAAAAAGCAGTGGTGACACAGGACTTCCTGTATCTTTTTGCAAGCCTAGGAGCATAAAGTACAAACAGCTTTCAAAAGCACAAAATACAAGGCAGATGGTGCTTCAAGGCAGAAATTCTTACAGCTAACAAGTGAGAAACTACTGCAAACTTCAGATTGAACATATCATTTCCAAATCTAATGTCTGCATCCTCTCTCCCTTCTACACACATGCACCAAGTGAGGACAATTAATGACAAATGTTGAGAAAAGACATCCCTTTTGTCTTTAGTCCCCAGAGTAGCCTAGGCTTCACCAGCCACAGCTGCTCCATCTCCCTACTGCCTACCTTGTCCATGGGGCTCCTGCAATTTCCTGGCCCTGGGATCTAAGCAAGAAGCCACAAAGTTCTACCTGATTTTGTTGCATGTGATACTTCCTTACATGGGAAGACAGAAGTGGAGAGAGAAGGCATGAAAGATGTGCCTGAAGCTGTGGTTGGAGATGACAGAACCTCTGTGTCCAGGAGAGATTTTACCTGGATTTAGAGATTTAAGCTGGATTTTGCTCATGCTCTAGCTCAGGGATGTTTCCAGTTGCAGCCCCTGCAAACAAACTCTCCTGCTCTCCATTGATCGCGTGGTACCCTCTACTCTTGTACTTCCGGGTGCCATAGAAAGCCAAAGCAATGAGAGCTGCCAAGAGGGAGGTGACGGCCACCGAGACCCCAACTGCTGCCCCTCCAGACAAGCCACCATTTTCCCCACGGATGATCCTCATGGTTCTGCGCAGCTCCTGCGGCTCTCCCAGCCTCCAGCGGTGAGTCCGGGAATCTCTAATCCAAGAGCTAGAACTCTCACTGTTGGTCACTATGACGGTGTTGGTGGCAGCCTGGCTCATGAGGGGTGGCCGGGTGAAAGGTGGGAGCCTGGCAGGGGGCAGGGACCACCCGGTAAATGCCCCAGCCTTGACACAATAGGACACTTGGCATCCATCAGTGATGAGGGCCAAGTGTTGGCTAAAGCCCCCAGGACACTTTTTCTGAAGGTCTCCAGATAAGGCAGAATTTACCAGCGGGTTCCCAACTGCACAGCTGAAGAACCCACCAAAGGGAACAGAAAACCGGCATCCCAACTCATAGTCCTGAGTAACACATACCTTGAGGGTCTCAAAGAGGTTCAGTGTAGTATAGCCAGCTGGGCATGACTGTTGGTTTGTCAAGGGGTTTACACTCCGACTGCTGAAGAGACCTCCAAAGAGAAGGCCCAAGTGTCCGGGTGCTTGGCTACTGGCCGCACACCAAAATGCCCTAAATTCAGCCCTTGCCACCCGGAATACATCTTCACACACTGTCTTGCAAAAGATGTAGAGGGTGCACTTCTTTCTACACTCCAGGTGGTTGTAACCCTCCTCGTGGGTCTGAGACAGCAGGTGGACTGGGGTGTAGCCAGATGGGCAGGAGAAGTTACCCGTGAGTGGATTCTTCTGCTCCAAGTTTGGGCAGAGGGCAAGATCCCTGCCTGAGAATTGGGTGCATTCCTGATAAACTCCACCAAAGGAGATGTTGTTCGTCTTTCCACCGCAGGAGCCGTCATCTGTATTGGCCTGAAAATTGAAATTTGGGGAGCTGGCATCTGTGCACCCAGGGTAGGTATTGAAGTCATAGTAGCGACGCACAGCAGCTTCTACCATCTGAGACACCTGCTTCACCAGTGGTCTCGGCAGCTCGGGCAGCATGTCTGGCTTGATGAAGAAGTGGAGGGGCAGGCCAGCCCGGTCCACTGCCACCAGGTGGTTGTTGATGCCTTGCTGCCAGACTTCAAGGGTGATACCTGGGTGAAAGGGGACGCCTCCAATGCTCAGCACCCTGGAGTTGGTTCGATTGGAGAGGTAGCCCTTGATCAAAGCTTCCTCAGCAGAGTATCCAGTGTCTATTTTAGCATTCACAATTTTTGAGAAGACAACTCCAGCGGATGCAGTCACACTCTTTTGGTTGCTGTGGCTGTCCTGGAGGGCAGACGACCTGATATGGTCCTCCTGAATGAGAGCAGCCCCTGCGTCCACACTGGTGATGACGTGGGTGCCGTAGTTGAGGACCAGGAGTTCTGCCAGGTAGGTGGCCATCCTCGTCTGGTTGTTCTCTAGACGGTCAGAGATGTCCATGAGCTCCTTCTTAAACTCCCAGGTGAGCTCTGAGGCTGGGCTGATTTTGACTGTGTAGATCATGTTTCTGACTTGAACTCGAGTTGTCACAGCTTGGTCCTTCACTTGAAGGGTCTTCATCCTCTGGAACTCAGCAGAAAATTTGCCATTGACTTTGGAGTAAAAGGAGATATCCAAGTTAATAGAGGAGGAGGTGCTGCTCTTGTAATCCATCCAGGATTCCAGGATTTCTGAGTTCATCTCCAGGTTGCTCTCCTTCTGGGGAATGGTGAAGATTTCATTGGGGATGATATATTGTCCGTCCTCAGTGGTCCTACAGTGAGTGTAAGTCAACTCCATCACCCGTCCCATGTCTATATTCCGCAGATTATCCCATCCCCCTCCAGGTAAGACTTCCAGGACGGGTAGCTTCAAGGCATCCCGGCATTTTTGAAATCCAGTATCATGTAGCTCGTGCAGAAGGTCATTTGTTCCAGCGCACACCGCCACAGTCCAGAGGAGCAGGGAAGCCTTGAAGGTGTCCATGGCACAGAAAGCCCCAGCTCTATACCAGCCTCAGCAGCTGCCAGTGAACTTGGTGCAAACTGAAAGATGGGAAAGAAAGCAGTTGTAGAAACAGTAATTTCAACAGTTCTCCTAAAACCACCAGTTCCTCTTTAGATAGCTTACATTGCAAATTGGGGAAATGAGACTTGGTTGGAATATTAAAGTCCATTAGAACTTTGAAAGTGTCATGGCGTGTACATATGTACATATGCAAAAACCCTACCCCGGGTTCCCCACACCCAGCTGGTTACTCTGTAGCAATAGTGGCACCTAGAAAGTGTGACCTTGTACCTGACCACTTCCTCCACCAGATGGCTTTGGGTTTATTCACTTTCCTGGACTTGATGTTTTTAAATTTTGCCTGACTGATCTCTTCTGGAACTCTGATGCCAATTTCCTTTTTACTGGAAATGCAGAGGTTAGTGGCAACATCACCTTTACTGAGATACCCTGCCTCCACCGTGGCCAGGCTAGCTGGAGGTCAAGGCCAAGCCCTGGCTTCCCATTCACCTGAGGGCAGAGGCTGTTTACACAGAAGAAATTGGTGAGAAGCTCGGACGCATGTCTCGGGAGGTCTCACTGTTCTAAGCTTGACTACTCCTGGCTTTGGAGCTGGCGTTCTCTGGAGCAGAGGTTAAAGGGGCTGAGGAGGATTCTGTGTGCAGTATTCTGGGAACCCCCAGTCCATCTTGTCCTAAGCTTTCGAGTGAAGGAGAGGGTCCCCATACTCTGCTGTTGTTTCCTTTCAGACACAAATGTTTGAGCAAAGACAAAAGCCGCACTATAATCTAGGTTTTGATTTATCAAAAATGAGCAGTGCCCTAGGAGTACATGTGTATATATACACACACATTTACATAGCTTCTCCATGTGTGCAGTTTACAAGGAGTGGTATCTGCTGTTTTATCTTTCATTTTGCATTGAATCGTTAAGTGCATGTAATCAGTATAGTGTTTAAAAAGTAACAGGGCTCATCATTACCCAATTTTTTTTAAAAGCAAAAATTCATTTGTTGTATCATTAGGAGAACATAATTTTATGAATTTTCTTTTGGGTTTTAATGCCAAGTCTGGTTGACCCCATAATGAACAGCAATGTTTCCAAACCCACTGATCTAGTACCAGGATTAACTGAAGCCCAGCTCTGTTAATTCTTTGGGACAATTAGAATGTGTCTCAGTACATTGAATGACAGCCAGGAAATCCAGCAGTTAATGAACTCCCAGTTGCATCCTCGTGGCCCCCAGACCATACCATGAAGCAGATACTCTGCTGAGACTGAGAAAAGCCGTATTTCAATTCACAGGTCTTACTGCATGGTCACTGGTAGACATCCCGGAAAGACCGGTCCAAGGAACTGAACTGCCTCAGATTGTCATTTATGCAGGTGAGGAGTGCTTCGAAAAAGAGCAAGACCAAATAAGAAGCCCAATCAAAAAATGGGCAGTTGATCCTCTTCCCTGCTCAGAATGACCTCTCTCCCTACTTCTTCTTATCTATCTTTTATTTTGCTCTTTATTTATAATGTGGGCTTCTCCTATAAGAGAATCTATGTGATATTTAAGCTTGTGTGTCTGATTTTATTTCACTTAAAATTATGGTCTCAAAGTGCATCCATTTTCCTACAAATGACTCAAGTCTATACTTTTTATGGCAGAGTAGTACTCCATTTTGTGTAAATATCACATTTTCTTTATTCATTCATCTGTTGATGGACATATGGACCATTAGCAAGATTTAGTTGTTATGAATTGTGCTGCTATAAATACGAGTAGGCTTGTACCACTGTAATATGATGTCTTTAACTCTTTCAGAATGCCTAAAAAGGGAATCACTTGGTCAAATGGAATTTTTAGTTTTAATTTTTTGAGGAATCTCCATACTGATTTCCATAGTGGTGGTGCTAGTTTACATTCACACCAACAGTGTAGAAGGGTTCCTTTTTCCTCACAGCCTCTCCAACATGGGTTATGATTTGATTTCTTGATCAAGAAATGTAGGGAGGGGGCCGGTGAGATGGCTCAGCAGCGTACGCGCCTGCCTGGCAAGCGCGAGGGCCCGAGTTCAACTCCCGGATCCCACATACGAAAAAAGGGGCTGGTGATATCGCTCAGCGGCACGGGCGCCTGCTGGCGCACGAGGTCCTGAGGTCGACCCTCGGTACCCACAAAAAAAAAAAAAAGAAATGTAGGGAGGGAGAGGAAGGGAAGGGATAAGAGATGTGAGAAAGAAATTGGGATGTGTTATGTACATGTACCAACTCCACACAAGGAATGCAAATGTTATGTACTACACACATATACTGATAAAATATTTTTAAAAGGAAAAACGGGCAATTGAAATGAATAGACACTTCTCAGAAGTAAAAGCACAGATGGCCAATAGGTACCTAAAAAAAAAGTTCAGCATCATTGCCCACTAGAGAAATGCAAATCAAAAGAGCACTGGGATTCTTTTTTAGTCCAGAAAGAGCATCATCTTTCATCAAAAACTCAAAACAACACATGCTGGCTGCTAGCAAGATTGTGGGTAAAAGGAACCCTTCTACGTTGTTGGTGGGAATGTAAACTAGTGTACCCAGTATGGAAATCAGTATGGAGACCCCTCAAAAAACTAAAAATAGTTAAAGTCATCATATTTCAGTGATGCATCCTCATATATCACAAGTCATAATATCTAAACCTTGAAAGTGGCCCGTAGGCCCATGAACAGATAAATGGATAAAGAAAATGTGGTATATATACTCAATGGAGTGCTACTCAGCCATAAATAAAGATAAATTTGAGTCATTTGTAAGAAAATGAACACCCCTTGAAACCATAATGCTAAGTGAAATAAATCAGACATAAAAAGTTAAATATTTCATGGTTTCCTTTATGTGAGAAACCCAAAATTCAAATAATTTAAAGAGCAAAGTAAAAGATGATAGCAAACAGGAAGGCAGACTTTGTGGGGATGGGAAGGTGACCTGGGGGTGGGAAGAGATGGGGAGAAAAGTAAGTAAAAATGATTAAGATACAAGATGTGTATGTACAAATTTCCCAATATGAATGTAATTGTTATGTATTGCAAATGTACAAAAAAAAGAAAGAAAAAGAAAGAAGGAAAGAAAGAAAGAAGAAAGAAAGAAAGAAAGAAAGAAAGAAAGAAAGAAAGAAAGAAAGAAAGAAAGAAAGAAAGAAGGAAAGAAAGAGAGAAAGAAAGAAAGAGAAAGAGAGAAAAGAAAGGCCAGTAGTGTAGCTCCACAGGCTGTTTCACTAGTCCTTGGCAATGTCCTAGTGGACCCTGGTGGCATTCTGTAACCCTGGCGGTACCACATTCTGGCTCTACTCATGCCACAGCTGTGATGCTTCAGGGCACTGACTTACCCCGGCCTCCCATGAGGGATCGGTTTATGAACAATCTTCCCTTCTGTTTTTGGCTAGAGAACCAAACCTCTGCAGAGGATGTTCTGGTTCATTTATAATCAGTTAGTTATAGAAGTATATATCAGCAGAGGGATCCTAGAATTAGAAAATGAGAGTTGAATGTCCTTGAACATTTCTAATAGCTCACTGTTTGCACACTTTCCTCCAAATTATTTCAGGAGGTTCCTTGGGATGGAATACCTTCTCACTTACACTCTCCTGGAGACACGATGACAATTTCTTCTTCTTTTCACTTTACTGGATCCTGTAGAGCCCTTACGCTCCTGAAATGAAAATACAGGCAAGGTGAATGTAGACAATTCTATATTCAAGAGCTCCTATTGCCCCTCCTCTTTTTGGCTACAACTTCCTCTTCATTTTTACCTTAGAAAAAATTGAAGATAGCTAAAAGATCCAATAAGAGTGACCAAGTATTTTATAGTCCGAACGATTACTCTAGTTTTAATAACATGAGAAATTCTTATGCTATAGTGTTGTGAAATAAAGGATGATCCATTCAGTACAACCCTAGCTATGTACAAATATATGTAACCAGAAGAATCCACACCAACCCATTGACAGTAATTATACCTGGTTAGTAGGTTTTACAAATTACTTTTGATTATTTTTCCTCTTGTTTTTCTGTATTTTTTGAGTTTCCAAAAATGAGCATGTCTTACCCATTGAACAAATATTTACTGAGAACCTATTGAGTACTGAATAATAATAGGTACCATGTTTGTACTCAGAAAAATAACCAACAAATATGCATTTCTTAAAAAGAAGCAAATTATTTCTGGCATTTTCATGTGCCCAAAATGGTGCCAAACTTGAGGAAGCTGAATTTCCTGTATTCGAGGAAGTTCTCTTTTCAATTAAGTCAAACACTGAAAGGAGAACTGCAAATGATGGGAATTTTGGTCTCCACCAAAATTTGCATGATGGGGGCAGGAAGAGTGGCTCAGAATGATTAGGTATGAGGAAGTGGGCACAGGAGTTTGACCTGCGTGTTCACCCACACCTTTCCTGTTTTACTCTTTCTCCCAACTATTTCCTCTGATGTTTCTTATACTGAAATGTGCATAAAATTGCATAAGCTCTCCAGATGGCCACTGAGGAAAAGTAAGATCTGGGGCTCAACTTGGAACTTTGGCCTCTAACAGACAGAGGCAATTCTTCCACAAGCGGTGTGCACCTGTGGTACTAAAAAGCGATTTCACTTCCCCCTGACAAGAAGCAAGAGGGAAGTCCCAGGTCTGCTTTCTGTCTCAGTTTGAACATGTACCACTTCTGATACCTTCTCATGCAGAGCTCAGTCATGACTCATGACTCATGACTGAGGTTCAGTACTTTGTGGGCTTGGGACAGGTTCAGGTGCTTCCTACTTCTGCATTGCACGGTGGTCTAAAATGGTTGCATTTTCCAAAACCATTCCCTTTTCATTTTCAGCAGGAATCTAGCAGAACAGTCTGAAAACTGACAGGCGATCATTGCTAAATGGATCTGAGAACCATGCCTTTTGAAGACTCTGCAGGGAACTTTGTTCTGGGAAATGTAGGCAGTATCCGTGAACAAAGTGACAATATTTTCTTTTTGGAACCATTGCTTCCTAACCTGATGCTCTGAGAGTTGTGTCAGCTTCGTCCACTCAGTTCTTTCCACCAGGATTGTTCGTCTGCTGACCATGAAAATAAGAATGCAATGGTTTCATGATTTCTTTTAATCTGGGCAGTACAGATGTCCCATGAGAAGAAAACAAAGCCATAATTTGGCAGTCCAAGCTATTTTATTCCTGTTCTTTATTAGTCTTTCCCTCTCTCTCTTGCTCCAGCTTCCCCCGATCTTTTTTTATCCTTATCAGCTATTCCCTTGCTGTTCTTTTTCCTCTTTGGAGATTTAGGTTTGGAAGGCGTAACACTGTGACTTATAGCAATACTTCCGATGCACTGAAGAAGGGAACCTCGATGTGGTACAGACACGGTCTTGGCTGCCACCCCATTCCAGATGTCACTGGTGAATCACATCCTTGATTCCCACTGAGCTCCAAGGCTGTTTCAGCACCATTGTCAACGCCATTCTCCACAATGTTCTAAGGAACATTTATTTCACCCATCCATGAGATCAGTACTGACTGAGCACTTGCTGTAGGTCAGGAATCCGCTGTAGGTATCAGTTTTGGAGTAGCCAGTGTCAGATTTAATGTTACCGTAAAAGTCTAGGAGACAGCTGGGGCCCTCAGAGCCATGCTTCCCACTCATCTACCTTCCAGGCTACGCTCCACAAGTCTCAAGCATTTAGGACCAGCCCCTTCCCTCGGCCATCTAATGACATTGGCATAACATGAAAAGTGCCCTGTGCATTCCCCCTCAGCTGCAAACAGCTTAACCTGGAGATCTCTATTCATAATGGGACTGGAAATCTAGTGGAATTTTTCTTATGTCCTCCATTCTCAGTCCTCATGTCTTTTTGGTCATGTGACTACCTTTTTGAGGAAGATATGAGCAAAAGAAGTGATTGAGGGGCATTGTGTCTCTGGGTTGGGCTAACTGTTGTCAGGTTTCCTATTTCTATGCTTGCTTCATGATTGGATAATACAAAACCAGTCAGACCTTCAGTCTTTCCTTCTTTTAACACTGGATCTCCAGATGTTTTTCTAGCTGAAGCAAAGTAGAAAATACCACCATTTTTTTTTTTTTCTACTTGAAATCCAAATGAACAAGTTAAGGTGAAAACAAGTAAGTTTGGTGAGGTGGTCCTTCTATCACGTGATTATGTGGAGTTGGGAGTTTCAGGCTTTTACTGAAATAGTCCTATTGTCTTCTGCTTTTTTGGCAATCTAAATGGGAGATTAAGGGCTAGAGCTGGACTGTGGCTCTATGTGGTCACGAGATTTTGTTCTGTTTTCCATAGCTGTTCAAATATCTCAACTGCTGCCTTGACAAATATGGAGTGAGAAGGAGTTTTCAGAATTGAAACAAAAGCGACATCCTGTCTCCATATGTGACACTGGGAAAGTTCTGGCGTCTCCCTAAGCTTTCAGTTCCTCAACTGTGAAACTAGCAGTAGTGTCTACCTCTCTCAGTAGATGACACTTCTAAGGGGACTGGCGACAGTGATCCAGGGAGAGCTTTTCATGGTGCAGGTAGGAGCTCCGCACACATCAGCTTTCGCCTTGGTTGAGCTCAGTGTGCAAACCCAGACTGAGTCAGTGGTTCAGGTGGGATGGGAAAGGCAGGGCAGAGACTCTCAGGACCTTGGCTTCTCTCGGTCATCTACATGGGAAGCCATATTAACTCAGAAGGGACACCTGGATATTTTCTATCCTAAGCAAGGGTGTGCATCTCTTTAAGGAAAACAATCTGGTTGCATGGCCACCTGGGTTAATGATGCAAGTAAATTAGGAGTGATTAATTGTTTTATCAAAGAATTCATTCCAGACACCCTTTAGAACAAAATGGACAAACATTTTCTATAAATGACCACATAGTAAATACTTGAGGCTTCCTAAACAAATGCTTTTTGTGGTAACTATTTAGATCTTCTCTTATGGTATGAAAGCAGGCGGTATGTAAATGCACAGGTATGATGGTGTTCCAACAAATCATTTAAAAAACAGCACCTGCCTTTTCAGCCAGTGCTCAAGCCTCCCCTAGAATAGTGTTACGGAGTCATCAGACTGCCCGAGTGTTTTCACAGTGTAGCCTCTCTCTACTTCCTGTCTCTGGACAGCTCTGATTCTTAAGAAACTTGCTTCAGCTGACCCCAGACTATCCGTTTGTTCCCCTGTGGCTGCCTGGACAATGACTCGCTCCGTGATTCAAGCAAGAGAAGGTGGTTTGCTTAGGTGTTCAGGAGCCAGTAAGGATGTGCCTACACCTATGTTGTCTCCTGACTAACTGGAATGGATGAAGGCCACAGTGCCAGGGCCTTGGGGACCTCCCGCTGGGCCAATTATTCCTTTATTGTTGGGTCATGCAGAATTTGGTGATCAAGGTGGATGGGGCAACTGAGGGTTTGCAGAAGCACCTATCAAGCCACAGGGAAAACTATTTCAATATTTCCACAGTCCTTCCATGCACAGGGAGGGCTCTGAAGCGTTGCTGTAACACCCAGAAGAATCCCGTCCTACAGTGTAAGGGCAAGGCAGGAGACTCCAAGGAGAGGTATGGGGCTTTCTTCAATTTTAAGCTGAGTGTCAAATATTTACAAGTGAGGACTGTACGATATGTGAAGAAAGTTTTTGCAATATGTATTGGCGAGGGTTATATATACATAGAATCGAATTCAAATTGAAGAATTAATTGTCTTTGGAAATTCAGGAGAAGAGACAGCTGTAGGCAGTTACACAGACCTAAGTGCTCTGCCTATGGGCCAAGTGGAGCATGAGGCTTATTCAGACTGCTGCTTTCTAAATTCTGTAGGCCAATTCCTGCTTGACCTTCATATTTCACCACGATTTCTTCCTGGAAGCCTCTCTGAATCCACTGGCCTATGCTGTCTCAGATCGATTTCAGTGTCTTCCTAGACTCCCTCAGCAATACCAACCCCCCAAGTTCTCTGCCACCTCCTCTGAAAAGCCCCAGGTGAACCCCATCCCCTCCCCCTTCAAACCCCTCAGCCCTGCCTTGGAGGAGGCTGCACTCAGAGCAGCTTTCACCTGCCCAGTAGCTCCCCCCAACCCCAACAAGAGCAGAGTTGCTAGATTTCACCAATACCAATAGAGGGGGGCCAGTCAAATTTGAATTTCAAACAAGTGATGTCCAGTTTTTGACATATGAGTACATCCCATGCAATATTTGGAGAATCCTTGTACTAAAGGCAAGGACTGTGTCTCTATGCATCATTTTAATCCTGGAGTGTACCCCTGTTTGGTACATGACAGATATTCAATCAGTATTTGCTAATATTGAACGTATAAACAGTGAATAAAGCAGACAAATCTGACAAAATGTCTCAAACATTTCCTTGGAAAAGCAGATCATGACTGGTTGGGCACAGATACCCAAGCCAAAGGAATATGATTATAGGACTTTTGTTTCAATTTACTTCAAATGTTTTGGGGTACATATCCTGTGTGAGTGTATTTGTGCTATTTGTATTTCTTCTTATGGAAGAATTTAATTTTCTGAATTGAACTTGGTGAACTTTCAATGGTGTAACATTGGTGTCTTACATAATAAATAAATTATAAAAGCACAAGGGATTGCTCCTACTTGCCAAAAGCTTTTACCTTATTTACATTTCATCTGCTCTTTAAAGCTGTGGCTCTGCAAGAACCCAAAACACTCTTGTCTTATACAGGTATTTACAGCTAACAAGGGTGATCTGAAGGTTCTTAGTCTAACCCTTCTCTCTCTTCCTAACCCTCCTGCATAGGTTCACAGTCACATGTCACTTAACAACAGGGATACGTTCTGAGAAATGCATCTTAGGGCAAGTTTTTGTGTGTACATCGCAGAGGGTATTAAACCCAGATGGTGTAGCCTACCGTGTATCTTCATAGTCCTTCATTTTAATTCCACTTCCAGGTCAATCTCTCACCGTGCTCTCTTAACGGGAATATTAACAATGAATTATGGACATGGGTGGACCATGATGACCAAAAACGTTCTGAGATTAAATCTAGCACAAGAGAAAATGATGGAACCAAGAGATCCAGAACACACGAGGCGTACGAGGCTACTGATGGTGTGCTGTGCAGTAGAAACGTAAACCTGCAACCCAGTCGCTCATTCTTATCGCCAAGCACTGTCTACTGTGTACAATTGCATGTGGCACAGGTTTATAGCACTGACGCTGCAGTAGTTTGTTTACCCAGACACATGAGTCATGTGCTGTCCTCTGCTGTCAGGATGGCTAGGGTGTTTCTAGGCTATAGGAATTTTCATCCCCATTGTAATCTCAGAGGACCACTGTCGCCCATGTGGTCCGTCATGATCAATTTGTTGTGACACAGTGCTCGATTGCAGCAGGAGAGTAGGCAGAGGCTGGGAAGGAGGAGGAGCTGTCACAGAACCAGGCCTGCCCCCACCGTGGTGACACTTCCATCATCTGACAGTCAGGGAAAAAAGTAAGGAAAGTAAGGGGATGATAGAAAACAGGATGACGTCAGTATGATGCAAACGAAAGGGGGCATTTATTTAAAATTCCCAGTTATTAAAGAGCCAAACCAGAGCTTTGCTAATAAGAGCTGGCTTTCCTGTTCTTTTTTTTCCTATCAAAAATAGTAGCGCAGGGCTGGTGAGATGGCTCAGCAGCTTAAGCGCCTGCCTGGCAAGCGTGAGGTCCTGAGGTCGACCCCTGGTACCCACAAAAAAAAGGCAGCACCGACTTGGATTCTACTCCTCATTCTGCCACGAACCTACTGGTGGCCTTAGACAAGTCACTTCCCATCTCCGTGTCTCTATTTCCCCATCTGTAAAACAAGTTTGTTGTGTTCCTTTCCAGTGTCTGCTTGACCTTTGGTCCATGACTCCGCCATCCAGTTACAGCAGATAGCTTCATTTGAAAGCTATGGCCAGACATTTTACTGAAGCAATTTCAGAATATTCTGTTACATATAGGTCGTGGTGTACACGTTTTCCTTTTGGTTGTTCCTGCTGATACTTCCCCCTGGTGGACTCATTGCCTTGTATAGTTTGTGACTTCTGAGTCTTTAACATGTTTTCTACCAGGGTTGTTTGCCTTGCGGGCTGCCTTGTGACCCAAGAGGCTCAAACCCACACTTACACTGACTTGGTGTTGATGCGAATCTCGGTTTGGGTCAATGTGAGCTATGACCCACATGTATGGACGCAGTTCTTTGTGAGTGTCAGGACGGTCTCAGCATCCCTCAAACACCAGACACCAGACCACAGGCCTGCACCCTCCCCCAAAGCCCTCAGCACCCAGACCCTGCCCTTAATCGTATGTTTGGCTCAGAAAGCCCCTGAACCACAGGGCTGCAGCCCCCACCTACTGCCCTGATTTTGAGTTCTCTCTTTCTGGCACTCAAATATTTCCCTTTCTTGGTTTTGAGCTTGAATCTTTGTGTTTGTACAGATGTGTCCATGCCTGAGTGTGGGTGGGGGAAGTTTCTATGTGTCAACTCCACCAGTCTGATTTTTTTATTATGACTATTTTGATATAGTTAACATTTTCATAAATATAATGGGGGGGCAGATATATACAAGGGTGATCAAAGTATGTGGTTCATATTTAAATTTTTTGAATTACGACATTAAAATCACATTGCCAGGGCCAGTGAGATGGCTCAGTGGCGTAAGCGCCTGCTTGGCAAGTGCAAGGGCCCGAGTTCGACTCCTGGAACCCACATACGAAAAAAGGGCTGGTGATATCGCTCAGCAGCACGGGCGCCTGCTGGTGCGTGAGTTCCTGAGGTCGACCCCCCCCCATACCCACAAAAAAAAAATCACATTGCCATGAATTCTTCTCAAAATATTTTTGTGCCTTTTATTTTTTAATTTTTATTTTTATTATGTTTGCAGTGCATGATGATTACATTCACCATGGGGACATGCACATCGCACATCTTAATTCTTTCTACATTCTAGTCTCCTGCTTCTTTCCCCCTCCCTCCATCTCTTGGTCCTCTTCTCATTTGCTAAAGATCTATCCCGGTTTCCTATTATCTACTTTTATTTTGGTCTTTAATTTATTTCTATTTGGGGTTTCTCATATAAGTGAAAGCACGCAATATTTAAGCTCATGTGTCTGATTTATTTCACTTAACATTATGACCTTAAGGTATCTTCTCAAGAGTTAAAGACATCATATTACAGTGATCCATGCACAACCATGTTTATAGCGGCAAACTCACAATAGCTAAATCTTGGAAGCAGCCTATATGCCCATCGACAGATGAATGGCTAAAGAAAGTATGTTATTTATACAAAATGGAGTTCTACTCCACTATAAAGAATAAATTTGAGTCATTTGTAGAAAAATGGATGATGCACCTTGACATCATAATAAATTATTTTTAAATTTAAACATTCGTCACGTATTTCAATCACATCAAATACTGTAATGCCTGGGCTTTGGGAAATAAATTTTCTCATTATGCACACATGTGCGTGCACACACACACACACACACACACACACTACAACTGCACCTTCACTCAAGTCTGAAACTCTTTCTCCAGAGATCCCCACTTCCCTTCCACGGGAAGAGCACAGTTCGACATGTGAAAGGCTTTTCCTCTTCCCGTGCCCCAAGAACTGCTGTCCTGCCATTGTCACCACTGGGAGCCCAGAGCTTCCGCAAGAGCAGAGAGAGGGAAGGAGAGCAGCCAGTGAGCCGGGAGAGGGAGGGGGAAGAAGGCTGGGGGCTGGCGGGGAGCTCCAGGGCAGAGGAACCACAGGGCCGCAGGGGTTCGCAGCGGTCAGGTCTCCCCGCCCTGTGCTGCACGGTGCGTGTGATCATAGGAGCGAGTTCTTCGTGGAGAGAACATGGTTCAGATGTGAGAGAACTCACTCAGAACTCAATTTGCATCTGAGCTCTGACATTTTCTTGCAAATCACCTCCTTGCTTCAACCCTCACTTTCCTCATTCCCAAATTTAGAGGTTGGATTAAATGGGTGGGTGGGCTAAAAACCCTCTCTCTGCAGTGGACTCCTCATTTTCCAGTGCAAACTTACCTAGCACTGATGGGTAAACATATAAAGGAGGAGCTGCCTGGGCTGAACAGGGGACAAACCCCAACGCCCAGTGGCCCGCCATCCTCTTCACCTAGCAGGGCCTGTGCAGAACCCTGGGTTCCCTGGAACACAGTTTGAAAACTGCCCATTCCTGTGGCCTCTTACTTTCTTTCCAGCTGAAGCACTGTAATTATGATGAGAAGGAGGTAAGCCTCCCCAGCTATAAAATTCATGGGACCGACTGAAGAAGCAAGATTTCCCTGAAAACAGGAAGTTAGTTGCCATTACAAAGAAAAGGTCTTCAGAACATAGCACATTACTCCTTCTAGCCCCTTTCACCTCGTTTCAGAGAAGCTGTCAACGAAGCCAGATGCTGTGTAACAGATAAATGGAAAGAATGCTGGGCTGGAAAGGAGTCCTTCACTCATGGCTGGGAGGCATTAGCACATTATTATACCACTTGGAGCTTTGATTCTTTATCTGTAAACAAGAGAGTAGACTGGATGCACTGTCTCTAAAAGATCAGTTATAGCTGTAAAAATGTTCTGTGAGAGAGTAAAATCAATAGTTTGCTCTCCACGATTTATTGAGCAAATACTATGTGTCAGCACTACTTGTTTTTTCTGGAAATTATACTGGGACAAATTACAGTCTTTTGCCTTCCCCAGTAGGAAGACAAACGTTGAACAAAGGCGTTGCGTGAAAGGCAACACAGGTCCCTGGGGGGATGTAGAGGAAATTCAGTTTAGCCTAGAGTCAGGGTGGCCCTGTAAGACAGGGAGAGAGAGGCAGAGACAGAAAGGCAGGGAGAGAACTCGATGGAGGTCGATAAAGAGAAAGAGAAGGACAGGACACAGAGAGACGGAGATGAACACACAGCCAGACACAGCAAACAGGGGTAAGAGAGAAACAGAGACACAGAGGGACAGGGACAGACAGAGACCGACGGAGACTCAGAAACACACAGAGAGAGAGGCAGAGACCGAGCAAGGAGCAGAGAGACAGACAGCGACCTGGCCATTTCCTGTCCCCGGCACAGTGTTCCACTGCTGCAACGTGGAAGAGGGGAGGTTTATCTCAACTCACGGTTACAGTCCACGGCGGGCCAGCGTCGAGGCAAAAACAGCAACCCTGCAAGGCCCGGTCCGAGCAAAGCTGCCCTCGCCGGGGTGGCCGGGAAGCGCGGAAGGGCCCGGAGATATGTACGCCTTTCCAGATCCCGCCCCCGCGGCCACCTCGGCTGACCAGACCCCACCTCCGGAGAGCACCCTCAGCTACGGACTCATCAGGAATTAACCCGGGCGGGCAGGACACTCCCGCGTCCAGGCACTTTCCAAATACGCGAGGCCTGGGGGCCGCATCGCACCTAAACCCTAACGCATAGAGAGACGGGAAACAGAGATAGACGCAGAGAGAGAGAGTGGGGAGGACAGGGGAACAAGCTCGGAACAACTACCTGCTGGGCAGGCGGGCGAGGCCTGCGCTGAGGTCACAGGTGGCAGTGGGAGTCCGCGCCCTCGTGTCGCCCACACCAGCGCCGGGAACTGCACCTCGGGCGAGGACACGCGAACGGAAGGTTGCGTGCAGGGCAGGAGAGCCATGCAGTGGCTCTTTCTATGTTTTTTAATTTTTCCTTTGTTTCCTCTAGTTCTTTTTACTGGTCTGTGTCTGAGATTCACGTTCGACTGCATTTGTCTTGAGGAATTGGCAGCTATGCATATTGTACCTCAATCATTTTTATTTTCCCTTCCCTCCTCCCTTCCTCTTTCCTCCGGTCCCCAGACCACTTTCCCATCCCCGCAAAATCTACCTCCACGTTTCCTGTCGTCTTGAGGCCATAACGCTAAGGGAAATAAATCAGACACGGAAGATCAGATATCAGATGGCTTCTTTTATATGAGAAACCCAAACTATAAATACTTTAAAAGAGCAAAATAAAAGAGAGATGATAGGAAATAATTTCTGTCTATAAAGGATTCCTCTTGGTGCCCCTTGGGGACAATTTGGGGTCATTTTATACACTGTTGCGTTTGTTTCCCATTATGTCAGCTGCAAATTACCACAAATTCAGTGGTTTAAAGCAATGTGGATTGTTTTCCTAGCGTGCGGAAGTCCGAAGTCTAAAATCAAGGTGTCCTCAGTGCCGCGCTCCACCTAAGGCCACAGAGCAGAATCTTTCTTTGCCTGTCTCAGCTTCTAGAGACAACTGTGTCCCTGGCCTGCGGCCCCCGATGCAAATCATGTCAGCCTCCTCGGCGCTGTCACTGCCTCTCCCACTCTGTCCCTTCCCGTCCTGCAGAGTCACCCATTCCCACGTGCTCGACACCGTTGTCTTCACCTACCATCATCGTGATTCATAAACGATGGCCAAAGGTTCAAAAACCCGTGCCCTGAAGGACTTCAGGAGGAGCCGGGGCCGGAAGGATTTCCTGTGATTCTTTACAGAGAGCAGCGCGGATACATGACGGTGAGCAGCGATGGAACGGTTCCTAAAGCGGCCTCTAAAACCTGCCCAGTCATGGGGCCTGGCTTCGGGAGCCCCTACCGTATGTTCACGATCACTCTGCTTGCGGCTTCACTATTGATAATGATCAGCTGGTGGTTTATCTGTTTCCTCGGTGGACTGACAGTGAGGACACTAGTGCGAGGTGATGTTGAAATCTCCGCACACCCAAACATAGAAAAGAACATTTGTTTGTTGCTGCTGTTTCACTATATTGCTACTTCTACCCTGCATCTCCCGGGGCAGCAGAATGGATTCTGAAGCCAAAAGAATCCGCCGAAGTTTTCTTTACATTCTCCTGAGCTAACTTTGAGCAAACGACAGTGAAGAGAGTCTTCGGCGGCTCCATTACAATTGATTTCGTGCTGTGATTTTTAGATGGCTTCGTGTGCTTAGCATTTCTGAGCGGGAATTAGAAAACAAGTTTGCTGGCAACCATTTAGAGTTACCCTCCGAAGTTCCCAGAGTTTTAGTGGTTTATCTTTCTTTCTGCAGTTCCAGCAGTTTTATAGCCAAAAGCAAGCTGAGTCCTTGTTAGAACTGTCATAAATAGAGCTACCACAGTCATAATCCTGATTATAAAGGGGCAGGTACACATTACTGTAGATGAGTTACCGCTGATTAGGTTATGTTGTGGTTCTACGGTTTCCTTCTAATGAAATCAAAGAAATCACTAAATACAGAGAATTCAAAATATGCTTAAGGGTTCACTTTACATATATGAGAGTTCACTCATCTTAAAGTTCACAAACTCCCATGTATATAATTTTTTTAATCTGAACATCACTCAAGCTTAAAGAGGTAATTTATATGATGAAAGAATAACCATCAATTTTATATAAATTAAGGCACCGGGATATCTCTCTTTACTTTAAAAACATCTCTTTTATTTATTTTTATTTTATTATTAGTGTATTTTGCAATACATAATAATTACATTTGTCTTGGGGAACTGGTATGCATACATGTCATGTGCACATCATTTTCACTTTCCCTTCCCCACCAACCTTCCCATCTACTCCTCGCCCAGAACTTTTCCCATCTCCACAAATTCTACTTCCCTATTTCCTATCATCTATCTTTTATTTCATTATTTAAATTGTTTATATTTTGGGTTTTTCATATAAGAGAAACCACGCAATATTCAATCATCTGTGTCTGATTTATTTTGTTCAGCTGTTATAGTCTCAAGATCTGCCAGGTGTGGTGGTGCACGCCTGTAATCCCAGCACTTGGGAGGCTGAGGCGGGAGGATTGCTGGGATTTCAAGGCCAACCTGGGCTACATACCAAGACCCTGTCTCAAAAAAAAGTCAAGACCTATTCACTTTCCTGGAAATAACTCAAATGTATCCTTCTTTATGGCTGAGAAGTTCCCTGTTGTGTATATTTACTACATTTTCTTTATCCATTCATTTGTTGATGGACATACGGGCTGCTTCCATAATTTAGCTATTGTGAATTGTGCTGCTGTAAACATGAGTACGCACATATTACTGTAACATGGTGATTTTAAGTCTTGTGAGGATACTCGGGAGAGGTATAGCTGAGTTAAATGAAATTTTTCTTTTTAGTGTTTGAGGTAACGTACAGAACGGAAAAAAAAATTACGTCAGCTACTCCTTATACAGAGGATTCATACCTAGATTATATTTTTAAAAATTCACTAAAATAGACCACCCCAAAGACCCAATCAAAAAGTGAAATGAACACACACTCCCCCAAAGAAGAAGTACAAATGGCCAATAAGTACATGAAAAAATGTTTAACACTTTTAAAGGCCATTAGAGTAACGCAAATCAAAACAGCACTGCGATTCCATCTTACACGAGTAGGAATGGCTGCTCTCAAGAACTCTAAAAACAACCAGTGCTGGCTAGATTGTGAGGGGAAGGAGCACTGGCACGCTGTCAGTGGGAGCATGAACTAGCACGACTGTTACAGGTGAATGGGCCAATAATAGTCCAGGCTCTTGCGTATGGCGAGGAAAGAACTGCCAAGTGTACACTCGGTAGTAAGCAACTGAGTTTACTGAAGGTCTTGGGAAGTTGTGCTCAGGGCCAGTCTATGCCAAAAAAGGTGCCAGACTGACAGAAAAGCAGTGCACACAGGTCAAGGTAGCCACAGCATCAGGAGAAAGAGGCCGCTAACTCCGGCTTTTCGGAATTTAAAGCTGTTGGGTGTTATTTAGAGTTAAATGGAGGGAAGGGAGTGACTCGCCCTGCTCCTTTGTTTCTAACTGCACTATCCCCCTGAGAGGTCCGGCCGCTGAAAATCTTTGAGGGGAGCTGAAGGAGGAGGTTCCATCTTCCACAGCTACTTCCGGCTGAATGGGCCGTTGGCGCTACCTAGGCAGAGACCAGGGAACCCTCACCCTGATGGACCCAGGAGTTCAAGGGAGCTGAGCCCTTCCTCAGATTTCCCAATGAACCAGGGACGAGGAAGCAGGGATATAGAATTCTGATCTTGAGTTGTGATCATCACCACTAGTTTGACAGTTGTCAAACAAGAAGAAACAACTTTGCCTAAGGGATTAAGTATGTAGATCTAAACAGAAAGGTTATAAGACACATTAATAAAGGCAAGTCCAGGACAGTACCCCAAACCCCGAGTTCCAGACATTTGCCCAGGACGTCCATGACTCAGGCAGCTCTTCACAATCCTGGGAGCATGGGCAGCCAGTTTCTGTGCCGTGTCTCTTACTATTTTAGACCCATTGACAAGGGAAGTATGTTCCTCTTTTAGGGACAAACATAGCCCCTTTGTTTCAGCTGTTAGGAGATCTCATCCCCTCCTCTGTGCTCGTGACTCTGCCTGGTCTTGAAGGTAGGCATACTCTGGGCAAGTTCATCTAGGCTGCCTGGCCAGTTCTTAGGCAGCTGTTGAAGATAGGAGAAAGATGTGATCAGCTTTAAAATCTGAGATAAGTAGTCACTGTTCATTATCTCTATTACAGGAAGTCTTTGAATATTCTAGGATGATCCCAAAAGAAATAGTAAAACTCAAAAGACGTTACGTTATAATTTAGAACAGAGACCAGGTTTCAGTACATAATCACCTGGCTCCAAGACCGGGTGGCACGACAGAGGGGCATCGCAGAGGAGAAACAGTCCATGGTAGGATAGGAAGAAGGCAGAGAAAGCATCCAAGCAGCACGCAATAAGCGATGATCCTCTTTCTGTCCCTTATGTCTTATCCAGGCTACCCACCCTGAGGGCAGATAGCACTCACACCCTTAATCCTAGCATCACATCCTTGATCCCAGCATCACACACCATCGATCCAGCTACCTCAGAAAAGCCTCTCCTATAACTTCATGAAGCTTTGGGGGGACATCTAGATACAAGCCATAACACCACCGAAGCGAGGGATGACCTCAGCCCTCTCTGGACCAAGGGCAGTCCTTCTTCCAAAGCCAGGGGTCTTATTGCCTGTTCTGAGAGGTCTGACAAGTTCTGGGCAGTTTCTGAGGGCATTTCTTTGCCCAGTGCCCCATTTGTTTGCCCTTGAAGCACTCTGATTTGCTTCTGTCACTCTTTGGAATACCTTGGATTCCCCTCGTGTTGCAGACTCTGTCATGAGCCTTATCAAATAGGGCAAGCATGGCTTTAGCCTATCTCTTTCCTTATCCAGCTCTCATTTGTCCTCCACTTTATCACAGTTATTGAACACTGAATAAGCTTCATTGATCAATTGGCTTATTTCGGTATGTGGGCCCAGTTGGATTTTTGGAGCTTTTTCCTAATATCTTGAGCTGACTAATAAAGTACTGTCTGAGGGTAATCTGACTTTCTCTAGACTCAGAGTCTCAGTGCGTGAATCTGGGGCCCTATGGTAGGTGGACCCAGCCCTAGTGGGGAGTGGACTCAGGAGATGGGCTGTGTCTCCTGAGGGTGCTGCCCGAGCACGTTGCCGAGGAGGCAGCCTGTGGGGAGGAGGAGCCGACAGGACGGAGTCCCCTGCAGCATCAGCAGGTGACCGGTGACTTCTAGGGTACAGAGCAGGCCTCAGGGAGAGGGCCATAAAGGCCTGAATGTAAGGCACCTCTGACCTTTTTCCTGTTCCTTATAGTAAAGATATAATTGAAATATGGCATTATTTTTTTTAGGCAACAGAGGGGTGGCCATGTCTTATTTTTCCCAAGTGGATACATAGGCCATTTTTTATTGCACAAGTATATAAGATGATCTCTTTGAAGGATCTTAAAAAGAAACTCTTTTCAGTGGTTGAGCAGACATCTCAGAGGGGACTCAGAAAAAATAGATGAAGCTGTTCCCATCTGTAGATAGGAGGAGTAAAAATTAGGTCTTAGAATTTTAATTTTAGCAGGACTGTTCCTGAGTCAGTCCCCATTAGTGGGAACCTGACGGGGCAGGGATGTGGCCTGGTTTGGCTGAATTCTTTAGGATTAGGTCATGGAAGCCTTAGCCAGCCTTTCCCTGGGTTAGATTCACGTGGAAACCAGACAGGACATCCTCTAGATTTTCTGTTACCCTTTTCAGATTATATTGAAACGTCCACTGATAAAGCTGAACTCCCTGAGGCTGGACATCTCCAGCTCTGCCTGGGCATGTTCCACTTACCTTTGTAACTTTAGAATCGCCCTATGTCCACACAGAGTCCAGAACTAGGCAGCCTCACTGGCTGTGTCTGTTTTAGCCGGTTTTGAAACCATCCAGTATCCTATTTTGGAAGAGTAGCAATTGCCTTGCTCCACAGAACCCAAACCTCCAGATGATTTCTCTGCAGATAAGGCTCTCAGCCCCTCTGGAGGAGAAACAGGCATTTTCAAAGATGATAGATACTTCCCTAACTGGCAGTCTAAAAAGGAAATAAGACCTGTCCCTATAAAAAACTTCGCCTCACTGATCAAGCCACGGAGCATACACATCTAGTGACAGAATCTCAAAATAAAAGTCAGGCACTATGTAAACTCAGTCTACACACATGGGTTATGCATCCTCTTAGATAGGGGCATAAGCTTAAGGCCGCAATTATCACAACGACAGCAATTGGAAAGACAGCTAGATCTACATGCACCAACACACCAAGAACTTCTAGAAATTACGTTAAATGAGAAAAAACAAGGTATAGAATGAGCTTTCTCACTATACCATTTATGTAAATACAAACAGAGATACACAGACAGTATTATATACATTTAATTGGCACCTATGTGAATGTACATGTGCAAAATGTGTAATTTTTTATTTTAGAAATATTTCTGGTAACATACTATTGACTAAATCTGTTCATAAATTTTCTTAGTAAGTATTATAATACTACGTTGATGACATTGTATAAGGGGTTGTGGGGTAATATACTAGATGTTATGTAATTTAAAAATTATCTAGTGATTACCAGAAAGAACCAGTGGCTTTTTTTTGGAACCAGGAATCGAACTCAGGACCTCATGCTTGCCAAGCAGGTGCCATGCCACTGAGCTATATCCCCGGCCCCCCTGTGGCTTATTTTAAGTTCATGCTATTTACTTGGGTTTTTTTTTAATTGATACCTAATAATTGTACATACTTATGGGGTATATAAGATAATTTGATATCTGTATATAATGTGTAATGATCAAAACAGGGTAATTAGCATTTCCATTTATGTTTGTTGGGAATCTTTGAAATGCTTTCTTCTAGTTCCATATAAAGTGTATTTGTTATAAAATGAATTGTTATAAAATATAGTCACCCTGCAGAAGACAAGAACTTACTGTTCCTATTTTAGTCTCCATTATCTAACTTTCCTCATCTCTGCTTTCCCTGACTCTTCAAAGCTTCTAGTGCCCACTATTCTGGTATTCTCTACCTCTTTTTTAGCCTCTTCATTTGAATAAGAACATGCCATATTTATCTTTTCTTATTTGGCTTGTTTCACTTAACGCCGTATCTTCCAATTCCATCTGGATTGCTACAAATGACAGTATTTTATTCTTTTTTATGGTGTAATTATATTCCATTGGTGCATATACTAAACTTTGTTTATTCATTCATCTTTCAATGGACACTTTGTTTGATTCCATATCTTGCTTTTGGGAATAGTGCCGTGATAAACAGCGGAGTACCGGTAACCCTGTGATACATTGCTTTCGTTTCCTTTGTGTATATACCGAGTGGGGGAATAGCTGGATCACGTGGTAATTCTTTTTTTGTTTGTTTTTGAGGAACATCCATACTTTTTTCTGCAATGACTGCAGAAAAAATGTAGATGTACATACCAATATGTAACAGTCATTACCTCTTGTGGATTGAGAAATCGATTGAAATTGAGGGTTACAGTTAAAGAAGACATTTCTTCACCTACAGGTTTCAATATTTTTTTAAAAGAGGAATCTGCATGTATGTTACAGAATTGAAATACAAACTTTAAAAAACCGCTAGGCACAACATCTGGCATATTATAGCCATCCAATAGGTGTTAATTTCCTTTCTTTGGCGTAAAATCTCTACATTACCTACCAAGTAAACTTGTATTTATTTATTCATTTCTTAAATAAATGTTTGTTAAACACGTAGTTTACCCCAGCTCCATGCTCTGCTGCTAACACAATGCGTTCCTACAGAATCCTTTGTTTCACCTATCAGCACCTATGAAAGTTATTATTTTTCTTGTTCAACCATCCTCTGCTTGAGTTGTTAATATCTTTGTCTAAACTCTTTATTCTTTCCCCAAAGTGGAGGCCAGAGCTGGGGTAAACTATGTGTTTAATAAGGAAGATTTACAAAGGAATCTGCTGAGTCACAGCCCCTTACTGGTATCTTCGCCCATAATCCAGGTAGTCATAGAATACATCAAATGAAATCAGCATGGGTTGCAAAAAGAATGAAGGCAGAATACTTACAGCCAAAGTGATATGATTTAGGGTTGTTTATCGTAGTTCACCATGGTTTATACACACAAGCCTTCCAGAAACAGGACTTCAGAATGGTTTGGCCTTTGTTCCGGAAGTACTTTGGAAAATAGGCCGAGACGCAAAGTACACTTTCAATCCCACTGCATACTCACTTCCGTGGTTGTTTTATTTCAGACCGTGTCACAGAAAGGGACCTTTCTGAGAGAATGCATCAAAATGAAAACAAGGGTGTCTGAATCACAGCAAAGCTGGAGGTCACATTCCAGGAATACAGACTCGAGCACATGAGTAAAAGTCTAGTGGGGACCCTGTGAGAACAGATGGTGAATCAAACACCCGTGCTGACCAAAGGTGTGCACAACCTTCTAGGAGCTGATACAGAATCAAAGCTCTGGGGGAGGTTTCCCTCCCGTGACCATCCCCAGAAACCGAAGTGTTCACCCCCAGTCATGAGGGGATGTCAGGCCTGACAGTTATTAGCCTCGTGACCTTCTATTCTTTAAAACCTCTCTTGCCTTTATCTCTGCTCTTTGCTCCCTATAACTTCACCCTTGGAGCCTCAGGTGTTGACCTGTCATATCTGGCCCCAGTGCACTTGATGACTGCACGTATGTGACCCTTGGCTCTTCTCAAGCATAGTTTACGGGTACCCTACTAACCTTTTGCCTTGGAGTAGCCACTGCTGAACTCATCTCAGCGAGGGCTCTCTGTTCCTAAGCCAGAGCCAGCTTTTCTTCTCACTACCAATGTGCGGATAGGCAAGCATCCAAGGCAGGCGAAACAGAATATTCATCCCAAATGGAAAGAGGACTGGTGGGAAGTGTTTAACGAACACGGTGGGCCTGGGACCCTGCCCCATCTGGCCCTATGACCTGGTATCTTGGACCAGCACCTGGTGCCCTACAACTACAGAACTCATGGGAAAGCATATTTACTTTATCTTACAAATGACCAAAATTTAAACCCTGTGAGTCTATGACAAGCAAAGTAAAGAGAACAAACCTCTGCTGAGCCTAATTGTTCGAAATAGTTCATTTATTACTCAGATTCTCTGAACCACTGCTTATAATTTACATTTAACAAAACTATGAAGGGTTTTGTTTTGTTTTTTTCCTTGAGGGACTACAACACTGAGAGGGCACATGGCTTCTTCCTCCCTTTAGCTTTCTCAGTGCATCGTTTATCTCCTTGTTCCGCAGACTGTAGATGATGGGGTTGAGCATGGGGATCACAGCTGCGTAGAACATGGACACCACCTTATCTTTGTCCCATGAGGAGCCAGCTCTAGAATGGAGGTAAGAGAAGAGACCGGAGCCATAGAAGAGAATCACTGTGGTCAGGTGAGAGGCACAGGTGCTGAAAGCCTTCATCCGCCCTTGCGCTGAGTGGATCTTCACAACAGCAGCAATTATGTAGCCATAGGAAACCAAGACAACAAGAGCCGATGCCCCACCCACTGCACACATGACAAGAAAGTTCACCACCTGGCTGAGGAAGGTGGTGGAGCAAGCCAGGGCCAGCAGAGGTGGCAGGTCACAGAAAAAGTGGTTAATGACTCGTGGCCCACAGAAATGGAGCTGGAATATGGAGCTGGTTTGGGCCAATCCAGCAAGGAATCCTCCAGCATATGCTGCCATGGCCAGCCCCAAATAGATGTCGGGTGACATAAGGGTGGGGTACAGCAGGGGGCTGGAGATGGCAGCATATCGGTCGTAAGCCATGGCTTCCAGAAGACAGCACTCAGCGCCTCCCATCCCAATGAAGAAGAAAAACTGAGCAGCGCAGCCCACGAAGGAGATGGCCTTCTGCTCCTGGAAGAAGTCACAGAGCATCTTAGGGGTGACGGAGGAGGTATATGAAATATCAATAAAGGACAAGTTTCCAAGGAAGAAGTACATGGGGGAGCGGAGCTGCGGATCTATCTTAATCAGGATAATGAGACACAGGTTTCCGGCTAGAGTCATGAGGTAGCCCACCAGAAACACCACAAACAGGACAATCTGCAGCTCCCGGGGCTCTGAAAATCCCAAAAGGATAAAACCGGTCATCGTGCTGATGTTCCTTCCCGCAGCCATGTGTCAACTCTCCGCTGCTTTCGGATCGCCGGAGGGAGATTCCCGGGGCAAGGAAAACTGGAGGGAAGAGAATGTCTTGCTCTGTCATGGAATTCTGGACTCCCACGGTCAGAAGACCTCAAGGCCAACGTCCCGTCTCTGATGCACAATTCCTCTCTCCAGCACGCATTAGATCTTCCACGGAAATCGCTCTCACCCTGACTTGATGCCTTTGTTCTTACAGAAGCGACAGTCCCTAGGGTAGACTCTGTCATTTTTGTATTATCTGGATCATCACTTTGTTGTCAACATCACCATGGTACCAAAGGAAGTTATTACTGGAACCTGGGCTACAATACCTACCTTTTTCAGTTGCTCCAAACATTGCAACTACATTATAAAACCACTCAGATTTAGATGATGTAGCTTGTGTTTTTTAAGAGAAGAAATATGTGAAAATTCAAAATGCTTGGAGAAGCAATTCTGTGTGCCCTATCATAGTTTGTTCTGAGCAGGTCTCATAACATCCAGGTGTTTTTGCTTTGTTTGTTATCACTCTGTCTTTTAAGCAGTAGAATCAAGCACACAGAGCTCGGAAAAATTGGCATCCCCATTACAGACTAAAGAAGGAGGTAAATAAGAAGACTCCACACTCAGAAATTCTGATGCTCTTCACAGGCAAATATTATGAACTGATCAATCATCTTATGCTGTGTGTTTGATAAAGCCAGTTGCTGATGGTGTAGAAATTAATAAAATGTTGTTAAGTTCAGAATACTCAGTATAATGCATGAGACAGACAAAAAGTGGTAAATATTAGCACTGCAGGACAAGTGCTATAAGAAAGTATTCACGCAGTGCCCTGGAGTCTGGACCCAGAAGGTGACATTTTCAGAAAGATCTGTTTAAGGAAGATTCCACAGATGGGTCAGGGATTACCAGGAGGAAGATGTGGTGTGTGAGAGGGTTTGGGAGGTGGCTCGTGTTAAGCAAGGGAAAACATTTGCAAAGGCAAAGGGGAGCATAGTGTTTGCAGGAAGTAAGAAGCATTCGCATGACAGACAGGAGCAGAAGGTGGACAGGTTTAGGAGAAGATAGAGGAGGAGGAGCTCGAGACAGTAAGAAGGGGACAAATTGTGAAAAATCTTTAAAAGCAAAGATGACAGAGACATTTTGCTTGTTCTCATACACACTGACATATGTAATATAAATGATGTATATATATATAATTGCATACATTAGTATAGTCATGTTTAATTTTGTCCTTTCTACTCCTGGACTTCCATTTCTTTAAGATTCCCTGTTTTTACAATAGTGTTTATAACATGTAAGATATAACTTAAAAAATACAGTGAATGTTTAAATTTTTAAAATTTACTACAGTAAAAGACTTGTTGCTGTTAATCCCCCTCAAAATACTCTCCCTTGCTTTAAACTCACATATCCCATGGTTCTTGCTACTTTCTGAAGCAGTTCTGGAAGTTCTCTTTCATGAGTGTCTTCAGTTGCATTGTCCTGGCTGCCTCAGTTCCCTGTACCCACACAAAATGTTTACCTTTCATGGTCATTTTGACTTTGGGGAAAACGGTGCCAGATCTGAGGAATAAGATGAGTGAGGGCCCACCACCATGATTTTACAAGTCTGCCTTTCCATTGGATGGCACTCAGCAGCATTCACTGTATTTTTTATTATGACTAATAAAGATATTCACAAAAGAGGACTTCTAGAACTGCTTCAGAAAAACGACACAAACATGGAAAAAGTGTATTTGAAGTGAAGGGAAGTGTTTTGAAGGGATTCATGGCAATGTGTCTTTTACTGTAATAAATTTTTTAAGTATAAACATTTTGATCACACCTCATAATCAACTTGTTGATTTTTCCCCCTTCACTGGACATAAGCTTAACAAAGACTTGTATTTTTAGGGATTTTTTTGCTTCTATTGTTCATTGACATATTCCAAGCCACCTAAAGGTGCCTAGCACATAGTAGATGTTCAACAAATATTTGTTGAATAATTGCCATGTTAAGGAGTATGACCTTTCTCCAGTTAGCCAGAGGTAAAACATGAACATTTTATTTTTGTTTGTTTGTTTTAAATTCTGTTCCTGTCTTTGTAAATAAAGAACTATTTATTAAATATGTGGCAACTAAAAAATGCATATCAAAAATAACAGCATAAAATAACCGAGAGGGAGATAGAAGTGTGAAAGTAGCATAAAAGGTGACTGGGAGTGACAGATAACTGAAAATGAAGACCAGAAATTTCCTCCCAAAGCAACAAAGAAAGCTAATGACATTTTGACTCAGGACATGTACATTTAGAAACTAATACTCACCTGAGGTTAGCAATATAGAAAAGAGAAAGTGCATTTGTGGCCAACCAACTAGCAATGCCTTCCTCCCTTATTTCTGCATATTTACGGCTACCATCAAAGGCACATTTTATCAAGAGTCATCATGATTCTTTTCTATTTCAACCACAAATCTGTGATTTTATCCTATTACATTTTTTAGAGTGTGATTAGTGTTAACTGCCAATGATTTGATGAGATTACTGCATAAAAAATTGGGTCAATTCAACCTGAATCATCTGGATTTAAAGATAGAACCAATTATGTGACATATACTACCTTTCCTTATAATAGTAATTGGTACTTATTTCCATGGTCCACCACTGGTTATTTTTATACTGTTTTTGAGTTTGTGCAGCATCTTCACATCCGTTATCCTGTTGTGAGCATCCAAAACAGGGTTTTGACACAGGATGGAGCAAGCGTTTAGTCCTTCACCGTAAGTTTACCTGGCTACGGGGCCTTGGGCATGCTGACATAGCTCTCTTAAATTTCTTCCTGTGATTTCCCTCAGCTGGAACATGGAGGCCATAATAGGGCTACTCCATGGATTGTGAGGATTTCATGAAATAATTTATGCCAAGTTTTGTAGAGAGTTGTATTAATTACTGATCAAGTGATTAACACTGCCAGGATTGAACCTAGGTCTTTCAAACACTAACCCAGGGTCTGCTGTCCACTGCACCTGCTGCCTACACACACCTGGGTCAGGAAAATCAGGATGTTAACCTGGTCTGGACAGCTGATAGCACTGTACTATCGACCTAACTGTAGCAGATCTGACCCTTCTCCCATACCAGCTGCCTGGACTCTGAATTCTGAACATGACTATAAAAGCTTTTCCTATCCTCAGCCTTGACAAGTCTACTTACATTTTAGCAAGTGTACAGTAAGTACAAGATAAAGAGGATTGAAGCTCCAATATGACAAGTCCCAAACAAGTGATGTATATCAGGTGCAGTGTCTATTTGTAGCTCAGATGTTTTTGTAGGACATGGTGAAGGAAACCTACAAAGACTGACAAAAGAAAAAGAAATCTGTTCTTTACATTAATCATTTCTTCCCCTCTACTAGAGTGTCTGGCATATTCCAGATGCCCAATGAATATTGTATTTACTGGCTTAAATTGTTATCAAATAGTTCCTATATAGAACACTATAAACTTATCCTAATCCTAAAATCACTGGATTGGCCCTATTTTAAGTACTGAATAGACATCCAAAGACTTCTGAAAATATATCTAAAACAATAAAATATCAGAGCTAAAACCCAGCTAGTCTAAACTTTCTCCATTTCAGATAATAAAAATTAAAGCCAAAAGAGATCAATATTTTTACAGTTGGTTGGTATCAGAGGTGAAAATAGAACCTATATTTTATTCTTCAGGTGTATTTTTTTTTATATGTGGGTACTGGGAGTCAAACTCAGGACCTCGCACTTGCCAGGCAGGCGCCCATGCCACTGAGCTATATCACCGGCCCTTCAGGTGTATTTCTATCTCATTCTAAAGCCTGGATCCTCAGAGTAATTAAAGTGGACCCCAAAAGATTACAATTTGGAAGTGTTTCTCTGCATTTTTTAATTTTTCTGCAGATTCACGATTGCACTCACCCATGGGTCTACAATAGCATCAAAAGCACCAACTTCGAAGTTCAAAAAATATTGCTTCCAGTCCTATTTCTACTATCTTTTTACTGTGTGACCTTTGGAAAATTTTTTGCCTCTCTGAATCTTAACATACTATCTTCTATATATGCCATCATGGGGTTAGCTAAGATGAGTGTTTTCTGGTTCACTTTTCTTCCTTCCTATTTCTACTTATAAATAGTAGAAACCTGGCCAGGGATATAGGTCAGTGGCACAAGTGCCTGCCTGGCAAGCACAAAGTCCTGAGTTCGATTCGTGGTACCAAAAAAAAATAGTAGAAACCTTATGTAGAAAGGAAATTTTCTTGGAATTGTAGAATACAAAGTAGGTAGAGTCCAGCCTCTCCATTAAGGTCAGAGCCATAGGACAAGACCCCACCCGCCCACCCCTGGGTCTCTCTCACTGTCCTGTTCAGTGGTTCCAGGATTCAGTAACTGGTCCAAGGAAGGGTGAAGGGCAGACTCACCTACAATACCTTAAACTCTGTGTTCAGCTGACAGCTAAGATCAGGTGCTTGGAGCAAGAACGAGGCCCATCTCTGTTAGCACCTAGACCACAAGTCTTGACCAAAGAGATAAATAAGGTTTGGGTGTAGCTATATGAAAGTGGCCACCAAGAGAAGGACTCGTTGGAACTTTAAAAGAAGACCAGCCAGCGCTCTCACAGGTTCAGTGGGTCCCTCCCAGGTACCAGCAGGGTATGAGATGTCCCAGAGAGCACCGGGGGGTGGCCTGGCTGGCTGCCGGGTCTCAGGGGTAAAGAGGATGCCAGCCTCATTTGTGTGGAGTTGGTCTTCACTGGCCCTGCTTGCATGATATTGCCAGTCACTAACCTGGTTTCAATAAGATATCCTCGGCATCAGTGAAGTCCAAGACTGGTTTTTGGCTCCATAGATAGGTAACAATTTCAACAACAGCAATTAACTTTGTAAAGCAAAAGATACTTTACAGAACCCTTCTGAGTGATTCCCAGGGTTGGAACTAGGAATAAATGAGTGAAAATTTCAGAGAAAGACAGGGAGAGAAACAATAGTCCAAAAGTAAAATGGATTTCCAAAGAAAAAGTCCCCCTCATCAGTGGAAGGACATCAGACATAGTACATCAGAGAAGGAAAGTGTTTAAGATTTAAAGGAGAATGTGAATTAACTGAACTTAATGGGCTCTTCAAAATCCTGAAATTCTAATTTTGTGTAATAAAGAGAAAGTGGAGAGGACACAGAGAGGGCTAACATTTTTCACTGGATTGGCCTCTTGCACCCTTTATTTTGCAATGTCCTCAAAGCTTCTGCCAAAGGAAAGCATTCTTAAATGCATTTTCAAATGAGAAAATGGTGTTTTGAAGTAGTTTGCCAAAGGTCACGCAGGGACCTCGTAGTAAAGCTGGAGCTTGAACCAAGTTCTTCTCAGTCCTCCAGGAGCCCCACGAAGACTTGGAAAATGTATGGCAATGAGGAAAAGCAATGCCTGACGGTGCTCACTCTTCAGAAGATCTGTGAGCAGGGAGTTTAAAGCAAAATAACTTCTGGTTGTTTGACTGGGGCCAGATTTCCCTCCAGCACACGCCTTGTTTTTGATGTATTAAATATCCAACATGGAAAGATTTGAATGTATTTGTGTCTCGGGGAGAGACGCGCGAGGAATAGACAGAGGTGACCGCTGTGTCAACACACGGGACCCAGTGGCTTCTTTCCAGGACTTGTGAAGATGGCGGCCGCATCCTGTGTATGTTGGCAGCTCTTCAACTTGCATCCGATGAGGAAAATCTGCTGCCGTTCCCTGCTCCACCCACAGCCACACCAGCTTTTCTTCTGCCAGGCCAGTGTCGCCCACTGTGAAGCCAAGCAAATTACCCCCCTCCTCCCATTCCCAGCTCTTGGCCTTCTGCCTTGGCTCCTGGGGGCTCTCTAAGGTTTGACACTGGAGCAAGGATCGCCATGGCAGATGCAGTAGTTTGTGTGTAACTAAATCTTCCCTTGAAAACAAAACAAAAACCCAACCCCAAATAAACCTTTGGTTTCTAATTCCTTATTGTAGGGTGAGAGGTATGAAGGATTGGGCACTAGAAGACTGGTGTTTTACAATTTCTGCCTCTCTTCCTCTCTCCTTCAAAAAAGATTCTCAGCCAGGAGTGGTGGTACATACCTGTAACCCCAGCACTGTAAACTTTCTGGGAGGCTGAGGCAGGAAGATCACAAGTTTGAGCCCAGCCTGGGAAACTTAGCAGTTTAGTGAGATCCTGTCTCCAAATTTAAAAATAATAATAATAATAGTAACAAAAGGGCTGTGAATGTAGTTGTGTGAAGGCTTTTTGGGTTCTACTCCAGTACACACACACACACACACACACACTCTCTCTCTCTCTCCCCTCTTTTTCTTGGCTATTTGAAACATTTTTAACAGAATCAGTGAGGTTTCTTCTCGTGCTAGCTCCACCACCACACAATTTTGGGGATGGGAGGTCAGCAAGTTTATGGTGCGTGATCTGCCACCATTTTCTAACTCATCTTTTTACCTTTAGACTCTCAATTTAGGCCTTTCTCCTGACAGATGGGATCATTAAGGCAATTGGGTCGACAGATCCAAACACATGGTTTTTTTGCTCAACAATATTCGTTCGTAACTTGCTTGTCAATGCTCTAAATCCCTTATCCTGTTCCTTGTGGCTATCACCACCCAGTGATGTTTGGGGAAATCAAAGAAGAAAAATACGAACAAAAAACCATTGGATGTGGCAAGAAGAAAGGGAGGTGTGGTCTTTGCAGCCCTGGTCCAACAGAATGGCTGGAGCATCCTTCCATCTCCCACTGGGACTTCCGGAACAGGGCTTGGGAGCGTGTGAACAAGGCCAGGCACTGAAGAAAGTGACAGGCCAGTTCAGCAGTGGAAGAAGAGAAGGAAATGGGCAAAGCAGGTACAGCAGCAGAGGCCACTGTCAAGTGACGGAATTCTCCAGACTGAGGAAACTGGAACACATCAGGAGACAGAAGCAAGGACCAGGAAAGAGACACGTGTTGGTAGAACCGAGGCAAGAGTAACAGGAGGACAGGAGTCAGCATCAGGATGAGATGGGGGCTTAACGCGGGGGGGGCAGTGGCACAGAGGACAAAGTCGTAGGCCGTTACATTTCTGCTTAAAGCTGGCTTTGTCTGTCTTCATAAATATCTTTTTTTACCCATTGGAAATAGTGTAAAAGTTTATTTATTTTGCTGGGTCCAAACGGGAGAAAGTGTTCTCCAAAATCTTTTTCTCAGCCTTAGAATAGATCTGTAAACCAGCGTGGCAAAACCTAGAAAACAGATGCCCAGCCACATCTGTCAGGCATCTGTGGCTGTCCACACACAGTGCCTGCTGTGTGCTCTTCGGGAAACCCGAGCCTTTGATCCTGCTCCAAGTGACGGGAAGAGCAGCTTCTCTTCTGGGAAGCCACAGTGCTGTGATATCCCCTGCTGAGAGTCCACCCGAAGGCTTTCTTCAAACAATTTTCCCTTAGAAGAAAAAAGCCTTTCTGAGACCAGGAACACGGGGAGAGTGTGGAGCCACTAGGAATCACGCATCCAGTTGTCTCTCGGGCGTCGCAACACTGCACTGTCCCTTAAAATAGAGCTGAAAACGATGGGACCGGGGAAAAGTACCACCACCCTGGACTTGCTTGATCTCACTAGGAGCGTCTTGTTGTCAGGGCTCAATTTCGGGAAGGGGAGGCTATGGAGAGTTGGTGGTCAGGCTGATGAACATCTCTACAGAGGGCTGCACAGCTGGAGCCCAGATGGGGAGAAGGACCCCGACTGGGAGCGGCCATGAAATTCTAGACCCATAAAAGACGCTTCTGTCTGCGTGGATGCTGGTGCTTTGGGGAAGCGAGAGGGGAAGAGAGGAGAGGACAGATGTAGGTTATCAAAGATTTCCTTTTTTATTGAATTATTAATTAGTACTGAAATATAAAGTTAGTCTTGAAATTCTCTCTGCCACGTGGGGCAGAGAGAAAGAAAGAGAAAAATCCCAGTAAGTGCATTCTTTCTGGACACTGCCCACATTGTATTTTGGATTAAAATATCAAGACATCAGACTTCTCAAGTTGATCACCAACAGTTGGGAAGATCAGCTTAGAAGCAACCGCGCCTGGCTAGGTATGGCCAGGGATGACATCTTGTCACCTGCTGATTGTCTCTCTCCAAGACCAAACTTTAAGCTCAGTAATGCAGAAAACATACCTAGACTGACTTTCGCACATTGTGGTTGTTTCATTTTGCTGTGGGCTTCTCAAGTTACACTTACTTAGCCCTCCTGTGTTTAAGGGCCCTGTGCATGCTACGGTGGCAACCAGAAAGACATAGCTGATGGCTTCTAGGTTGATGCTTTTCTAAAGTCACTGGATATGGACAATTTTGGCCTCTTTCTCCACCAACTCAGAATCCTGCACCACCGTAAGTCACATGATTTGGCAGCTCCATCCCTCAGCATGATGAGAAAATGCTTACATCCGAAATCTCAAACTCTAAAATTTCTCTTTGCCAAAAACTTCCTGTTCTCCTATTTTGCAATTCTCAGTGAATCTATTTTTGATTTCATGACTTTTACTCTTTAGACCTTTCCAAATTTCTGAACTCATGATCTCAGCCCTAAGAGATTCCTACCACCAACCCTCACATTTTCTTCTGTTTTGCAGTGAATTATATAAGCATTGTCAGGCTGCTGATGGGCTTAGCTACTTCTGAGGTGTGATCAAAACATACAGTGAATGTTTATATATTTTTTAAATGTATTACAGTAAAAGACACATTGCCAGGAATCCCCCTCAAACTCCTCCCCCTCACTTAAAACACACTTATCCCATCATTCTTGCTACTTTCTGAAGCAGTTCTGGAGTCCTCCTTTGTGAGTGTCCTTACAAGGTGTGATTAAAAAAAAAAAACAGTGAATGCTGCTACAGAGCGCCATCCAACGGAAAAGCAGACTTATAAAAACCTTACACTGTGTCCTCATGCACCTTATTCATAAGATCTGGTACCAGGCAACTTCTAGACTTTCCTCCAAATCAAAATGACCACAAGGATTAAGCATTTTGAGTGGATCCAGGACATCAAGGCAGCTTGGACAGCGTAGATGTTCATGAAAGAGGACTCCAGAGCTGCTTCAGGAAGTGGAAAGAACGATGGAATCAGTGTGTTCCAAGTGAGGGGAGTATGGGGGGGATAATGACAATATGTCCTTTAGAGTAATAAATTCTTAAAAGTTAACCATTCATGGAAGTCTTTTACCTTAATACCTCTTGTTATCCCACAAAGACATTGACTGCCACACAAAATCCCTCCTGAGGCTCTCGTTGACTCCCTATCATACTCTCCAAAGCCATTCCAAAATAAACTTTCTCATACCCTCAACTAGATATGATTTATCTCTCTTCTGAATGCTCATCATCTGCACTCGTTATTACCCCTCATCACTCTCTGACTCTGATGATAACTGCGTTAATTGCATCCTTCATCTTGGAGGTCTTTTGAGATTGAACTCGTCCATTATTCAATTTTCAGTCAGTGCCTAGAACAGCTCCTGGCATCTGACAGCTGCTCAGTGATTGCCTCCTGAATGAAATAGAGACTTAAAAAATAATAATAATGGCTTCCTTAACATATTAGCTACAAGTTTGGAGGGTGTACTGTTACAGAGAAGCAAAATAAAGTGTGCCTGAGGATTGTTAGATTCCTATCAGCTTAAAACCACAGACATGTACTGCCCCTGTTGTGTAGGTCAAAAGCCCTTGGTGTTCCTCCTCAACAGAGCAAGAGAGGAGATCCAGGCTGTCTCGTGCCAACTCAAGCAGCAAAACACCTTTTTTTTTTTTCATCTTGTAAAATAGGAAGCAAAATCATTTTACTGTCATTTTTGCAGATGGGAACTGGTAGGTTGAAAATCGATTGGCAAGAGCTTGTTGCTTACTTCAAGGAGGAATTTTTCTTACAGTCAGAATTTTTAAATATTTATCTAAAGTTAAAGGGACTAACAGGTTGTAAACCCTCAGGACAAGGAAATCTTCTGGGGACAGAGCAGCTGTGGATATATTTGACCTCTCTCAGACACACATGCCAAGACATCGGCAGGGAAGATCACAGAAGTGGCTAATAGTCAAAGAAAAGAATACCCTGCTTGCACCACTGTGCGAGCGGAGCTAACATTCTGTCCCTTTGGGTGACACTAGCACATGTCCATCTCATCTGTGGCTCTTCTGCAAGGTCACCTTCACCAAGACGCAGAGCTCAGCTTCTGCTCGTTTTGCCCACTAGATAAGGGGCAGACAGTCAAGCTGTCATGAAGATCAAATGTTCATGGGTATACACGTGAAAGTGCTGCACACGCATGGAAATCAGGACTGTATCACCATCACTACCTTCGGGGAGATTTACTGTCCTGAAGAATCTTGGTGTGGACCTCCCTCTGCTGGTTAAAGAAAGCCTAACGAGGTTTCCCATTTTGCTTACTGTGACAGTGACAGAAGGCTCTCATCCATGCCTCTTCACACTCACTGGCTGATTGGGTCTTCACAGCCATGTAATATATTCCTGACAGTCCACAGTCCAAATTGGTACAAGTCAAGTTGTCCCAAGTGCACGAAGAGCAATGACTACTTCAAGGAAACCTGTGGTGAATCTCTATTTCTGCTCTAAACAGAAGGGCTGCCTCTCTCCTCTCCTTCCTATGTCACTTGGCTCCATGCTGTGCCAGGATGTGTCTTTTCAGTGAATGGTAACATCTGGACCACAGCACAGCACAAAGGTGGGGCGGTGCAGAAACCCTGGCAGTGCAGCCCGAGGGGTATCCACCCCAGTCTGAGGTCTGGCATTGCGCCCTCTTCTGTTGGGAAAGGAAAGAGCAGTTTCTTTGGTATATAATGATTTACTCAGAAATAGAAATTGGGATATTTCTTCTAAAGAGAGGATTTAAGTAATCATTTAATTATATTAAACATGGTATTTTTCATTACCCATACATCAGCTGGTAAACCGTGTGATGAGTCTTCACTAACCAGAGACTTACAGGAGAAACCACATGGGTAAACACAGCTTGTTCTTTTCTTACAGATAACTATGCTAAAAACCAACAGCAGAAGAAATACCAAGAAGATTCCATCCCAGCATTGAGGGATATTCCTATTAATGAAGTAAACCAAATGTTTTTTCTTGCAGACAAAGAACTTTACACTAAAAACTGAGTTCTGTGTAAACATACTAACACCAAGCATTTATCCTAAATTTTTGACAGAATAATTGTGACCATAATTATACTATCACTGTTATTAATACCCAGTATTAAGATGTAAAAAATGGAAGTTGATCTTCTCTTAAATAAAGTTCAATTAAATATTGAAAAAAAAAAGAAATAGAGAACTAATCAGGGAGAAACAACACAGCACAGGCTATTTGATTTGATTTTTAAATTCTTAAGATTTTTAATTTCCTCAGGTTACTTCTTTTTTCCCTTTCATTACCACATCGCTAACAAATGTTAGCTACCTTAAAATGGTGCCTGCCTAAAAATATCACCTTTGATCCTATATAAATTCAGACCCTTTCCCTCACCCTTTTCTTGCCTGCCTGCCTGCCTGCCTTCCTTCCTCCTATTCTAGGGTAACTTCACATACTATAAAATCCTTCCATGTAAAGTGTGTCATTCAGTAACTTTCAGAATATTCACATAGTTTTGAAAACATTACCATAGTCTAATTTTAAAACTTTTTATCAAAGAAACCCCACACCCATCCACAGTTGCTATTTCTCTCTACACTAGGCAACTCATTTTTGTTGCTGTTGTTCTATTTCTACGCTTATCCAAGAACTGACCTTATTGAATTATGTTTTTATGAGTACATGTTTTGTGGTACATAATGTTTACATTCTCTGTGTGTTGGTAGGTGTCCCAGTCTCTACAGATCTGCCTATTCTGAACATTTCATTAAAATGAAATTCTACACGACGTGGCCTGGTTTTACTTCATCTGGGACTTAGCTTATTCCTCATTTTCATAAAGTTGAAATACAATTTCAAAGGCAGGAGAGTCCACAATGGCTGTCTGTACACTGGAGAGCCAGGGGATCCAAGGAGCTGGGAACCTCAGAGCCACAGGAATCAAGGACACGGCGCCAGTCTGAAGGCCTGGAAGACCCCTGCAGTGTCTGGAGTTTGATGTCCACAAGCCATGACAGGAACTCATACAGAATCAAGCCCCAAGTGCAGTCTGACTTCCCCCTTCTCCTTTTCATTCCATCTGGACTGTAGACTGATTAGAGGGTGCCATCCACGATCAGGGTGGGTCCTGCCCTGCCGGTCTGCTGGCCTACATGCCCACCACCTCTGGAAACACCCCACAGACACACCCCGGACTGCTTAACTCCTACGTGCATCCTAATCCAGTTGGGTTGACAAAAATGATTGACTCTCACATTACCCTATTGCCAGATGTAGAAATCTTCAGTAAACTCCATTCCCTTTCTCTCTTATTATTCCAATTCCTCTTCTTCTTAACATATGAATACCATCCATTGCATGTTTTAATTGAGATAATTGTTTTTCCTCAAGTCTTCAAGAGCCTGACATTGTCATACCTTCTGGAGGTCTTTACCCATAAGATCTTGTTCCCTTGGGTACTTTGAGCTTTGTGTAACCTAATTTTCTTTAGAAAGCTATTTGGGAGAATTTTTTTGAGTTGGGATTTAGATTGTTTCTTAAAAATCTTTGGAGAGGCTTTGCCTTTGGTTCTGACTGGTATGGACTTGAGGGCACATCCAAGCTGGCACTAATTTAATCAGTTAAAGATTCCATGGACTGCACAGTTAATGCGGATTCAGATCACGGGCCTCCATGAGGGTGTGTGACACCCAGCGCAAAGCCTGAGAGTCGAGATTTCCTTTCATGTGAAACAGGATTTTTCCCTTAGTTCCTTCTCACATGGAGGCATAGTTCACTGGTACCTCCTATGTGTGTCTGGTCTCCTATCAGACTCCCAGGCAACCCCAGGTTTTGTCTCTCTTTCCCCAAGTCCCAGGCTTCTGTCAGAATATAGACCCAATATTACCAGATTTCCATTGATTCCCCAATGTAGAAGACATCTGAAAAGCTTTTGCTCTCAGAATTTCTGATTTTACTTTATACACATTTGAATGTGGGATATTTTCTTTCATTTCTTGCCTACTTATTTTCTGGAAATATTTCATGCGACATCTTTCATTACTTAGCAACACAGTATGTGTCTATACTATCTGGTCTGCCATAATAACTTGTCCACCCTGGGTGTAGTAGCACACACCTGTAATCCCAGCACTGAGGAGGCCGAGGCAAGAGAATTGCCATGAGTTTGAAGCCAGCTGAGCTACACAGTGAGTTCAAGACCACTATAAATCACATAGTGAGACCATATCTCAAAAAGCAAAAGCAAAAACAAAAAGCAAAAAAAAGAAATGTAACTTTTCCAATATATAGTAATATGGTAGTCCAAAAGATTACTTTGTCTTTCCGTTCTCCAAGAGAAGGATAGTTCCATGGAAATCTCTTTGTTCATTCATTTACAAACAATTGATGCTCAAGTTCTAAAAATAAAATACTAGAAATCAAAGTCCCTATATATATTTCCTTGGCAGAGAGGTTGGGTCAAAGTCTAAAATTACACTTCTCGCCAGGTGTGGTGGTGCATGCCTGTAATTCCAGCACTTGGGAGGCTGAGGCAGGAGGAGGGTCACCGCGAGTTCAAGGCCAGCCTGGGCTACACAGTGAGTTGAAGGCCTGGATGAACTACATAGCAAGACCCTGTCTCAAAATAAATTTTTTTAAATAAAATAAAATTACACTTCTCTCCACATTCCCATCACAATCATTTGGAATTTGCCTAGGCACTCCAAAGGCTTGAAGTCTGAGACAAAGTAGTCCTTATATGGCATGCTATGGTGCATGAGAAAGATCACTTGCCTCGCGCTTAGTCCCATTCTCCTTGGCCTGCAGGCTGAAGTTGGGAAAGAATGTGTAAGTGCCCAAATCTGAAGAACTGAAGGTTGCCACTTGATAAAATTGAAATGTCAGCTGCTTTGTGAGGTTAAGTGTAGGAGAGTTGTCATCTGCCAAGACTGAAAGTAGCCACAAGATTTGCATGGTGCTGCGCTGGTCCTGGAATTAGATGGGTTGACTCACAGTCCTGCCACAGAGTCAGTGAGGCTGAATCACATTACATTCATTTACCTCGTGGAGTCTAGCATCTCGAGGTCTGCAGGGTTACCAGCCTACCAGACCTTTAATTAACAGTGGCAATGGGCAAACACTCGCTTCTTCTTACATCTCTTAACAGCATCTTTGATTTCCTTGTTTCTCAGACTATAAATCAAAGGATTCAACATGGGAATCACCACGGTATAGAAGACTGATGCCATCTTGTCATAGCCCAGAGAATTACCAGAGCTAGGATGCATATAGACAAAAAGTCCTGATCCAAAGAACAGGGTGACTGCCATTAGATGAGAAACACAGGTATTGAAGGTCTTGGACCTGCCTTCCACTGTGCTAATCTTCAAGATTGTACCAACAATGTAACCATAGGAGACCATGATAACTATGACAGATGTCACACCAAAAATCACTGCTATCACAAACTTCATGACTTGCAGGAAAAGGGTTTCAGAGCAGGACAGGACTAATAATTGAGGCAAGTCACAAAAGAAGTGGTTGACAATGTTTGGCCCACAGAAATTGAGCTGAAGTAAAGCACAGAGTTGGATCAGTGAACCAAAGAATCCGGTTATGTAGGTGCCAACCACCATCTGCACACAGAGGGTGGGGGACATGATGGCCGTGTAGAGCAGGGGGTTACAAATGGCAGCATAGCGATCATAAGCCATGGCCGCCAGAAGACAGCACTCAGACAGACCCAGACTAGAGAAGAAGAAGTATTGCATGATGCACCCCATAAAGGAGATAGATTTAGGCTTCTGGAAGAAGTCTGAGAGCATTTGGGGGGTTGTGGAGGTAACATAGCAGAAATCTAAGAAGGATAAGTTGCTGAGGAGGAAGTACATGGGTGTGTGCAAGCCGGGGTCCGTCCTAATCAGAATGATGAGTCCCAGGTTCCACGACACTGTTGAGAGGTAAGTCCCCAAGAATACTACAAAAAGAACAATACTGAGCTTGGGAAAATCTGAGAACCCCAGAAGGATGAAATTGGTGATTGTTGTATTCCTTTCCCCAGCCATTATCTTGGAGCTTCTTACATCTGCAGAAAGATACTTGGGTTAAAAATGGACTCTTTTAATATTATAAAATTACCTTGTTTTGAATATAGTTTCATAGGTTTGGACAAAAAAATTATCCACAGTCAAGCTAACTTTAACAGTATTTAAAAATATAAAAATTATTTTTGAAAACTGTTGGAAACCTCATATCGTGCCTACTTTTAATACTTTTTCAGGTTTTTTTACACATACACACACAGAGAGCATAAATATACTGCCAATTTTTTGTCTAAAGTTGGTACTAAGTTACACTAATAATCAAGATTTTTTTAGTACATTTCTGCAGTACATAATGATCACATTCATCATGGGAGATTTGTATATGTGCATAATACATCTTTTCTTTCCCCCTTCCCTTCCCTCACCAACCCTTCTTACTTTCCCAATTTACAAAAGCTCTATTTTCATTTTGTTCGTTCAATTCTTTTTTATGACAATATTTCTTGCCTTCCTATTATCAAAAGTACCCATAATTTTTAGTATTAGTCTTTGACAATCTTACAGGTAAAAAATTATCTCTTTAGTTTTAATTTGCATTTAGTTTACTAGTTTGTTCATACATGTCTTTTGTACATTTGCTTATTAGGTTGTGCATTATTGATTTGTAGAAACTCTCTATATATAAAGAATGATAATTCATTGTCTCTCATACATGAAAATTATTTTGCAACTCCATAATTTATTATCAATGTAAGTTGCATTTTGCCAGACAGATTTATTTATTTTCACATAGTCAGTTTTTATTTATGGTTCTGGCCTGGATGTTATGCTAAAAAATATTTATTTACACAATCCAGTAAGACTCTTCCCTAAATTTTCTTTTAGTTTAGTTTAGTTTTCATATTTACATTTAAAATTTCTAGGCTATTTTAATACAGAGTATGAAGTATTACAGTGGCTTTGCTTTTCCAAGTTGATTATCATACATCCCAAAACAACTAATTGGATGTTCCTCCATTGAATAAAGTCACCTGTGTTATGAAATCATTTGCAGTATCTCCTTTTGTTCAATTTTAATCTTCCAGTTCATGTGCCGTCTGTTCAATCCTAAATCACATTGTCTAATTACTTGTGATCATATTTTATTAGTATATTATATAACATGTGGATAACTCGTAAACATTCTCTCATTTCTTTACACTGAGATCATTTGGGTGATTCTCCTATCTATGCCTTCAAGAAGGATTTTTATAATGAATATATAAAAGGGAATAAAAAAGGACTTTTACTGCATTTCTTTTTTTGATTAACTTGGGAAGAAATAGCTTGCTCAGTTGCTGTTAAGTAAAGCTATAGAAGAGATAACCCTAATTTTTCAATAAAAGTAACAATACTAGGATCAAGACCTCAAAGAAAGTCCCAGCACGGGTACCCTGGGCTCTCACTCAGTCCCTCCATTGTTCTACCTGCTCTGTGTCTTCAGTTCCTCATCTGCAAAATCAGATAACAGTGGTCATTCTCCTTGCCTCCAAGACATTTCTTCATACTTAAAAGAGCTACAGCCATGGCAGGAGAACACACTGGTGGAATCATGATCTTATATTCTGCATTTTCAATCTGATTTTAACACTCGAAGAAGAGGATTCTTTAAGGATCTGGAGAGAAGAAATTGTACTGACCTGATATCATGTATCAACCTACCTAATAAGGCCCCACCAAAATCCAGACTACACTTAGAGAGTAAATGAATCAAATTTATACATATACTCAAAGAAATAGAAAAGGTCCATCAGCAGAATTGATAATGAACTTATATTTCAGAAAGTTAAAAGATTCTTTGGAAGCACTACTGAAGTACAATTTTCCACGTCTCTTCTCAGGAGACCTGTGTCCTGGAGATTTGGAAGCTCCAGGATTATTTTCTGAGATTTCAGGAAATGTTTTCATTGAGGTTGCTTTGTCTCTTTCAGTTTTTTAAGCAAAAAGATGTTTTAAGGAAAAAGAAACAAAAGTAAAGTGCGCATTACAATGAACTTTTTCTAGTTCACTGAACAAGAGAAAACTAAGATACTTAGATGGTGAGGGTGGTGATATAAAGCGCCCTATCCCTGGAGCAGAGAAAGATTACAGAATTGGAAAAATAGAAAGGCTATGCTTTCCTGCAGCTATTTTTACTTCATCCCTTTTTGTTCTCTGTTTGCACTGCCCACTGTCCATTCAACACCAAGCCTATACCTGGGGCGGCAGAGTAAACATGGCGCCTGCCTTCGACTTCCGGGCTGTGAACCTGCTGCCCAAGCGGCACCCGTACATGGGCGCATCCGTGACGTCAGAGGGGTGCCGGCGACAGGCGACCGGGACTGACATGTTAAGGAGCAAAGCTAGCGCTCCTCGGACATTTTTTACTGTGGAAGTTCACGTCAGACGCAGTGTTTTTAGAGACCCATACAAATAAAATTGATGTAAAAATAATTTTAGAAGTTTGAAAAGAAAGGCGCCTAACCAGTGCCTCAACCCGGAAGCGTCCTTTCCTCGCTGCTGGGGAGCTAGCGAGGAGCAGTGATTAAGTATCGGTGTGGTGACAACCCGAGGTTCGCACTCAGTTAAGAAACAGACCCCACCCGCTGTTGTTCTTTCTTTCTCTGTTAGAGTAATAAAATGTTATATTTCCTAAGTAAAACTTTATATCCTCTGTGCGTCATGGTTTACATTCATTTCTCTTCAATGACAAAGCCCAGATTAAATCTTGACGTACGATTCACAGAACACGTGTCTCTGTTGTTCCGCAAATACTGATATTTGTTAAATGTCGAACATCTGCAAGGCACGGGGTAGGACTGTCATCCAGGAGCCGTGGAAGGAAGACACTTCCCATGGTCCCTGGAACGTTCATTGCTGCTTTGCATACCTTTCCAAAAAAGGAAGCAAAAGTACGTGATTTGACGCAGAGTGGGAAACTTGCCGTGTACAGAGTAGAATCTGTTTTCTTTCCTACTCGGGAAAGCTTTTCCTGTTACTCCGGAGCTCCTTCTTTGAACTCCCATGGCCCTCGCATATTTTACCGGTACAATAAGAATCTCATTGTTCTTACTTTATACTTATGAGTTTTTCCATTAGACTTTCAGGCCAAGAATAAATTTTTATAAAAAAATATTTCTTTAATACCTAATACATGAAGTCAGCTCAAACTGCTTTGCTCAGAACATCAAGGAGTTACCATTTTCGTGATTCTCTTCATGGACTGTGTGGTCGGTCAACTGCCCTGGCTTGGGTCCCTCTTGTTGTCACAGTGTACTCAGATGTCCACGCAGCGGGTCAGAAGGGGCTGTCCAAGGTAACTGGCTCACTTGTTTTGGGCCTTGCCTAGAGGGGATGAGACTCTCTCCCTCCACAGAGTCTTCCACGCTGTGTTCTTCTACACATGACCTCCGCTGCCCAAGAGACCGAACTCCAACAGCAAGCCCTCATCAAGCCACTGCTTGCATCGAGTTTGCTGACGTTTCCCTGGCCACACTGAGTTCCATGGGCAAGGAAGAGGTCAATACAGAGGGGAGTGATACAAGGAAACGTGATTCATTGGTGTCCATTAATGTAGCAATCACATCTAGGTTTATGGAAGTTCCTGAAAAAGAATAGAACTGATCCATTCATCAGTATGTACCCAAAAGAGTTAAAGTCAGCATACTGCAGAGATAACTGCACCCTCACGTTTATTGTGGCATAATGCACAGTAGCCAAGATATAAAACCAGCCTAGGTGCCCGTCAACAGATGAATGAATAAAGAAAACGTGGTGCATATACAAAAGGGAGTTTTATTCAGCCTTTACTGAATAATGAATGAAATTATGTCATTTGCAGAAAAATGGATGGAACTGGGGATTTATCATTGTAAGTGAAATGAGCCCAACTCAGAAAGACAAATAACACATGTTTTCCCTAATTTGTAGAATTGTAAAGAAAATGGATGACATGAAAGTAAAAGACAGAGTATTGTTAGACAAGAGGGAAGGAGTAAGGGTGAGCAGAGGGTGAGACGGTAATAATGGAGATGGATATTACTGAAGTATTTCACATGCTGCTGGGTGCGGTGGTGCATGTCTGTAATCCCAGCGCTCAGGAGGCTGAGACAGGAGGATCCCCAGAGTTTAAGGCTAGCGTGGACTACATAGTGAGTTCCAGGCCAGCCTGAACTACATAGTAAGACCCTATCTCAAAAATAAAAAAAAGAAAAGAAATATTTCACATGCACATGTGCAACTATCACATTGAAATGCAGTGTTTTGTAAAACGGATATCCACTAATAAAATATATTTTAAAATGACTTCAAGAACGAACATATTGATTGTAAATAATACCCGATACTTCACTAATTGTCCCATCAGTAACTCCATCCTACCCAGTAATCATAATTTTTATCTTCCTGCATCCTTCTCATTTACGTTTTCTTACTCCATGATTTGCATAGATAATTATCATTGTTATGACTATTATAGAAAACACCTCCAGAGATGTTGACCTTTCCCAGTCATACCAGATACTAACCTAACCCTGACTAACTTTCTTTATTCTATTAAGTAAATTGAGATGAAACTTCAGTGTGAGACTTTTGACAACGTTCTGCAGTGTAACATCAGACAACAATGACATATATTTAGTATAGATTAATGCCAAACACTAGTGTAATATTTTATGTGTAAACTAATTCATTTAATTCTTATACCAAAAAAAAAAACACCAGGGAACAGAAGATACACATGCATATAAATAAGCTCTGTAGAATGATGATGATTTCAGTGCTATGGCAAAAAGGTTAAGAGGAATAAGGAGTGCTGGGGAGTGGGGCAGGGATGTAGTTTAGACAGGTGATCAGGGTAGGTGTCTTAGTCACTTGCCTCTTGCTGAGTCACAATACCTGACACCCACAATTTAAGTGAGAGGTTTACTTCAGCTAATGGTTTTAAGAGGGTCAGTCCATGGTTGGCTGGCTCAAAGCAGAAACAGCATGGAAGAAACTGGCCCAGTCACCTGCCTCTTCTCAGCATGCCTCACCTCCCATAAGCATGTTCAGCTATGAACATATTGGACTAATCCATTGAAGAGCGTAGTGCCCCCAGGAGCCAGTCACCTTCCAAAAGTCCCACCTCCGAATGCATGAGCCTGTGGATTCCTACGAAAGGAGGTGTGTTAGAAGTGTGGGCATCACAATAACGCTTTGATCAGTAGACCTCCCAGTGCATGCACTTCAAGTTTAGATTATAAGGAGTTGTGAGAAATAAAGGAGGGAGCTTGCCATTTTATAGGAAGCATAACTTAAGGACATTTGAGTCAAAGAGACAGAGTTCACATCTCAGCTCTGCTGCTTGTGTGTTTGTAGACAAGCTACTGAATTCCATGAAGCCTCCATTTCCTTATCTGTAAAATGTTCACAATCCTAGAAAATTCCCTGTTTTATTTTTGAGCATCTCATCACTTCTCGGCCTTTTGGCTACGATCAAGTGTATCTTTAGTGTCTCTCGTGTTGTAAGTTCATAAAAGGTGCTTCTTAAAGTTGTTTCACAACAATGCACTTGGTCACATACATCCAATATCCTGCATGGTTGCCCTTGTTACCAAATGACATCAATTACACTCGCACTCTCGCCCTGAGTCACACGCTCATGTCAAGGACGTACTTGTCCATGGAGCAATAGCGCCAGCTATGAAGAACTCTTAATGAACTGAGGACTCTCAAACAGCGGTTCTAAGTAAGATCCTGAACACATATGAACTTCAGCATAGATTTGGAAGGGCATCAGACAGTTGAGTACTTATTTGTTGGCTATTTTATGTCGACTAAGTTACTTTCTGTTTCTGAACCTAGATTTCTTTACTTGTGAAATAGGGATTTCACAAGTTTATTTGCAAGACTGTGATAAGGACAGAATGAGATGGTGCATGTAAAATTCTGCGCACGGTCCTGACCCAGTAGGGGATTGCTTTATAATAGTTACTGATATTATTATGAAATCATCTGAGATAGAAGAGGTTTTCTATAAATGTTTCATTATTTACTTCTCCAAGACTCAATTTATACCAAAATGCAAGAGAAATTTTATCTTCTATTGTTCATATAATAAAGATAACATAAAGTGAGTGATGGTCCAAGTGAGATTTTAGTTTCCTGAAGATCACAGACATCTATTTTTTATCTCTGGTTAAGATCTTTCCTTTCTAATTAGTCCCAATTAGGCCCACAACAACACTGCACACATAGAAATTGATGTGGCCAAATTTTTGTACTATTTCATATGAAAATAATTGAATACTTTTTAGGCTCACAATGTGCATTCAGTAAGTTTTTTTTTATTTTGTTTCATTTTGTTTTTTGAGTCAAGGTCTCACTATGTAGTTCAGGCTGGCCTTGAACTCACTATGTAGTCCAGACTGGCCTCAAACTCATGATGATTCTCCTGCCTTAGCCTTCCAAGTGCTGGGGTTCCAGGCATGTGCCACCATGCCTGACTTCAATAAATATTTTAAATGAAGAAGTCATTATATTATTTTGAGTATGAAAATCTTCTGTGTCCACTAATAGGTATTTTATTTCCAATAATCTTACTTGTTTTATCATTGGTAGAATTAATTCAGAGTCTTATTATCTCTAAGAACCTACCAGAATTAAATGCTGCCAGACAAAATTTTCCAGCGCTCTTCAAAGGGTAAATACGGTTAATAAAACATTTTGAAACAATGAAATCATTTGGCTAAATACTTAAGAAAATTGTACTATTAGGGAAAACAAGCAAATTAAGTACTTGGTACTTCATTTGGGCTAATATTGAATTGGCTAAGACATTTCATTCTTTGACTAGGATTTGTAATGTGTCTCAGACTGCCATGGCAAAAACTCATGGTGTGTTTGTGTATCATGCATACATATGTACAGTCACATATGGCTTAAATATGGGGATGTATTTGGTGAAGAACAAACTGTGTGGACATCACGGAGTGCACTCACATGAACCTGCATGGCACAGCTTGCTACTTGTGTACTTGGGTACCGGGGGGTCGACCTCAGGACCTCGCGCGCCAGCAGGCGCCCGTGCCGCTGAGCGATATCACCGGCCCCTTTTTCGTATGTGGGTTCAGGGAGTCGAACTCGGGCTCTCGCGCTTGCTGGGCAGGCACTTAAGCCGCTGAGCCATCTCACCGGCCCTACATAAACATCTTTATAAGTAGGCGTAAGTGCTAAACAATAAAAAGTACAGTATAGTAGATACATAAAATAATAGTCCTATCATGCAGCATTATAAATTGTACCTAAATTTACATACTACACTTTTATACAACTAGCACTCAGTACGTGTGTTTATACCAGCAGCACCACAAGCGAGTACCGTGTTGCCCCTCAGTGTAACAGTGGGGCAGCTACCATGTTACGAGGCCGAGGAATTCTTTAACTCACTATAATCTTATAGGGCCACCCCTGTACGTTTGGCTGGTTGTTGACTGAACATTGTTATGTCATCCATGACTGTGCACATATGCATGTGCATGTATGTATATCTACACACGTTATTATATACATGTGTCATCTAAAATTGAGACCCTGAATCCTTGTGTTATTGTTACTCACAATTAAAATTACTTTTAAAACATTTATTTCAAAGATTTTATCTTAGAATGGAAATAAATGTTATCGAATCAGTCTCCTTCTTCCATTCTACACAGAAATTAAAGATGATGGAGGTGGTGGGTTGACACACATGAAAGTTAATCTTGCTAAGCAGGTACCTTAAGAGATAGTGATTGATAATTAAGTGCTCGGCTTTCCGATGAAGTGCACTGAAATGAGAAGCTAAAATCGTTAAATAAAAACTCAAAAAGGAGTTTTTCTAAGTAGAAAAGCAAGTGTGGGTTCTGGAGAAGAACTGAAAAGATGGTTAAAGATACAGGAAGACACTTCTTACATTGGCTATGACGCAGCTGAGACGCCAGGGAGTCCTGGACCATGGGCGTGCGCAGCTCTTCTCAGTATTCCCAATAGTAAATGGGAATGTATTTTATATAGGATGAGAATAGCATAGGACAATTCAAATATCAAAAATCTTCCTTTGGGTTAGAATTATATCCAGTACAGCAATAAAGTTTACTTTTATTAATTCAAATACTTGCTGGTTTCTGGTCATTTCCTTTGTGCCAGGCACAGTTCTCAACAGTTCATTTACTTCATCTGATTTATTCTCATACAACCCTTTGAATATTGTTTTCTACAACTATAGCTGGGAAAACTGAGTCAGGGGCAGCTAAGTAATATATCCAAAGTTCAAGTAGTCAGTGAGTGGGAACACAGAGATCTAGTAAACTCCAAAATTCTTGATAGTAAGTGGTAAGCTATGAAAATGGAAACTCTGAAATACTATATTGAATTACATTCAATGAATTATTATTCAATCCATGCAGATCTTGAGAAATGCTGTCTTTCAAAAATCAAGACACTGACCAGATAGGAAAGGGAGGGAATGTAAGAAATCATACCCAATACTGCATCAGACAATGGCAAATTCCTAATCTCAAGATATACACTTACCTGAATGTTTTTGCATCAAAACTCAATAGGGGAAATATTCCCATCTTGGTAGGAAGAACCTGAGCTCCGAGCATGTCTCAGGCACAGAGAGAGGACAGTTAGCCTATGAACAGGAAGATTATGGAAGTGTGGAGAAGGGAGGTTCCCAAGCCAGGAATCAGGTCACGAACACACCATTACTATGCTGCCCATGTTGCCACTGACCACAGGTCTCACCCAGATGTTTGTGAGAAAGTTGGACTGTCGATGACTATTTAGGCCAGAGAAATCTGGGAAATCTAGCAACATGCACTTGTCCCAGACCTCCAAGCCTTAGATCCCAGGGAAGTGCATTGCACACTTACTTTCAACAGTCTTCCCAAGGAACATTCCTATAAGAGAGTCTTTCTCCTCCAAACTCTGCTCTGTCCACAGTGTCCCATGGCCCACCATGATAAGAGAATCGCTCCTACCTGGGGTTCACTTAGATACCTTCCAAAGGTAGAGGAGACGGCCAATTAAGCTGTCCAGGTAATTGTTCTCTCGTGTGATGACAATAGAAACACACAAGAGATTTCCCTACTGATTCCATTTTCACATTATGGACCCTATATTCCAAAAATATGTTTAGGCAAGGAATTGCCAGAATAGGGATGACCCTTATACAACATCTGAATCTAAAACTTTTCCTATGAATTGATATATCTTTTCTCTTACACATGGAATGTTAGACAATACATATTTCATTAAAATGTTATACATTTAAATTACTCACAGACATCATCATAAGCTTAAGCACAGATGGTTGTATAATTTTCCACTTAAACTAATTCACCTCTGTTGGTTTTTTCTTTGCTTTATTGGATTTTAAGTGGAATTTAAACTTTTGCTGTGAAGTACAATTCTGAAGTCAGTGTGCAGTATCACACTTCAGAGAATTTCTGTAAAATGAATTTCTAAAAAGGAACATTACTTCATTAATGTAAATGGACTTTCCTAGATGCCCATCCTCATTGATTTTATTTATAATTTCCTAACATGAAGAAAATTAGATTTTTTTGAATCTTATTGATATAATTTTATCCTTTGACTTTCAGCAATGTCCTTCCCTGTTCAGAGGCCAGATAAACATTTAACTATGTTTCCTTAATTGTTTTTCTTTCTTGGCTTAGCATTATACTAAAAAAATCCAGAATTTATTTTAATTTATGGTGAAATATGTTTAATTTTCCTTACTTTGCTATTTAATCTTTAAAAATATTTGATCTTTTACTAGTTCGTACCTCCTGTATCATACATTGCATATAAGGTTTATGAGCCAATTTGGTTGTAATGGTCTGTCTCTACCCTAAGCATTACAGGCAGTATTCAAAACTGTTATGTAATTTGCATATACTTTTAATTTTGCATCTTATCATATTGCAGTAAAATTGTTTATCTTGACATCACATCTGTCACATCTCCTGCTAGACCATGAGGTTCCCAAGAATGAGGTCTATGTTATTCATCTTTCTTGGAACACTGCCAGGTGTCTATGGGATGTTGTTAATGTAAATTAGGAATGAGTGGGGCCGGTGAGATGGCTCAGTGGCGTAAGCGCCTGCCCGGCAAGCGCGAGGTCCTGAGTTTGACCTCCGGTACCCACATACGAAAAAAGGGCCGGTGATATCGCTCAGCAGCACGGGCGCCTGCTGGCGTGCGAGGTCCTGAGTTCGACCCCCCGTACCCACAAAAAAAAAAAAGATGAGTGAATATAACTTGGGTTTGATCATTGAAAAGCCATATATTCAACTCATTTCTGTGGCTAGCAGTTTACTGACAGCCTTGATTCTGATAACTTTATGTTTGTCTGATATCAAATAGTGGAGCAGTTTCCAAGCAGTTGTGCAGTGGCAGCTGCCAGGTTGGCTTGTCACACTCCAACAGATTCAGATAGTGAGGAAAAAAATAAGCTCAGCGAATTTAGAGATTTACAGATTTAGGCAATAAGAGCTTCACGGTCGCAACAGTTCTTTGTCTCTGAAGTCCCCTAGCATGCTGTGGATGCAGATGCAGGAGGGTGACGTGCGCATAATTTGATCTGAAGATGCCCCAACTTACAAACGGCTGCTGGCTCCTCCACATCCTCTCTGCCAGAGGAGGTATCTTTATTGTTTTGGAAAGTCGGCAAATATTCTTCCTGGTGGGGAAGGAGATGCCTGTATTTCCACTGCCCTGGATTTTCCTGACAGGGGAATCTCTTAAACTTCACACCGTCATTTGCTTATGAGAGGAGATCGATTCTCCAAGACAGAAAAACAAGTATCTTGGTAAAATTCAATTAATAATCATAAAGGTCCACTTCGTGACTTCTTCGTCAAGGAAAGAAAAATAGTTTCATGATGTTAAGGGTGTCTACTCCAAAAAATAGAATATTCATGTAAGGATCTTTCAGAAAAATTAGATCCAAGAACAATTAGGCCCGACTTTATATTTAAACTACTGTACAATAAATTATTTTTGTTAACTTCCCAGAGGAAATGTGGCACTCTAGTATTCATTTGATTACTTTTGCTATTTTCATATATTTATTTAGATTCATTTTCTCTTTTGTAAATCAGCCTTATATAGAGTTTGTAATAATGTGTTTTTCTGGAGAGTGGATGAAATTCCATAAAATGTGAGCTCCAGGACTGGGGATACGACTCCCTGGTAGAGTTCTTGTCTTGTCCTGGGCCTTGTCAGGAGGCCCAGGATTCTATCCACAGCATGAAAAAAAAAACAGTTAATAGTGTAGTTCACATTGTTGCTTTATTTTCCTCATATTGCTGCTTATCCTATAGTTTCACTGTGTCATTTTTGAAGATATTCAGTCTTTAGAGCCCTGACTTATTTTCATTTGCGACTTCACTTATTACTGATTTTTAAGCTTGTTGCACTCTTTTTCACTTACACATCAAAATCATTTGTGTTTTCTTAGCTATATTTATCAACTTTCTTTATCTATTTTTACTAGTACATGTTTATAGTTTAAATGTGTTTCATTCATTACTTTTGATCTCAATGCAGCAATATTTTATGCATTGTGAAACAATACAAACTTATTGTTATATTCTGAAAAAGTTATCTAATCACTATGTCATTTTGACCACGGAGTGTTTTTTCAATAAGATAGTGCATATTTCCTTTATTAAAGATTTTCATCTCAACTATATCTTTTCCTAAAGTAAATTTTTGTTCCATTGTTCTTTTTTCAATCTCTGTACCAGTTCCATGATGATTAATTATTGTTCAAATTGAATATATCTTATTAACATTTCTTTCTACAGAGCTCTCAGTGTCAAGCTTTATTCTCAAGGATGAATATTAGTATCATTTTACAAGTTCCTTTCACTACCAACACATTCCTCTTCCAAAGTCCTATTGGTGTTTGGACTGAAATTAATCTTAAACAAATTGCTTAGTTAAGAAAAGACAATTTTTCAGTATATCTTCAGATAAAGGAAATGATCTTTTTTTTTAAGATTCAAGAATCCTTTTGCCTCCATCAGTTTAAGTTTTGCTTTTTCCACTTCCTATCATGTTACATTGGGTTTCCGCTGCAATCCTTCAGCCCTCATCAACTGTTTCAACGTATGCATCGCTTCATAGCTTCCCCATAAGTTCTTAGGAAAGGTCTCAGAGCAGTTCTTTAATTCAATATTCAATTTTCTGAAGCACGCAATTTGACTTTTATTTCCACTATGATTTTTCTAATTCTTAGGTTTACAGAGGATGCTGGGGTCACGTCTGCAGATGAAGCAGGTGTCTGACTCCCCACACATCAGCTGCTGACCTTCCTGAAGCATCTCGTGTGGGTGTGGCAATCCATTGATCCACTTCCCTGGGTGTGCCTCAACCTAGGAAATGCAGGGACCTGTTGAAAACCCTACTTTTATTTATCACTTTCTTCCAAATGTAGAATACAGTGTGGAACAGAACAATGAATCAGCATTCAGTCCCGAATTTGGAGTGTTTAGCCTGTGAACAGAGTCCTACAAGCTACCAAACCCCACCTTCTACTAACTCAGCAAAGAACATGCAGCTTCTTAGAATGCAGGGTTCACTGTGTATCCCGGAGCCTCTGTAGACCCACAGGCTAAATACCAGCAGCATACTAGGAACCCAGAGAATATTGTACTATAAAATTAATCAATGCAACCGTGTTCCTTTAATACGTCACCTAAAGTGCATTTATTTCTTTATGAATGGATAAAGAAAATGTGGTATTTACACACAAAGGAATAACTACTCTGCCTTAAACAAAGATAAACTTGAGTCATTTGTAGGAAAATGAATACAACTAGAGACCATAATGTTAAGTGAAATGAATCAGGCACATAAGCTTAAATATCATACATAAAACCCCAAACTATCACATGTGAAGCCCCAAAGTATAAATACAGAGCAAAACAAAAGATAGATAATAGGAAGTAGGGAGATAGATCTTTCTCAAATGGGAAGGAGATCAAGTGATGAAGAGAGGGGGCGTGGAGGAGAGGGAAAGAGGATGAAAAGAGGATGAATTAAGGTGTGCTGTGTACATGTATCAACTCCTCACCAGGAATGTAACTACGTACTGCAAACAGGTACTAACAAAAATAAAATTAAAAAAAAATAAGAATGCAAGAAAAAGATATTAATCACAATCACTTATAAAAAAAGAGAAAAACATAGTATCATCCAGGAGTTTTCTTTAATTTATGAGCCTCTGTCGTGACCAATTCATTAATCCCTGAATATTTGCCCTTCATGTGAAGTTGTGTGCAGGAACACCCCTCTTCTGCATCTGCATCCTATAGATGATTTGAAGATCAGAATAAAGTAGGTTCTGGTCCTCTGTGGAAGCAGACCCCTCTGATTTAAGGGCCACATCACTCTTTTCTGGGAATAGGTTTTCATAGCTATGGACATTTTAAATTTTACATAGTGAAGCATTTCTGCTGGTTGGGCCTTGACTCATAAAAACATTAAGGATCCAATCAGGTAAAATAAATAGCATTTAGAGATTTATTTCTTTCTTTCCACCCCTGTACCAATGCCAGCTACAAATGCCACACGAATCCTAGGTTTCAGGCTGCAGCAAGGGGAGGACTGAACGAGATCACTAACAGATGTTAGTGTTGAAAAAGACCATAGATAAAATCTAGGCTTACAACTCCATCTCTAATTTCCCTAGACAAAACTCTAATAACTGCAAATCAGCTGTTCTCCCAAAAAAACTTTCTGTTTTCATGTCTAAGTTAAAATTAAATTTTAAAATATAATATCAAAAGAAGAAAGAAAAATAAAATAATTACTAAACAGGATAAAATGGGAGATCTTTTTAAAAATAATTTCTTGCTTTTGCTTTCTCTTTCTCTCTCTCTCTCTCTCTCTCTCTTTCTTCTGACATGCTAGGTGGTAAGTGAATATTGAATATTCAGGGTGAAATGTCACATATCTACAGGCACAAAAATACTCGTGGATTGCTTGACCTATCGGTTTATTAGGTCACAACTGTATATCAAGTTTCGAGATACTTCTCATATATTTGCCTGGTTTTGTACCTGTCCTGAGCTTATTTTAGAAGTGCATAGCCACAGCACATCTGAAATACATTCCATAATTAGTAATGGCTGGGGAAGAATATCTTCTTCCACCTGTCTAGGGCATCTTGGATTTCCTTGTTCCTTAGGCTGTAGGCCAGTGGATTTAACACGGGGATTATAATAGTGTATAAGACTGATGCCAGCTTCTTTTGGCTCAGGGAATCTCCAGAGTTCGGATACATATAAACAAGGATCCCTGAGCCAAAGAAAAGTGTTACTGTTGTCAGGTGAGAAGTACAGGTGCTGAAGGCCTTAGATCTGCCTTTGGCTGAAGTGATGCGCAGAATGGTGGCAATGATGTAACCATAGGAGACCGTGATGACCAAGACAGACAGGAGGCCAAAGATCACTAGGAGCACAGAGGTCATGACTTGGAAGAAAAAGGTGTCAGAGCAGGATAAGATCAGCAGTTGTGGCAGGTCACAGAAGAAATGGTTGATGACATTTGGCCCACAGAAATGCAGATGCAGCAAGGCACACAGTTGGATAAATGAGCCAAAGAATCCCATTGTGCAAGATCCTGCTGCCATCTGCACACAGAGGGTGGGGGACATGATAGCCGTGTAGAGCAGGGGGTTACAAATGGCAGCATAGCGATTGTAAGCCATGGCCGCCAGAAGACAGCACTCAGACAGACCCAGGCTAGAGAAGAAGAAGTACTGTGTGATGCACCCCATAAAGGAGATAAACTTATGCTTCTTGAAGAAGTCTGAGAACATCTTGGGGGCTATGGTGGAAACATAACAGATATCCAGGAACGACAGGTTGCTGAGGAAAAAATACATGGGTGTATGTAGATGGGTGTCCATCTTGATGAGGATGATGAGGCCCACATTCCAGGAGACTGTCATGACATAGATCCCCAGGAACACTGCAAACAGGGCAATGGTGAGCTTTGGAAACTCAGAGAATCCCAAGAGAATGAACTTTGTAACTGTTGTAGTGTTCCTTCCCCCCAGCCACTGCACTGGTGGTCCTACTCTCTGCAGGGAAAAAAACAGAACAAATCTCTAAGTTAGTAGCTGTCCCATTTTCTGTGGAAATAAACCACCTTTTGTCCACACAAAATACATAAGCAAGAGGAGCTCTGAGCTGCCTCAGGGAAACTTTCCCGGTTGGCTTTGCCACTAAATAGCTACAATGGCCAAGAGTGTCAATTCTTCCACATGTACTTAGGATAATTAAACATTTTAGTATCAACACACCAGGCTTTTAGGAGGACACAAAGTACAAAAACATCTGGAAGGGCCTTTTTAAAGATGCTAAATAATTTTTTGGACTCTATTAAAGGAATTATATTCCCCTTGTACAACTTAGTGACTAAGAATTTAAATGTCACGCAGCTGTCGTGGGACTGTGGCTTGGCTACCTATGAGGTTTATGACTCTGAGAAAGTTATGTAATATTTTATACCTGTCATTCTACCTGAGAAATAGGGATAGAGGAACCCAGTTAATAGTGTTTACTTTATATTAAATTAGTGAAGTATCTGCCCTGCACGAAGTAAGAATTATATGAAATGGTGTCATTAGGGGATATCTTTCTAGTACAGTTTTGAAGCACTCTTTCAGTTTGTGGAAAATTGTAAATGAAAAAGTTTAAAGAATTATAGAAAAAACACCCCCTGACTACCAGATCTGGGAGATACAATCCTTCTCCTGGACAGGACTCTTGTACCATGACATCACAGAGTTCTCTCAGAAATGAGAAGCCACAAACATCGCAGTAACTGCATTCAGCCTCCCCTAGGTCCTGGGCTTTGGTCATGAATCCTTCTGGTCTCTGTTGCAAAAGAGGATTTTCCAGGGTCCAGTGTGGAGAAAGAAGGGGCAATTCTGAAAACACTCTTTTCAGTGAATTATTCTCAAGAGCGACGTGTAAATGTGAGCGCTCCCAGGTGATTCTGATTCTCCACACTAGCACAAGCCCCTCATCCCATGAATCAAGTTCCAATATTCCTTTCCAGACTTTCAGAGATCTGGCTCTTTCAGGGTAACCATTGTCATTTATTATCCAAACTGGAAAATTTGGAGCATGAAATGGAAGCTATTAATAATATCTAGTAATTATACCTATTAAAGGAGTGCAGCGTGATATTTCAGCACATGTGTACAGTATGCACTGATGAAATCAGAGGAATTAGCATTCCTTTCTCCTTGTCATTTCTTTAGGTTTGAAGTCTTTGAGCTCCTTTATCCTAGATCTTTATAAAATACATAATCGGTTCTTATGAACTATAGTCATTTGACTGTGCTTTGGAGGATGAGAATTTATCCATTCTGTTTTTATACTCATTATCCAAACTCCCTTAATGCTCCCTCCTGTGACATTTCCCAGGCTGTGGAAATCATTATAGTAGATGAATATAAGCTTTTTATCTCCTACGTATGAGAGAGAACATGAAGTACTAGCCTTTCTGGAACTGGCCTGCTTCACTGTCCTCCGCTACCATCCATTTTTCTGGAAATGACAGGATTTTATTTTTCTTTATGGCCATGGACGTACAGTTTTCCCGGCACTATTTGTGGAAGAGGCTGTCTACGCTTTGGGCACATTTGTAGAGAGAATCATTTGGCAGTAGATGTGTGGGTTTATTTCTGCATCCTCTATTCTGTTCAGTGGTCTCTATACGTCTGTCTCTAGGCTAAAACTATGATGTTTTAATGAAAATGATTCTATGACTTAAAATTAAGTATTAGGATATCCCAAGTTTTGCTTTCTTTGCCCAGGATTGCTTGGCTATTCCAGGTCTTTTTGTGATTTTATATGAATTTTAGAATTGGTTTTCTATTTCTATGAAGAATGTCATTGGTATTTTGATGAGAATTGCACTGAATCTGTAGACCACATTGTGTAGCACAGACATTTGTAAAATATTCATTCTTCCAATGCACGAACATAGGAGATCTTTCCACATTTTAACGCGTTCTTCAATTTCTTTCTTCATTGCTCAAGATTACTTTGCTCTCTGGGGTATTTTGGGGTACCATGTGTACTTGAGGGGGTTTTTTCTATTACTGTGAAGAATGACATGGAATTTTGATGAGGATTACATTGAACCTGTAGGTTATTGTGGTAATATGGACATTTTCATATCAGTCCTTCCAATACATGGACATAGCGTATCTTTCTACTTATTTGTGTTACCTTTTGTTTCTTTCATCAGTGTTTTATAGCTCAGCATACAAGTCTTACATCTCCTTGGTTAAATTTACTCCTAAGTACATTTTATATGGTGTTAAAAATCAATTTTCTTATTATCTTTTTCAAATTATTTATTGCTAATGTATAGAAATGTTTCTGATTTTTATGTTGATTTTATAACCTGCAACTTTTCTGAATGAATTTACCAGTTCAAACTATTCTTTGGTAGATTCTTATGGATTTTCTCTAAAATTGTTCCAGCTGGGACTTTCAGTACTCTACTGTTTTTTGTCAATTCAAGGGATTGAACCTTGGTCTCACACTTGCTAGGCAAGCATTCTACCACCAGGCTATACCCCAGTGCCTTGGTTACTTTTCTCTCATTGCTGAGACAAAATACCTGATGCCCAAAATTAAGGAAGGAAAGGCTTATTTAGCTCACAGTTTGTGGAGGTTTCAGTCCATAATCAGCTGGCTCCAAGGCAGGGCGGCGTGGCAGAGGGGCAACAGTTCATGGTAGCAGAATATACAAAAGCAGCAAGAGCAAAAAAGGGGGAGCAAGCCTCTTTTCCTTCCTTCTATTGTACCCAGGCTGCCCATCCTAGGGCAAGTGTAGCACTCCCACCTCCAATTCCAGCACTAGACAATGAGCCAATCACAAACTTTAGATTCAGCCGCCTCTGAAAAGCCCACCCCCCACGACCGCATGAGGCTTTGAGGGGACATCCAGACACAAACCATAACACCCAGCCTGCAAGTACTCTTGTGAATAGAAGTGATGAGAATAGGTTTTCTTGTCTTATTTTTAGTCCAAGAGGAAAAGCCTTCAACTTTCCACCATTGTGATGTTAGCTGTAGGGAAACACAGTTTAATGGCCTTAGGGTACACAAATAAAATCTAAGTATTGAATACAGTTGTCAATTTATGGGGAAATAATTTTCTACAATTTTTGCAATAAAATGTATTCAATAATTTTTTAAATTTACTTAAAAGATATATTCTGATATGTACCAGAAATATTTGGATGATACCGTAAAATATCTAGTTATGCTTTTAGATGAAAATGAAAACTCTCTCTGCATTCCAGACAAATTATACACTTATTGGAATGATCCCTCTTTTGAGTTGTTGGGAATCCTTTTATACTCCTTGATATATCCAAATTTAGGGGAATCTAGGGCCTCCTGAAGTTATGTTTGCCTCTCTTTAACTAATAAAATATATTATGACAAATATTCTGTAGCTAGTCATATATATACTTGAGCATTTATTGATTTAGGGATTATATTTTCTCTGGAATATGGTGGACAAAGTAAATATTTAAGACCTAGAATGCATGATCTTAGTTTGTCATGAGTCAAGCCATAATCCTTAACTTGTCATGAGTCTAGAGCTATAGTAACTCAAATTATATAGGCAATAGCACAGACTCAGTTCTGCCGCAGCAATAACCAAAAACTTAGTAGCTCACAAAAACAAAGCTTTATTTCTTATAAATCATTCCATCAGGAATCAGGTCATTTCATCTCACTCTAACACCACCACTGGTAGAACACCCACTGTCTACCACACTGCCCGTTCTAGTGGCAAAGGGATAAAACACACATAGCAAAGCACGAACTATTTCTTAAGGCTTGTACCTATAAACATAGCATGTCATTTCTGTTCCTATTTAATTTGGCCAAAAGGTTTCATGATCAAAAATGGTTTTGAGCATTTTCAGAATGCAATTCTGATTCACAAAAGAGAAAAGGAACAGTAATAAAACTTACTGCCATCTATCCTTCTAGCCACATAATATTTGGTTTCTTTCTCTTCCCACCTGACTTCTATAAAAGAGGGAATCCAAACTCTTCCCAGACATAGCTTTATGCTCAAGATTCAGGATCTTTGAGGATTTTCTAGCCATCTCATAATAATGCCTAAATGCTTCTTGACTTAGAAACTTGTGAACTAAAAGACACACCCAGTATTCAGTGGTGGAACATGGATTGGATAATGACAATAAAAATCCCTTTAGAAAGCGAAAAAAATGAAGATGTGAGCACTCCGTGGTTTAGCAATTTCAAAATCCCACCAGGAAGATCTTTGAAGAAACTACACACTGGAAATGTCAATTATGCTGTGACCGGGATTCTCTACAATCTATTATTTTCCATGCCACTTCCATATTCTGTACATCTTTTCTTGAATGTTTATCCTTGTTGGCTACATTTGAAGAAAAAATTGAATATCTCCTTGAGAGTTAGAACAGCTATTTGAGTCGGCTACCTAGATGTAAAGATTATTGGCCAAGAATTCTTTTAAGTCTTAAGTAGTGAAAGGTCTCTATGTCCAGATTAATACTGCTTTCTTATCTACTTGTTAAAGTCACCCCCTTTGTTAACAGGCAGATTCATGATTCTTTCACAGATTACCCCACTCCTTCTCATGAATAGGTCTGTATATCTCTATCTCTACAAATAACTTAAGCCAATTAAGATTCTCTAGAGAAGCACACTCTAACTCCCAAAAATTATTTTCTACGGACTGTATTGTTGAATTCAAAAGATTAACTGAGCATCATCTTTAAATATTTAGAGGTTTTACTAATATCCTTGATTTTGTTCTTGATGCAAGACTAAATTATGTTGGCCTTTTTATTGCAGTCCCTTTAATTTTTACCTTTTCTGCTTGGAAGTAAAAATCAGTTTACTTTTCGATATTTCCAAGTCTGTAATATGTGTTGAAAGAAAACACCTTCCTATATTCTCTTCTATTCTAGCTTATAAATTGACCAGTTGTTTTGTGAGCTTCTCCTACTTTTGTAGGACCTCGTTTAAATGCATCCATCAGAAATCCAGTCGTGTTACAATGTTCTTGTGCCCCTGCCAATATTACTTACAAAGATATTCTTCACAGCTCTCTTTCTGGGTAAGATCTGGGCACATGGCCAAAAGCACTGACTTGTCTTGGTCCTGTGTTTCAGCCGTGCCCTTGGTCCTCAGGAGAGCCGAGAGCTCCATCAGAAGATGCGCTTCCAACCAGGCATTCTCTTAAATGTGTCCTCAGGGTCCAATGAGGAGAAGGAAGAAGCAATTAGCAGACAGCAACATTGTCCATTAATTATTCTCAAGAGTGTTGAATGAAGTAAGTGAGTGTGAACCTTCTCAGCAGCTCTTCTGAATCCTTACCTGGGCCCCTTGTGATCTAATTAAGAGCCATCATTCACATAAGTCTTTCTGTATGAAAACACTATTCTAAGCATTCTACATATATTGATGTAATATGGCAGCCTTGGCAGCAGACACTGCTATTATGCTCATGTCCCATAGCCCAGAGCTTAACCTAGTATACTCTCTTGTGTATAATGCCTAATTCAATCAACTTCCAAGTTTTCTTTTCAAACTGGAAGTAGAAGTGATCTTTAGAGTTATCAAGACAGACTTCAATTTGGCTTTCATAGTTAAAGTCAAGTTACTCATCATGAAGTACTTAGAATACAGTGTTACCATAGTTTTCTTAGTAATGAGTAAATGCTACCATGATTAATTTTTACCTGTTTTGGTAGGGAATACTTTCACAAGTTTGAACTATTCCCTTTTCTTGATAATATACCATGGCCATATTCCAAGTAATTTACAAATGCTTCATTAGCATAATTTTAGTGACTGCATAATATGCTATTTTATGGTCATATTGCAACGGCAAGCAGAAACACCAAAACAGCACCCAGGATTTGGAGGCAGATTTATTTACGTTGACGGGCACTGAGTGGGATCATTCCCAGAATATCAGGCCCCGATCTCTGGTGGTCTAGGGCTTTTATATGATGCACAAGCAGGAGGGACAAAGGAGGTACAAAGGCAAGACAGAACAGCCTGGCAGTTCTTCTGATTAGCTAGCAGGGTGAGATCATCGGTTACAAGGGGAGATTAATGATCATCATTTTATGAAGCATGGTACAATGGTGAAATCAGGCACCCTGTATGTTTGATTACGCTTTCGTAGTTACAGGGGTCAAGAAAGTAATTACAAAGCCATGAAGCAGTTACAGAGCTAGGCAGTTTCAAAAGAACAAAGTTTTAAAAACAGCAATTTCTCTTGTACAGTTTTTCCTTTTCAATATCATAGTTTAGGGCCAGTGAGATAGCTCAGTGGCATAAGCACCTGCCTGGCAAGCGCGAGGTCCTGAGTTTGACTCCCAGTACCCACATACAAAGGAAAAAAGGGCCAGTGATATTGTTCAGCAGCACAAACGCCTGCTCAGAAGCACGAGGTCCTGATTTCGACCCCCAGTACTCATAAAAGAAAAATCATAGTTTACTTGACAGTATCATTGTTGTTAAACATTTAATTTCATAACCAAATTTTTAAAATTTAAATATTATAAACAAAACTCAGGTGTCGAAATTTTATCAGCTGAAAAATACAATTTCTTCCAATGCCAGTATCTAAATTTGACAGCCCAAGCTCCCATCCAGCATGACTCTATAAGCACAATATTTTCCACATTCTCCTCCCAAGAGACTAGGAAATTATCTCTGAAGAGTCCAAATAAATGCTGTGTGTTCGGAAGGTCACCCCAGGTTGTCATTGCCATCACAATCAGAAATCAGTTTCTAGATTTCTGCCCTGATTTTTAGAAAATCTCTCATCATTTCTTCCTCTTCTATTTTTTCACTCACTTTATTCCATGGGGATAGCTAATATTGAGTTTGTAATACAGTTACCAGGATTTTACTGAAAGTTTGGCAAAAAACAGAAGTAATGCTAATTTGAAGGGAAGCCAACCAGTAGACAGATCTGAGAGGTCCTCTTTCTACAGGCCATGCCCTCCTCATGGGTCTCCTGTCCTCCAGGGCCTTGCTGGTAGCACAAGCCAGCTTGCTTCCCTCCAGGGTGGCTGCCTGGACCATGGCATCCTGATAAGTCTTTAGCTTCCAAGCAGCCAAGCACAGGTAAGGAACCCTCTTCACCACCTCCTGAAAACAATCAACAAACTCACTGAAGCACCTGCTGTGACCATGTAGTGAGGCATTTTCTCTGAAGATGGAGTATGTACAGGCCCCCTGAACCAGCTGCTGGGAGTGCTTTCGTTCTGTTATGGTTCATGTATTAGTCAGGGTTCTCCAGATAGAGCCAATAAGATGTGGCGAAAGAAAGAGATACATACATAAACAAGAGGGGATTCACTAGGGGATTGGGCTCCTGTGACTAGAGAGGCTGAGAAATCCTCAGAAATGTTGACTGTAAGCTGCAGAGTCAGTGAAGCCAGCAGCAAGGGTGTTCAAGTCCAAAGTCCTCAGGTGTCACTGTCAATCTGAGGACAGAGGCCTCAGAACCTGGAAGGCAATGGTACAAGTCCTGGTGTTCACAAACCAAAGAACCTAGAGTTCTCAAATCCAGTGAAAGTAGAAGGTGGTACTGTTGCAGAAATCTGATATCAAACCAAATGGGACTCTTTGCACCTGAGGATTTGGAAGACAACTTTTATTACGCTAGCAGGCTGATGAGAACTAGGTTTCAAATCATCAGTGTAGAGTCAGCTTAGTGTTCAGTTTAAATACATTTTTGAAAGCTGGAAATACAAAGCTACTTGCAGTCTATTATATGATTGGTTACATAGGCTAAGGCAAATGTTGTCAGGCAGATTTGTTCTGGGCGGGCTCTGCTAGGGAGGGGGCTGTCCGAGTGGGCAGGTGAAATCAGGCAAGCACGTCCTTGACTGGGTTATTCTGTCCTAGGTGGAAAGTTCCTGGAATAGGCAAGCAAAACAGAATATGTTTATAGGGGAGAAAGTACAGGCGATGCAGCTGGGTGCAGTCAGATAAGGCTGAGTCAAACCGTCTCTGAGCTATAGCCGGCATGGTGGTGAAGGCCAGCTAAGTCTGACTACGTGACAGGCAGCGTGAGCTTAGGCAGAGGCTACTAACTGATTCCTAATTTCTGCTACGAAATTTCTTTAAGTTTGCCATTACAGTATCCCAGCTCCTGGAGAGACAGAGAGAGAGGATATGTAAGAAAATTAAAGAACTTAGCATTTTTAGAAAAACTGGTCAATGATAAGCTGAAATAACAAATACTACCATAAAGTTTCAGCTTATGCGCAAGTTTCTGAAGTATGGTGGGTTATGCATTCACAAAAACCATGACTCTAATGCACATTTTGTTCATTGCTCTGCCAGTGAGAAAATAAATTTCTGAAGACAGAGAAATGACAAGAAAGCACAAGCCTAAGAGGGTGATGGGCTGGGCATTTTCCCAGGAGGGATCTTGTAAACCCTGTGGCCTAACACCTGGATGTTCATTCGCCAGTATTTGAGGGGTAAGAGAAAAAGAAAATGTGAGAGGTTGGATGAGAGATACTCCATGATACTGAAACAGGTACCATCAAAGGGTGACATTCTCAGGGACAAAACAGAAAAAAAAACTTTCCCACAAAATGAGACAACGACATGCACAATGTCTGTGGCCATCATACTAGAGCTAAACAAAGTATTAAGAATTTTCCCCTGATAAGTCTTAACTGGAAACATCTACCTTTTAAATTATGTAGCATAAATCCTATCATAGTTGTGTCCCCAGAAAAAAATAAGTCAAAAACATTTTAAAGGATTTTGGACTGGTACTGCCCCAAAGGTACTTGACAGAATTAATATAAATTACTTCTGGAGGAACACATTTTTAATTCAAGCTTCAGTGATTCCTGAACCTGAAGTTCATGAGAACATGAACTTCTGTTTATAATTCATTCAACACACAAATAAATATGGTGTCTTGAACAAGAATCAGTGATGTGAGCAAACTGCAGAATCAGACATGCAAAACTAAGTATTGAAACTATTAGGTAATGATAACTTAAATAAGTATAATACATTTAAAGAAAGGATGCCACTGAAAGTATGGTCAAACAACATGAGCCTCAAAAATGACTATTTGGAAAAAAAATAATGTAACCTTTAGAAATGAAAATATTTATGACTGTAATCTGAACCTCAATGGACGCACTAAACAGGAGTTACTATGGTTTGTCGCAGAATGAGTTTATTGTATGAGAGAGAGAGCTGTAAAAATTAAATGGAGCACAATACAGACATGCAAAGGATGGGCTTTTCAGTGACGTGGAAGATAAAGCGAAAAGATCCAATAAACATTTAAGTGGGGTTCCAGAGACACAAAATAGAAATACAGAGGCAATTTTTAGAATACTAGCAGTTCTCTAACAGACACCAGGCCTATCTACAGATCATGACAGCAACTGTGTCAGGAGGACATCACACAATGCCTGAGGCGAAGATATTCTTCTGGTCACCACTTGGCCTGAACCCTTCATGTTTTCCATCCCTGGACAGGTTCCAATGTGGGAAAGAGAAAACTTCCCAAAACTGCCTCTCTCCTCCTCTCCATGTATTTGCCTAAGATAGTAACTCAGAGCATGAGTTCAAGTCACTCACTTCTGCACAAGTCTTTAGCCTGGACACCATAGGACAGACTTGCAGGTAATGGAGAATTCGATGCAACTGTACTCAGAGGTGGTGAGTGGCAGTAGTATTCTGAGTAGGGGGTCAACCATTCCCAGAAGATTTTTAAAAGTGTACTAACTCAAAGATCGAGAATCATTGATCTAGGCAACGTAACCCACAAATATCTCTGATTTGAGAAAAGTGTTAGTTGTAAAGAAAGGGGCACAATTACTCATTCCTCCTTGTCTTACCTAATATCTCAGCAGTCATTCTAGACCAGTGGTGTTGAACCTATGTTACACGTGCCACAGCTGGCTATTTGTTATCACGGAAAGCTCCAAAAGCTTCACCATCACCGTCCTAGAGTCATGGAATTGGTTCAGTTACATCCATGTGCAAGGTGCTTCAAGGAATTTCTCATATCTTCCTGCTGCACTATTCTCATATCTCTTCAACATTATGAAAGTAGACAAGCAGTTGCAGAACCGTCAATATTTTTTGCATATAGGTTACTTCCTTTATTAGATTGATTCCTAAGTATTTCATTTTTTGGATGCTATTGTGAAGGGTGTGTTTTCCCTAATTTCTCTCTCAGTGAGTTTATTGTTTGGGCATCTGAGATGAATACACACTTCTCACATGAAGAAATACAAATGGCAAATAAATATACAAAAAAGTGTTCACTGGTCATTTGAGAGATGCAAATTAAAACAACACTGAGATTTCATCTCACCCCAGAAAAAATGGCTATCATCAAGAAATCAACCAATAACAAAGGCTGGTAGGGCTGTGGGGAAAAAGGAACTCTTCTCCACCGTTGGTGTGAGTGTAGACTGGTACAACTACCATGGAAATCAGTGTGGGATTCCTCAAAAAACTAGCACCAGTGGTTCCATTCAACCCACCTATTCTATCCCCCCCCAGGTATATTCCCAGAAGAATTAAAAACATCATACCACAGCAATATATGTGCACCCGTGTTTATAGCAGCACAATTTGTAATAGCTAAATCTTTGAAACAACCCAAATGCCCATCAAGTGAGGAATGGTTTAAAAAAGATGTGGTCGGGCTGGTGAGATAGCTCAGCGGCATAAGTGCCTGCCTGGCAAGAGGTCCTGAGTTCGACTCCCGGTACCCACATACAAAAAAAGGGCCAGTGATATAGCTCAGCGGCACGGGCACCTGCTGGCATGCCCCCTGGAACCCCAAAAAAAAAAAAGATGTGGTCTTTTTATTCAATGGACTACTACTCAGCCATAAAGATAAACTTGAGACTTTTATAGGTAAATGGATGCAACTTAAGACCATATTCATAAGTGAAATAAGTCAGACTCACATGTGTAAACATTGTATTATCTCCCTGGTGTGAGAAACTGAAAGAGCAAATAAGGTCCAAAATGTACAACAGATATTGTGAAATGGGAAGAAACTGTTCAAAAGGAAAGAGGAACTGGGGTCAGGGAAAGGAGAAAGGAAGGAAGGGAAAAGGGAAAAAAAAATACAAGATAGTTAAGATAGTTATACAGCTAGTTTCTCTAGTTTATTGAAAATAAAAGTTTGTGCTAATATCATTTGGACAATTTTTCATGCCCATATCTTGTACTATGAGTAACTACTTTGAAGATAGCAATACAAAACGTATTAGCTACTGTTATTATGCTATTATTTTGTTTTGAAATTTTGTGGCTTTTTTCCATAAAATAAAAAAACACACAATCTCTTTATTGATTTCTTACGATCAAATACTGCCAGCTAGCATTACTTCCACTCACGCATCATTAAAAACAAAGGCTACTTCCTTGGTATTTTCAAATGATGCATTATATAACAAACAGAACTTAAAATGCACCCTGATTAATTATGCAAACTGGTACTTTTTTAAAAAAGTGTAACTAGTAATTTAGTTCCTTTCTTCATAAAATGGAAATTTAAGTATTTCTCCAATAGTCCTGACGTTGTCATTGTGTTATGAGCAGGGCACATCTACTTTCACCTAGAAAGGTGTGCGTCTTACACACCTTCTTTAAACGAAATGTGCATAACAAGATGCACAGTCAGTGCATGAGAAAGAGCATATTTCAAATACACGGCAGCCCCTCAAGCCACTGTATTATTTAGGTTTTGCATTATCATTTATGGCATTATAAATTAATTACACATAACATACTTTTATACATTTAACAGCTTTTATTTTTTTTGTGAGTACCGGGGGTCGACCTCAGGACCTCGCGCGCCAGCAGACGCCCTGCCACTGAGCGATATCACCAGCCCTTTTTTCGTATGTGGGTTCCGGGAGTTGAACTTGGGCCCCCGCGCTTGCAAGGCAGGCGCTTACGCCGCTGAGCCATCTCACCGGCCCTACTTTTATACATTTAAACCCTGAAGATACTAAAAATACTTGTTGCTTGACAATATTATTCCAAGCAGCCATTTGGTTTGTATCAGGAGAAAGCCAGCCTCGGAGCCTGTCTGCCAAGTCGGAATCATCAGCTGTGCGGAGAACCAGATCCGCCTACGTTTCACAGTGGCTGTTCCCACGTCCCGGCTGCACCTCTCTCTCACACAAGCCGGATGATGATTATTCCGGGACTGCCCTTGCGTGTGGCTTTCCCTTTTCTTCTTTTCTGGATTAACCGTATTACTACATTATGTCCCCTTCTGACCTCTCTGCTGACCTTCCATTTTAATTACTTATAAATCCTTTCCAGATGTCCTCAGAGAGCTCCATAAGGGAAGTTCTGGAGACGGAACCTTCAAGGGAGGAAGGTGGGGTACTGGAATGTCCTTGGCTTTCCCGGTATCTGCTGCAAACCTCTGCCAGGTTGAAGAGGCTGCAGCATTCTCTGAATGTGGTGGCAAACTCCACAGCTCTGATTTTTCTACAAAATCAGCATCCACAGCCAGCTCCTTTTCTATTGAACCTTTCAGAAGGCTGGCCTTTGTGGCCCCTGGTTGTTTATTTTCCGGCCTTAATCTTTCATTCTCAGTCACAAGGAGCTCCACGTCTCTTCAAATCTGCAGTGCTGGCTGCCTGCTCCTCTATAACCGTTTTGTCATCTTTTGTTTCCCATGCATGGCCCCGCTGGTTCACTCTTGCTGAAGTAAATACAGCAGGGTGTCTGCAGCCCTTTCAAAACCCCCTGAATTTCAGGGAGGCGTTCCTCTGTGGAAGGGCTGAGCTTCTGAGCAAGAAGGGGGTTCCGCGCCCCCGCGTCCTCCGCAGAGGGTTTGTGAGAGGCCCGGAGACGGCAGCTGCGCCCTCCTCCGTGTTCCGCGGGGCCCTCAGGGGCTCCTCCCGCGTCGCCATCTCCACCTCTCCTGGATGAGGAGGAGCTGCTCCACGTGGCTGTCCCTCTGCAGTTCCAGGGACAAGCGAGCCTGCTCAGACCGTGTCAGTGCCATGGCTTCACAAAGATACCCTGCAGCCTTTTTGTGACAAGAAATGGCCTCCTCCTACTTCCCTGAAGCTAATAACCGGCCTGCTCGCCTGCTCTGCGATGAGCGCTTTTGCGCTGCCGTCTTTGCTCTCGCGAGAGTTCATCCTGAGCTTCCGGAAGTCAACTCTGACCTCCCTTGAGGAGGTGCAGTCTTGGTGCTGGTAATGTGGCTGTTTTCTGCTGCTGGGTTCTCTTATTTCCTTGCAGCCTGGGTTTTCCTCACATCCACTCTGCTTAGCTACACCCGCTCTTCTTCTCTCATTCCCATCTTTATCCATGTGCTGTAAGCTACAGCCCTGCTGGAAAACGCAGCTCCTGGGCATTGTAAACCCAGTGTCAGGAAAGAATTAAAGAAGCTGAGTTTAAACTAAGAGAAGTCGGCTTATTTGAAGGTGGAGAAAAGGGAGAAGAGAGCGACGATAGATAGCTACTCAACAAGTAGGGAGCGTTCGAAAGCGAAATACTTCCCGGTTCAATTTTCACAGCTTTTTTTTAATCTGTGAATTTTTTATTTCTCCAGATTTTAATTGTTCCTAGTAGAGCAGTATTACTCTTTCTATTTCAGTCATCTGTTGAAACACTTGCACTTTTATTTCTGATTTAGTTGCGTGTTCTCTTTTTTTCTTAGTCTCACTGGGGGGGGGGTTCTTGTTATATTTTTTCAAAGCACCAACTCGGTTTGATTGATTTTTTTTCCTGTGGTTTTTCTATTTATTTATTTCTGGTCTGAACTTTATTATTTCCTCCTTTTGTTAACTTTGAATTTAGTTTGTTCTTATTCTAGTTCCTTGAAGTATAATGTTAAGTGTAAAGTTATTTACTTAGGATCTTTTGTCTTTTTTAATAAATGTAAGCATTTATTGCCATAAATGTCTAAGAACTGGCTTGGCTACATCCAACATGTTTCGATATGATTTGCCTCAAAAATTTTTTTTACTTTATTCATACATGTTTGCAGTACATAATGTTTACATTCAACTTAGGGAGAGGTACATGTACATAACATATCTTGATTCTCTTTTCCCTTCCCCTCCCCACCTGCCTCCCTCCATCTCTAGATCTCCTTTCCCCATTTACATTATTATTGTTATTATTAGTTTTTGTAAGTTCATGTTTATGACATATAATGTTTACATTCACTGGGAGTATTTGACCTCAGGATATTTTTAAATTTTTCCTTTTATATTCTTTTTGATATGTTGGTTATTCGAGAGCATGTTCTTTAACTGTCACGTATTTGTGAATTTTCCAAAGTTCTTCCTGAAATTGATTTCAATTTCCATACTGCTTGATTAAGGACAATGGTGGATTTGTTTTTAATCTCATGTGTTTGTTAAGACCTGTTTTGTGGCCGAACATATAGTCTACACTGGAGAATGTTGTATATGTACTAAAGAAGAATGCATACCCTGTTGCTGTAAGATGGAAGTTCTCTGTATGACTGCTGGCTTCATTTGTTCTAAACTGCGCTCAAGTTCATTATTTCCTTATTAGTTTTCTTTCTGGTTTATGCAGAAAGTGAGGTGATGAAGTCCTCTACTGTTATTGTACTGCTAATTATTTTTTCCTTCATGTCTATTAATATTTATATATTCAGGTATTTTGGTGTCAGGTGCATATGCATTTACAATTGTATGGTCAAATATGACCGCTTGATGAATGGACCAGTCTGTCATTAAACAATGGTCTGCTTTGCATCTTATGACAGTTTTTGACTTGAATTTTATTTTATCTGGTATTTCTTTGGATTGCCATTTGTGTAGAATATTGCCGTTCCATCACTTTCGATTTGTGTGTGCTCTTAAAGCCAAAATGAGTCTTTTGTCAAGAATATATGTTTGGGGCCGGTGAGACGGCTCAGCGGCTTAAGCGCCTGCCTTGCAAGCGCGAAGGCCCGAGTTCGACTCCCGGAACCCACATACGAAAAAGGGGCCGGTGATATCGCTCAGTGGCACGGGTGCCTGCTGGCGCGCGAGGTCCTGAGGTCGTCCCCCCGGTACCCACAAAAAATAAATAAATAAATAAAAAATAAAAAATAAGAATATATGTTTGGGGGCCGGTGAGACAGCTCAGTGGCATAAGCGCCTGCCTGGCAAGCGCGAAGTCCTGAGGTCGACTCCCGGTACCCACATAAAAAAAAAAAAGTATATATTTGGATCTTTGTTTGTTTATTTTTAAATAATATTTATTAGTATATGTTTGTGATACAAAATAAATATATTCATCATGGGGAATTAGTATACATAAACAAGTCTTCTTGATTGCTTGTACTTCCCTTCTTCTTCCTCCCTTTCCATCCCACCACATCCCCATAACCTCACCTCATCTCACTGTGCCTCTGCTTTGTGTGATTCGTGTCCGATATATTTCACTTAGCATTATGGTGTCAAGGTACACCCACTTTCCTACAAATGCCTCAAGTTTAATACTCCTTTATGGCTGAATAGTAGATACCACATTTTCTTTATAGATTCATCTGTTGATGAAAGTGTAAGCTGTTTCCAAGATTTAGCTATTCTAAACTGTGCTGCTGTAAACATAAGGATGCATGGATCACTGAAATATGATGTCTAACTCTTTGGGGAATACACCTAGAAGGAAGCAGCTGGGCCAAATGAAATTTCTAGTTTTAGTTTTTTGAGGAATCTCCATACCGATTTCCATATGGGTTGTACTAGTTGACATTCCCACCAACAGTGTAGAAGTGTTCCTTTTTTCCCATAACCTCCCCACTATTTGTTGCTTTTTTTAATTCTTGATGATAGCCATCCTTAATGGCATAAGATAGAATCTCAATGTTGTTTTGATTTGCATTTCTCTAATGACCTTAGATGTTGAATAATTTTTCATATACCCATCAACTATTTGTACTTTTTTCAGAAGGGTCTCTTCATTTCAATTTCCCATTTTTTTTTAATTAGGTCTTTTTGAGGGAATCTAATTTTTTCAGTTCTTTATATATTTTAGACATTAATTTTCTGTCCTAGGAGTAGCTGCCAAAAAATTTTTCCCACTCTGTAGGTTGTCGCTTTAATCTGCTGGTTATTTCCTTTGCTGTGAAGAAGATTTTCAATTTGATATAATCCCATTTGTTGATTCTTGATGTTATTTCTTGTACAACTGGGGTTCTCTTCAGAAAACCCTTGCTTATGTATGTGTCTTCAAGAGTTTTACCTTGTTTGTCTTCCAGCAGATTCAGTGTTTCTATTTTTCTTTCTAGGTCTTTGAGCCATTTTTATTTGAATTTAGTACAGGATGGTAGATACTGGTCTAGATTCATTCTTCTACATGCGGTAACCAGTTTTCCCAGCACCATTTGTTAAAGAGGCTGTATTTTCTCCTGCATATGTTATTAGCCTGTTTGTCAAATATCAGATGGCTAAAAGTGCCTGATATTTTTTCTGCATCCTCAAATTTGTTCTACTGATCAACATATCTGTTTTTATCTAGTACCATGCTGTTTTTCTCACTATAGCTTTGCAGTATAACTTGAAATCTGGGATTCTGATGTCTCCTGTTTTGCTCTTGTTGCTCAGGATTGTTTTTGCTATTCTGGTTTCATATCAATGTTAGGATTATTATTTCTAATTCTGTGAAGAATGCTGCGTTATTTTGTTGGAATTACATTAAATCTATGTATCAATTTTGGTAATATGGACATTTTGACAGTGTTGGTTCTGCCTATCCAGGATTAGGGGATAACTTTCCATTTCCTGATGTCCTCTTCAATTTCTTTTTTTTTTTCCAGAATATTATAGTTCATTATAGAGGTGTTTTACTTCCTTGGTCAGATTAGTTTCTAGATGTTTAATTCTTTTTGTTAAGTTTATTGGTACAATTTAGATATACATAATGATCACACTCATAATAGGGAATTTGTACCTATACATGCTATATCCTGGTTCCTCTTTTTTTTTTTTTTAATCCCCTCCTCTCCCTTCAACCTCTCTTGTCCTCCTCATTTACAATGCTTTTTTCCCATTTTATCCTTTTTATTGTTTTTTTTCCTTTTCCCTTCCTTCCTTTCCCCTTCACCCCTCCCTAGTTCTCCTTTCTTTTGAACAATTTCTTCCTATTCACAATACCTACTATATACTTTGGTCCTTATTTACCCTTTTGGTTTCTCACACCAAAAGAACAATGCTATATTTATACATGTGTGTCTGATTTACTTCACTTAAGAGTATGGTCTCAAGTTGCATCCATTTACCTAGGAATGTCTCAAGTTTATCTTTCTTTATGGCTGAGTAGTACTCCATTGTATTAAAAAAACCACATCTTTTGTATCCATTCCTTGGTTGATGAGCATTTGGATTGTCTCCAAGATTTAGGTATTACAAACTGTGCTGCTATAAAAATGGGTGTGCATATATCGCTGTGGTATGATGCTTCTAATTCTTCTGGGAAGATACCCAGAAGGGGAATAGCTGGGTTGAATGGGACCTCTAGTCCTAGTATTTTGAGGAATCTCCACACTGATTTCCACAGTGGTTGCACCAGTCTACACTCTCACCAACAGTGGAGAAGGATTCCTTTATCTCCACAGCCCTGCCAGCATTTGTTATTAATTGGTTTCTCAATAATTGCCAGTTTTTCTGGAGTGAGACAGAATCTCAGCAATGCTTTAATTTATATCTCTCAAATGACCAGTGATAATGAACATTTTTTGTGTATTTATTTGCCATTGTATTTCTTCCTCCAAGAAGTGTGTATTCATCTCTGGTGTTCATTTTTGGATTGGATCTTTAAATTTGGGGGTTCTAATTTTTTTAATTTTTTTTTATGTTCCAGATATTAGTCCTTTTTCTGGGGGACAACTGGTTAAAATTTTTTCCCACTCTGTGGGTTGTCTTTTCATGCTCTTGGTAATTTCTTTTACTGTGCCAAAACTTTTTAATAAGATGAGACCTGAGTTGTTGATTCTTTATAGTATTTCCCATGTGATCAGGGTTTTGTTCATGAAATCTATGCCTACACCTATGTCTTTAATTGTTCTACCCATTCTCTGCTCCAGCAGATTTAGTGTTTCTGTTTTAATATTTAGATCTTCGATCCATTTTGATTTTAGTTTAGTTCATGAAAAGAAAAGACTCAAATTCATGCAATTAGGAATGAAAAGGGTAAAATCACAATGGATGCTGGGGAAATCCAGAAGATCATCATACCTACTTTGAGAACCTGTACTCTAATAAGATGGAAAATGTAGAAGACATGGACAGATTCTTAGACAAATATAAACTACCAAGGCTGAATTAAGAAGATATAAAAATTTAGTCAGGTGTAGTGATGCACACCTGTAATCCAAGCACTTGGGAGGCTGAGGCAGGATGATGACTGTGAGTTTGAGGCCAGCCTGCACTACGAAGTGAGACCCTGTCTCAAAAAAATATATAAAAATTCTAAATAACCCAATATCAATCAATGAAATTGAAAATGTAATTAAAAACTTAACAAAAAAGAAAAGCACAGTTCCTGATGGATTCACTGCTGAATTCTACAAGAAATTTAGAGATGATCTAATGCCACTACTGAGGAAACTCTTTAATGAAACTGAAAGGGAAGCAATACTCCAAAAGTCATTCCTGGAAACAAATATTACCCTGATACCAAAACCAGAGAAGGACCCAACCAAAAAAGAGAACTACAGGTAAATAACCCTAATGAACATAGACATAGATATTGGCAAACAGAATGCAGCAAATCATCAAGAAGATTATTCACCAGGACCAAGTAGGATTGAGCCCAGAGATGCTGGGATGGTTCAACATATGCAAATCAATAAATGTATGCATCATATTAACAGAGCCAAATATAAAACTCACAAGGTCATCTAAATAGATGCAGAAAAAGCATTTGACAGAGTCCAACACCTGTTCATGATAAAAACCCTACAGAAAATAGGAATAGATGGTCTTTATCTCAACCTGATAAAAGCCATCTATGACAAACTAACAGTCAACATCATACTAAATGGTCAAAAACGGAAAAGTTTCACTCTAAAATCAGGAACAAGACTAGGATGCCCACTATCACCACTCCTATTTAATATAGTTCTGGAAACATTAGCCAGAGCAATTAGATAAGAGAAAGAAATAAAAGGAATAAAAATTGGAAAGAAAGAAGTTAAGTTATCATTATTTGCAGATGACATGATACTCTACATAGAAGGCCTCAAAAACTCCACCAAAAGACTCCTAGAGTTAATAACCAAATTCAGTAGCATAGCTGGATACAAAGTCAACACTCAAAAATCAATAGCATTCCTCTACACAAAGAAAAAACGCATTGAGAGAGAAATTAGGGTATCAACACCCATCACAGTAGCATCCAAAACAATGAAATACTTAGAAATCAATCTAACAAAGGAAGAAAAAGGTCTATACATTGAAAATTACAGTACTCTGAAAAAGGAAATCAGAGACGATATCAGAAAGTGAAAAGATATCTCTTGCTCGTGGGTAGGAAGAACCAACATAGCAAAAATGCCCATACCCCCAAAATTTCTATACAAGTTTAATGCAATCTCAATCAAAATACCACTAGCATACCTCACAGAACTAGAGAAAACATTCCTAAAAATTCATTTGGAACAAGAAGAGACCTAGATTAGCAAAAGCAATCCTAGGCAACAAAGGCAAGGCAGGGGGCATCACAATCCCTGAATTGAAATTATACTACAAAGCCACTGTGATAAAAACAACATGGTACTGGCAAAAAAAATAGACCTAAGGATCAATGGAACAGATCAGAAGATGCAGAAACAATTCTAAACACATTCAACCACCTTATCTCTGACAAAGGTGCCAAGCACATTCACTGGAAGAAAGATAGCCTCTTCAATAAATGGTGCTGGAAAATCTAGTTTTCCACATGTCAAAGTTTAATTTTTTTTTCAATCTACTCTGAATGGTATTGTTTTCCTGATTTCTTTTTCAGTAGATTCATTGTTGCTATATAGAAACTCTATTAATTTTTGTGCAGTGATTTTGTATCCTCCTATTTTGCTGAAAGGTTTATTAGTTCTAAGGATCTTATGGTGGAGTCTTTTGGTTCTTCTATGTAATGGGTAATGTCATCCTTGAATAAGGATAATTTGAGTTCTTCCTTTCCTCTACATGTTCCTTTTATTTATTTCTCTTGCCTAATTGATCTGGCTGAAGTTTTGAGTACTGTATTGAATATGAATGGTGAGAGTGGACATCTTTCTTTCTTCTTGATTTTAGAGGAAATGCTTTCAGTGTTTCCCCATTTAGTGTGATGTTGGCAGTGAGTTTGTCATAACTAGCTTTAATCAGTTTGAGATAAGATCCTTCTGTACCTACTTTCATTGGGGTTTTTATCATAATTTACACTGGATTTTTTTCAAAGGCTTTTTCCATGTTTATTGAGATGATTGTGTGATTTTTTTATCCTTATGTCTGTTCACGTGGTGTTACATTTATTGACTTGCAAATGTTGTGCCATCCCTGCAGCCCTGGAATGAAGCCAACTTGGTCATGATGTGTGATTTTTCAAATGATTTGTTCCATTCTGTTTGCCAGGATCTTGTTGAGGATGTTTTCATCTTTGTTTCTTAAAGAGATTCATCTGCAGTTTTCTTTCTTTCTTTCTTCTATCCAGAGTTTTTATATTCTTGGTTCAATTTTGGTAATTCATATGTGTCTAGGAATGTCTTCATATCTTGTAGTTTCCAATTTATTGGAATTTAACTTTTCAAAATAGCTTCTTACAATGCTCTGGATTTTGTGGTGTTTATTATGATTTCGCCTTTTTCATTTCTAATTGCACTGATATGGAGGGGGTTTTTTTCCTTCTTTTGGTAAGTTTGTCTAAATGTTTATCTGTTCTTGCCACACCTTTTAACTATATGAGATGATGGATATGTTAATTTCCTTTCCCATGGCTGTGACACAACACCTGACACCCACAACTTAAAGGAGGAGAGGTATAATTTAGCTCAAAGTGTCTGAGGATCCAGTCCATGGTCAGCTGGCTCCTGGACAAGAACATCATGGCAAAAGGGCATGGTGGAGCAAAGATGCTTAGTTCATAGCAACTGCAAAGCAGAGCAGGGGACAGCACCAGAGAGGAAGGGATGAGGGATCAGATGTAGTACACAGGGCCACATCTCCATTACTCACTGAGACACACTCAGAGGCATATCCCACCCGTCCTTCGGGTGATCCCAAAGCCAATGAAGTTGACCCTCAACCTTAACCACCACAAGTATGTAACCATTTTGTCATTATAAGTATCTCATAATATGCTCTATTTTTAAATATATTAGATATTTTTAATTAGAAGGTATTAAACTTAAATGATTTAAATCTTTGCAGGGGGAACATATAAGTCCCAACCTAATTACAAGAGTTAAATCATTAATTAATTGCCACCCTCCATACCGTTTTCATCCTATATGTTTGGCTGAAGCAGATCAAATCAAGAATGGGACCTGGTCCCAAACATCTCTGAATTAGCAGTAACTGGAAAGACAGATGAGCTCCTTCCATTCTGCCCTCTAAGAAAAGCCACAACGTTTGTGAGAATGACCATAGGTAGATGTTTGTATTAATGACTTTTACCAAAGGATTTGAAATGCAGAAAATATGTTGGGAAGATCTCCAAATCAGAACACATAAATTATATGTGCTGGGCCGGTGAGATGGCTCAGCGGCATAAGCGCCTGCCTGGCAAGCGCGAGGGCCCGAGTTCGACTCACGGAACCCACATATGAAAAAAAGGCCGGTGATATTGCTCAGCGGCACAGGCACCTGCTGGCGTGCAAGGTCCTGAGGTCGACCCCCGGTACCCACAAAAATAAATAAATAAATAAATAAATAAATAAATAAATAAATTACATGTGCCACCAGTCAGTGGAAAGCATGGTGTATACTATGCACTCTTAAGTGCTTTGGAATCTTCATCTAATTTATTGTTTTTTATTTGAAAAAAATTATTTTTTCTGTTTCTATTTTTTCATTAATATACTTTTCTAGTATGTAATGATTACATTCCCTATGGGGAGCTATACGTATATATCACACTTCTTTTTTAACTTTTCCCGTCCTCCACCCTCCCTTCATCCCTTTACCCCCTTCCAATATGACAAATATCTATTTCCCTACTTCTTATTATCTATGCTGCATTACAGCTACTAACCCTGTGGCTTTGAGAGGATCATTTGCACAAATCACCCAACTGACTTGCTGAATCAGAATACCTGGCAAAAAGTATGAAGCCATCACCCCATGGTCATAAGCACTTGTGATTCTGTTATGAATTAGTATTTGTGTGTTCCTTCATGCCTTGATTTCCTCACTCATACATAGAAAACAGCATTATGACAGACTGACAGGACTACTGTGGTGATTGTGTGCCTCACACACATTCACAAACACATTTCAGGTATTTGAGGAACCATGCGCACGTATCTATATAAAAGGAAAGTGCTTTGGTAGTAGGGAAGTGTGTGTGTATCTAATGTATTATTATCCAACTACGTCATCAACTTCCCATAACATTTTTGGAAAATCCCTTAACGTCTCTGACCTCAGGCTCTACACCTGGAAATGGAGAGTTGTGGATGATAGGGTCACTATGTCCCTTGCAGCTAAAATGACTCCAAAGTCAGTAAAGTTACAATATTGAGATTATGACAGGACCACAGGGAAGTTGGAACATGATGCATATGGCAAGTCAGGGCATGAAATCAGCAGGGGAAAAACTCCATGACAACCGTGACACCAGAGAGCAAGTGCCTGCAGTGTTTCCCCCATAATTAGTGTCTCTTCTTTCACCTTTGCTCTCAGTAACACATTTAAGAGGCTCTCCCCCATAGTTATTTCTCTTGCTGGAAACGTGGGAGTGGCCAGTTTGGTGGTCAAACCCAGCCATCTAAGCGTGCAATTGCTTCCACTTGGAAAATCCCTTTGGAAAAGAGATAAGCAGTTTCAACTTTTGGCAAGAACTTTGGCATTTTGTGGGATCTGGGTCCAGGCAAGTACATAAACTTAGGGGAGTGGGTGCTGTCTCAAGATCCAAGGACCCAGGTGGAAAATGTTTATGGGAATTCGTCTTTCCCATTCATCAGCTCTCCCCTCTCCTTCACTTCTACACCCTGCTCTTAGGGCCCTTACTGTATTTCTCCTTCTCCTTACCCAGAAGTAACAAGTAATAAAATCAAAGGTAAAAATCAAGTGTCAAATTCTTATGAATGTGACCTTGAGCTCTGTTATTTTCTGGCTTTTTAACTTGTAAGATGAGAATAAGAGGAGTATCTAAAGCTAAGCGACATAATGTCTAGGGAGCTTGATCAATTTTTAAAGTCAGAAATTGAGAACTGAATCAATAATAATTTCTGAGCTTCAAGGAAACTGAGTTGCGGGAATCCTAAGATCAAAACATCCTTATCTATGTTTCTCAATTTCTCCCTCCCCAGAACTCCCTTAGTTTAATTTTCCCCTTCAGAATTCTGTTTTTAAAATAATAACAATTAATAACTCAATTCCATATAAATGCACACTTTTGATTCATGACCTCTGAGCAGTAAGGGACAAATGAAGTCTAACTGATATGACAGAGTACTCTCATACCATTCCACCAGACATTCAGAGATCTTCAAATAACTCTCCAGGGTCATCTTTGGTGACCCCAGGTCTGGAGACACCAGGCTGGCAACAGAGGTACCGGAGATTCTCAGTCCAGGCATAGAGAGATGGACTGAGCCCCTTTCACCTCCTTTACTTACATTTTTTCTCTTTCAGCAACAATCTTGGCTTTAACTATTTTGTTCCCTGCACAAATTCACAAACTGATCTTATGAGGTCAAAATTAGAAATATTTCTTGACTTACTATATTTATCTAGTGAAATCTCCAATCAATGTTTTATTACCCAGGTTTCCATTTCCAAATTGCCTTTGGAAATGGCAAGCAAATGCAAAACGTTTATCCAAAGGAGTGAGTTTATTCACAAATTTTCCCTTTTTCTCTAGCACACCAAATTACTTCAAAATATATTGGGTATAAATTTCATCATGAATGATAAAAACAATCTACAACCCTTCACTCTTTTTGGAAAACTGTGAGTTATACAGAATACACTTAAATATGGCTGCTTGTGTCATTAAAAGGTAACAGAAAAGCAATATAATTTGGCGCAGCTGATAGATCAGGAGTTTGACTTATTCTGACTGAATTTACCAATTCCTTTTTGTTTGAGGATGTGGTCTGTGAAATTTATAAATTCAAAATATTTTCATTAAGTCTAACTCATCTTAGATAAAATACCTGAGAAACTACATAGGCAACAATATTCTAAGGGTAAACAGAAAGACTTCCAAGTTCATAAAATCATAATGGAAACTGAGCAAAAATAAGATTCTCATTTCACATCCAAAGCTGCTTGAAAGACCCAGTTACTAATGTACTTAGTACACATTTACTGAGTGATGTAAGTGTCAGTGCACACGACGCTTGGCTCTGAGTAGTGACCCATCTCCACTGGTCCATTTGTGTCCCCCAGTGCTGCTGGGGTGTGGGTACTTGGTGGGGAAATGTATAAAAGTGGCCACGGGCATTTGCAATCCAAATGTGTGGGTGATAGCACAATGAAACAAGGTAGAAATGGATATGATGATTTATTAACACTATTTCTTAAGTCTAAAGTTAGAGACCATTTAATAAAAGAAGTAATTTTATCAAGAGCTCCTTAAGAGCTAGAGATGTGGCTCAGTGGTAGAGCACTTGCCTCACGTGCACAAAGCCCTGGGTTTGAACCTCAGTACCATAAAAAAAAGAGCTCCTTGATATTAGCTCTTCCTCTTTCCTCTAATACGGGGACAAGTTTTGATGGGATGAGTATTTATAACCATTATTGAGCTCTTGTGGTTTTAATCCCCTTATTTTTTTTTTTTTTAGTCTCTGCAGCAACACTGTGAGGTGCTGCTAATTCCATATGGATGAAACAACTGAGGCATAAAGAGGGTAATAACCCACCCGAAGTCCTACAGCCAGGAAGTGAATGTCACAAAAGCTCTGATCCCCCCCTCTCTTTCCTGCTTTCCCTCTCTCTCTCCCCTTCTCTCTCTTCCTCTCTCTCTTCCTCTCTTTTTAAGGATTTATGTATCTCAATAAGTGTTAAAAATTACAAATGGGCCAGTGAGATGGCTCAGCGGCATAAGCGCCTGCCTGGCAAGCGCGAGGGCCTGAGTTCGACTCCCGGAACCCACATACGAAAAAGGGGCCGGTGATATCGCTCAGCGGCACGGGCGCCTGCGGGCACGCGAGGTCCTGAGGTCGACCCCCGGTACCCACAAAAAAAAAAAATTACAAATATAGGCACTATACAAAATCAAGAAAATACAGTTAAGTCTGAAGAAAATCAAAATTATACCACCCTTTATATTGAAAGAGAGAGAGGGAACATACATGAGAGATTATACAAACCAAAATGTTCTCCAGAAAAGTGGAAATATTGGGGATTCATCTGTGATATGAGGGCTTGCTTCTTGTTGATTTAGATCTTGCACATTAAAAGTGCGGCTTTAATGTCTTTTTATAAGTTGTGACTCTTTGTCCCAGTGCATAATTGCATTTCAACTGTAAGATTTCCTATCACAAGCAAAGTTTAAATATCTATATTTTATTTTTCCTTTCATACTTTCTGTTTTGGTGTCATGTTTCAGAAGTGTCTTTACCATCTTAAAACTATATAAATACAGATCTATTTATTTCTCTACTTCTTCTTCTCCACAGTGACTCAGGTCTCAGAGAACATTTGTGGAAGAGTTTATATTTTCCCTATTAATTTATAGTACTAAATTCATCACATGTAAGATTATAGCCCATATTTCAATTCATTCCTGAGATCTATATCTGTTCTTTTAATACTTATCTGTTACTATAATAATGAAGTTTCAATGTTTAAAACAGTTTTTAATGTTTCAAAGTTCACATCATTTTTAATACTTTTTATCGATTGAAAGGTATACAAATATTTTAAAAATATAACTGTATAACATAAAACCATATTAAGTAGAAAGTTATGCAGATACACTAGTCTAGCATTGACTCAACAAAACATGCTGAAACTATGTTAATTTGACACTGTTCAATTGATACTTCAAAGTAAACAAAGATTACAGTAATCATATAATGATATAAAAGGCAGTTCTCTAACAAGAGCTGATAGTTCTTTTTTTTTTTTTTTTTTTTGTGAGTACCGGGAGTCGACCTCAGGACCTCGCACGCCAGCAGGCGCCCGTGCCGCTGAGCGATATCACCGGCCCTTTTCTCGTATGTGGGTTCCGGGAGTCGAACTCTGGCCCTCACGCTTGCCAGGCAGGCGCTTACGCTGCTAAGCTATCTCACTAGCCCGAGCTGATAGTTCTTAACCCGTATTTCAATAAACAAAGCACCTAACTACATAAAGCAGAAACATGAAACTGAAGAGAAAATCATAGGTCCACAAATATTACTGAAAATTTCAGAACACCTCCCTCCATAATAGACAGCTAAAGAAGGTACAAAAACCTGTAACAGAACAGTTAAAATCAGTAACTTTATATCTCAAGTGGAGTATTACGCTGTAGGCAATAACTGCAGAATGTGCCGTCCTCTCAAAATCATGAGAAACATTCACCCGAACAGACCGTGTTCATAGCAACAGTAAAGACTTCCACACGTCCAAAGAAAGGGAAATCCTGCAAAGTGAGCTCCCATGCCACATTGGACTGAAACTAGAAACCAAGAGCAGAGACAGAACACAGTAATTTTTTTCTCTCCCCTTTTTCTATTTTCTGTCTTTTATTTTGTACTTTATTTATGTATTAAGTTTTTCATATAAGAGAAACCATATGGTGTTTAAGCTTGTATATCTGATTTTCTTCACTTAACATTCTGGTCTCAAGGTGCACCCGTTTTCCTACCAATGCTTCAAGTTTATCCTTCTATATGACATTCTAGTAATCCGTTGTGTATAAATACCATGTTTTCTTTATCCATTCATCTGTTGATGGATATATAGGATGTTTCCATCATTTAGCTTTTATGAATTGTGCTGCTATAAACATGGATACGCATACTTCACTGTGGTGTGATGTTTTTAACACTTTTGGGAAGATACCTAGAAGGGGAATAGCTACATCAAATGTAATTTCTATTTTTGGTTTTTGGAAGAATCGCCATACTGATTTCCATAGTGGTTGTGTCAGTTTACATTCCCATCAGTAATGGAGAATTTCCCCACAGCTTCTCCAGCATTTGTTATCAGTTGATTTCTTAATGGTAACCACATTTTCTGGGTTAGGGTTAGGGTTAAGGTTAAAATTTCAGATGGAATTTTAATGTTTTCATTTGCATTTCTTCCAGCAGATTGTTTCTGTTCTAATGTCGAGATCTTTTCATCCATTTCGATTTTACTTCAGTGAATACTGAGAGATCCGGGTCTAGGTTCAGCCTTCAGTGTGTGGACAGCTGGTTTTCCCAGCACCATCTGTTGAGGAGGCTGACTCCTCCAGCGAGGGATTTGGCCTCTTTGTCAAAGACAGTGTAGCTGAGTGCGCCCAGAGTTGCTTCTATATCTTCTGTTCTGTTCCACTGATCCACAAGTCTGGCTTTTTCTTGTCAATAGCATGCTGTTTTTATTACTGTAGCTTTGTAGTATCACTTAAAGTCCAGGATTGTGACACATCCTGCTTTGGCCTTGTTGCCCAGAATTGCTTTTGCTATTCTAGGTCTCTCCTGGTTCTATATGAATTTTAGGATTGATTTCTCCAATTCCATTAGAAATATTATTGGTATTTTGATTGGGGTTGCATTAAATCTCTATAAAAGATTGGAAGTATGGCCATTTTGATTATACTGGCTTGCCTATCAGGGGATATCTTTCTGTTTTCTGATATCCCATTCAATCTTTTTCAGAGTACTATACTTTTCATTGTTAAGGTCTTTCTATGTCATTCTTTTGTGTGTGGTACTGGGGATTGAACCCAGGGCCTTGTGCATGCAAGGCAAGAACTCTATCACTGAGCCACATCCCTATCCCCTCTACATCATTTTTAATTATTCTTTTTTATAAAATATTTTATTGTAATCATTGGTCAATTATTTCCTTGCAAGGAAGGACAATTGGGGAATGGAGCATAGCCATAGGTATTACCTACCGTAAATCTGTCAGTGAGCTCTAAATGTCTGATATCTACCAGGAAAAATAAAGTAAGGATGAAGGAAAGAAAAAAACAGAAAAGAAGAAAAATGATATCCCTGTAGCATTTAGAAATTGACTTACTTACTTTTATTATTTCTCTATATCAAGTCCCATCATAATTTGATACTGGATGCCCCTTGACCCTGTCAACCCCAAATCAAGCAAATAAAAGAGAAAGTGGTTTATCTTCTTAGTCCTAGGTGGACTAACCTGAGGGCACACTGGGTCTGAATCCACACCTGCCTAGAGGTAAGGGCGCCTGCCTGTCTATAGGGTTGACAATGGAAGTGTCAGGAATACAGTTAAGAAAACAACTCTACCCATTCCGGCATTCCTAATCATAGCCACAGCTGTGGTGTATGTTTGTTTATAATCATCAATCAATGATACTAACAATATCTACTGAACAATTACTCCATGCCTGATCAGGTACTAAGTATTTGCATGAATTTCCATTTATTATCCTCCCAGTACATTAACAGTTTCAGGGCTCTTATTTTCCTTGGTGTGTTAAGAGTAAATCATGTTTAGTTTCTTAAAGCTACTCAGACTACTTGATAGAACAAGAAGGGATAAGAAATAAAATTCCAAGGTATAAACCCTTAACCATGTTAATACAGTGCTTCCCAAGAACCAAAACACGCTAAAATTAAGAGAATTCTTGGAGTCAAAAGAGAACTGCATTCATGCTTTTTATGAAGGCTTCCCTAGCGAGACTCATTCCATAACTTCAGGGATATACATTCTGACGAATAAAATAGGTCAGAATTACAAATTATGATATTATGCTCCAGGCTAATTTGCAGAAGTAGTATGAAATACATTTCTTGAAAGTTTCATAAAATATCAACAGTACAAGTAATGTTCTATAGGACAAAAGAAGAAAATTATAACTCTACTAAGAGAACAAGCCAGAACAGAAATTATTTCAAATTTATTTTGGAAAGATGTCACCTGTACACTCAGGATTGTAAAACAAGAGTTATATAATGAATTATCAGAAATCTTTTTTGAAACATTTTAGTTCAGTCAATATTCTTTACTTCAATTTAATAACTTTAGCATTTCTACAGCATTTTAAATTCACCAGGCAATTTAATTCTTATAATTCTCTTGACACTTCCTAATGAGTTGACAATTTGTGACACAAACTGGGTACTTGAAAATTTGAAAAGAGGGATCTTTCCACAGAAAGACAGTGACATATTTCTCTCGTTCCAGTATGCACTGGAGAAAAGAGAGATAGAAAATGGTAATGATACAATTTCACCTGAGTCAACAATGTTCTCTCTTGTTTCCTTCCTGATATTAGCAGCACTGAGGCAATGATTGTGGGAGGGAATATTACAGAGATCACCCAGTTCATCCTCCTGGGATTCTCAGATTTTCGCAGAGTCACAGCAGTGCTCTTCGTTACATTCCTGCTCATCTATATTACAAGTCTGACCGGGAACCTGTCCCTCCTTGTTTTAATAAGGATGGATTCCCACCTGCACACGCCCATGTATTTCTTCCTCAGTAACCTGTCCTTCATAGATCTCTGCTATGTCAGCTCCACGGTCCCCGTGATGCTCTCCAACTTCTTCCAGCAGCAGCAAACTATCACCTTCGTGGGTTGTGTTTTTCAGTACTTTATCTTTTCTACCATGGGACTGAGTGAATCTTATCTCATGACAGCTATGGCATATGACCGGTATGCTGCCATTTGTAACCCACTGCTCTATTCCTCAATCATGTCTCCCACCCTCTGTGTTCGGATGGTCCTGGGATGCTACATGGCTGGACTCACAGGTTCTTTGTCTCAAATATGTGCTTTGCTTCAGCTCCACTTCTGTGGCCCTAATGTCATCAGACACTTCTTTTGTGACATGCCCCAACTGCTAACTCTATCCTGCACTGACACTTTCTTTGTTCAAGTCCTGACTGCTATATTAACAATGATCTGTGGGATAGCAAATGCCCTAGTTATCATGATCTCCTATGGCTACATAGTCATGTCCATCATGAAGATCACGTCAGCTACAGGCAGGTCCAAGGCATTCAACACCTGCGCTTCTCACCTGACAGCCGTTTCCCTCTTCTATGCTTCCAGTATCTTTGTATATTTAAGTTCCAGCTCTGGTGGCTCTTCCAGCTTCGACCGATTTGCATCAGTTTTATACACTATGGTGATCCCCATGTTGAATCCTCTGATTTACAGCCTGAGGAACAAGGAAATCAAAGATGCCTTCCAGAGGTTGCGGAAGAAGATGGTCCACTGCTAAGGCCACAGATCTGCGATTTCTGACAGATTTGGCCAATGAGATTCACCTTAACCCACAATTATGTGCACATGACTGGGACTCTGCAAATCTGACACTGACTTTGGACAAAGAAGATTAATTGATATAAAACAGTTTGCCAATATGAACCAAAAGTGACTGAATGGCAGAGGTAGAGTGTGTCTTTAAGTCCTAGAGATCTAGGGCTGGTGATATAGCTCAGTGGTATAACCGCCTGCCTGGTAAACGTGAGGTCCTGAGTTCGGTTCCTGGTACCCACATAAAGGAAAAAAAAAGTCCTGGAGGTCTATTGTTTTCATGTTAATTCATTATTCTATCAGCCAATATTTGATAAACCACATGTTTTAGAAACTTTTTACTTCCTTTTGCTTCTGTGATTGAAGTCTGCCCTTAAAGTCTATCTCACCACTCTGCCCTTAAAGATGACGCCTGGTTGTGGTCTCCAGGATCTAGAAACCTTGTCTTTCAAATGTTTTGATGCAGCATACTGAAGACACGGTGGTGGCACTGACCATTCTGCGTTTCTGAGCAGGTGGGATGAACGCACAGTAAGGACCCATTGCTCGAAGGAAACGAAGTTCTCCAAGGTCCTGGTTGGGACCTGTGCGAATATCAACCTTAGATGGCTAAGTTTTGTCTCAGGGAAATAGCGCTAATCACCCAATAAGCCTGTAGTTGTGCTTTTTACTCCACCCACTATAATTTAAGGAAGGGGAAGAGGCGAAGAGGGGAGAAGAAAGGATTATAAAAAGACTTAAGAACGGTTATGTACGTGTGCCAACTCTTGATGATGAATGTAATCGTTATGTATTCCAAACAGATACTAATAAAAATGAAAATTAAAAAAGGGAGAGGACCATTTGAATTATGAAGAAAGGTGACAAGGGTGATACAATTTCTTGAAAGCCTTCTTTAAGAGTGTGCTCATTTAACTTCTTGCATCTAAAATCCAATAAGGGGGCCGATGACATGGCTCAGCGGCGTAAGCGCCTGCCTGGCAAGTGCAAGGGCCCGAGTTCGACTCCCAGAACCCACAAAAAATAATAATAATAAAATAAAATCCAATAGGGATTTGGGATGGGATTCAATACTTAAAGTCAAAGTTATTACCAATACAATTATCTCATATTGTGGGAACCTGACCTCTCTTAAGGTTCCCTGTAAAAGCCAGACAATTTACCTGTGATTGACGTAGTCAATGACATCTCACTATCAGATTGAGACAGGGTGAGCAAAGAGAGAGGGGAGGAGGCAGGAAGAGAGAGAAGAGCAGAGGCCGAAACTCCAGGGGATCCAGGGCCCTAGGTCCGAACAGGGAGCAGCAGACCCACCAGACCGAGGGGTCCCAAAGAGACTCACAGTCCACCAAGAGAGTTGTTTAATCTTTGAAGAGGTATTTCTTCTCATCCAAGTTTAGGTCTGAATTTTACACACATTGCATTAGCATTTGTATACATTTTGTGCTTTGTGTAGCAGTGTCACGTAGGTTTTTCTTTTCTTTTCTTTTCCTACACAGGTTCACAGGTGAGAAATAATCCCCACTGTACAGATAGAACATCTGGGCATGCTGGGTCCTGCTGGGCTCTTGAAGGACAGGTGACAGTCCCTCCCAACTCTTACAGCACAGATATAGTGCTTAAGTTCTTCTAATTGGTCCAAAAACATTTCTTCTGTTGGTTGGCTATTCTGCCCAAACTTCATGCATTTGCTGTTCTTCTAAACTACGCGAAGATGCCATTCACGGTATTTGTCTATTTTCTTTAAAATTCCACAAGTGCATTAGAACTATAGATAATAATGTTGTATTATATTCAGGATTTTCATTAAGTAAGAATTTAGCTATTCTTGCCACAAACTGGTAACTATGTGAGAAAATGAACAAATTAATTTGCTTTACTACGGTAATCATTTTAATATAATATGTATCTGATAATATCATGTTATATACAATAAACACATGAAATGAAATTTATTACTAAGAGAAGCTATTCATTTTTAAAGATTAAATCATTTTAGTGTTTATCCAGGACAACATAAAGTATTAATTGAGTAACATGAGTTAAATCAATAACAAATTCTCCCCACAAACTCCCTTCTCCCAACAGGTAAAGTTGGTTTAAGTAGATTGAACTAAGAATGGGACCTTGTCCAAGACATCTCTGTATTTCTCATAACTGGCAGAACACATAAGCCATCTCCATCCCTCTCAAAACCTCCTCCAACCAGACAACAATAATTACACCAATGACCTTACGTACATAAAAATATATGAAGGATTGGACATCCACTACGATTTAGAAAGATCTCCAAATCAGAATATATGTTATCTGTGCCATTAATAAATAGAATTCTGTGTATTCTGTAAACTCTGATAAGTGCTTTACTATCTTTATCTCTTTAAATTTCCTTTAATCCCCTATTATAGATGAAAATACTGAGACATGGCGAGGTTAATTTACACAATCAGGAAGTGGCAGAACCAGAATTCAACACTAATTGTATGACGCCAACACCTGTGCTTGTGACCACGCTCAGTCACGACACCGAATGAGTCTGTGAATTCATGAATTTCACATCCCGAGTTTGTTTAGTCTTAGTGCTTTTCCCCCACAGGTGCATGGGAAGTATCTGCCTTAAAACTGCAGTCATGATGGATTCCCACTGGATATTGGAGAAAATGTGTGTGTAAAGTAGAAGTGTTTGTGAGCAGGGAAGTATATGCCTATGGGGTTTATTGCTATCGAGCTCGGTTACCAGTTAGCTGTACCATCTGAAGAAAATCCCTCCATATTTCTGACCTCAGCTTCTTTGCCAGAAAATTAAAAGTTTGAAACTAGCGGATCCCTAGGTCGTCTCTATCCCAGATGACTCCAAGGTCAGTAAAATTTATGATCCTGAGATTTGGACAGGACTACAGGGAAGTAGGGCACTGATCCACATGGCAAAGTGGGACAGGAAATCAGCAGGGACAAAAACTCCATGACAACCACAACCCCCAAGAGCAAGGACCTGAGTGTTTCTCCCTCTAATTGGGTTTCTCCTTTCACCTTGGCTCTCAAGGGCACCGCTTGCGGTGAGCGGTCAGCCAGTTTGTGCATGGAAGCTTCATTTAGGAGCTCAGTGAGGCCCACCTGGAAAATTCTTTGGAAAAGAATTGGGTAGTTTCAACCTTTGGCAAGAACTCCGGTTTCTTGCGCGATCAGGGTCTAGGTCAGAGGGTGAAATTTAGAAGAGTGGATTCTGTACTATCTTAAAAGCTGAGTGATGTTTACAGTACGACCCAGGTACGACAAGGTTTATGGAAATTGGTCTTTTCCATTCGTCATCTCTCCTCTCTCCCTCACTTCCATACTCTGCCCTTAGGGTTCTTTCTCAATTTCTCTTTCTCTTTTCTCATCTCCTTTAAACTTCAGTGAGAAGAAATATCTCAAACAAAATTCCAGGTGTTGCTCCGGGATGACAGAATGGTGTTGAATTATTAAAGACGAGACCTTGAGTCCTGCCTGGCTCTCTTTTCACTTGTATAGCAGGTATAACAGGGTTATCTGGACACCAAAAACTATGCCTACGAAACCTGATGGATTTCAAAAGACAGAAACTGAGAACCAAATCAAAAACAATAACTTACTGAGTTTTGGGGAGAAATCTGAAAGTCAAAACATGATCTATGTTTCCTAATTTTTTCCATCACCAGCACATTTTTAATTTAATTTTTGTCTTTCAGAATTCTATTTTAAAACAATAACGATTAGTAATTCAATTCCTTTTAAATACACATGTTTGATTCATGACTTCTGGACCACATGCAGTCTTATTTATATCACGGAGTGGTCTTGCACAACTTTCCTCTAGGCTTTTAGAAACTTTCAAGCAGCTCTCCAGTGCATGTTTGCACTGGTCTGCAGACACCAGACTGGGAAACGGAGGTGTCAGAGATTCTCAGCTCAGGCACACGAAGTGTTAGTCCCCGTGCCTTTTTCACTTCCTTTGCTTACATTTTTCTGTACTCAGCAGCCTCCATGCTTGAACTGATCTTACACCTAGCACATCTCATCAAACCGACCATGTGTTACATCCACCCAGTGAAACCTGCAGCCAGTGTTTACATCACTCACTTTTTCTTCTTCAAGTTGTCTTGGACGATGGTGGACGCATACTAAATATTGATCAAAGAGAGTGAGTATATTCAGATTTTTCCCTTTTTCTCTAACTTACAAAATTTTAAAATAGTAAAGTGTCCAAATAAATTTTATTATGAATGAGAAAAACAATGTGCAATTCCTCGTTCTTTTCTGGGAATGGTGAGTTCCATAGAGCACACTTACTTGTGGCTGCCTGAATCACCAGAAGGGAGCAAAAAGGGGTGGAATTTTGTGCAAGTGATGGGTCTATAACCAGACTCCCTTTCACTAATGTGATCGATTATATTCATATTTGGGAGTTTTTCTTTGTGAGAGCTTGTAATGTCAAAATATTTTCAGTAAATCTAACTCACTCCCATAATACATCAGCAACACTATCCTAAGGGTAAACAGAAAGACATTCGACTTCATAAAATTATAATGGGAACTACGCAAAAGTTAGATTCCCATTTCGCATCCCATTTACTGATATATTTGGCACGTACTTGTTAGGTGATGCGAATGATGGTGCTCGCAGTGCTCAGCACTGAGTAGCGCCACGTCTCCACTGGTCCATTCTGCGTCCATCGGTGCGGTCTCCGTGAGAGTACTTGGTGGGAAACAGAAGCAGCAGCAGGAACTTGCAATCCAGTTTTGTGGGTGATAACACAAGGATAGGAGATGAAAATGGATATGATGATTTATTAACAACATTTCTTTAGATTTAGAAGCTACCTAATTTAAGAAGAATTGTATTAAGAGCACCTCGATTCTTCAGTACTGGTTCTGGCTTTATTCCCTTTAACAGGGAGAAGCGATGGTTGGAGCAGTGTGCTAACACTTGCTGGGCCCTTAATACTGTGTTTAATGCTCTGTGTCACTCACTTGCTGCCACAACCCTGTCAGGTGGTAAATTTCACTCTCTCCTTTTACAGATGAGACAACCAAAGCACAGAAAGGTTAAAAACCTACAAAGTTTGTATAGTCAGTAGGCAATGTCTGAAGTTCTGAAATTTCTCCTCTCTCTGTCTCTCTCTCTCTTTCTCCCTCTCATCTTATTTCTCCATGATTTAAGGATTTATGCATCTAAATAATTTATTAAAATATAGGAGCTATAAACAGTTGAGAAAATACAGAAAATCAAAATCCTATCAATCATTAGTTTTAATAATTGGCTTTTAATGTGTGGCATTCTAAATGGTTCACATGGCATGTGTGTGTGTCTGTGTGTGTGTGTGTGTGTGTGTGTGTTGGTCAGAAAGAAAAACAGAGACAGAGACAAAGGCAATTTATGAGAGAGAATATAGCAAACAAATTTTCTCCCAAAAGAGTAGAATATTTTGTTCACTTATCAGTGGGGTGTCTATTCTGAGTTGAGTTGAAAGATATCTTGCAAATTAAAGGCATTACTATATTGTCTTTTCATATTTTGTGTTTTTTTTCTCACTTCATAATTGTATTTCCTCAGGAGGCTGAGGCAGGTGGATCGCCATGAGTTCGAGGCCAGCCTGGGCTACATAAGTGAGTTTAAGGCCAGCCTGCACTACATAGCGAGACCCTGTCTCAAAAGAATAATAATGATAATTGTATTTCAACTGTGTTTTATATATGCGAATTTTTTGCTGTTACCACGGTCTATTTAAATTATTTTATCAAATTTTTCTTTTTTTTTTTTTTTGTGGGTACCGGGGGGACGACCTCAGGACCTTGCACGCCAACAGGCGCCCGTGCCGCTGAGCGATATCACCGGCCCCTTTTCCATATGTGGGATCCGGGAGTCGAACTCGGGACCTCGCGCTTGCAAGGCAGGCGCTTACGCCACTGAGCCATCTCACCGGCCCTCAAATTTTTCTTGTAGTTTCTATTTTGGTGTTGTTTTAGGAATACCTTTTCCACCTCAAATTGTATAAATGCAGATCTGTTTATTCCTTGAACACATTTTTATACTTAGTGAGCCAGACCTCAGAGGCCATTTGTAAAAGAGTTCATCCCCTCCCTAATACTTCAAAATACTAGACTTCCTATGCATTAAATTATTCACAGTTCTTAAACTTATTTCTAAAATGCTTATTTGTCCTCTTAGTGCATGTACATCATTAGCAGAATAATGAATTATCGATGTTAATAGTACTGTTTGGTGTCTGAAAGTGCAGGTCCCCTCTATTTTTTTAATTACTTTGGCTGTTATCACTATTTGGCTTTTTCATCCCAAGCAAGGACAGTGTGGACAGAGAACGGGGCCAACAGGTGCTGTCTACTAGGACACTTTGACCCACAGACCCAAGGTTAAAGGCATAGCATAGGCCCCTGTTTGTGAGGTGCAGATCTTCATGGCCCTAGGTGGTCTGACCTGCCTGCGCAGTCATTCCAAATGTACACCTGCCTAGAGGCAACGATGCATCCCTGTCTACAGGCTTGATGATATGTTTCCTCAAAATAAAATTTAATGGCTCTGACACTCATATTCACAGTGCAGCTGTCACTGGTGAATGTTTGTATGTAAATGATGATCATAACAAAGAACATCTACTGAACAACTACCAGATGCCTGACTGGGTGCCAATCATTCACACAATTTTCTGGTTCTAACCATCATAGCAACTTTCTGGGTCAAGAACTCAGTGGCCTCACTTTACAATGAATAAATCGAGGCTTAGTGTCTTTAAGTCACTGGGATAATTTAATAGAGAGCAAGAAAGAACTAGAACTAAAACTTCAAAGTCTGAATTATTAACCACATTACTATATTGTTCTCCAAGATGCAAAGTACCCTAGAACTCAGACAATTCGTGGAGTCAAGAGTGAGTTATGCATGCCCCTGTTAGGAGCACTTCATATGAAGGCTTCCAGATGAATGCTTGTTTCATAACTTTATTGGACACCTGTTTCTGCCCCACCAAAATACGTCAGAATTGCAAACTATATTTTGTTTCATGCCAATTTGGAGAGGTATGAAATATGTTTTAGAAGTATGAGAAATTGTTACAATTTAAAGTTAAATAACTTTTCTTAAAACATTTAAATGTAAGAATCTATTTAAATGGCAACCCAGGACAGAAAGTATTTAAAATTTATTTTGGAAAGATAACACCTATGAGTTCATGATTATAAAGCAGCAGTTTTTAAATAAGTACCAAAAATCTTTTCAAAGTCTTTGTTACTGGCTTCTACCTTCTCTATAATCATCCTAACATTCCCATGGCATGCTTTACAAATTTCACCAGTCAAATCTTAAATATCCCTTTTTGTAGTTCCGATCTTCAATGTCCCCCAGTGCTCCCTATGCTAAAGCCTTGACTGTAGCCTGTGGCTGTACTAGTATGTGGAGAAACCTCCAAGGGATAGGGTCTAGCTGGAGGAAGCTAGGTGACTGGAGGAGGTGAAGGGGATGTTGGAAACCCTCACCCTTACTCTTGCTCTTTCCTTTCAGCCACAGTGAGGTCAACACCCTCCTCAGATGCACACTCCTGCCAATCATGTATTGTGCTGCCACAAGTGCAAAGCAAAGGGGCAACTATGGACTGGGCCTTCTCAAACCATGAGCCAAAGTAGTCCTTTTAGATTGTCTCAGGTATTCCGTCGCACTGGCAGAAATCTAAGACATCTCCTTTCATTCTCCTGAGACTCCATGAACTGAGAACCAGGAGCACAGAGCAGGTTCTTGATAATTTGAGAAGAAAAGAAGGGTCTTTCCACAGAAGGACAGTGAAGCATTTCTCATTTTACAGAGCTCATTGAAGGAAAAACTTGATAAGTATGAAAATTGTAAAGCTACATTTTCACCTAAGTCAGCAGTGCCTTCTCTTGTCTCTTTTCTGATATGGTATTAGCAGCACTGAGGCAATGATTGCGGGGGGGAATATTACGGAAATCACCCAATTCATTCTCCTGGGATTCTCAGATTTTCCCAGAATCACAGCAGTGCTCTTCGTTACATTCCTGCTCATCTATATTACAAGTCTGACCGGGAACCTGTCCCTCCTTGTTTTAATAAGGATGGATTCCCACCTGCACACACCCATGTATTTCTTCCTCAGTAACCTGTCCTTCATAGATCTCTGCTATGTCAGCTCCACGGTCCCCGTGATGCTCTCCAACTTCTTCCAGCAGCAGCAAACTATCACCTTCGTGGGTTGTGTTTTTCAGTACTTTATCTTTTCTACCATGGGACTGAGTGAATCTTATCTCATGACAGCTATGGCATATGACCGGTATGCTGCCATTTGTAACCCACTGCTCTATTCCTCAATCATGTCTCCCACCCTCTGTTTTCAGATGGTCCTGGGATCCTATATGGCTGGACTTACTGCTTCTTTAGCTCAAATATGTGCTTTGCTTCAGCTCCACTTCTGTGGCCCTAATGTCATCAGGCACTTCTTCTGTGACATGCCCCAACTGCTAACTCTATCCTGCACTGACACTTTCTCTGTTCAAGTCCTGACTGCTATATTAACAATGACCTTCGGGATAGCAAATGCCCTAGTTATCATGATCTCCTATGGCTACATAGTCACGTCCATCATGAAGATCACGTCAGCTACAGGCAGGTCCAAGGCATTCAACACCTGCGCTTCTCACCTCACAGCTGTGTCCCTCTTCTACACTTCAGGCCTGTTTGTCTATTTGAGTTCCAGCTCTGGTGGCTCCTCCAGCTTCGACCGATTTGCATCAGTCTTCTACACTGTGGTGATCCCCATGTTGAATCCTCTGATTTACAGCCTGAGGAACAAGGAAATCAAAGATGCCTTCCAGAGGTTGCAGAAGAAGATTGTCCACTGCTAAGGTCACAGATCTGAGATTTCTGATAGATTTGGCCAATCATACTCGCCTTAACCCACAATAATGTGCCCATGACTGGGATTCTACAAGTCTAACACTGACTTTGATAAAGCCTAATTTGAAATAGACAATATGCCAATATCAACCAATAGCTGACATGATACCACCAAACACAGTATCTTTATTCTGGAAGTTCATTTTTTTATCCTATGTATTGAGTTACCTCATAATTTGTTAATATATCCACAGGTATTTGTGAGAGAGCAAGTTGTAGAAACTACTTCTTTTTGCTTCTAAGTTTGAAAACACCTCAGTCTCAAGGTTTTGCCCCTGAAGTACAGATCCTTGCAGAGTCCTCCATGATCTGGAAAAATTTTCTTGTAAATACTATGATTAAGCATCACAAAGACATGGTGGTGACATTGATTATATCGTGTCTGAAGATGTGTGAGTACATTGGGGATCTAACATTAGAAAGAAACAAAGCTATAGATTGGCCTAGTTGTGTTTCCTGGGAAGACCGCAGTGAGGTAGCTAAAGTTCGTCTGTGGCATAGACTCTAGCATCCTTCACTGTTAATCATCTAACAAGGTTTAGTTCATATTCTTGCATCCATCAGCAGATGTCTAAATAAGGAAGAGGTGATCTAAACCATAAAGAGTGATAGAAAGAAGGCTATGATCTTTTCAGTACATTTACTTATTTTGATGATTTCATTTTTGAATCTAAACTGCAGTGAGGATTTATGGTGGGAGATGATATCCAAAGCCTGCATAACAGCCAATAGCAGTGTCTTTTGTAGGACCCTGACCACTCTTACAACTTCTCATTAAATCCAGAAAATTTACCCTGGGTTGACATAGCCAAAGGAATAATAGTATCAGATCGTCTCTAGTATTTCAAGGACCTCTTCATGTTTGCTATAAGAAAACTTGTGTAAACTGAGTGAAATAATACAGTGGCTGAGAACTGTGTGAATTCATTCAAATCATGGAGACGAACAACAAATACAAGAAACTGGGGCCGGTGAGATGGCTCAGCGGCGTAAGCGCCTGCCTTGCAAGCGCGAGGGCCCGAGTTCGACTCCCGGAACCCACATACGAAAAAAGGGGCCGGTGATATCGCTCAGTGGCACGGGTGCCTGTTGGCGCGCGAGGTCCTGAGGTCGTCCCCCTGGTACCCACAAAAAAAAAAAAAAAAAAAAGAAACTGATATGCATTTTTTTCTGTTGCTTATTTTCAACACTTTGTGTTCTAGAATTTTAAGGTGTGTGAAATAATACAATGGATGGAAAAGAGTGACTTGCTTTCATAATGATATTTCACAGGAAGCTCCAAGACCTCTAAGAGGAAATAGTGGTATAGACTGGCTCCTTTCTGGCCCATTATCCCTATCTTAAGGAAAATATAAAGCTTGAGGTTCTAGCTTTTTGGTTAAAAAGAGGAACAAGATGTGTAAACAACAATGACTAGACACAGTGCTTAGATACAAACAAACTTACATAAACCAGAAGTCATTACATTTCCATATTATCTTTGGAAATTCATTAGATTCTTAATTTTCTCAAGGGGCCCAATTCTGACAAGAATCACACAGCTTATTCTGAAGGACAGTGACCAAAGAGCAGTTCAAAGGCTTTGCCAAGTCTCCCATGAGTTTATATTGGCCGGGTTGAGAGCAAGAGAAATGTAGATGCTCTGAGAAAATGTAAAGGCTCACCCGAATCCAAGGAAAAGATAAGAATAAAGGATATGTGGCAGCCCATCCAGGCATAGGTATATGTTTAGAAGCACTGTTCATTAAAAATGTGTAAGAATGTATGGTAAACCTGTTCCTAGAGGATCATGAGGGCTTTAATAGGAGTCATACACATTTTAGATGTTAGTGGAGAATTTTTACATACAATTGTAAAACCACTGGTTTTTATCTTTAATTTTTAAAAATATTTTTGACTGATATAATAATTGTGCTTGCTTATAGGGTACAACATAAAGTTTTGATATGTGTATATATTGTGTAATGCTCAAATCAGTGTAATTGGCATACCCATAACCCTAAACACTTATCATTTATTAGTTCTAAAAACATTTAACATTCTCTCTCCTAGTTATTTTGAAATATGCAATACGCTATTGTTAACTATAGTCACCCTATTTTGCAAGAGAATACCAGAATTCTTTTCTCCTACCTGCCCTCAAGATTGTGCCTAACTTTGCTTGATTCCCCATCATCTCTCAACCACCCAACCTCATAACCACTATTCTATACTCAACTTCTATGAAATTGATTTATACGAGTGAGATTATATGGTATTTGTCTTCCTGTGTCTGGATAATTTTACTTAATATAGTCTCCTCCAAGATTATCCATGTTGTCACAATGACAGGATTTCCTCCTTTCTAAAGGCTGAGTGTTGATGGACCTTGAGGTTGAGTCCACTTTTCAGCTATTGTGAGTAGTACCTCAAGAAACATGGGAATGCAAGTAACTCTTTGACTTACTGATTTCATGTCTTTTACATATGTATTCTGTAGTGGGACTGATAAATTATTTAGAAGTTCTATTTTTATGTTATTGAGGAAATTTAGAACTGCTTTCCTAATTATTCTATTAATTTATTTTCCGACCAACACTGCAGGGAATCCTTCTCCCTCATATCCTTACCAACATTTGTTATTTTGTCATTTTTCATAATAGCCATTCTAACCGGAGTGAGGTAAGATCTCCATGCTTTTTCCTTCCTATCCCTGATGGTGATTGATGGGAAGTGTTTTGTAACATTTTTTAAATTTTTTTTCATGTGTTTCACTTATTGTTTAATGTGTTTATTTGGACGTCTTCTGCTTTTTAGTTTGATTAGGTTGCTTATGTACTTTGGAACATATGTTTACAAATGTCAGCTGTAATTTGTAAGTGCACTCTATTCTGCAGGCTGTCTCTTCATTCTCTTGATTTTCTTTGCTGTGCAGAACCTTTGTAGCTTGATGTAATCCAGCTTGTGTAGTTTCTCTTTGTTGCCCATTTTTTTAAGGTTTTGCTCTTTAAATCATCTTAGACCAATGTCAGGCAGCTTTTCTTCACTGATTTTTCTGGCAGTTTCATAGTTTCAGATCTTAGCATTAACTGTGTAATCCACATTGAGTTCATTTTTATACATGGAGAGAGATCAGCACATAATTTCATTTTTCTGCATGAGGAATTCCAGTGTTCCTAGCACCTTACTTTCTCCATTGTGCGTCCTGCTTTTTATACTGTTCAATTGGGTCACTTGTTAGCTTTTATCCCAGAATCATGCTACTTGGGTTACTATAATATGGTAGCATCTTTTGAGGTCAGCCTTGTTATTCTTAAGATGGATCCAGTTTTTGTGATTCCCCATAAATTTTGGGATACTTTTTCTTTTTCTGTGCAAATTGTTGGTGTTTTGATAGGGATTGCATCTGCAGATCACTTTAGCAATATTTATTCTACTAATCCATGAATGCGGGATATCTTTTTATTCATTTGTTTGTCTTTTTCAATTTCATCAATGGTTTATATCTTTCATCATAGAGAGCTTTCACCTTCACTGTTAAATTTATTCCTAGGTACTTATTTTCTGTGTGAATGACAGTTGTAAATAGATTGTTCTGGACTTGTTTTTCATAAAGCTCACTATTAGTTCACTCACCGGAACACTACTGATTTTTAAATATGGACTTTATATCCTGTTACTATGCTGAATTCATCTTTTAGACCTAAGAGTTGTTACAGTTATTATAGATTTTTCTTTGTATAAAGTCATGCCATTATCTGTAAATATGGACAATTTAATTTCTTCCTTTCTAACTTGGATATGTTTTCCTTCTTGCTTACTCTTGATTTCTCTTCCTAAGAATTCCAGTACTATGTTGAACAGAAGTGATGAGAATGGCTATACTTCTGGTTTGGTTCATTATGATTTTAGCCATAAATTTTTCATCTGACCTTAATTGTGTTGAGATACCTTCACTATCTAATTTGTTGAAAATTTTTATGATGAAATAATTTTGACTTTTGCCAAATATTTTTCTACAGATATTCAATTGTTCGTGTAGTTTCTGTCCTTCATTCTGTAAATATGATTTATCACACTTATTGATTTGCTCTCATTGAACCATCAGTTCATCTGTAGGATGAATTCCACTTAATAATGGTAGATGATTTTTTTTTAATTTTTACTGGTATTTGTTTGCAACACATAGTGATTACATTTAGTTTGGGGAATTGAAACCTATACATATCACAAATTGATCATACTTATCCCCTCTTTCCTCCTCACTTCCTCTCCATCTTTCCTCACATCCCCTTCCCAACTCTACAGAGCCTAACTTCCTGTTTATTAATATGGTTCTTTTATTCTACCTTTAAATGGCTTCTGTTTGGGATCTCTCATATTAGAGAAACAACTTTCTGAGACTAACTTATTTCACGTAGTATTATGGCCTCAGATCCACCTAGTTTTCTGCAAATGACTCAAAGTTCTCCACCATTATAGCTGACTGGTACTCCATTGTGTACAATTACCACATTTTCTTTATCCAGTCATCTGTTAATGGGCAAATAGACCACTTCCAGTTTAGCTGTTGTGAGTTGTACTGCTATAACCATGGACATGCCTGTATCATTGTAGCATGATACCTTTGGCTTCTTTGGGAAGATATCCAGGAGAGGTATGACTGGGTCAAATAGAATTTTTAGTTTTAGTTTTTTGAGGAATCTTCACACTGATGTCCATAGTGGTTGTACTAGCTCCCATTTCCACCAATACTATAAAAGAGTTCCTTTTTCTCTACAACCTCACCAGCATTTCTGGTGTTTCAAGTCCTTGATAATGCCCATTCCTACTGGGATATGGTGAAATCTCAGTGTTGTTTTAATTTGCATTTCTCCAGTGACCAAAGATGTTGAACATTATTTCATGAAGTTAGGGGCAATTTGTATTTCTTCTTCTGCAAATTGTGTATGCATGTTATTCACCTATTTTTATTGGGTCTTATATTTTGGGAGGGGTTTTTTTTTTGTTCTTTCCATATTCTAAATATTAGTCTTTTAAGGGATATCTAGCAAAAATTTTTCCCATTCTGTAGGTTATCTCTTCACTCTGTTGGTTTTTTACTTTGCCATGCAGAAGTTTTTTAATTTGATATAATTACATTTGTTTACTCTCAGTATTATTTCTGTGCAATTGGTGTTCTGTTCAGGAAATCTTTGCCCGTGCCTACGTCTCCAAGAGTTTTACCAATTTATTCTTTCAGTAAATTCAGTATTTCTGCATTTATATGTAAGTCTTTTACTCATTTTGATTTGATTTTAGTACAGGGTGATAGATGTGGGTCTATATTTATTCTTCTGCATGTGGATAACCAGTTTTCCCAGCACCATTTGTTAAAGAGGCTATCTTTTCTCTACTATATATTATTAGCCCCTTTGTCAAGAATGACAAGGTGCAAGAATGGCTGAAGGTGCTTGGGAGTGTTTTGGCACCCACTAATCTATCCCACTGGTCAACATGTCTGTTTTTCTGCCAGTGCCATGCTTTTTTTACTACTGTGGCTTTGTAGTATATCATGAAGTCTGGGATTGTAACGCCTCCTGTCTTGTTCTTGTTACTCAGGCTTCCTTTAGCTAATGTGGGTTGCTTCTGACCCTTATCTATTTTAGAATATTTTTTCTAGTTCTGTGAAGAAAGCTGATGTTTTGATGGTGATTATATTAAACCTATATATCATTTTTGGTACTGAGGTCATATTGACAACGTTCTTTCTAGCCATGAACTGGGGATGTCTTTCCATTCTCTAATGTCCTCTTCAATCTCTTTTTTTCAAAGAAATACAGTTTTTCTTATAGAGATCTTTCACTTCATTAGTTTAATTCCTAAGTGTTTAAATTTTTGAAGCTACTGTGAATGGGATTGTTTTCCTGATTTCTTTTTCAGTGGCTTCTAATTATTCACTAAAATGTTCATTCGTGTTGCATATAATCTTAATTAATTCACATAACTTTGTGTTTGGATCTCCTTTAATCTCACTGGTATTTTATCAATGAACTCTCTTATCTCTTTACATCGTCTTCAATAAGAAGAAATTGTTCAAATGGGAAAGGGAAGAAGGGAACAGGGAGGGGGAAGAAAGGAAGGGAGAAGGAAAAAATGGAAGAAAAAAATGGAAATGAAGCCTTTCCAAAAGGGAGAAGAGGAAGGGTTGAAAAGAAGCAAAGGGAATGGGAAAAAAGAATTAAAATATATTATGTACAGCACAAATTCCCTATGATACATTGATTAATATGTATGACAAATATGTACTAAATAAAAATTACATTATCTTCGAGCTTCTTGAACATCTTATAGATCTGGTTTTCTTATTGATAGCATTGTTTATGTGTTTGTTTGTTTCTTCTTTAATCTCTTCATACATTCCAGCCATTTGGTTTCTGACATCCTTCCCATCAGTGCCCATAGGATACAGTTTGGGGGAGTGAAAATTTTTGGAAGCATCTTCTTGCCTTGATTTCTCATGCTGCTATTGTCTGTGTGTGAGCGGAACATCGAGCATCAATTAGAGTGGAAAATTCTGTCACTAATATGGAGATCTCTTTGGTTTGTGCATGTTTCCCAGTGATGTGATCTTGGAGTTGGTTATGTTTAGGTATTTAAACACCCCTTCTACCTACTCAGGGATCAGACTGAGCCACTGTGTTGTCAAGAAAGGACCCTTACTAGTTGTATTAGCATCTCCAGGTCCAACCATATTTCAAGCATATACACTGAAATTTGTTTTAAAAACCTCACCCTTTTCCTACGCCCCACAAAGACTGTGATATATTACTGCTGTCAGGCTGGGATATGGAGGGTGAAGGAAGGAAAAAGGAAGAAGAAAAGGAAGCAAGTACATCAGAAAGAAGAAAAAGAGGAAAAAGACAACAGCAGATAAAAGAAAGAAAAAAGAACAAATGTTGGTATTATTTTTATAACTAGAGAGAAGGGCTGATGGAAAGATGGTTTGAGAGAATATTTGTCAGAGTGAGAGAAGGGCTGCAGGGGAGGGGAACTGTAATTGGAGACTGAAGGAAGTGTCCTGGTGGGAAGGGCTGGAGCCTCTTAATAGGCTGACAGCAAGCTTGTGTTTGAATCCTCCCTGCACAGTTGGGTGAGTTACCCTGACTTCCCGGGGAAGGTACTATTTAACTACTTACGGTCCAATTATTTAAATAGAGGATGACCACAAATGGCATTTTTTCTTTAATTTTTATAAGATAACATAACAGGAAATATTAAAATGACACTTCTATCAAATTTATTCAATAATTCTTCTGTGTATGTTATATCTTAACACATTCAATACATAACGCAATGGTAATCTGGACAGTAGTATCTAGTTTCCTTCTGAATTCTCTTTGTATTACTGTCTTTCTTTGAACAACACACTTTACACTATTGTGCTGGCCTTTCCTTTTCTTGGGGGGGGGTGGTATAATTTCAATAAAACATCTGCCCACTAAACGTAGTGGTAAAGACGTTGATGACAGACATCCTGGTTGACGTTTTGCTGTCCCATATTTTTCAATTTTTTGGTGTGCTAGACCTAATCTAAATTGTAAATGACTGTTTGATCCCCTTTGCTTTGAATAAATAAATAAGTTTTATATTTTTTGGTCCAGAAGGGACATAAGTATTTTATAGTAATATTTTTTCTTGCTTTTTGGTTACAAGATAGTTTCTTAGATGTTGATCAACTCAGTCAACACCACCCATAGAATTATTATAATCATTGACCACTACTGGATTTTTTTTAGTTCTGTTTTGTCTTTCCAGTTCTATGATTTCTGTATTATGGGTAGTTTACAATAAGGAGACATCTTTTTTGTCTTTCCTTTTCATAACACAGAATTTTCCTCTCTAGAGTGCTAACATTCTCCCTTTTTCAGTTTTTTCTTTCATGGGTCTTCTGGCACTTCCTTTCTATTCTGTCTCAGTGTCCCAAACGTGTTGATTTTGTACTGTAAAAGAATATCACTGAGCTCTGGAGAAGTATAAAAATTATATCTAATTTACTTATATAAGGTTTTATAGATTGTAGCACAAAACTATAGGTTATTTTTCACAAATAAAATAAACACAACTTAGTAAAAGAAAATAACCAGAACTTCTTATTAGATTTCACTAGAAACAAACATCAAAAGCAAATACAACATTCTAAATAAAAACGTATGCAAAGAAACAGTCCATATAAAACAAACAGACCTATGAGTGAATGTCATGCAAACAAGAATCAACTGGTTGAAATAACACCTGCCTGAGTGACACTCAGGGTAAACTGTTAAGTGGCTAAAGCACTGGTTATTAATCACAGTAATAACTGGTTCACAAGTGCTCTGTTTCCAAACAAAAGTGTTCGGTTCACAAGCAAAAGTGTTTGGCAAAATTTTACTTCCATTTGCAAACTCTGCATTGGATGGCAAACATGACCATGGCCATCTTCCCCACACAAACACAAATGTGGCCATCTTCCCCCAAATTCTAAAACAAATTAAGTTTGTAAACCAAGGTACCACTGCATTCTCCTTTTCACAGATACAGACGCCTCCATTCATATACCGGAAGAAAGTGGGAAGAAAGAAGGGGGGGGTGTCTGGGAGAATGTCAGGAGATTGCTTGCTCTGTGCTCCTGGAGCTCTCTGCGCTCCTGACTTTCACAGGTTTCAGTCCACAGCTTCCTGGGCCATGGTTCTCACAACCTTCAGCTCTGAGTCCCCAGTCAATGCCATGTCATTGTTCTACGCTTCTCCAGAGTCCCATAGCTACTAGTTTAGTCTTTGTCCTCTGAGTGATTCTCTCGCTTTTAGCTTTTCTGTTGCCCTAATCTACAAATATCTCTCTTGCTGGATTCCTTCTCCCAAGGGAGAGAGAGAGTAGGATATGTTCCTATCCCAGGAGTCTGGCCTCAGGGTGTTAGAATCATTCCCAAGAAGGCGTGTTTGCTGGACCTGGGATTTAAGGGGTCCTACAGTCCAGAGGCATCCTGCTTCACTTTCTAAACCCCCCAATATTGCATTAGAGTGAGTAGATTTCTCTTTCAGGTTGATTCTTCAAATCTAGCTATATTTGTCTCCACTGTACCTGTGCTTTCCTCTGGATCTCCCTCATTCACCTCTGCCTCTAGTCAGTAATGGAATCTCCTCGGGGGACATTTTCTTTAACTATATGGCTGCAGCCCTCCTGCTTGCTCTTCTGCTTACATTCACCTCACTCTCTCGCATCTGAGTAAAGAAGACTAATGAAGAATCCTTACTTCCACCCAAAACTCTAATTCAACATCATCAGTACAGCAACCTTAGAAATTTCTCACTTTTCCTAACTTGTGGTCTCTCACTATTTCTCACCTCCAGTGATAATAAAGATCATTTCCTGACTGTAACTCTTGCAAGTCATTTTGGTGAGAATGTCATTGAGAATAAGCAAGACACTTAGGGAAAACGTACCATCACACTTAAAAGTTTACATCATTTACTTTTTAAAAATATAATCGATTTTTAGTTTCACAAGACTAAAAAATGCTTTTAATAGAATTCATAGTTTGGTAACTCTGATCCTGCCAACAATGTAATTCTCACACATTGTAAACAAGTGTGAATTATATATTAGTACACTTAGAGTCCATGAAGTATTGATTGAACGGCACAAGGCCGTTTTGATCATGCGTTTCCCCAGAGGACTGAAAACCTAATTCTCACCTTGCTCTGCACAGACCCAGCCACATATGTCAAGGGGCTCTGAAAGTCTACAGAGTCGGGATCTGCTCAGCGAAGAACACCCATGTCTCAGAGCCCTGTCCTCCTTGAAAGCCCTATTTTTCTTCCTCTATTATTTAGACCTTGTGTGTCCGTGAGAGTGAGGCTGACGTTGGAGCTTCCTGGGGTTCAAATTTATGTTCATTCTTATAACTAATCTCCTGATCCAAAAATTATTTCTGAAAAAATTTTAACAAGGGCCAGTGAGACAGCTCAGCAGCATAAGCGCCTGCCTGGCAAGCGCGAGGTCCTGAGTTTGACTCCTGGAACCCACATTAAAAAAAAAAAAATTTAATGAAAACTGAGTTTTTCTCTATTTTATAAACATTATTAATAGGACATCATAGGAAGTATTTGAAAAAGACAAAAGCATGCAGTATCTTAGAAAACTTGTAGGTTTATTTTAGGAAGATTTTTTAGGCCAAGTGGTCAGGTATAAAAGTGAGTCCAAATGGTCAACATTTGCAGTCTTGAAGAACCTGGCTCTGACTCTTAACTACTCCAAAGTGAAATTCTGAGTCATTAAGTTAAAATTCGTAGTTAATTTTTGAGCTTTAAGGCCCGTGGTTTGGAATGATATCCCTGTGAGCATTCGGCTCACTCTAACTGGAGGCCCACTTGCCTCCTCAGAAATCCTCTTCTCTCAAACTAAACTTGCAAAAAGAACTCAAGCCCCGTCTCTCGCCTTTGTCTAATCTGCTACCGAACCCTGTTAATCCATGTGAGCTCATGATTCTTCCCATCTCCCTTTGCCTACAGCTCTCTCCCACTCACCTTGTGTTGAACTACCCCCAAAATGTAGAATTTATTGTTTTGCTTATGGGTTTAGCACCTCCTTAGACACAAAAACAGAAACCCTTTATTTCTCTATTCATTCTTATCACATACCTTGATGCATTATCTATCAGACTTAGTGATGGCCGGCAGATTTACTCTTTCCCTGAATGTTGCATCTGGTGGGGTTTCTCGGAGGTGGGTAAGGGCACCCCCTTAATGACCCTCCACCTCTCTCCAGATCCTTGCCCTCACTCTGGCAAAAAATGAACAAGTGGGACTCTTAGCAGAAAATGGGGATGTCAAGACTGATATGGTATGAAGTGAAAGTTTACTTAAAATGTGGCAAATGCAGAGGAAGTGAAGAAAAACTATGGTAACAGCAGAGTGGTGCTGCAAGATGGAGGGGTCCCGCTCCGGAGGCCTAGTGACTTCGAGGTGTACTTCATACCGATAGGGTTGAGCTGGTTCCTAAAAATAACTGTTTTGCTGACTTGTGTGGTCTAGGCCACTCAGGGTCTTAGCCTTTATTTCTGGGAAGGAAACAAGGTCAGTTGGGAATATTTTTAAGCATGTAGTGTGAGAAACATTTTCATAAAATATAGTAGGGTACATTTTTCGAGCACGTGGTACACGATAAGCATGTGATGATTTTACAATGTTAGTCATCTGGGATTTGCCCTGGGTTTTTCTTTACATCCCTCTAATTTGCCCATACACTGGAGCTATCATATGGGCAAATTTCAGTGCAATTCCTGAGAGAAGTCTAAAATATCTCTGTAATCCACACACTGGCCTTGGTTAGAATATGTTTTTATGCTAAGATTAGAATCCAGACACACGTTGTACCAAATCTTGTTCAGGAACAAGTCTGAATAAATGTGTCTTTTTACTTAGCCCAGATTTGTTCTCTAAAATAATACTTTCATGACATTACTCATCAGTACTTCTAGATAGTGATACTTAAGGGCCACCTGTGAAATCAGTTCTTTGAAAGGAGCAGTTCCCAGGGATGTCACTCATCCACTAACACTCCCAGAAATCTACTTCCAAATCTAACCAACACCTTCTGTGTATCACCTCCGTGGGCCATCTGAGCTGATCAAGAGGCAAATCTATGCACCATCATCAAATGTCCTTCATTAATGTCTATGGTAGGTTTGTCTCCTTCTTAAGAGCCTGGGGCACTGTAGGAACTGACTTCTTCTATGGTTTCAGAATCTTGGAGAACAATACTTCGAAGCACATGACTATGCTTGAGGGGGCTACATACAATTTATTCAGATGGTATTATTTTCTTGGCATAAGGAGAGGATTTACCTTCTCTCATATTGTCTACAATTTCCCCTTGTCACGATTCTGACCATATGTGAAGATTTGGCAAAGCCTTTGAAGAGCTTTTCATTTACAGTCCTTTATTGAACAAAATAACTCATAGATTCTCACCAGGATTGGACCCACTAGACAATATTAAGAACTTAATGAATCGCCAAAGATAATATATATGCGTAATGACCTCTGATTTGTATGAGTTTGTTCAAATACAAGCAATCTGGCAAATCAATAATCATTATTATGTGGTTTGGACCTTTTTAACAAAAGCTAGAATGACACACTTTATGTCCTCCTTAAGATAGATACATATGGGGCCGGTGAGATGGCTCAGCGGCGTAAGCGCCTGCCTGGCAAGCGCGAGGGCCCGAGTTCGACTCCCGGATCCCACATACGAGAAAAGGGCCGGTGACATCGCTCAGCGGCACGGCGCCTGCTGGCACGCGAGGTCCTGAGGTCAACCCCCCCGGTACCCACAAAAAAAAAAAAAGATAGACACATATGGCCAGAAATGAGTATCCCACCTGTACCACTGTTTATTTCCTCTCCGAGTTCTTAGACCTTCTGTAATATCCTTTAATAAGGATTAAAGTTTAAACTATTTTACTGCATCCATTATATTACTCTGATAAAACCAAAATATGCAGTAGGACACAAAATGGTGAGCATAGATAGGCAGTAAAATAGAATGTGTGCCAGTTTTCTGTATCTGTTATTACTATAACACTGAATAGTCAGTGACGCAATTATTATAACGAATTCACATAGGTCTTCTGACAACACACTTCAGCAGATGTCTGAAACATCAGAAATAATTTGATACCATAGTTCATTAGCTATGGTAATGGAGAATAATTTTAATTTAATGGGGGAGAGTAAGAGGTGCACATCATCAGATGTTGCTATTGTCCATCATAACCAATCCCGTCATAAATCCCTACAAGACTGTAGATGCAAGAAATCAAATTATCAGTTTTCAAAGCTTGCTGAGGAAGCCATATCCTTCTTTCCAACCATATTCACGATTCAAATCACCTCCTATTCTCAAGCAATAGCTAGTGGAGACAAGTATATGACCCAGAACTTATTAGATAATTAGCATTGATTTTCCTTAGACAAAACTTAGCTGTCTCAGTTTGGTCTTTTCAGAAGACACAAACAGAACCTTTTGTAGCTTTATGTGCTTAAAATGGTAGGTCCTTCTCTATGCTCATCTCCACAGCTCAGAAACACAGAATGATCAATGATAACCACCACGTCTTCCATGCTGCATCACAGCACTTGGGAAACAAGGCTTCTGTATCCTGGAGCCTCAGCCACTGTCTTCTTTAAAAGTACAGACTTTAAGGTTGAGCAGTCTTCATTCTCATAAGCAAAAAGAAGTAAAAAGTTTATGAAACTTACAGTTTCACAAATACCTGTGGACAAAAGGAAGAGGCCCCTGCTCTTCATGAAAACAGCAAACCTCCAGGACTGGAAGGTGCTGTGTTCCTGAGCCACCCAGTCAGTGATGGGTCCATGCTGGCATACTGACTCCATCAAGTTCAACCTTTCTCCAAACTCTATGAATTTTGCAGTCTTTCAACTATGCACATTACTGCAAGTGAAGGTGAGTCTGACAAGCCAAATCTGTCAGAAATTGCAGATCTGTGACCTTAGCAGTGGACCATCTTCTTCTGCAACCTCTGGAAGGCATCTTTGATTTCCTTGTTCCTCAGGCTGTAAATCAAAGGATTCAACATGGGGATCACCATAGTGTAGAAAACTGATGCAAATCGGTCGAAGCTGGAGGAGCCACCAGAGCTGGAACTCAAATAGACAAAGATACTGGAAGTATAGAAGAGGGAAACGGCTGTCAGGTGAGAAGTGCAGGTGTTGAATGCCTTGGATCTGCCTGTAGCTGATGTGATCTTCATGATGGACATGACTATGTAGCCGTAGGAGGTCATGATAACTAGGGCATTTGCTATCCCAAAGATCATTGTTAATATAGCAGTCAGGACTTGAACAAAGAAAGTGTCAGTGCAGGATAGGGTTAGTAGTTGGGGCATGTCACAGAAGAAGTGTCTGATGACATTAGGGCCACAGAAGTGGAGCTGAAGCAAGACATACAGTTGTGCTAAAGAAGCAGTAAGTCCAGCCATGTAGCATCCCAGGACCATCCGAACACAGAGGGTGGGAGACATGATTGAGGAATAGAGCAGTGGGTTACAAATGGCAGCATACCGGTCATATGCCATGGCCGTCATGAGACAAGATTCACTCAGTCCCGTGGTAGAAAAGATGAAATTCTGAACCATGCAACCCACGAAGGTGATAGTTTGCTGCTGCTGGAAGAAGTTGGAGAGCATCATGGGGACCGTGGAGCTGACATAGCAGAGATCTATGAAGGACAGGTTACTGAGGAAGAAATACATGGGCGTGTGCAGGTGGGAATCCATCCTTATTAAAACAAGGAGGGACAGGTTCCCGGTCAGACTTGTAATATAGATGAGCAGGAATGTAACGAAGAGCACTGCTGCGATTCTGGGAAAATCTGAGAATCCCAGGAGGATGACTTGGGTGATCTCTGTAATATTCCCTCCCACAATCATTGCCTCAGTGCTCCTAATATCAGGAAGGAAACAAGAGAGGACATTGGTGACACAAGTGAAATTATGGAATTACCACTTTTATGTCTCTCTATCTCTTCCTCTAGTGAGTACTGGAAAAGGAGATATGTGTTCAGCACCTCCCAAGACAATTTGAGATAAAAACAAAAGTGACTAATGTGAATATTGGTGAGAGATTTCGCTAGGTGAATAGAGCTAATGAAGATCCTTTCCAGTTCCGCTCTAATAAAGACACAGTCAGCTTGAGAGGTTGTGATAGGTACAAAATCAGGTAAAGGAAGCCCAGCATGTTGCCGGAATGAGGGAGAGGTTCGGGGTGGGGGGTAACATTTATAGCAACACTACCTGTGTTGCCCAGGCTAATGTCTCCAGAATATGAGGGTCACCAAAGATGACAATGGAGAGCTGCTTGCAGATTTCTGAAGGTCTAGAGCAGTTGTACAAGAGCACTAGGTCACAACGTTAAGACTGTCTCCTACTACTCAGAAGTCATGAATCAAACTGTATATTTAAATGGAAATCTTTATTATTTCCAAAACAAAATTCTCAAGGGCAAAATTCAAATTAAAAAGGTCCTTGGGGTAAAGAAAATTGGGAAATGTAGACAAGCATATTTTGATCTTAGGAAATTCCCACCAGTAACTCAGTAAAGTATTATTTTTTGTTTAGTTCTCAATCACTTTTGCAAGAGTCAGGCTTTGTAGTCCTTGTCGCTTTTGATTTGACAGGGTCCTACTATCCTCATTTCACAAATGAAAAATAGAAGGGGGCAAAGTTCAAGATCACGTTCTTAAAAAATTATAGAACTTGGGCTGGTGAGATGGCTCAGCAGCATAAGCACTTGCCTAGCAAGCGCAAGGGCCCGAGTTCAACCCTTGGTACCCAGATATGAAAAAAGGGCCGGTGATATCACTCAATGGCACGGGCGCCTGCTGGTGCATGAGGTCCTGAGGTCGATGCCCAGTACCCACAAAAAAAAAAATTACAGAACTAGAATGGGTACCTGTCCCTCATCCCAGAGGAGTCCCTGGAATTTTATATGTGAGCGTTATCTTTTCTTTTCTTCTTTTGCTAAGGTCAGAGAATTTAACTAAGGACAAGAAGCACCAAGGGAGGGCACTAGGTGGAAGGAATGGAAGTGAGGGCGAGTTCGGTAGGTGGAGAGCCTTGTTCCACCTGGTGTCTCTGGAAGAAGCCCAAAGATGCTGAAATAGCATGGAAGCCAGCATTTTCCCGCTCTCCACTCTGACCTTGATCGGGGTGAAAGACAGACTTCTTGCCCAAGGGTGATATCACCTACCCCTTTTCTGAATCAGTTTTCTAACCGGGCCCATTTTACCCCTAGGTGGGTGACTTGGACCCTGAAACTGGCCGTCCACTCCCAGCAAGGGAGATGACCACAAGCAGAAAACCTCTTAAATGTGCCACAGAGAGCAGAGGTGAATGGAGAGGCCAATTAGAGGAAGAAAAATCAGTTGCCATGGATGTTTTCCCTGCTGATAGCTTGTCTCTGGTGGCCAGGTCCCTACTGGATCCTTACCCACCTATCCATGGTCTTTCCATGATGGCACAATTGTAGCTTTTCTTCACCAGCCTTACAGGCTTTTGAACTCCAAAGGACATAGTTATCTTCTACTCCAAAACTCTGACTTTTCAGGTGGAAAAATGAGGGGAGTTGAGGGGATTTGCCCAAAAAGTTCAGCTAGCTGGAAACGTAGCTGAGTAGTGGTAAATGCAATCCGCTTATACATTCCTCCCCACAGAGCCCTTTCCTTGCAGGTACATAGATACATTCCCAAAATTCCTAATCTGAATCAATCACCACACTAGTCCTGTAAGGCCGGCAGGATATTACTACCTATGCATCACTGAGGAGGAAATCAAGGCACTAAGGAAGATAAGACAAATTTGTGACAGAGGCACAGCTGAGGATTACAACCATGAGTGGGACTGTTTGGATTGAATTCCGACTTTGGCACTCGGCAGTTGTGTGACCTTGAGCAGTCTCCAATCCTCAGTATTTTCACCTGTAAAACAAGGCTAATATAGTAGCTATTTCACAGATTTGCTTTTCAGAGAGAATTAAATTGAATAAAGATTAAGAAGAACTAAATTATTTTACAGAGCTACAGTGATCAAAACAATATTGTCCCTGGGTAGCGGGGGCCTGACTCAGTGAGGAACCCGTCCTTCACTTCCTTGGTCCTCCATTCTTTGTGCCCTCGATGAAAGAATTCAGTCAAGACACACAGGCGGGCTATGTGAAAGCACCGGTAGAATTTATTATAAAGAGAGAGAATTACAACTTCCATTGAGAAATCGGGCAGTGCCACCAAGGCATTCGCACCAAGTACAAGTTTGGGTGCATTTTTATGCACACAGAAGTTACTTCCGGGTTTCAGGGAGCTAGGATAATTATGATGATTATTAATACTTTATTCAGAAGTTACTTGGGAACTACAAAATGTCTTCCAGTCCCTTTTAGATGGTCAGTGTTTCCACAAAGGCTTTAATCACGTGAGAACTTACAAGAGAAAGTTTGGAAAAGATAAGTTCATAATTTAAACCAGATCCCAGTGCAAGGCAGGGAGGCCTTGAGAGAACATTTCCTTTCCTGATAACACTGGATGGAAGCTCTGGCAACGAGGAGCACCTTGTGCCTCATTTTGGAGTTAGAGAGCCAGGTGGCCTGGTGTCAGAAGGAATATGCAGAGTGTAACCTTAAAATGACACCATGTTCTCTGGGACTGCTTTGAGTTTGAGACCTAACAAATGATTATAAATGTACATTGACGTGTTTTCTTTAATTGACTGGCAATGCATGCTACTTTGGACCGAACCCCCACCTTTGTTCCTCAGGTCTGCTGATACCTAACAGTATGACAGTGACATAGAAACACTCATCACCAGTGAAACAAGACAGAGAGTCAGAATCAATTCTGAACTTATATAGTCATCAAGTTTTCAATAAAGGCACGGAGAAGACATAATGGGGGAAGGATACTCTCGTTAACAGGTGGTATGATGAGAAGTATATTTACACATGCATAGAATGGATATACAGTGGCCCTTATCTTAGAGCACACACACAAAATCAACACACCATGGAAAAAAGGTCTAACTGTAAGATTTGAAACAACAAAACTCCAAGAACATATACAGAAAAAACTCCTCAACATTGACCCTGACAATGATTTATTGGATTACACCAAAATTTCAGGCTACAAAAACAAGAAAAAAGAAATGAGACTACATCAAACTGAAAAGCTTTTGCACAGCAAAGGAAATATTTAACAAAAAACTAATCTACTGATTTGAAAAACTATTTGCAAACCACATTTCTGATAATGGGTTAACAAAGAAGTTACACAGCTCAGTAGCAAAATACAATCCAATGGACAAGGGACCTGAATCACATTTATTCAAGCATAACTTAAAATAGCCAACAGGTATATAAAAAGGTGCTCAACAGCAATTATCATCACGAAAATACAAATCAAAACTATTGTGATGTGTCACCTCAAATATTTTAGGTAAGCTATGTTTTAAATATATATATATATTGGGGCCGGTGAGATGGCTCAGTGGCTTAAGCGTCTGCCTGGCAAGCGCGAGGGCCCGAGTTCGACTACCGGAACCCACATACGAAAAAGGGGCCGGTGATATCGCTCAGCGGCACGGGCGCCTGCTGGCGTGCAAGGTCCTGAGGTCAACCCCCCGGTACCCACAAAAAAAAAAAAAAAAAAAATATATATATATATATATATATGACAAGTGTTGCCAAGATTATAGAGAAAAGAGAACCTTCGTGTGTTGTTGGTGAGAAAGTTATGGAAAACATTGTGGAATTTCCTCAAAAAGTTAAATACAGAATTACCATATGATCCAACCATCCCTCCTCTGAGTATATACTCAAAGAATGTGAAACCAAAACCTCATCAGTTCTGCATTCATAGAAGCATTACTTCCAGCGGCCAAAGTGTGGAAACAGTGTAAGAGTTCATCAGTAGATGTACATTGTTTGATCGATTTTTCATGCCCGTACCTTGTAATCTGAGCAACTACTTAGAAGATGATAATACACAATATATTAACCGTTGTTGATCCCCTATTAGCTTCTTTTGAAACTCTGTATCGTTGCTTTTAGGGTTTTTCTCTCTTTAAAATAAAAAATTAAATTAAATTAAAATTTTAAAAATAGATGCATATGTATGGATGACATGAGTTAAGGGTATGTACTTTAAGGGTCAATAATTTTAATCACATTCTGCAAAATGTTGTTAAATTCAGGTGACATTTCTTGGTTAGCCAGCATTTCTGAATAAACGACACAGTGCATAGACTCACATTCAGAAGTTATCTTTTTTTAGTTAAATTTATTGGTATAATTTAGATATACATAAAGATCATATTCATCATAGGGAATTTGTACCTGTATATGATATATTTTGATTCCTCTTTTTTTCCCAATCCCCTCCCCTCCCTTCAACCCCTTTTCCCTTTCCTATTTATAAAGCTCTGTTTCCATTTTATTCCTTTTTATCACTTTTTTTCTTTTTCCCTTCCTTCCTTTCCCCCTTCCTCCTCCATAGTTCCTCTTTCCTTTTGAACAATTTATTCCTGTTTCATAATATCTATTGTACATTTAGCTCCTTATTTACTGTTTCAGTTTCATGAACAAAAAACCGATTGTATGGGAAATAATGCAAAGAATCAACAACTAAAATCTCATCCTACTAAAAAGATTTGGCACTGCAAAAGAAATCACCATGGGCCGGTGAGATGGCTCAGTGGCGTAAGCGCCTGCCTTGCAAGCGCGAGGGCCCGAGTTCGACTCCCGGATCCCACATACGGAAAAGGGGCCGGTGATATCGCTCAGCGGCACGGGCGCCTGCTGGCGCGCGAGGTCCTGAGGTGGTCCTCCCGGTACCCACAAAAAAAAAAAAAAGAAATCACCAACAGAGTGCAAAGACAACTCATGGAGTGGAAAAAATTTTAGCCAGTTGTCCCTCAGACAAAGGACTTCTATCTAGAACATATAAAGAATTGAAAAAAATTAGAACCCCCGAATTTAAAGACCCAATCCAAAACTGGGCATGTGAAATGAATACGTACTTCTCAGATAAAGAAGTACAAACAGCAAATAAATACATGAAAAATGTTCACCATCACTGGTCATTGGAGAGATGCAAATTAAAACAACACTGAGATTCCATCTCACCCCAGAAAGAACGGCTATTATCAAGAAATCAACCAATAACAGATGCTGGAGGAGCTGTGGGGAAAAAGGAACCCTTCTCCACTGTTGGTTGGAGTGTAGACTGGTGCAACCACTGTGGAAATCCGTGTGGAGACTCCTCAAAAAACCAGGACTAGAGGCTCCATTTGACTCAGCTATTCCCCTTCTGGGTATCTTCCCAGAAGAATTGAAAACATCATACCACAGTGATATATGTGCACCCATGTTTATAGCAGCACAATTTGTAATAGCTAAATCTTGGAAACAACCCAAATGCCCATCAACTGAGGAATGGGTAAAAAAGATGTGGTTTTTTTTTATATAATGGAATACTACTCAGCCATAAAGAAGGATAAACTTTAGACATTCCTAGGTAAATGGATGAACCTTGAGACCATACTCTTAAATGAATAAATCAGACACACATGTGTAAATATCGCATTGTCTCCCTAGTGAGAAGTGATCTCTTTGACCCAAATAATGAAAGCAGAAAGCTGTCCAGTCATGGCAACATTCCAATCTTTCATTAAAAATATTTACTGAAGGTTCTTTCTACAAACATCAGTTTTGAGGGAAGGAGTTTTGGGTGAATGGAGCTTGTGTATTTTTCCAGTTAGTAGTACAGGGAAGTTCAGACAAGGTCCCATTCTTGGTTTCATCTGCTTAGACCAATCTTGCTTCTAGGGAGAAGTGGCAATGAATTCATTAAATACCTTAGCTATTATTGATGGGTGAGTATAAGTTCCTTCTGACAATGATTGTAATAATAGAATCCTTTAATATCTTTGTGAGGTAGTTTTGAAGAATAGCACAGAAAGATGTGATGGAATTTGAACACAGTGGCTGACCAGCAGTTGGAAAATCTTGGTCAGCAAGATGCATCTATGTTTCACAGGCCGTGCTTTCTGAGATTTGCAATGAATTGTTGTGTATCCCGGCAAGAGTATAGAAGGCCTCAACATTCCCAGGTGTTCTGCTTGTGTGCAGATAACTTCTCATCCTATTAAAAAGCCTTGGAACACCAAAGGAAATCACCAAGAGGGTGCAAAGACAACCCATAGAGTGGGTTTCCAATCTTATGTGGAAAAAGGAATAATAAAATCTATGTGATAAAACAACATGAAGAGGAGAATGTTATATAAATGTTCTGCAATATATATCAAAGTCAGTCTAAAAACACTGCTCTGAAGAAATAGCTCTTTAGACTTTTTTAAAAATTCTCTTGGCGGACTTTAAGTCTCCATGGCACCCCTAGGTCTGGTGGGGCTCCTGCTCCCTGTCAGATTTAAGACCCTGGAACTCCTCCGGCTCAGTCTCTGCAGTCAGGCCCTGCTCCCTGGACACCGTGACAGCCACCATTCTGAGGTCATGCACGGTCTCTGAGAAGCCACCAGGGGGCTTCCAGGCTCATCTAAGGCCCAGAAATTGCTGGCTTTTCTTCTTTCTAGATAGAGGGAATCTACCCAACCCTTGACCTCAGAAGTGCTCCCTTCCTGCTGTAATTGATTTTCTTCCATTTCTTTCTCACAATTCACTTCGTTGTGTGGGCTCAATGTGTGAAGTAGAAAGAAAAATTTAGTTAGGAAGAAATCCAGAAAGACTGTCCATTCCCCCATGACTCTCTCCTACCCTGTCCTTCCCTCTCCTCCTCTCCCTCCTCCTCATACTCTTCCTCCTCCTTCTTCCTTTTCTTCTCTACCTCTTTCTTTCTCCCTCTGTCCTTCTTACTCTTTGTTGCTTTCTCACACACACCCTCATGTACTCTTTTGTAACAAAGACTAAAGTTACCAGAGTCCTTTTTAACTTACTTTTCATTTTCACATATTTATTTTATGCATCATATTATATTTATTACACCATGAATATATACTTAACAATTAAAATAAAGAAAACCAGTGAAGAAAAGAATAAGCCTCGTGGCATCTTAGGTGTCTATTTCTCTTAATCTACCAGCTCTCAAAACATAATCTGTTCTCAAAAACATAACCATGTTGAGAGTTTTCTCCACTGGGTTCTAATCATGGAAACTGGCTTTTTTTTTTTTTTTTTTTTTTTTTGTGGGTACCGGGGGGTCGACCTCAGGACCTCGTGCGCCAACAGGCGCCCGTGCCGCTGAGCGATATCACCGGCCCCTTTTTCGTATGTGGGATCCGGGAGTCGAACTCGGGCCCTCGCGCTTGCAAGGCAGGCACTTATGCCGCTGAGCCATCTCACCGGCCCGGAAACTGGCTTTTTAAGCTGTGTTCAAAGTCAGTAACGCTGCCACAGACACATCATGCAGAGGCAGCTAAACACAATGACTGCAGGGAAGAAAGAAGCCAGATTCTCACTTCTCTCCTCCTCGCTATCCTCATGCTCTACAATGGTCTCTTAACTATTCTCAACTCTGTCTTCCTTTTAGGGGTAATGATACCTGCCTGAATGTGAGCCTTAGTGAGATCAATGTGCTGCCATCTGTACCACCCTCTTGAGGGCCTCCTTGATCTCCCGGTTCCTCAGACTATAGATCAGAGGGTTTAGCATGGGGATGAAGATGACGTAGACCACTGACAGCACCTTGTTCTGCTCCATGGAGTGGCCAGAGCTGTGGTGCATGTACACCGAGAGGATCGTGCCATAGAACAGCGTCACCATTGCCAGGTGGGAGGCACAGGTACTGAAGGCCTTGGAAGAACGTCTGCCTGAGGATATTTTCAGGATGGCAGCTGCAATGAAGCAATAGGATAAGAGGATAACAAGAAAAGAACCCAACCCAATGAAAACAGCTGACAGAAAGACAATCAGTTGGCTGATGTAAGGATCAGAGCAAGACAAAATAATAATCTGAGGCATATCACAGAAGAAATGTCGAATGATATTTGGCCGACAATAGTAGAGATGAAAGCAAGGCACTGTTTGAGCTAAGCTACTAAGGAAACCAGTCCCAAAGATCCCAGCAACCATCTTCTGACAGAGGCCTGGCGCCATGACAGCTGAGTACTGCAGAGGTCTCCCTATGGCCACGTATCTGTCGTAGGCCATGGCAGCCAAGAGGCAGCACTCAGACATGCCCATCCAGGCCAGGACGAAGTACTGAGCAGCACATGCAATGAAGGAAATTGTCTTTTCATCTCTGAAGAAATCTGAAAGCATCCTTGGGCTGATGGAAGAAGAATAGCAGATGTCTATAGATGACAGGAAGCTAAGAAAAAAGTACATAGGTGTGTGCAGGTGGCCGTCCATCCTGATGAGGATGATAAGGCCCAGGTTCCAGGTCAGAGTCACAACGTAGATCCCCAGGAAGACCGGAAAGAGGATGAGCTGCAGCTCTCTCTGATCTGAGAGTCCCTGAAGGACAAACATGACCACAGGGGTGTGATTTTTATTCCCATCCATCAGTCAGCTGTGGAGAAATAGATAAGAGAAGGAAATGGTGTCATTCATGAAAACTAAAAAGGAACATGACAAATTGTGTTTTCAATCATGCATCTGGTTGTATATACAACCCTACATCATTAATGTTAATTTGTGCTTTCCAATCATTGACCTCACTCGTGCCTTTTATTTTTTAATTAAGTTTATTGGTAAGATTTAGATACATATAATGATCACATTCATCATAGGGAATTTCTACCTGCACATGATACATCTTGATTCTTTTTTTCCCATTCCCCTTCCCCCCCTTCAGCCCCTCTTCTCCTCCTTATTTTAAAAAGCTTTGTTTCCATCTTTTTCCTTCTTTTCTCATTTTTTTTCTTTTCCCTTCCTTCCTTTCCCCCTCTGAAAATTTTTCTTGGAGATATATTATCATTCTGCCTTTGGGAATGAAAGATGTTAAATAGGCATCATTTCTATGACCTCTCTTAAATGTTGTCTTCATTTCATATTTTCCTGTGTCAGGATATGCAAATACATGATGATGCTCTGGCAATTGGACAACTTAGAAAAATACTGTCCCCTCTCTGTGAGGTGAAACAAGGTGATTCTCCTCAGGCATGGCTCTGTTACTCACTGAGTGTTTGAAGAAGCCTAAATCATGCTGGGCTTCTCATATAAAATGCAGTTGGTGGAGTAAATGCTCTTTTAAATCTCTCAAGAAATAACATTGAGTTAGCCTGTAGCCACGGAGCTTTGTCAATTCTGTACACTGTGTTGCGGCTTTCATAAGGCCTGAAACAATAGGAGAATAATGTGCTGACAGATGGGAAGGCCCCTCCCACAAAGTAGCCTCAAAGTCAATGTGACCGACACCAGCAAAGCTCCTGAGAAGTTAGATAAGACAAGGTGAAAAGAAACTTTATACTCCCTTTTCCTGTATTCATCATTTTCTTTGCTCAGATCAGACAGGCATGAATTAATTGTCCAGGATAATAATTCTTGATCACCTTTGGGTCAGTGAGACTTTCAAAAATCTTTTAGAAGCTGCGGACCTCCCTCCCACATTGTCACCACTTCCCGCCTTTGTATACAGTTTTGTTGGAGTCTTGGTCACCTGCCAATTATCAGTTGTCCCCAGTCTAAACAGTTGGTTCAACAAAGGAGCTTGGCTTGAACCAGTGTAAGGGTTAGAACACTTGGGTAATGACATGGGGTTTGGAAGCTAGAGCACGAGTGGAAATTCTTTTCTCTTTTTCACTTTGAGGGCTGTCTGGGAAAGACAAAGCACTTGGTCTTCCACTCAGATGGTAACCAACCAGAAGAATATTTTTGCAAGGGGCCCTGTACCCTCTATTCCAGATGCCATTGCATTCATGCTCTCTAGATAGTTAATAGGAACTCCTGAACCATACATAGTTTCACTCAAATTAACTCGTTAGGAAGCAAATCAAGGAAGAAGTTAAGAGGCAGAAAACACCTATCAAATACCGTTTGAGAGTGTCCAAGTGCCGAGGTATAACTCTTGGATACCTCCTTTGAGAAAGGTTATAATGTTCACAGAATAAATTATGTCTATCAACAATAAATATGTGCCATAGTGAGCCATCTAAACTGTTCTTCTTCTCCTTATACCTTTTCCAGTCTCTTAGTTCTGAATATGAACAAAAGGAGAAAACACGCTTAAAAGCATAAATGTATTCTCAGAGAAGTAAGGTCAAGGTGTTCTTCTCCCGAGATCATATCCGTCACTCTCTTCAGGGGGGGTCCTATGTTGTCACTGAAACTGCAATCATTCGGGAGCCCGTTTCAGTGTGACAAGGGCTGTCCATTATCCAGCCTCACACACTGTCTTACACTCGCATCCCTCACACATACCCTCATTCACACCGGGCCTTACACCACAGGATTCACCAGATCCCCCCTGGAAAAATGCAGCCCGCTCCATAATCCTCTTAGGTTTTTGCTTTCTCGCCATATCTCTATTTGAAGAATTTATTTGCTTTCTCATTAGTTTCGCTATGAAAAAAATGTGTTTTAAATTTTATATAGTGTTCCTCATAGTTTCTGGAAAAGTATAACCTACCACTTCCCCGAAACATGTCTAAAAAAAGTGTTTCCATTAAAATCTTGGTTATTTTAATGTATAACTGGCCAGTTCTTCTAAAATCCCCAGGTTCCTCGATTTTGTTTTTTTGCTCCTACTATGATTAACTTTACCTGAAAAGCAAGGCACAAGATTAGATAGCTAACATTTAAGTACACGCTCTATTCCAGATGATATTCTGAATCTTTTTATGTTTTAATTTGTGCAACAGACTCCTGTTTTCTCATTTCATAGACAAGGAGACTCTGGGTCGGAGAAGGTTACACGACACGTGAAGGACACACCGCCCTTCCACAAGTCAAACAGGAGCTCTAGCTCCAGAGCTACCTTTTAAAAGACTGCACTCCATCGCCTCATACAATCAGTTAATTGCTACAATGATCTTATTTTTAACAACTATGGCATGCAAAGCACTATACTAGGTAGCTAAGATAAGGCAAAACCTCTTTAAGAACCTTATAGCCCAGTGAGATGAAAAATGTGCTCATGGAGGCATAAGATAAGCAAGAATTAATGTGAACCGTAAAAACGAGAGAGATAAAATTCTGCAGGTGACCAGCAGCTGAGGTAGGCAGGAAGTTAGACACTAGAGAAGACTCGAGGGTACTCTGTGGCAGAATTTCTCACAGAAGGTCTCAAGAATGACAGAGCCTATTTCAGAGAAATTGTACAAATAGGGCAATGACGATGTAAGTGCACGTGTCCGTACTGTGACCCCCATGTGTGTTTACGTACGTGCTCCTTCAGGAAGAGAACAGGAGAAAGGCTGCCTGCTCACCCAGGAAGTGACACAAGCGCAAGATCATTTACCTCGTTGAAGAAGAAGAAATGGTAAGGTATAAAATATTTTGCAAAACCTGCCCGTGTAACTGAGGAAGACGGACATCTCGGCACTCAGGAGGCCACACTGTAAAATTCATGCCACTAGCTGCCCAAGAGAGAAAACTACTGCAGCAAATTCTGTATGGGGAATTGTGTTAAACCCAGGCTGCTGCTGGTAACCTTAGAGACATCTTTTAATTAACTGCGTTTGCCTGGTTGCTCCAGGTTTTACCATTTCTAATTAAACCTTATTTTCAGCCACCTCTTCCTTCATGAAGGGTGCCCAAGCTTTCTTCTTTTGTTTCAGATAAAGCTTATCTTGGGATAAAGTTAACCTTGGCTCTCTCTCCTCAGCTTTTCTCACACCATCCTTGGTATAATATGCCCTTCCTCACCAGACTGACCTCCATTTGACTTTGCTTTGCAAGTGAGAAAAGACATCGAACAATGACATGACAAAGCGTCCCTTCTGAAATCTCCTTCATCATCAGTCCTTCCTAATATTTACTTAGTTAACTCTGGAAAAGTTCAATATGTTTAAACCAAACCGGCCAAGAAACAAAATCTGCAGGACTTTGTCTTTCAGGAGCAATGCAGACAGGATTGGTCTCAGGAGACAAAGTGTTATGTATATTCTTTCATTCCTTTCCCTCCTTTTCTTTTCCTGATAATCTCAGTTAGCATTTTAATCATTTAAAAGTCCCTCACAGTTGCCCGTGGTATCCTTGTAGTCCAAGCACTCTGTAGATAGAAGTAGGAGGATCACTTGAGCTTGGGAGATGTAGACCAGCCTAGGCAAAATAGCAAGACCCCATCTCAAAAATAAAGAAAGTCCCTCACTGTCGTCCATGCAATGTTTTAAAGTTCATTTTTAACTTATACATAACACAAAAAAATTATGCACATTAATAGGGTACCATATGATAGTTCAATACACAGTGCATTGCATAATTTTTTTGTATAATGTTTAAATCAGGTCAAATGTATTTAGCTCCTCGAACACTTATCACTTCTTTTTTTTTTTTTTTTTTTTTTTTTTTTTTTTTTTTTTTTTGTGGGTCCCGGGGGTTGACCTCGCACGCCAGCAAGTGCCCGTGCCACTGAGTAATATCACCGGCCCTTTTTTCGTATGTGGGTTCTGGGAGTCGAACTCAGGCCCTTGTGTTTGCCAGGCAGGCGCTTATGCCCCTGAGCCATCTCACCGGCCCCATCACTTCTCTTTGATGAAAGCTTTCTTCTAGCTGTTGGAAGTGTACAGCACGGTACTGTTGTCTGTACTGCACTGCGCCCTGCGTCTGCACTGTATTTTTACTCTACTGTGCCTAAACAACCTTGAGCAAAAGGTCACTACCTGACCCCGAAACATACTACCCTCCCTCCAGAGCCCAACATGTTCATCGAGACTACACTGGATCCACTTGGCTCAGGTATCACACGCTCCACACAGTCTTCTATAAACTGCTCAATTTTAACTTCTGAAATGGAAAAAAAGCAGGTAGGAGAAGCTCCTCAAAAATAACCCATCACCTCCCTTCTTGGTCTATGTTCTCTCACGTAAAACTTCAATTAAATTAGTCCGGGGTTTCCCAGCCTCCCACCCCACGTCATCCGTGCTGAGTGCTCTGATGCCAGCTGCATATGTAGGTCATGCGTCTACAGATCCGCTCTTCAGACTACGTGAGCTGCCACCCAAGAAGCTCCCTAGTGACCCTTAAAGAATAAGACTGAGCTGTTTGCAAACCTGTGAAATTCTGCTTGCCTCTGAAACCCCTGACGGTCCTTGTTGCAGTCTCTAAGGAACTCACCTACGAGTTCTGAGGAAGGTTTCCTCTCCTGTGACCCAATTCCTATTTGGAAACGGGCACCAGATAGTTGCAGCTCTGCCTTCTGAGAGTAGACTTCCGTCAGCACCCTGAGAGGAGCGCAGCGCTCTCGTCAGCAATGTTGGACTCACTGGGCCTCCTTCAGAAGTGACCCCGCTGTGGGTGAAGAGGGTCTTAGATGCTGACGAGCTTTCTCTACCCCATCTAAGGAGTTGAGAGCACGACTCTCAACAAAGAAGGAGCAATTAACCCTGCGAGCCGTAAATTACTTCTCTCAATCGTAGGGGAGAGACCAACTCTAGGAATTGGTCCCCTGCTTAGGCCCCAAGATCTCCCGGGAGGGTTTCAACCTTTTGGGAAATTTTGGTATCAGGGATCCTTTCTTTCATCCTGGAAGAACAGGGCTGAGAGAGAGATCACTTCCAGGCCAGGTGTCAGCCACATGAGCTGCGTCCCAGGAACAGGCATGACGGACTCCGTCCGGGAGTAAACGCTAGGACGGAGGGAGCCCTCCGGTTCGAACCAGTTCCTGCAGGAGATGAGCCCCTAACTCTCCATTTACGTCGCACCCGTTATCTTTTCTTTTTGTTTTCTTTGTTCTCTTTTGTTTTTTACTTTTAAATGACACTGCGTGGACAGGTGACATTCAGAAAAACATCAGAGATTTGCAGCAAGAAACAAGAAACGTAAGTCCCCTCTGCTGTGCTCCCCTCCCCTGAAAAACATTTCGTATACTCCTCAGAGAAAAAATGTTTGTGGATACTAGGCAACGACAACAAAAAATAAACTTACGAGCCATTAATTTTTTCTAATTTAAATATGAATATGATAAATATCGATTATATATAACTTTACAAATGAAGTCATTTTAATGTTTATAACAAAAAAATCCAGTTCTATCCCCATATACTACTTACACAGCACCTGTTTTATTATCTTCAATTTAAAGTCCTTAGTTTAAAATGATCTTACTTTTGGAATTTTATTTTTTGCATATTCTTATGCTCCCATGGTTGGCTTTTTGTCTCCTGAGTTCCTCTTCTTTCCCCATGTTTTTTAGGAACTCTCTCTGATGATCCTTGCTTGTGATTTCACACTACAAAATGAGGTATTAAAAGGATCTGAGATTGGGGCCTCAATCAAATAATCTTACTGGCACCCCTATTATTACAAAGCACAACAGAAGAGCTGGATACTACATATTCTTTTCTTAAAACTGTCTTATAAAATACTCTAAATGTAATCATTTTATAAGTTATAGTGAAGATATCCCACATAAATAGGCAGAAGTTACCTACCTTACATATTCATCAAAAAGCTTCAATAAGCAAAGGAAAATAAATATAATATTAAAAATGTTTACATAAACTAGATATGCAGGACAAAATCAATATTTTAAAATAGCTTTTCTATATAGCCAATAATGAACTAACTGAGAAAGAAATCAGGAAAACAATTCCATTTATAATAACCTCATAAAAACAATAAATTACCCAGGGATCAATCTAAACAGGGAAGTGAAAAATCTCTACAATGAAAATTAAAGAAAATTAAGAAAAAAAATTGAGGAAGACATTAGAAGATAGAAAGATCTTCATATATCAGCAGAATTAATATTGTTTAAGGGCTGGTGAGATAGCTCAGCGGCATTAGCGCCTGCCTGGCAAGCGTGAGGTCCTGAGTTCGACTCCCAGTACCCTCATAAAGAAAAAAGGGCCAGTGATATCGCTCAGCGGGCACAAGAGCCTGCTGGCAAGTGTGAGGTCCTGAGTTCGACTCCCAGTACCCACATAAAAGAGAAAAAATAATATTGTTTAAGAAGTCATATTACTGAAAGCAGTCTATAGATTCAGTGTAATCCCCATCAGAATTTCAATGGCTTTCTTCAGAAGTAACAAAAAAAAATCCTAAAATTCATGTGGAAATAGAAAAGACCCAGAGTAGCCAAAGCAGTCCTAGGCTAAAAGAACAAAGCTGGAGGCATCACCATACCCAATTTCAAGTTATACTAAAAGTCATAGCAAAAAAAACAGCATGACACTGGCATAAAAATAGACACATAGACCAGTGGAGCAGAACAGGGGCTAGAGAAACATGTATTCTTGACAAAAGCATATGTTGGAGGAAAGACAGCCTCTTTAACAAATGGTGCCAGCAAAACTGGATATCCACTTGTAAGACACTGAAACTAGATGTCGGTCTCTCACGGTGCACAAAAGAATCAATTCAAGATGGATCACAGACCTAGGTATAAGACCTGAAACTGCAAGTGCTGTCAGAAAGCAGAGTGGAAACAGTCGAAGCTATAGGCACAGGCGAAGACTTCCTGAGTAGCACTCCAACCGCACAGGAAATGCACGCAGGAATCAGCAAGTGGGGCAACATCAAATTTAAAAGTTTCTGCACCACAAGGGAAACGACTAATAGAGATAGCATACATAACAAGAGAAAATCTTTGCCAGCTATTCTTCTGACAGAGGATTAATATCTGGAATGTACAAAGAACTCAAACAACTTAACAACAAAAATTCAAAGAGCCCAGTCAATAAATGGGCTGGGTGTGGTGGTGCATGCCTGTAATCCCAGCACTTGGAAGGCTGAGGCAGAAAGATCACCATGAGTTCGAGGTCAGCCTGGGCTACAAAGTGAGTTCAAAGCCACCCTGAACTGCATAGTGAAACCCTGTCTCAAAAAGACAAAAAAAAAGAAAAAAGAAAAAAAGAGTAAATGAATTGCACGTATAGATACTTTTCCAAAGAAGTACAAATGGCCAATAAGTACATGAAAAAATGTTCAACATCTTTAGCCATTTGAGAAATGTGAATCAAAAATACATTTACATTCCACCTTATCCCAGTCAGAATGGTTATCATCAAGAACAAAAATCAATAAATAGACAAATGCTGGCTGAGATGATGCTGATAGGAATGTATGTCTTTGTTTTTGCTTTTTGTTTTGAGACAGGTTCTTGCTATATAGTTCAGGCTGGTTTTGAACTCACTATGTAGATAGGCTAGCCTCGAACTCAGGGCAATCCTCCTGCCTCAGCCTCCTAAGTGCAGGGATTACAGTTGTGCGCCACCACGCCCAGCAAGGAATGTAAATTAGTACTGCACTATGGAAATCAGTATGAAGTTTCCTCAAAAAACTAAAACCAGAACTATCATAAAACTCAGCTGTACCACTCCTTGGTACATAACCAAAGGAATTAAAGTCAGAGTATAACTGGAACACCTGCACACTCGTGTTCACTGTGGCACCATTCACAGTAGCCAAGATGTGGAACCAGCATAGGTGCCGAGAAATAGATAAATGAATAAAGAAAATATGGGATATCTACACAATGAAGCATTATTCAGCCATATAGAAGATAATGGGATATTTGTAGGAAAGTGGGTGGAACTGGAGGTCGTTATGTTAAGCAAAGTAAGTCACACTTGGAAAGACAAGGTTTTCCTGCACATTTTCCCTAATATGTGGAATCTTAAGAAGATGATGTGAAAGTAGAAAGGAGACAATTATTAGACAGGAGAAAGGGGACCCACGGGAGGGAGAAAACGAATGTAAGTGAGGGTAAGGGGAGATAGGTATGGTCAAAATATATGCATGTATAAAAATATCACACTGAAACCTAACATTTTATAAAGCCAATAGGCAAAAATGCTTCAAAATAAATCACATAGGCTAAGTGAAAAATCTAAGCTGAAAAAGCTCTGTACTGTATGACTCCAACTGTATTACGTTCTGAATAAGGCGGCTCTATGGAGACATTAGAAAGACCACTGGTTTCCACAAATTGAAGGGAAGAGAGGGACAGACAGAGCCCAGAGGATTTTTAGGATCATGAAACTGTTTGGTATGATACCATAATGGATATTTGTCATAGATTTGTCAAAATCAGCAGAATGAACATCTCCAGTGTACCCTAATGTAAACTATGAACTTTGGGTGATAATCGTGTTCTGATAGAGATTTAGCAAGTGAAACAAAAGACACCTTAGTAGGGGCAGATGGATAGTGGGGAGATCTCCGCATGTGTGGATGGGAGTGCTTGGGAAATCTACCTTGCACTCAATTTACTGAGGCTTAAATCTGCTTTTAAAAATAGTGTCTACTTTTTTAAAACAAAATCTGAAGCTTGGTCTGGGACTGTCCCCTGATGGGCTTCCACTAGGTGATCCAGGCAGAATTTCACCATGGCTCTGATTGACCCCTGCTGTAGGCATCGCTAGTGATTTCCTCCCAGGAAGGTTTTTCTCTACATAGAAATGAATGGCCCAGTCTCCTACGTAGGATACAGCATGCCAGCTGGGAGTGTTCTAAGAATGAATGAAGAGGTTGTGTGGAGAAGGGAGAAGCTCAAGCATTTCGCTGTGTGGCTGTGATCCCATCCCTCTATTTTCAGCTTTCTGTCTTAGAGGTATCTGATGGCCCTCAGCCCTGTATCCCTGGTCCTATTTCCTAGAGAATAACTCTCCAGAACGGGGGAGGGATGATAGCAGAGATTCCTCCCATCCTTCTCTGAGCCCCACTGGATGATGCGAGAAGGGGAACGGGTTGGTCTAGGAATTTAGTTTGTTTCTTAATAGACTGTGTTTTCAACTAAACCACCAACTCTTCAATCCTGATCTTCCTGGGGTGCTGCAGTTGGGATCATCTTGCTTCTTCCTGGCTTTTCCTCTCTGCACCTTATCCAGAGTAGCTTTCAGATTTATTTTCTCTGACTTGGTTACTTCATAACATTTGATTTCCAGCTTCCAACTTTGGTTGTCATTTCTCCTGTTCTTCACATCTTGATGGCTTCCTTTTTTAGTGCATATTAGTTATACAGAACGATGATTTTTCACTGTGACATTTTTATACATGTGTGACATACATTAATCATATCAACACCTATCATCCTCCCCACCCCTCCCCTTTCCCCTCCACCAATGTCCTTTGGAGTTTTTCTACTTTCGTGTCATATTCATTATTCAGCCATAATTGGATGGAGCTGGAGATCATCATTCAGCCAGAACTAAAAAGACAAGGATCACATTTTTTTTTAACTTACATTGTCATTTTAAGTAGGTTTTAGAAGTCAAGACAACTATGTGGCTTAAGCTCATACATATACTACCTAAATATTACAACAATATTTTTAAAGTTTTAAACCATTTCATATGTTCACTAGAAATAGATGACTATATACTATTGTTTATTTTACAGTCCCCAACACTCAGATAATGTAATTTTTAAATTATTTTGACATGTTTTTACTAATATTTTATTCCCTTGAAAAATTGTTTGAATTTCCTTTTACCCTTGAAATGGAGCTTTTTGTTTGTATGTTTACATACTCATATTTTTAATTACATTCACTTTATCCTGGTTTTCTATTTATCACCTCACTTCATAAAAAATTAGGTTGCACTTTCTATCTTACTAATTTCTGTAGATTACTGTTTATTCACAAACACATTTTAATGTCCTTACGGCCTTATTCCTGAACACTAAATATATACAGACTTGCACGAATATCTAAGGTATGAGAAAATCACATTTTGCTTTCATTCCAACATATAACAAAAGTTTAAAAAATGAAATTGCCATCTGTCAGAGTTGACTAAAAAAACTGAGAAATTCTGTATCCTAAACATACAGTTGGGGACTGGGGATATGGCTCAGTGGCAGCGCTCCTGCCTTGCATGCACGAAGCCCTGTGTTCAATCCCCAGCACCAAAAAAAAAAAAAAAAAAGAAAACAAATCAAAGTAACTTTGTTTACATACTTCAATTGATTTGAAAGACAAGCCAACAGATAAACAATTTTAATTAAATTCTCCATTAAAAAACAACTCTTTTTAAAATAAGAAAGGATATATGGTGCAATATATTATAGCCTAAAAATTTGTCATGATAACCATATTTCCCTCACAGCTTAACTGAAAACTTAACTTCCACATGAATTATTCATTTTAGTTTTGTTAAGCATTCCCAGGAACTTTACTGAGCATAAGTAGCATGATAATTTGGATTTAGTATGAACCAAAATATTAATATCTGTATTAAAATACTAAGGTCATTCATTCACTCAACAAATGCTGACTAAGTGCATAGGATGTGCCTGGCACAAGCAGTGCCAGGGCACTAGATGTCCAGTTGCCTGCGGTAGAAGCCAGGGTGACTGAGAGTGTGATTTGAAATGATCTTCCCCTCCCTCTTTGGAACCCAAACAGGCAGGTAGATAGCATCATGGAAAGTGATTTTAATGAAAACAAGTCTCCTCCCCATCCTACTCCAAAATCCATTAAGAATTCCTGCAAGAGAAAAGTTACCTTTGAGAATATAGGAAGGGGGCCAGTGAGATGGCTCAGCGGCATAAGCGCCTGCCTGACAAGCGCGAGGGCCAAGTTCGACTCCTGGAACCCACATACGAAAAAAGGGCCGGTGATATCGCTCAGTGACACGGACTCCTGCTGGTGCACGAGGTCCTGAGGTCGACCCCCAGTACCCACAAAAAAAAAAAAAAAAAAGAATATAGGAAGGATCTTATCAAACTCAGCTTAGGGACAAATGTTACATCAGTCAGCATTTGGTTACTACAATGAAAAGCCTGAGGCAGTTACTTGTAAAGAGAAAGGGGCTCTTTGGCTCATGGTTCTGGGGGCTCTATTCCAAGCCTGGGCAGCCCCCTAGCTTTGGGTATCTGTTGGAACACAGATGGCAGTGTCTGGGAGTGTGTAGTGGAGCAAACTAGCATCATGAGCCAAGAAGCAGAGACTGAGAGACGGGGACCCCACACTTCCCTTCCAAGGCATGTCATCAGTGACCTCAGGACCTTCAAGTTGGCTCACTCCCTCAAAACTTCTACCACCTACCAGTATTATCATGCCCTCTTGGGACCAAGCCTTTAATACATAGACATTCAGGTATACTCACTCAAAGCATAGAATATGCTGAGTCCCAAAAGAAAGAAAGAAAGAAAGAAGGCTAAGGATGGATATGTTGATCCATTTGATTCATCATTCCACTTCATATACATATATCAAAACATCACATTGTAACCTATACGTATTGTATTGGTCAGCTTTTCAGTTGCTGGGGGGAAATACTTTACAACCACACTGTAATGGAGAAGTTTATTTTGGCTCACAATTTCAGAGGGTTCAGTTTATGGTCAACTGAATGCAAGCCAGGAACATCATGGCAGAAGGGCATGGTGGAGCAAAGCTGCTCATGTCATCGTGACCAGGAAGTAGAGCAGAGGAGAAGAGCTCCAGAGAAAAAGGGACCAGTGACCAGATAGAGTCCCTAAAGTCACTCCCCATGATCTATCCAGGCACAACTGTGCTTTGCTAATCTGCACATCACTCAAGCCAAGCAAGTTGATGATCAAGCTTAACACATTTGAGTTTATACACATATGTATAATTATGATCTATTCATTAAAAAACCAAGTATAACATAATGGTGAGCTATAGCAAATTATAATTACAAAACTGAACTCTTTATAAAGATGCTTAGCTGGCTACACAGGAAAATTTCATGCCTGATTTTCTGTTTGAAAACTACCAAGAATAGTAGGTATGATTAAAAATGATTACAGAACCTTCCAAGAACTGAAAGCCACCAACACCAAAAGTTTTATATGGACAAGAAATGAATACCTGCTTTGCCTTCTGGTAAAAACAGATACTGAAAAAAGTAGCATTATGCAGGTAACACAGACCACACAGCCAATTATCAATAGTATCTGTCTCAGAATACAGGAAATGAGGAGAGATGAGGCTGGTGCAGGACTTCTGAGAACCTGCCTCTTCTTGAATAGGCCCATAGCATGCTGCCCAGTGGAAACTCAGCCCAGATGGGGTCTTGCTACCAACCACACTGCAGGTTGAAGTCAAGTTGAGGGCTGCAATGTTCCTGCCAAGCTACTTCCTTGTCTCACACTTATTAGAAAATGAACTGGGATTCAATATTTGTCTGCTTTATGGATGTCTTCTTTTATGTAGATCATGTTTGCTCCTCGAGGATTTCTTAGGATGAAAATAACACAGCCTCCTTTTTCATAAAAAAGAAGCTTTATTAGAACAAACAAAAACATGCCATACGAAATCAAAATGATATTCTATGCATGCCAAATATTCTATATATGCTGACAGTGAAGTCCTGTCTGACATCAGAATTCTATTTCAAAACCTGGCCACCCACTTATTTCTAGAATGTGGTCTCACCGAAGTCTGTAATCTGTCTCTCTTTTAACTAGATAGCACCAACCATTTGGTCTGGCAACTTGGATGGGAGATGCTGCCACATTCAGTTTGTAAAAGTTCCAAGCCACAATTGCAAGGGCCTTCTTTGGCTCTCTTTGCTTGTGTTAAAGAGTGGTTCATATGCAGTATTGCACACAGCTGCTTTGGCCAGCATTAGAAGGGAGTGAGGAGCATGAGAAAAAAGAGAATGAGATAAAAGCAGCAAAGTTCACATAGACAGTTCATTTATCACCAGGGAAAGGAGACACTAAGAATTCAGGAAAATGGTCAATCAATCCGATGAGGAAATGCTAGGGCACATGGCATGTCTTTATGTGCAAGACAGTCACTTCTTCTACACTCAGTTTTAGGTCAGGGTGATCCAATCAGTTATCTGAACACAGGCAAGTGAAATGCACATGATTCTTCATTTGTGCGGATGATCACAGAATCAGCAAACTCTGGTTTTGTATATTTTTAAAAGTAGGAAGAATAAAAGTCTCAAAATAAAAAGGGGCTGAGGGTGGAGCTTGGTGGTAGAGCAGTTGCTTAGCACGCACAAGGCTGTAGGTTCAATCCCCAGTATAACCAAAACAGATTGGAAAGATAAGACTATTAACCTTCAGCAAAAAGTTGAAAATCTCCCAGAGCCTGTTTAATGCATCAGAAACTACTTCATGAGTGTTTCTTTCTTTTTCCATGAATGTTTCTAATCATATACAAAATGGGAGAATGTTGCTCGTACATAGGGACAAAAATCAGGGGTTTTCAAAACTCTAAAATCAAACCATGAAATCACCCTATAATACTAAATAAAATGTATGAAAGAGGCAGTTTAGGAGAAAAACATTCTTTGACCAAAAGAAGGAAAAAGTATCAATTCATCAATTTATAAATAGTACATTTATTAGAAGGGAGGAAAGTCAACTTGGAAGAGAGCAAAAGGAAAACTTGGAGAGGAAAATTAGTAGTTCTGGGGCTGAGAGATTCAGCCTGCCGAGACCCTGTGGAGGACACGTCGGATGCTGATACACATCACCCACTCTGCTTTGATTCCTGTCTCCACAAATAGACTTCACATTGCTATTTGTCTTTCTGTGTGGTTTCCTCAACAGATGGGGAATTGTGTCCCTGGCACAAGTACAATCTTGGCAGCTTTGTTCTTCACTGAAAGCTGAAAGTGGCATCTGGCTTATGCAGCAAGCTATTCTGAACTTGGATAACTCCCATCCATCTGGAGATTTGTGGAGGTTTCAAAAATGAATGCCACACCCTGGATTGTGGCTGTTTACTAAATTGCCTCGTCCACTCCAGCCCTCCCTGGAGACAGCTGTGCTTTGTCCTATTTTAAATAGCTATAAAATGCCAGATTCCTTCAGTGCCCAAAATATTCTGTTTAATGTGCACCCATTTATATGCCTCATAATAAATACACTTATTTGGGAAGTCTTATTTAACATGTGGCTTACTGTAAACCCCACAGTATTTTTGCCTTATTTTGATTTTGCAACCTATCTACAGCTTATTCAGGAGAATTAATAATTATCAATGAGCCTTACTTTATCTTTAGTTGGGTTAACTGCAAAAGTAATTTGTGTATTCTCAAAGTAAAGAGAAAGTTGCCATTACTGATAAATATGTATGGTACCAAACAGATATTTTCATAAAGATTTTGAATGCAGAATGTTTGTTCATCAAAAAAAAATTTTGGAGATAATAATTAATCAGTGACAACTGCACATAAATCCAAAGCATGAGGCATTTTTAATTGATGGGATGATTATTATGTTGCTGTGTTATTTCAGTGACTTTTAGCATTAGGAGAGTTTAAGATTAGCTACCATTTTGAAAACTGGTAAATTGTAGGATAGGAACTCAGTGAGCTGGAGTGAGACCAAGAAAAGTGTAGGAGAATGGATACAAGGAAAAGAAGGAGGTATCCAGGTAGCTGAAGTAGCTCACGCAATGGTAACATTTCCCTGTGGAGCCATGAACCTGAGATCTATCTAATTCTCCGAGGACCATTTTTGAGGTGCAGGAGACATTGCAGAGATGAGAGCTATGGGTGTGCACTTCCACTAGATTGATACAGCCCAGTTGGAGAGGACATTCCAAAGTTATTGCCTCTTCTTAGCACATTACATTGGATTTTTCTTGATTTGTACAGAATTGACTAATACTATTGGCTGGCTGACCAGCAATTTCTTAAGTATTACCGTATTCCGGGCACTGGGCTAAGTAAGCACATTTCATACTTATTCTCACTTAATTGTTATATCAGTTCCATGAGGTAGAAACAATTATTATTCTCATTTTACAAGTGAAGAGAATAGAACCTATAAGAAATTTGCATAAGGCGCCATACCTAAAAAATTGCAGAGATGAGATTAATAAGATTAATAATTACAAGTCAGATGTCTTAAGAATTAATACTCTCAACCACTCTGCTACTCTCTCCCTAAGCCCCCTTTCCAGTGCACCAAAAGCTGCTACAAAGGTCATATTTTCTACCAAACTAAGAAAATGTTTTCTATTTCTTCACCTTGGTTAGTGATGTTATTATGCAATAATAATAGCGTTTCTTCAACTTTACACAAAGCATGTTCTAAGTGGTTCTGTGTACTGAACCATTTATTTCTTCACATAAAGGCTAAGAGATAATTACCATTAATATTCTTATTTTCCAGAAGAGGAACTGATGTACACAGAGTCCAATTAACTTGTCCTAGGCCACACAGTAGATGTTATTTACTCACGTATCTAGGGGTGCCCAATGGAGGCTACAGGTGAAAACCTTTATTCCGGTTCTTTATGGTCAGTTCAAGGACACCTAACATGCTTTGAGAATATGTGAGAGAAAAGTCATTCTCTTTGATTCCTCATCTAGAACTTACCCGAAACCTGACAAAAACAGACCCTTTCATCCTGAATGAGTGTGGGCTCCCCTTTAGGCTGCTAGGAAAACTTGGAAGCCAGTTCGAAAGCTGGTACTTTGGGCTTAAACAAAAAATTTCTTTGTTTATTTAAATAAATGATAGCGATCACTTTCTGCATACTTGGTTGAATTAGCCAAGAGGTGGCCCCATTTCTTCAGTCGGGCTCAAATCAGCACTCTTTCCTGAATCATCTGAAGAGCATTAATACACTCACATCAGTCACGGTGGCTCACTATACCCATGATTCTCAAACATCAGTGGGTGCCTGTCCTGTGGTCTTCATGTAATCTAAAGAAAGCATCTGAACATCTCAAAGAGAAAAAGTTCAAGTCATTATCCTCTAAAGCACCGTAAGACTCCCCACCATTAATGCTGGGCTAACATCGTTTCAATGACTTCCTACTACAGACACAAACTCTCTTTGGATGTTCCAGGGTATTTTTTGTCATGGAGAAGGTTTCTGGTAAATGGTACATTTGAAACCTCAATCTATGTAATATTATTTAGTCTAGAAACCAATAATGGCCAAATTGTTTTCAAATAGCCAAGATAAACTGGATAGTAGAGTCAGACAGGAGAGACAAAGCTTGGTGCACACAAATCATCACGCAGATCAGCTAGTCCAAAACTACATATAGATCAGCACCATTGACCCAACTCATGACTTCACATAAACGTGAGCTCAGGGTCAGAAAAATGAGTGCCCATGAGAAAGTACATGGTCCCTTTCCACAGCTTTCCTCACAGCATTTTTAATCGCCTTATTCCTAAGACTGTAGATGATGGGGTTTACCATGGGAATCACCACAGCATAGAATACGGACACCACTTTGTCTCGGTTTAGGGAGTAGCTGGAGCTAGGTCGCATGTACATGAAGAGACCCGAGCCATAGAAGAGGGTCACAGAAGTCAGGTGAGAGGCACAGGTGTGGAAGGCTTTAGTCCTACCTTTGACTGAGCTGATCCTCAGGACAGCAGCAACAATGTACCCATAAGAGATGAGGACCACGAGGACAGAGACCATTCCAACAACAACACCCACAACGAAGGTCACCACCTGGCTGGTGAAGGTGTCAGAGCAGGACAGAACCAAGACTGCAGGAAGGTCACAGAAGAAGTGATTGATCACATTGGGCCCACAGAAATCATGGTGATAGACAGAGTATGTTTCAATCAGAGAACTAAGGAATCCACCCACATAGGCCCCAGTCACCATCTTTAAACAAAGCATGTGGGATATTACGGCCGTGTAGAGCAGCGGCTTGCAGATGGCAGCATACCGGTCATAGGCCATGGCTGCCAAGAGAAAGCATTCGGTCAGCCCCATGCCGCAGAAGACGAAGTACTGCATGGCACAGCCAACAAAGGAAATGGTTTTCTGCTCCGTGATGATGTCAGAGAGCATCTTGGGGGCCGTGGAGGACACGTAGCAAATGTCCAGGAAGGACAAGTTACTGAGGAAGAAGTACATGGGTGTGTGTAGGTGGGAGTCCATCCTGATGAGGAGGATGAGACTCAGGTTCCAGATGAAGGTCAGGAGATAGATTCCCAGAAATAACGCAAAAAGGAAAATCTTCATCTGAGGATGATCTGAAAAACCCAGGAGGATAAATTTTGTCACCACTGTGTTGTTCCAAACCACAGCCATAGGCTTGCTTCCTACCCAGAAGAAAAAAGCACCGTGGTCAATTAGATTGTGCTTGTCATTTTAAGAACAGAATCTGCCCGGAAGTTCGTTAACACCCACCTACAATTCCAGACACCTTCTAGGCAGCATCTCAGAGAAAGCCGTCCTAAAGTGATCTCTTGGCACCTTTTAAAATCTGCATGTTATATACATTGTTGACTAAAAGAGATCACTTTAATAGAGTCTGGAGTGACTGAGAGTTGGGAACCGTGACTTCAGCTCCATTTCGCCTTGAGAAGGGCTGTTGGAAGCCACTTCTCACTTCTCACTTCTCAAATGTAAAGTGACCGGCTTGAATCAGATCAGTTATAAGGTCCTTTTGGAATTGTATTTGTTACGGATTTTTTTTAGATTTTCTGAATTAAAAATAGAAATCATATTAAAATTAAAATAAAAATGAGGCATTGTTATGCTTCATAAATCTTTAATATAGAACTTAAGGTAAAGAAATTAAGTGTAATGGACTATCATTTTGGATATATTTCAACTTGGGGAAAGAAACCCAAATAACAGCCTGCCAATGCATTCTGCTAAATTGTGAAACTGAGGGAAAAATGGTAGATTTATGTTTATGCCTGCTTAAGACTGGAAAATTTTTGTAAGTTTTTATACAAGTCATCTAGAAAGGTAAAATTTTAGCCTAACCCAATCTACACTATTATGGAATAGAAGGGCTATGAGGACGCCTTTCAAAGTGAACTGAAACTAGCCAAGCCATGCTGATCAAGAACTAATAGAAATTAATATTCTTTAGACAATAAAAGCTAAGGAAGAAAGTGTTGTTAGATATTTAAAGACAATGATTTTCAGAGAACAACTTTTATGTCACTGGACCAGATCAGATTATTCTGAAAACAGGAGTTAAGCCCATACACAGCAATTAAGAAAGACAGACCTGGCCCTAAAATACCATCAAAATGAGGAAAGATAAATGGGTGTAAAAAGACAGAAGTGCCCTGGAGAAGATCCACGGGTGAGATTAAAATGTTGCTATTTTATCATTTGGAATTTGATCTGCCAAGTATGCTTGTAACCAATTGTAACTATCCAGTTGTGTCTTCCAGTCACTCATCATATTATAAAGCTAAAACAGGGCCGGTGAGGTGGCTCAGCGGCACGGGCGCCTGCCTGGCAAGCGCGAGGTCCTGAGTTTGACCCCCGGTACCCACAAAAAAAAAAAAAAAAAAAAAGCTAAAACATTTTAAATCTCCCCCAACTCTCTGATTGAGCATAAAAATCAAGAAGAGCCAAGACTACTCATCGACATCCATATATTTCCATCAAAACAGGAATGAGTTCGGTGTTTCTTATCTTAATGAAATCTTCCCAACAGAGTGCACAACACCCCAAGACAGGAAGGCAGTCTCACCTGTTCTGTTTATGAATCTATCTGAATACCTAAAATAGTCCCTGGGATGTAGGCATCCAAGAAATGCTGATTGCAGGAATGCTTATCCTCAGAGTCTAGCAAAATGTTTGATTTAGGAGGTATTACAATATTTGGTCTATTATTGCAACAATAAAATATACAATAAGATATAATCAAGAATAATATTAATAATGTAATCATATATACTTATTTAGCATTTACTATGTACCAGGCACTATTTGAAGGACTCATTTACACAAACACATTGATTCATCCTGCAGTCTCCAGACAGATAAGGGTTGGAATTGGCTGAAATTTTATAGTTCTCCTTTTCTGGGTAAATGAGATAGAAGAATGAGTTGGACTTACTTATTTTAGGCAGAAGTGTCCTGGGATCTTGTGCCACAAGAGAAAAACTACTGGCTACTTTGATCCCATAACATCTTTGCAAACTTCAGTTTGTCTGCCTTTTCTTCTGCTCTACGCCTGGTTTCTGGTTCCAACAACTGTTTTTTATACACTGGCCTCAGGTAAATTGCAACACCCACCTCTGGAATCCCGGCCCCTTTGTTACCAAGTCTTCCTCGGGGCCTGTGCGGGTTCATTATGATAATGGGCAGAGGTCGCCACATTCTCTCTGGTGAAGATTCTTTCTTCTCTCCCCTCCTCTCCTCTCCTCTCCTCTCCTCTCCTCTCCTCTCCTCTCCTCTCCTCTCCTCTCCTCTCTTCTGCTCCTCCTTCTCTCTCCCTTTCTCTCTGTCTCTGTCTCTCTGTCTCTCTCTGTCTTTCTCTCCAGGTTCAATCTAAAAAGCCCAGCAATCATTACAGCCACGCATTCGGAGCACTCTTTGTTCTCTGGAGTAATAGTGGAAACGGCCAATCACCCAACATCAGAGTCATCTTTCCAGTCCCCTCCCTGGGGACCTCAAAAGGTTGGGACAATTAAATAAGAGGTGAAAAGAAAGTTTTCTCCCGGTGCCCGATGAACAGAAATCATTCAGTGAATGGAAATTAATAACATTGTTAACTCTGTCTCTTGGGTCAGGACCAAAAAATGTCTTTCCTTTCTACCTGATTTTCTTGTGACTCATTCTCACGGTGCTGTAAATGACTCATTTTCCCTTTAATGTCTAGCTGCTGCTCACAGCACTGTCACCACCTGGAAGTGTCACTGTGAGCAACGCAGTTGACTCCTCTGGGCCTGGGCAGATTGGAAGGGTCCCAAGGGTCCCCGGTGCTCTGGAAATTGGAGATATGAAGATTTTGAAATGTGAAGATTCAGAAATAAAGTTTACAAAAAAGGAGAGAGGGAGTTAACCTGTTTCATGGAAATCAAGTTAGCTGTCCTTAGTCTGAAAAGAAATAAATAAATGACAGCAATATCTTGTGTATGAAGGAATACAGTTGCTGAGACCCTCGTTGTAAACGGTAATAGGCTTAATTTAGGGAAAGAAATTTAATAACTACGACCACAGAGAGAAAAAGAGGTCAGTGACTCCCAAAACCAGCTGTGACTGTGAAACAGCCATGAATCTTTTAATCGAGAGAAACATAAAGTGGCCCAGGAGACACTGGGCTGAGAGGGTCAGGCCAAACAACTGTGAAGGAATTTTGATACTTGGTTCAGTTAAGATCTGGGAATTGAAGAATGAACCCATAATTATGATCTAGCAATAGATTTCATCGGTTGTGCCAACTCTGACTACAGTGGTAATGACAATATAAAATAAGATGGAGCTCTGTTAAAGTATATATATATATTTTTTTTTGTGGGTACTGGGGGGTCGACCTCAGGCCCTCGTGCGCCAGCAGGCGCCCGTGCCACTGAGCGATATCACTGGCCCCTTTTTTGTATGTGGGATCCGGGAGTCGAACTCGGGCCCTCGCGCTTGCCAGGCAGGCGCTTAAGCCGCTGAGCCATCTCACCGGCCCCTGTTAAAGTATATTTTTATTAGTAGAAATATTTTAAGAGTGAAGAACAAATTATAAATTAGCAATATCTGCATCAGAAAGGAAAAGGGAGAGTCCAAACATGCAATGTATTTGTCACACCATCCTACAAAAAATTCAAGAATGAGATAGGAAGTCACCCTGTTAAATCTACCTGGATAAAATCATAAACTTTCTAAATACGTTTACTTTACAAACTCATATTTGAAAGCCAGATGTAGTGTGCACACCTATACTCCCAGCACTCAAGAGGCTGAGGCAGGCAGATCATGAGTTCATCAGGTCCAGTCTGGCCTACACAGTGAGTTAAAGGGCAGTGTGGACTACAAAGCAAGACCCTATCTCAAATTAAAAAAACAAAGAATTACATTTGATTAAAGTGAATATCAAAAAGTATCACAGCAGATATGTCACACAGCAATGTGAATTAATTACCATTGTTTAAATGTACCCTACAATGTTTTAAGACGGTGTTACGGTTAATATTAGGTGTCACTCAGAGTGGCTTAAAGAATATCCACATAGCTGGAAAAGTGTGATTTCTGGGTCTGTCTGTGAGGACGTCTCTGCGAGAGTCAGGATTGGAATCTGTGAACCGAGTCAGGAAAACCTCTCCTCCTCCCGTGCGGTGGTCACCATCCGGCCTGCCGAGCGCCCGGGCGAAACAGAAAGGCGGGGGACGGGCCCGTCAGTCTCCTGGGCGCTGGGACATCCTCCTCCTCCTGCCCTTGGACGTCAGCACTCTGGGCTCCCATCCTTTGGACTCTGGGCCCTGCATTCGTGGGCCCCCCGGGTTCTCGGGCCTCCCCCCTGAGTCCGCTATCGGCTCCCTGGTTCCAGGGCCATCGCACTTGGACAGAGCTGGGCTGCAGCTCTTCTGCTTCTCCAGCCAGCATGAGCACATAGTTCCCCTAATCGGTTCTCTTACCTATCAACGCACGCATCCTACTGGTTCCCTCTTTCTAGAGCAGCCTGACTAATAAATTTAGCGAATTTAATGTCATGTGGTTTTATCACAATATAAGATAGCACAAACGCAAGCAAATTCCATGTAGAATTAAGTGTTTAGAAGTAAAGCCAGGGCCGGTGAGATGGCTCAGCGGCGTAAGCGCCTGCCTTGCAAGCGCGAGGGCCCGAGTTCGACTCCCGGATCCCACATACGAAAAAGGGGCCGGTGATATCGCTCAGCGGCACGGGCGCCTGTTGGCGCGTGAGGTCCTGAGGTCGTTCCCCTGGTACCCACAAAAAAAAAAAAAAAAGAAGTAAAGCCAACGTTGGGACACTGAACTCAAACTTTATCTTGCTGGGATCTGATACACTTTGGAGTTTGTTCTCTGACAGAGTCTCCTAAAATAGTATTTGTTTTTTAAGCAGACATTATTTATTTGTTTAACATTTGAGCATAGCTATTTTAATGAGTTTATTTGAATTGTTTTGAAGTAAAACCCAGAAGAAAATCCAGAAGTGCTTAGCAGTAAAATATTACCTTGCTTTCAACTGGAGTTTGAAAAGTCATCTCCGTTTGTATTTCTTCCACTAGCAACTAGTAAAAACTTCAGCCTGATAGGGATCTAAAGTCTTTTACCAGACGGTCCTAATAAATCCAGAATAAAGCTGCATTTAAAAGTTTTAGGGATCTTTTAAAATATATACAAGAGGAAAAGTACACAGCAATAGGACCTGAATTTCTATTCCCACTTTGGGAAATAGTACTATTGATCTCCACGGGCGTCAATTAATTTACTCTGACACTGAAGAACTAAAATAAAAAAGAAGCCTCTAAAAACCCAAACAGCCTGATTATATCAAAAACAACTATGTTAACAAAGCGTTCTCTCCACAGGCGCTGCCCGGTTTAGAGCCCCGTGGACTGTTGCTGCCACCTGTCGGACGTGAGCCTGCATTGCACGGCCGGGTAAGAGCTGACCTTCCGGGACTAAGACCCGGGAGACGCCCGCTGTGCAAGGGTGGCGGACGACCTCGAGCCGCCACGTGCTCCAAGCGCTTTGCAGGCGCCGCTCGCGCACCTGGACCAAATACTGCCGTGGGGCTGCTTTCTGAAAAACACCCCAGACCAAGGAGATGGGCAGCGTACTGAGCAGAGTGCAAATAGAGAAGAGCGAGAATAGGAAAGTAGACTTAGATGGAAGTGATGCAAGGAGAGCGGGAGAGTGGCAGGTTCACACTCGTACATTGCTGTGACAAGAGTCGTGGCGACAGTGAAGGAACGGCGAAGGAGGACGGACGCCGGGGGAGTGAGAACTGCCGGCGGGCCGTACGCAAGAGTCGGACCCCTGACCGTTCCCCCTGCGCGATCTCAGCGGATCGCAGAGGCTGTTCCTTCCCTCTTCGAATTTACACCGAGTGATCCACACTGCGTGGTTGTGCGAAAATCACACAACAGGCAACCGGTGTGAACGCCGCATAGGACAGGCCGCCATTAAATTTTAAATTTCCCATTGTCGTAGAATACACACCCCCAGCTGTAATATTCCGACATCAGTTTATTATAAATAGCATGGTAACATATATTATTGTTGTCCCACAGATAACCATGTGTTTTCAATAAATACCAGCTAACTATCTGTTTTCATTAAAATGCCATCTTATTTGAATGTGGCTTTTTAAAGACTTTCCTTCCTAACAAATCATTACACGATATTTTATAAACAGTTACTTTTGCTCTCCTTGTAGTTTTTGTTCCATTTTTAGCTTTATCATGAGCACCAATTATTTATGAAAATTGTAAATTTTATGCTTCTAAAAAGCACTTGAAAATGTTCGTTTCTCTTAGAATTTTCAGGTAAGACTTGTGCTAAAAATGAACTATTAGGAAATGTTAAGCGTTGATACCTAAATCAAATGAAAATACCACTAACTATTCACATAGTAAAAGTTGCAGGGAAGACATGATAATCTTAACGCAAAAAATAAAGCAAAATTTTTCCTACATGTCAAGCCGTTTGAAGACACACACAAATGAACACCAACTTCAGTATGAATTTTCTGAGAAGCTTTGGACGTGTCTGAAGTGTCTGTTTATCTGAATTTCCCTCGGGGACTCTCAAAGGGAGCATCCCACAGAAGGAGAAACAAGATGCACTCATCTGGTTTCAGGACAACATTCTGGCCTGAAACAAAAAAGGGAATTCTAGGAATAACCAGTTTTAAATACTCCTTCAACTCAACCCAGAGATGCATTCCTAAGTCCTGACCCAAAGGGACTAGAAGAAGAGTAGAAAGAGGAAAATCAAAAATGTTGATGATGCCTCTGGTGTACTAAAAATACAAGTATAGCAGAAAATGCGCCCCCCCCCAGCCTGTGTACTTCAGCTTCTTAGTTGCCCAGGTAATAGTTCCTGTTCCACTTCCGGTTGCTCCTGTCTCTTAGAAACGGTCGCTATGATGCACATTGTATAAACCAATACCCAATTGACAAGCCATTCTGCCTCTGTACGTCCTGCTTGCTTATCTCAGGTAAGCTCTAGACCACCAGAGATCAGGGCCTGATATTCTAGAAATGATCCCGATCAGTGCCCGTCAACGTAAATATATCTGCCTCCGAATCCTGGGTGTTGTTTCGGTGTTTCTGCATGCCGTTGCACAAGGAGCACTGTTGTTGGTGGCTCAGGCAGATCCTGAGGATGATACTGCAGTGCAGACATCTGTCCCTCAGTGTCAGCACCTCTGCCCTGAGAGTGACACTGATGTGCATCGGAGTCAGTGACACGGCATGGCAGTCGTCTGCAGGAAACACCATCTGATCCCATCCCAGGAAGGAAGGGAAGTGACCAATTGCACAACGGCAGTTTATTATGCAAAAGCACATAAGACATCCCCATGGCTCCCAGAACTAAAAGAGTTTTGGAGGAATATTGGGGTAGTAGAAGGAAATCAAAGGAATCCGAGGTAGTGAGAAACTCTGGGGAATTTCTTTTGTAACTATTATCATAGTCATATTTAATCTTCTAGCTCTTGTGGTCAGGAGCAGTGATTATGCATGATATTATTAATATAAGTCCGGAGAGAAGAAGAAAGAGCCTGGGTCAAATGTGTGGAAGGAGAAAAATAGAGGACCAAAGACAAGACTTTGAGGAAAATCCTCCACATTTACAGGGGTAGATGGAGGCAGAATCCTTGAAGACTACAATTAACATACCATTCCCTATGTCCAACCTGTTCCCCCATGTTACAGGTCATGTCTAAAATGTCCCCCAAAGTCTCATGTGCCCAGGGGTGGGGCTTTTGGAAGGTGCCTGGATCTTGAGGGTGCTATGTTCATCAGTGCACAGATCCGCTGATAAGGTCACAGATAAATGCGCTGTCCCGAGGGGGATGTGGTCACTAGAGAGGTGAGCTGGAAGGACATAGCTCCCTCCCTGGCTCTTTCCTTTTCTCTCTGCTTCATTGCTGCCGTGGGCTGAGCACTTTTTCCTCTGCTGCACTCCTCTTCCATCTTGTTTCTGCCTCGCAGCCGGATGACCAGATTGAAACTGTGAGCCAAAATCAACCTTTCCTCTTTAAACTGTAAGTGTCTGGTATTTTGTCCCAGTGGTGGGAAGTGAATAAGACACCCTTTTATACACACACAGGAATGAAACAGAAAATAATATGACCACTTTGGAAAATTTTGTCATTATCTTTCAAAACTGGGCATACACTTACCATATGACTCAAAAATCTCGCTTCTAGAGTGAAATGAAAATCTATGCTCTGAAATAAACTCGTACGAAATGTTTACAGTACCTGTATTCATAATGATCCTAAACTAGAAACAGCCCGTGTCCTTCAGCTGTAGAATACACACTGTTATCTCCATACAGTAGCATTCTACAGAACAATAAAAAGGAATAGATGAGCCATACGCAAGAGAAATGTGTGTGGATCTCAGATGTGCGATGCTGAAGTGAAAAAAGCCAGACTCACACATGCTGTTTTTCCTGTTGTGCAATACGGTGATTCTGCCCACCTGGCCTCTGGAGGTTCAGAATTATACTTGCCTTCAAGGCAAAATCAGAGCATCACCTCCATGTCAACACCCGCCACTGCCGTCCCACAACACAAAGATGCTGGCTGTATGCTCCCTCAGTTGCTCCTCAGCGCCCTGCTGAAAGGATTTTTTCTGAGCCCTCTAGGTAGACATGGTTGGGTAGGAGATTTGTATGCAGACCAAGCCTAATAAAGTCAATATACTTATTCCTCTAAAACTTTGGATTTGTTCCTCTGAAATGTGGCAGAGAAGACAGGCCATCTCGATCATACGAATACAGGTTACTGTTTAACCCAGGAAACGCATTATAGCAACTCCCAAATGATCAATTTAAGAGAGTATACCCAAACTTCAGAACATACGAATAAATTTTACCAAATCTAATGTTATAGAATTTTCTTCTTGCTAGTTCTTGTTTTGTTGTTTCTCCTTCCTTGCTTGATAAATATTTATTGGCCCATGAAAAGCAATGGTCTCATGCGTCTTACCTCAAGGTCCATGGAACCAGCCCTGACTGCTAACACGCCATCATTAGAGTCAAATATCAGCAAGCTCCAGGAGGACCTGAGCAACGTGTGACCTTTAAGAAGGGAAATTATTTCTCCCAAGTTTGAAAGATATTGCAGGATTATCTTAGGGGTATCCCGGGAATGAATACAGGTAAATACATCAGAGAGAGACAGAGAAAGACAGAGAGAGGGAGAGGGAGAAGGAGAGGGAGAGAGAGAGAATGTATACACAACTGCAAGAAAAGAGAAATAGTATGACATTTTTTCAACAGATGTTACCCTCATATGGGGATTCTGAAGGGTGTCATATATCACAGAGAACCCACTACACTGCAGGCCCTTAGAGAAGAAATTGAAAATGCATGTGCCACAATCCCAATGACCAAGGTCACCCAAGCAGCAGTTCCCCATACTAATAAGTATCTGGAAGCTCATGGCCACCACTTAGACCACCTCTTGTAATTGTAAAGGCCAAAGGTAACTTGTATTAATCTCATGTTGTCTCAGTAAATTTAGTATTAAAATATCCTACAAACTTTTCCTGAAATGTGTATATAGTTTTATGTATGATACAAAGGATGATTCAATGCATGCAAATTAACACATAATAATAGAATAAAGACAAAAGCTACATGGTCATCTTAACAGATTTTCAAAAGGCGTTTGACACCTTTCATTTGAATAAAAATTAAGTATAGAAGGAATGTACATCGACACAATAAAAGCCACATTGCATAGGCCGACAGCTAATAATAAGTGAATGCTGAGTAGTTGAAAGCCATCCCACTATAATCAGAAATGAGATGAGGATCTCACTCTCACTCCTTCTATCCAACTTAGTAGTTGATATCCCAGCCAGAGTACTTAGACATCTAAAACAGAAAAGAAGTTGTCTGTTTGCAGATGACACAATCTTTTATTTAAAAAACTATAAATATTCTGCCAAAAAAAAACTGTTAGAACTAATACACAAATTCAGGATCTTCCAGAACACAAAATCAACACAAAAAATCAGTACTATTTCTATACACTAAAATGAATTGTTCAGAAAACAATCTCATTATGATTGAATCAAAATAAATAAATAAATTTAACAAAGGAACTGAAAAGAATCTATACACTGAAAACTATAAAACCTTGATGAAAAATACTGAAGAAGACACAAATAAGTGGAAATATATTCATGTTTGTGGAATTAAAGAATTAATGTTGTGAAATTGTCCATATATCCCCCAAAGGGATATAAATATTCAATGTTATTCTTATAAAAATTTCAATAATATTTTTCACAGAAATAAAAAAATCCTAAAAATTTAGGGAGTCAAAAATAGCCAAAATAACTTAAACAAACTGAACAAAGAAGGAAGTTTGTTGAATCTTCCCCAAATGTCTACATGGTAAAGCCTTGGTCCCCAGGGGGCGCTACTGTAGGCGTGTGCAGTAGAACCATTAAAAGATAGGGTCTACTGGCAAGTCCTTAGGTCACTAGGAAATGATAAATAGGGGAAGTTATGTTAATTTAATTATTCTGCTTCATTTAATCATTCTTCTAAGTACACATGTATCAAAATATCACACTGTATACCATTAATATGTATAGTTTGTCATTGGTCAATGAAAATAAATAAATGGGTTAATTAAGAGAACTAGTTTCCAATAAATACGTAAATACTTACACAGTGGATGAATCAGTGATTTCTCCCTTTCCTGTAAAAAACAAGTGAATCAGATCCTTTTTTTCCCCCTCCATCCACAACTTGGTTTCTACTGAATGTGTGATCCAATATTACTATTTATTTCTGTGAGGTCCTCCATAGAATAAAAGTCCTACATTTTTGTATTTATTTCACCATGCCATATCAGAATAAGGTTTTTTTTTTATCTTTTAAGGGGAAAAGGCCTAATATCTAATATTTTTCTCCTGGAGGAAGAGAGTAGGTTTCTCTAGAAAGAAGTTGGGCTAATGATTTGAAAGTTTCCATTGACCACATCAACACATGTGTGTGTAATTGAGTTCCAAGATAAATGCATGTGCTATACATTCATATGCAGGGTGTGGTATCAAATAACACTAAAGTAGTACATCTGACAGAAGAAATTTCTATGCAAAATGTAAAAGAGTTTGCATGGTCATTTTAACTGATTATGTGGGGATTTGGGAACAAAGGAATCACCTACACAGAGAATTTGACCAATTGCTAATATTACCTGTAAATTTTTGAAAAACCTATCTAGTCTCTGAATTTGTTTCCTCCTCTGCATGGGGAATTTTGGAGGATTTGGTAAGTACACACACACACACACAGTGAAATACGGTGCCTAGCACATAGCAGGGGCTCAGTAAGCTCCTGTCAATTCAATATACTTCAGGCTAAAGAGGGGGATGGAGGGGGCCGGTGAGATAGTTCAGTGGCATAAGCGCCTGCCTGGCAAGCGCGACATCCTGAGTTTGACTCCCAGAACCCACATACGAAAAAAGGGCCGGTGATATCGCTCAGCGGCACGGGCGCCTGCTGGTGCGCAAGGTCCTGAGGTCGACCCCCGGTACCCACAAAAAAAAAAAGGGGGAGGTGGAAGAGGGTTCGCAGAGTGTCCTACTCCTATGCACCACTGCTATGCTGAGTTTCTTCATCAAGCACTACCAGAAGATATTTTGATTAACCTTAGGGAATTGGAGGACCTGGCCATCAAGATGGAATTTAATAAGCATTGTCTTTGGAACATTTATATGAGTTTGAGATCTAGATAACCCCAGAGAGCAATTAGCTACAGAGCTGTGAAAGTTGAGAAATGCGTTCCTTTCTCTTTCATAAAAACCCTCCTGGGGAAGTGTAATAAAACATCTCCAAGGGGACAGTAGAAAAAACCTCTCCCACATTCATCCCCAACCCATTTTGAAACACTCTTCCTAGACTGACCTCAATGTAGATGCTAGTAGATACCAGAAGAGCTTCTTAAAGAGTACAACCTCTCCTTTATTTTGTATTTTTTCCTCTGCTACTCTGTCCATAAACACACTTTCTATGCACCAAGCAGATATCTTGATCCTTGATCAACCAGCCTCGAATTCCCTCTCCAAATTCATTAGCACCTTAGCAGCCACTGAAGTCTGATTAAATTCACCCCGAAGAAGGACTACTCAAGACCACTGTCGGCTAAAGGCAGCCGGAACAGGCGGGAGACAGTAAGTGCAGTCATTCATTGTTTGCTTTCTCTTCGTGCCTGGACTCATCTCAGTGTACAGGGCACCCTACCTCTGCAAGCCCACGGAACTGCTCAATGAGCTGGCTCGTCATTTTTCTCCTTGTATTTCTCAATTCTCTCTTTCCTCAAATTCAGTCCATCTGCTTCAGGGGGCGTTGTACTTTCTTAAGAAGTAGGCTTGGTTTTGAGAGCAGTTTCAGGTTCCCAGCAGCCCTGAGCAGACTGTACAGAATTTCCCGTGTACCCCATGCATGGCCTCCCCAGTATCAATACCTTCCACTGACGTCACCACTGAGGAACTACATGGAGGGGACAGTGGCATCCCACAGTCTCCATGAGGGTTCACTCAGCATCAGACACTGTGTGTTAGGACAAAGGCACAGTGGTAGCCACTTACAGTATCACACAGGATACTTCCCTGCCCCGCAAGTCCTGAGCGTTCCTCCTGTTCAACTCTCCCTCCTGCAAGAACAATCACCCACGACTTTACTCTTTCCATAGTTTTGCCATTTTCAAAATGTCATATATTTTCGATTATGTACTCTTTTTCAGATAGGTTTATTTCATCAACAATACGCATATAAGGTTCATTCATCTCTTTTCATGCCTTGATAGCACATTTCTTTTTAGCATTACACTTTTCAAAATGATGTACCTTTTTGTTTTCAAGGGTTCCTGATTGGCATCCGTGTTCTTAAGTACAATTTAGCAAAACTGAATTTACAGATTGAATATTTTGCCAAACCTTAAAAAAACTTATATTATTCTTATTTTTTAAACATTTGCTCTTTCTTTAATCCAATTCAAAAATGAAATTGAAGATAACATATGGAAATTTAAGGTTTACATTAAATCCTGTTATCTATCTCAGAAAATTCTATACTCTTTATCAGTTCAGTAGTTGAATAATTTCCCCATTGCCATGTTTTATTAGTTGATATACAATTGACATAATTGTTTTATTAATTGATATATTAATAAAATACATGTTTTATAAATTGATACTTACAAATATACAGTTCAACATCAGCTGAAACCATTCTATAGCACACCTTCAATGAGCCATGGATGTAAAAGAAACATATGTTTTCCTCAACTTGTGACTGATTATTAAATATTCAGCAGCATTCTTTAAAAGTCTTCAGAAGACCATGAATTAAATTATTAATTTTATAAATATGTTGTTCATTAAAAGTTCTGTGAAAAACAAAGCAAGTATGCTATTGAACACCAAGATGAAACAAATATGAAAACAGCCTTTCAAAATCCAAGTTTCCTCTAAAGAGAGAAATTTTCCCATCACGATAATCTGAGAAAGATGGGAGAGTAAAAGATTTAAGAGTCTGGTTCTAGGGCCGGTGAGATGGCTCAGCGGCTTAAGCGCCTGCACAGCAAGCGCGAGGGCCCGAGTTCAACTCCTGGAACCCACATACGAAAAAGGGGCCGGTGATATCGCTCAGCGGCATGGGCGCGCAGGCGCCCGAGGTCCTGAGGTCGACCCCCCCCGGTACCCACAAAAAAAAAAAAAAAAAGAGTCTGGTTCTAGAACCACAGCCCAATTTCAGTTCTGCTTTACTGATCTTTTGATGGGCTTCAGAAACAGATTTGAGCCCCTGTAATTAGAAGAGAATTAAGATGGAATGAAACTTTTGAAGGAATTTCTGCACCCTTGAACACAGCCTCCATGATTAGCAAGCAATCCAAAAAGTAATGTGGAAGGGCTGTAATCCACACAGATTTCCTATAGCAGATTTTCCAAACACTATCTCCCTCCCCAAGCCCTGCTTCTCTCTTTTGACTGTTGCTTTGAATTTTACCACCTGAATCTTAATTCTTGGATCAAAGTCTTGGTCCTTCTGCAGTGTCTCCTGACACTGAGAGGTGCTCTCCATTTCATCCATTGTCGTACACTGACATGAAAGATAGATCTGTGAGAGCAAGACCTTGAGAACACCGGGCACCTGCTGTGGTGTGGGGAGTACGTAGGATGAAGTGAAGAATCCAGAGCAGGCCTGCCAGGCAAACCACAGAGTGTTACCAACTCCAGATTTGGCTAAGATTCACCTCCTCCTTATCCTGTGTTTTCCTCCATCACCAACTGTATCTGCTAAGTTCAAACTGGCCAAATGTGCTTCTAAAGCTTCATACTTTTTCCTACAGATACTTGATGAAATTGAGCCATAAATTAACCCTCCCCAGTCACACCATTACTGCATATCTTCTGTATGCAAGGTGCTATGCTTCGTACTTTACTGTATTCTTAAATCTCCACACGGCCTTCAAGCTTACTGCTATTCACAAAGATACAGCTCACAGAGGTCACTAGGCTTCTCACACTCTCCCGCTTCAACTTTGTAAAAGGGGTCTGGTGTTGATTTTATCTATACCACTCTATTTTTCACAGTCCATTTTTTATTGCTATAACCATATATCTGAGACTGAGTAATTTATAACAAAAAGAAGTTAATTTAGCTTACAGTTCTAGGAGCTATAACTCAAAGACTGGGCAGCCACATCAGCAAGGGCCTTATGCTGCATCATAACATGGTAGAAAAAGTGAAACACAAGCAGGAATGTGTGGAGAGAAAGGAGACAAAGGAGCTGACCCGCTTTATAATAATCCACTTTTCTCAGAGCTAATCCATTCCTATGAGAACTAATTCTGTTTTACAAGAAAGACATTAATCTCTTGTAAAAGCCACACCTCCCAACACCATTATCTTATCAACCAAATTTTAACAAGATTTCAGAGAGGACAAACCACATCCAAACTATAGCATTCTACACCTGCCCAAATCCATGCACTTCTCAAATGCAAAATGCACTCATTTCTCCCTCCTGACCCAAGTCCCAGTCTTAAGTCATTCCAGCACCAACTCACGTGTGCAAAATCCAAAGTCTCCTCTGAGACTCTAGGCAAATGCCTAGCTGGGAGTCTGTAAAATCAAGCTGTCTGCTTCCAGTATGCAATGATGGAACAGGCATAGGGTAAGTATTCCCATTCCAAAAGAAAGAAGTAACTGGCCCAAAACAAGTCCAAAACCCAGCAGGGTGGAAATTAACTCATCCAACTCCAGAACAATCTTTCACTCCATGTGCAGACTACTGGACAGAGGAAAGAGTGCTTGGCCACACGGCTGTTCTCTCAGCTCAGAGTCAGGCACCTACAGTTTCCCAGGCAGGTGTTGCCATTGACTCTACAGTTCAGGGCTCCTGAGGCCAACAGTCACATTCCCATGGCTCCACTGGGCATTACCCTGGTGGGGATTCTCAACAGCAAGTCAACTCCAACGTCACATTTCTGCTTACTCCATTCACTCTGTGAAAGCTGGGCCTCCGTAGCTGGAAGAGAATTAGTGCCCATGGGCATCCCCAAGGCTCACCGACTGTGGCTGCCAGAGCTGTGCTCCAAGTGTCACCTAGGGCCATTTGAGCCTTGGCTGGAGTGACCAAGGAGGACTGTACCAGCATGCATGGAGCAGAGTCCCCTGTGACCCAAGGCAGCAAGCCCAGGGAGGGCGCCCCCAGGCCAATCATCTGAACCACTCTGCTCTTCTAGAGCTCTGTGCCGGTGATAGGAGGGGCAACCCCCAAGATCTCTGCAAAGTCTTTGGGGCTTCTCTGTCCACCCTCCACAACTGTCTTGACAATTAACCACCAGCTCCCTTGTATCCATGCTAATTCCTAAATAAAATTTGGCCACAGCCTTGTGAGCTTCTTCATTCCTTACACGATCAGGCTGCTTATTTTTCAAATAATTATACTCCTTCTTTTTAATTATAAATTGTGTCATCGAGGCATTCCTTTGTTCCAGAATCTCAGCATAATCATTTAAAAGTAACTAGGCAGCTCCCCCCCATATTTTGCTGAGAAATTTTTTTCTGTCAGATGTACTAGTTCATCACTCTTGAGTTCCACCTTCCATAAAGCCCTAGGTCGTGGATGCAGTGCAGCCAAGTTCTTTGCAATGGTAAAATAAGAATATCTTTACTCCAGTGTTGAATAACATATTCTTAATTTGCATCTGAGACCTCACCAGAATGGCTTTTATTGTCCGTATTTTTATCAATATTCTGCTCATGACCACTTAAGCAATTTTGAAGAGGCTCCAGGAGTCCCTGATCTTCTTGTCTTCTGAATCCTCACCAGAATTACCCTTAACACAGTTCACATCATTCTAGACTTTTTATAGAGTGCTCCTCAAAAGTCTTCCAACCTCTGTTCATTCCCCAGTTCCAGAGCTATTTCCGTATGTGCAGTTATCATTATTGCAACTCCCCAGTTCTCAGGACCAATTAATTTTCTTAGTCCATTTTCCATTGCAATAACAGAATACCTCATACCGAATGATCTGTAGCAAGAAGAGGTTCCTTTAGTTCACAGTTTGAGAGGCTGGAAATCCAAGGTCATGTGGTCACACTCAGGAAGGACCTCAAGCTGCATCGTGACATAGAAGAAAAAAATGAAAAGGCAAGCAGGTGTGTGCAGAAAAGAGCAAGAAGACAAAGCCACTGTCCCACTTTACAACCACCCATTTGCTACGTGTTTGCCCTGCTGGGTTTCAGTCTTGCTTTGATTTGATTCTTTTATATCCCTCTCTTCTTCCTTTTGGAACAGAAATGTTTATCCAGTGCCATCAAACCTTGGGATTATATAACTTGTTTTGTTTTTTTAAACATAGGTTCACAGTTAAGAGTTTCCCTGAGTCTCCAAAGTGACTTGGACTTGGACTTTTGAAAAATGCTGGAACTTTTGAGAATTTGAGGAAGGAATTATCGTGCTCTTAGTTGTACACAGGACAGTTATAACATGTTAGGTAGAATTATGAACTTGTTATTGTGTTTATTTAGAAATTAAGTGTGGTTTAAAGAGATTATCTGGGTGTCAGGTTGACAATGGGTGGAATGTGGTGGTTAAGCTTGTTTGTGTCAACTTGATTGGCTTTGGGATCTGCCTGGGAGATTGGTGAAGCACAGTTCTAAGCATGTCTGGATAGGTTACAGAGACATGACCTTGGACACTATATCTGGTCCCTAGCCCCTTCCTCTGCTATATTGTTCCCATGCTCCGCTTCCCGGCCGCTATGAAGTGGGCAGATTTGCTCCACCATGCCCTTCCACCATGATGCTTCTGTGTTGGATCCAGCCAACCATGGACTGAATCCCCTGAAACCATGAGCCAAATTGAACTTCTCCTCATTTAAACTGTGAGTTTCAGGTATTGTGTCTCAGCAACAAGAAAGTTAATACGTTATTCTTATGAGAACTAATCCATTCTCATGAAAACTCATCTAATCTTACTAAAAAGGCTTCAGTCTCCCTTAAAGTCACAACCTCCTAACACCACTACCTTAACAACCAATTTCAATATGAGTTTTTGTGGGGATAAACCACAGCAGGACTGTGGGATGTCCAGAAACAAACCAAACGGATCCTCCACATAGTCACTGCAAGAGTGAAGAGGTTTCCCTTCTTCCTCAGTGGAAGAAGCTCGTCTTCATGAGCATAATTCTGCAACACAGAGCACTTCATACAGCCTTTAAGATACTTTTCTTTAATGACCCAGAATAAGACTCAGGGCATCCATACGCACAGACAAAACCTTAGATATTTGTTTCCTTTTGTTTCCATTTGTCCTTTTTCACTTTCTGTTTCTGGGGCTGGGAAATCTCATCCTTTACTATGAAAATTCTCCTGATGGCAACATTAAAAACAGGCTCATTTAATCTATCAACCCCCAAATCATTAAATTCCTCAACTTCACTCTAAACCCTTCTTAAAAACGTGCGTGGTGAATTAGTGAACTTCTTTTTATAAGATAAGAGCACATCAGCCAATCACAGGAGAAGGAAATGTTTCCAAAATAAGAGTCATTTCTATAAATAATTCTTTAAGGAATAATTGCCACTAATAATAATCACAGTCCCAATTTATTATTTAATAAATTTATTGTTTAACATCCTATCTCAGCACCCATGAGCTAAATCCCCAAACTCGGTGAAGTAATCAGTTATTGCTGTTCTATAAATGGGGAATTGAGAAGGCTAAATGATTTGCCCAATATCCCACCATGCCAAGTGTCAGTCAGGATTAGGACCAGGATTGTCCTGAAGCCTACCCAGAATCACAGTCCCTTGTCCCACCTCAGGCTTGCTAGAAGTGTCCAAATGGCCCTCACGTCAGGTGTCTTAAGTGGCGCTGAATTGTAATTCAGGCTGCAGGTCTCTGCTTGGCAAATGGCTGACCCTCCACAGGATGGAGAAGGGCTTCAGTAGAGCCGTTTCTTTTTTAACTCCCAGTTTCTCTGTGTAGCTCTACATCTGCATTCAAATACGCTACAGTTTGCTGCAGGACTATCTCTTTTTTTTTTGCCAAGGAGAATCTTCTCAACTCTGGCAAGTCCACATGCCTATCCCACACCCGTGCACAAGCTTAGAATATAGGACAATGCTTACATCATTCTGACAGGCTTGCAGCTACTGTGAAGAATCACTGAAACTGCATAAATGCTGACCTCGTGATGACTAAAAGGAGCTTCAAATTCCCTCGCTATTCAAATTTGAAGGGTTCAGCCCTGAAAATATGTAGCAGCAGCTATTGAGGAGAGAGAATGGGCCTCGATTTCATCTCTCTGTGCAAGTTCCAGGAAAATCATTAAAAGGTCAGTGAGATCTTGACTAGCAATGAGGATACAGATTCATTTGTGAGAACTGGGGATTTAAAATGAAATGACTGTCTTAAATTGAGCAAGAAAGAAAAAACCGAGAAAGTATTACTTCCCAAATTGTGAAGATACCTGACCTAGAATGATTATAACTATGTAGCGAGGCTGGGAATTGAATTGAGGGAGTTTAGATCCAGAGCCCACACCTTTGGTTAAATAGCTCAGGAAGCTCAGACGGACACAAATTTGAAATTGGAGCAATATTAACATATTCATGTGCAATTATTTGACAATTAAGATCATTCCCATACATAGCTGGCCTGACTTTTTGCATTAGAAGTATTCTGTGAGATAGCTCAGCAGCGTAAGCGCCTGCCTGGCAAGCGTGAGGTCCTGAGTTTGACTCCCGGTACCCAAATAAAGGAAAAAAGGGCCGGTGATATCGCTCAGCGGCACGGGTGCCAGCTGGTGCGTCAGGTCCTGAGTTCAACCCCCGGTACCCACAAAAAATAAAAATAAAAATAAAAAAAGAAGTATTCTGTGTATCTGACCAATCATCTCACAACCACATACCTGCTCTTGCTTCCACTTCTTTTTCCATTCTAATGTGGAAACCTGAACAAAGTAGAGGACTAGTTATTTATAGACATGACTTGACTCATCTGGAATACACAGAACCTTCCTAATCATAACTCCCTGGTCACTACTATAGTGTCAAGCATTTTACATATTTTGACTCATTTAATTCTTAAAACAGATGTGTGAAACAATCACTGTCACCCAGTTCTACAGATAAGGAAATTAAAGAGCTGTTAGGTTTCTCACCCAAAGTGACAGAAGTCATGAATAATGGAAGCAGGAGGAGTTGACTCTGGGGCTCATACGTCAAAAGCTTAAAATCATATCAGCTACATTGTTTTGTTCAAATATTTAAGAGAATGGCACCAATAGGCTTCTGAGAGAGAGGAAGAATCTGTGTCGATTTTAACCTGCATTCATACTCATTTTCTGACACCACCCGTAACGTGAATGATCACTATTAACCCAGGTCTGCATCTTGTCCTTGGGAAACATGGCCAGAATCGAAGCCTGGAACAGCTCATCGGTGACTACGTTTGTCCTCCTGGGATTCGCAGACCATCCAGAACTCCAAGCCTTCCTCTTTGTCACTTTCCTGGGCATCTATCTTGTGACTCTGGTTTGGAACCTGGTCCTCGTCTTTCTGATCGGAGGTGACATCCGCCTGCACACACCCATGTACTTCTTCCTCAGCAACTTGTCCTTCATCGACATCTGCTACTCTTCCACTGTGGCTCCCAAGATGCTCACAGACTTTTTCCAGGAGCAGAAGACAATATCATTCTTGGGATGTGCTGCTCAGTTTTTTTTCTTTGTGGGCATGGGTATAACTGAGTGCTTCCTCCTGACTGCCATGGCATATGACCGATATGCAGCCATCTCCAGGCCCCTTCTCTACAGCACCATCATGTCCCAGGGCCTCTGTAGACGCATGGTGGCTGGGGCTTATGTCGGAGGCTTCCTGAGCTCCCTGATCCAGGCCAGCTCCTTATTTACACTCCACTTCTGTGGGCCCAATGTCATCGACCACTTCTTCTGTGACCTCCCACCCATCCTGGCTCTTTCTTGCTCTGACACCTTTCTCAGTCACGTGATGAATTGCCTCGTGGTGGTCACTGTTGGAGGAACATCATTCCTCATCCTCCTGATCTCCTACAGTTACATAGTTTCTGCTGTCTTGAAGATCTGCTCACTGGAAGGCCGATGGAAAGCCTTCAACACCTGTGCCTCACACCTGATGGTGGTGGCTCTGCTGTTTGGGTCAGCTCTTTTCATTTACCTGCGACCGAGCTCCAGCTACTCGCTCAGCAGGGATAAGTTGGTGTCTGTACTCTACTCGCTGGTGATCCCCATGCTGAACCCTCTCATTTACAGTTTACGGAACAAAGAGATCAAGGATGCCTTGTGGAAGGTGATGAAGAGGAAAGTGCTTTCCTAGTTCAAGAGCAGAAACAATGCTCCATGCTGCTGCAGACTTATACGATTCATGGCACCACCTCCGCCTCCACCTTAGGCATAGGAAACATCTGTGCTCATATTTCAGAAGGGAGGCTCCTCCCACCAAATTCTTCTCTCTGTTTCTCATGGTCACTTGTCTGTTGACCATTCATGGCCAAAAAGAGAAAGGAATTTCTTCAGTCAAAAGAAAATAGCCTGTTGTTATAATAATCCTAACAACTAGCCTTTACTGGGCACTTAGCGTATGCCAAGTTATCTAATGAAATATCCATTGCAGAGCCATGATGCTTATTGCACTATCACTGTTACCGATGAGAAAGACTCAGAGGGATTCTAACCTGCAAGCATCACACCGGAAGTAAACGGGGTGCAACTCTGATTCAGCTCCAGGTCTTCCTGATGCCAGAGCCAAGTTCTGCCCCAGTGCAGCACTCCACATCCAACAACTCACAGACCTGATGTTCTATGGTATATAACTCTTGTTACTGGCATATGGGAGAATTTTTAATGATCCATTTATGTATAGTAGAGGTAAAGTAAGAACGAGATGTCCACCCACTAAACAGGTCTCCTTGTTGGATTTACCCTTTGCTATAATTTCTCTCTTCTTCAGCTATGCAAGGGCCTGGCAAATATGAGTCCAATGTCAGACCAATGCTCTTCTCTTTCCAGTCCCAGTCAGGTAATCAATCAGTTTTTCCTTGATTTTAGACATACTCTCTCTTAAGCAGTCTGGCACTGAGAACAGACTCCATCTCACAGTTCAGTGTCAGTTTTGATCATCACACCTTGAATTGACCCTTACTGTCCTCCATCTGAACCCATCACTCCTGTAAAACCCTTCTCTTCACCTACATGGATTTACACTTGCAGCCCCAACACTGGGTATTATTTGCCCTCATATCTGAGAGGTGCATCCCTGCCTCTTGCTCCAGGTGATTTATTCCTTCAAGGGGCATTTGCAGGGGATGTGTCCAGCACAAATCCCTCTCCTGCTAAATCCCTCACTCATTTCTGTATGGCCCTGGTTGCTCCCAACACACTCACTTTTCCATTACTGTAGATCTATTAGCTATGAGAAATTTGATTTGATCTCATTGCTCCATCTTTTCCTCCATATCTGGAGGAGCATAGACAATGCATGGAGAAGGAAAGATCTCCATCTCAGGTTTCGTGGGTTCTTCGGTGCTCTACATTACTATCCACTCAAGGCCAAGAAAACAGAATGATATCTACAAACCATATGTAGTCCCATAGATAACCTTTAGTATCTACGGGAGATTGGTTCCGGGATAAAAAATATCCAAAATTTGTAGATGCTCAAGTCCCTTCTATAAAATGGCATAGTATTTGTATGTAACTTACACGCATCTTCTCATACATTTTAAGTAATCACAGACTACAACTCCTAACAATGTAAATGTCATGTGACTCATTGTACTGTATTTTCTAGGGGATAATGACAGAAAAATACTCTGCATGTTTAGGAAAGAGGCAGTTTTTTTATGAATGTTTTCAGGCATCTTTTGCTGGATATGTGGGTGTGGAACTCACTGATACTGAGGGATAACTCAAGTGATATATATAAGAGAGAGTTAACATTCATGTGCTCTATTTCAAGCCTATTGTAAGCATTTTATATACATTAATGCATGGATTCCCCAATGAGGAAAAAAATGCTGACTTCAAATTCAAGCAATATAGCTACCAAGACTGCACTCTTCCACACTGTGTTATTTTCCTCCCCAGGAACCCAAAACAAGATTGATGGTGGCTATTTTACAGTAGCACCCAAGTGTACCAGCCAGGAAAACTACTACAGAAATTCACCTCCTGCCTCCCCCTCTCCACCCTCCATATCTCACTCCTCCATCCTCCCATATGGGCTTCCAAAGTGTAGTCCCATACACAGAGCCCTAGACCTAAAGGACAACTTCTACTGGGGTCAGACTGGTGTGTGAGACAGCAACGATGAACTTGGTAGAATGTTGGGAAAGAAAAGTTGACAGTACAGCTGTGTACTAAGAGACACTTTACAGAAATGTAAGCAAATGAGTCAAAAATGTGCAGGTACTTTAACATCATGAGGGAAATCTGAAGAAGAATATGGGAAGGGAAGAGTCTCTTATGTTCAATGTCAACTGGTTTTCATTTATTTCACTGGTTTTTTCCAGCATTATTGTGTGGAGGTTGAGCTCATGGCCAGACGGACTCCCTCATTTTCTAGCCATCTGATGTTAGAAGCTCAGCATGTCTAACACAGTGATAATCAGAGTGCTGGATATAATGCTCAAAAGTGATTGTCCCCAGGTCTGGTATTCAGTAAACTCTTAATAAACAGTAGCTGATAAAAATTATGTTTAAGGTAGAGGAAGTAGTAGTAGCAGAAATAGCATTAATTCAATCAACAGTTGTTAAGCACTTAATACGTGTTAAATACCAGACACTGCAGGGAACACAAAGAAGTACAGAAAAATCAGGCAGTGTCTGTATTGCAAATTTTCATAATCTTTAAAGGAGAATTTTTTAAATTAAACTTTTTAGCCCAAATTTAAAACATGACACACTCAGCATGCTCCAACCCTTGTTGCATCTTTGTTGTCTAAATTGACCGCAAGCAGCCCAGTGGGCATCTTTCCATGCCCCAGCTATTGCAAGCAAACCGCTTTTCAAGTTTAGAACTTGGAGGTTTAGGTTCTTAGATAGTACTTGTTTGTTACCAGTTGATTTCATCGTTTATTGTCAACTCTTGCAAGCATCATGATGGACTGAGAGTGTAAAGGAAGTCTCTGAAATGCAAATCACTGCATAGCCCCTCTTCTTTAAACTAAATAGCCCAATATTCTTGCATATTTTTGATTGGCATAGAATATGTGTGCATGTTTGTGAGGGACAGTGTGATGTTTTGATTTCTGTGTACAGTGAGACGTGATCAACTCAGGGCAACTAACAGAGCCATAGCCCTGAAATGTTTATCATTTCTTTAAGGTGAGTGCATTCAAATTGCTCTCTTCTAAGTATTTTGAGATATGTAAGGCATCGCTGTTAATTATACTCACCCTGCTGTGCCATCAAGCGCCAGCGATGATCCCTGCTGTCAAATACAAACACTGCCCCTGTCAATGGGCCTTTTTCCCCGCTCTCCTCCCCATGCTCCCATTTTACCCAGGCTCTGACAACCACCATTCTGTTCTCAACTTCTAAGAGACCAACTCTTTTAGATTCCACTTGCCTAGCATATTTCTTCTTTTCAATATATAGGTATTTTATTAGTGCACATTAATTTTTTAAATATTGAGTTTCATTGTGGCATCTGCACAACGTATATAGAATATTTCAACCCTATCCTTCCCTCCCCGTGGACCTCCCTCACAGCCCCAGGACCTTTCCTCTTCTCTGTCTTCTTTCTACTGTCATGTCTTTTTTTTTTTTTCTAGTTACCACATATTAGGGAAAACAGCCCATTTCTTTTTGTGATCTCTGACATCTTCTCCCAGTTCATGCATTTAAAAAGAGGGGTTAGCCTAATGTCACACCATTCCTTGGACTTGGCTGTCACACCTTATTCTCCTGCATGCCATAACTTCATACATTACTTTACTTCCTCTGTCCCCAGCCACAAAAAAAAGAAAAGAAAAACAGAAATCAGGCACTATGAAATGATAGCCACAATATGTTCTTGAGCCTGCACATGAATATCTGGAGATATGTATATAAAGCCAAAGAATCTCCTGATACGTTTATATCCTCTAAAAATGAGTGGATTCCATTGGATGAATTCAAAACCACCATGCTCTTCAGAGGGTGCTTGCGGTGGCACCTGTATCATTCGTTAGGCGGTGTTTCCTGTGGTAAAGGGAAAGCTGCCACTTCTGTGTCCTTAAATTAATGCAGATTCCAAAAGAGCCCACGCTGTGTCTCCTGCCTTGACCTGTTTGCTGAGCTCATCGATATCTACCTAACGGGGATCTTAAGCCTGGAGCTCTTGTTATTTCCAGCCAAACCAGGTCCTACTCAACATGCTGCATCCATTGGCTTCCAGAATAAAACCCAATGCTCTCTCTCGATCCCCCTCCACCATCAAGGAGCCCAGTTCACTCCGCATACTAAGTATTTTTGCACCTCTCCGCATTTCCCTGTTTCTACCGCACACCTGAGAACACCAGTATCTTCCTAACCAGTCTGCGCATTCCCTCCTACCCCATTCCAACCCTTTCTCTGTACTTCTGCCTGTGGTATCCTCCAAGGTGCAAAATAGATACCTTTCTTCTCTTAAGCAAGTAAACAAAACAGCTCCACTTGTTCCCCCATTGCACTCAGAAGAGAAATCTAAACTCTCCCCATGAGCTACGTGGTGTGGCTGCCACCTGCCTCCCGGGTCATTTCACTCTCTCTGCCTCTGCACTCTGTGCTGCAGCCCTGTCAAGGACATTCTGTCTGCAACATCTCTCCTTTCCACAGAGGGCTCTTGTGTCTAGACGCCTTACCGCCAGCTTTTTAATGGCTGCTCCTCATTCAAGTCTGAGTTTCCTGCACATGAACTTTAAGTGCCCTGCACCCTGCAGACTCTCTTAGCAAATAACGCAGCTTCGTATTCTTTGTTCACTTCTGGATATCCGGAATTACAGCATCCATTTATGAGTTTTGCTGTTTGTTCTCTGCCTCCTCCCCTAGAATGCACACTGTATCCTTGCAGTGGTCACACTAGTTTGCCTTCAGGGGCCCTGTTGCCTACAACAGTGCCTGGGATGTGGTAGAATTTTCCAAATATCTAACAAAGAAGCAAGAAAGGAGTGAAATGCTATATTTTTGCATTTGAAGAAAAGTTTTTCTTAATCCTTCAATTTTTATTTCTTCCTGTTTATCTTTGAGGTTAAAATTAAATGTGAGACTATTTTGACCCAAGAAGATTTGTTTCCTCTACATGATGTAAACACCAAGACAGAAATTGAGAAGCAAAAACCGAAGTTGTCATTCTGAAATAGTGTGTCTTTTTGAACATGTCGGATATCAACTGACAATTTCATGGATTCCCAAACTGAACAATGTTAATACATTAATGCTTGAATGCAGCATGTAAAAACAGTGTCTGAACACTGCGACACTCTCCCTAACTCTATCATGAGCTAAGGAGATTGACCAGGGGTCTGGTTTCTCTCGTGTAGCATCAAGAAACAAAAATGACACTTGTTACTTCCCAGCTGCAACCCTAAGTAATTTAAACTTACTGAAACTTAAATATCATGCAAATTTGATATATGTGAGACTCACCCTAAGTCTTTCAAGCCAGGTTCTTCTTTTTCCTTCTTTCTGGGAATTTATTGGCACTTTCAGAATTGTTTGCTTTTAGGGATACTCCAAGAAGAAAAAAAAGCAATTTGTATTAAATTTTTGTTCAGCATATATAGTTGATATACAGAGAGCAGAATCAAGCCCTAGGATAACAGCCATGAATCACTGGGCATCTATCATGTTCCAGGGGCTCAATATATTTCATTACCAGTCCTTGTAAAAATCCCAATAGGATTAGTGGTATAATTCCATTCCTTAAAGCAATTAAGTGACTTACCCCAGGTCACAATCCTGTCCAATCCCAAGCCCACATTCTTTTTCCACCAGAACACACTAGAAGTACATGTCATGATGCTGTTGTCTTCTCCAACAGGTGACCCAGAGCTCAAGACAGAGATATCTACACGACCCAGTCCAAAACAAGAGTGTGTGTGAAATGTCTTTTTGGTAAACTCCTGCTGCAGCGTTGATGACATTTTTCTCTTTCCAGAATTTTCTCTCCTTTTCTGACATTTTTATTTTGTCCTGGTCTTTCCAATTACATAGTTTCCCCCTTAGATTAAGACAATGATTTAAGTAAGAATTGAATTATTTCATAAGCTACTTGGAGTTGTTCTGAATTGGAGCATTTTGGTTGTGGTTTTGGTTGTGGTTTTTTAGCACATGGTAGGATGATTCAAGTAGCCTTCTTTTTTGAAAATATATTCTACTGGGACATGATCAATATACGTTATGTCCACAAACATGAAAACATTGAAACAAAGCCCTCAGAGTGAATCATGAAGGATGCGTGGCAAGAAAAAAAGTTATTACTGAACGTTGGGGGATGTTTGTTACCCAAGCACAACCCAGTTTATCCTGACAAATACACTACCTTACTAGCACAAGTCAAAATAAAATGGGAGGGGTAAGAGATTCTGTAACTTTCCACAACCACAACTATATTGTACTGTCTGTTCACCTATTTATTTCAAGAAAGTATCAGTCACCAAGAAGACTGTGAACTATTACATCAATTCTGCAAAAAATCCTTAATGAGTAACTTTTTCTGAAATTCCTCTAATGAATTACCTTTATAAATATTAAAACCTATATAACACTGTGTTGGAAAATCTGTGAACCATTTCCATTCAATCATGCTATGACCAGTACATTTCTATTTTCATATGTGCTTGTCTGACTGGTTGTAACATGAGGAAGCCTTTAGGATTATTCTGACTTAAAATCTGGTGGAGGAACTAGAGAAATAGACCCACATAAATACAGTCAATGGACCTTGGACAAAACAGCAAAGGCAATTCAGTGGAGAAAGGGTAGTCTTTTAAACTAGTAGTATTAAAGCCATTGGGCATCCATACACATATATATGACACAAATCTTACCCTTGTCACAAAATTTAACTCAAAGTGGATAGAAGGTTTGAATTTAAATCACAAAACTGTAAAAATCCTAGAATCTAAAAGATTCATGTCTGATTCCCCCCACCTGACAGCAAATTCCACAAGGGTGGGAATCATATTAGTCTGTTCATTTGGTATGTAGAAAGCACTAAATATATATTTTTCCCTTTTCATTTATTCCTTAGGCTTTCATTTTTTATTAGTGCATATGTACATGCACATAACATTAAATACATATTTTGGTTAGTTATTATGATTGATTATTTTGGAGGAAATCAATTATAAGACCAAATTGTTGCCACTGTCACATTTGTCATACGAAATTAACTCTTGAACATTGTAGATAAAATTGTTGTCATGGGTATGAATACAAAGACTATGCCTCAAATTCAGTGTTAATACAGCCTAGGGAGATGGTCTTTGGGGAATTTCTCAGGCTGTCCTGTACAAGTTCATCACCTTCTCATTGGATGTCTTATCATAATGGATGAGTGAATGTGTGTGGGGGGGTGTATACATGTTGCTTAGTAACTTTATAATAACTCCCATTGCATCTGTAACTGCAACATTCTCCATGGAAAACTGCATTTCTTATAAATATTCAGTACAGCTCCCTATGCTGATTATTATGTTAGACCTCTAATTCAGTGTCTTCGGGAACATTGAAGACTGCACATGTTCAGATGAAGGGGGCAGAGCGATGACAATAGGGACCCTGGCAGGGTCACCTTCCTAACACACAGGTAGGTGAGGGCACCCTAAAGACACGATAGCCTACAGATAACGTTGGCACCACCAAGTTTTATGATTTTAACAGTGTTCAGCCTTTTGTCCCTGAAAATATAAAATATCATTTGCGATATTTTAAGTATATCTCATTTTGAACTAAAAGCCTCAGGCTGATTAGGATCTGTCTCTAACATAAAATCCTAGGCTTCTTAAAACACATTTAAGTTAAAAGGTGATTTTTACATTAAAACTCATTCCATAAACATGGATTGGGCACCAATAATGTGTAGGAAAATAACTGGCATGGTTCCCTTCTGAAAAGAAGACTAAAAGCTAATTGGGAGTAGGGTGAGAAACACAAATATACAATGATATTCCCATTGTGATGGTATTCATCTCCTCTATTTGTATGATATTTTGAAGTTTATAATGTGTGCTTATATGCATTAAAAAATCTAATTGACTTGCACAGCAACACAAATGAGTATGAGATGTGGGACAAGGTTAAAAATAGAGAGCTCTTGGGGAACCACTGCCTACCAAGCACTAGCATCCATTCATTCATCCACAAAACTAGTACTGAGTAACTGGTATGTGCCAGGTAGGAGCTGCAAATTCTACAGTGAAAAAAGAAATTCCTGAGTTTGGCAAATTTACGTTTGGAGGAAAGGGCAGAGCGAACCGATACCTAAGGATCAGAAATGGAAAACGCTAGGTTGTCACCAGTGAAATCTCCTGCACGGTGAGCCCTGTGTCTGTCATTTCATGGAGGGAAAAGGCGGAGGCTCAGGGTCACACAGTCAAAATCTAAAACCCTCCAACCTGCTTCAGAGGCTGCCCTGCGGAGCAAGCTGTCTCTAGGTTTGACAACACAGCCCAAGGTTACGAGGTAGTCAGAAGTCGCCAGGTGATCCTGGCCTAGAACTTGCTAAGTTCGCTGGCCAGGACAACAAGTCAAATATTACTGACTCAAAAGAGAAGCCAACAGTAAGTAACTTTGACCTCAGTTCCCAGAAACCCGAGTTGATCGGTCCCGGCTCTCTAGTAGTGCCCCGAGGAGCCATAACATATGGAAAGAAAAATTAGAACTGTCCTTCCTGTGCACCTCTTTCCTCAATAAGCCAACTTTCTTAGAATAATTTTGCAGAAATGGAAAAGAAAAATAGACATAATATCAGAGTCCACATTAATGGAGAAAATCTCTTGCTTCAAATTGTAAATAGGTATGTGCAGTTTGGTGATTTTCAAAATTAGAAGCCATTTTAAGTCTTTTTTTTTTTTTTTTTGTGGGTGCTGGGGGTTGAACTCAGGACCTCGCCTGCCAGCAGGCGCCCGTGCCGCTGAGTGATATCACCGGCCCTTTTTTGGTATGTGGGTTCCGGGAGTCGAACTCGGGCCCTCGCGCTTGCCAGGCAGGTGCTTATGCTGCTGAGCCATCTCACCGGCCCCATTTTAAGTCATTTTAAAATTGAACACAATGTAATGTCCTTTTACAATTACTCGGAGATGACAACTGCTATTAATGTGATATATATCCAGAGTTCTAGGCATGTAGATGTTCCTTCCAAAAAATAATGTTTTATGATACATTTTAATCTGTCACTAAGAGGGAACATCTTGTCATGTCTACAGTACAATTCTACGTTATCAATTTGAATGGCTACAAATGCTAACTTATACTACTGCACCATACTTACGAAACCAATTTTGTGTCTGAGACATTAAATTCTAATTTATTCCAGGTTAAATTATTCTTTGATAAGCTTTCTTTATACTTAAGCATTTGGTTTATGAACTCTTTAGCATAAATTCTTAAAGTAGAATTTCTGCCAGGATTTGTACATTTTAAGATTGAATGCACATTTTCAGAATGACTGGACAAATTTTGTTCCTGTGTATTGTACTATCAGCCACCTATGAAGGTGTCTCTTAATCCATATTCATGTCAGTGATGGGCCTTTTCAGCATTGGCCAATATTGTAGATGAAAAATGATATCTCACTGAAATTTTAATTTGTATTTCTTTAATAAGATCCTGATCGATCATCTTTTCACATGTGGGCTGACCAACTATAATTTTAGGTTACGCATGATCCATTTTTATTTTAAAGTATCTATTTCTTATTGATTTATAAGAGCTCTCAAATATCAAAGATATGAAGCTTGTTTAGTACTATTCTGTAACATATATTTTTCCCAAGTTTTTCACTTATATTTAGTTTTTAACTTTTTTATAATGCTTTTGAAATATAGAAGTTTCATATTTTTAATTAGCCAAATCTAATAATCCCCCCATAATGCTCTTCCCCAAAATATTATATAAACATTTACTTACATTTTCTTCTAATATTTAATCATTTTAATTTTTTATATTTATATTATTAAGATGGCAAAATCTTTAGTCTTCTCTTTTTTTTTTTTTTTGTGGGTAGCAGGGGTCGACCTCAGGACCTCGTGCGCCAGCAGGTGCCCATGCAGCTGAGTGATATCACCAACCCTTTTTTCATGTGTGGGTTCCGGAAGTCAAACTCAGGACCTCACGCTTGCCAGGCAGGCACTTATGCCGCTGAGCCATCTCACCGGCCCTAGTCTTCTCTTTCTATGAGAAATTAGAAGGTGTGCAAATTATTTCAGCTCAGAGTATCCATGAAAAGAAATCAAACACTGAAACAACATTAAAATTCGGATCTTTCTTTATACTACCTTAATCATCATTTTAAATTAGAAAACTAACATATCATTTGCCTCTGTAAGTCCATTTATAGGAATTTGTCTTGAAATCAAAGACACATGCAAAAATATACTTACAATGTGTAATGCAGCATTATTTGAGAACACTAATGAGGGCTGAATCTGGCAAACAGCAGAGGGTAGCACAGGACTTTTGAGGTCTTTTGCTTTGTGCACAGTAAGAAAGCCTGACCCCATTACCACCCGCCCACCATGGTTTCCACACTCGCTTCTCACCTCTGTCTCCCCACACTGCTGTGCTCCCTGCCTGTCCTCATTCCACTCCAACCTTCAGCACCGTTGCTAGTCTACACCCACTCGATTCCCATGGACCCAGAAAAGTCGGTCCCTATCTTCATAAGCAATGTACTATGGATCACATTCCACCAAGGGCTGTGGAGATTTTACAGCAGAAACAATAAAATACATATGGTAATACAATACAATGTAAACGAGAACCATGAAGAGACTACACATAAAAAACAGACAGTAGGAAATTAAGCCACATGTATGTTATTTAGTGTAGGGAAGGCAAAACAAAGACATGTGTTTAGTTACAAAGTCCTAGTTTTCTAAGAATATGACTCTTACTGATGTTCCAAGGGAGCACATCCTTGTACTTGGGTCTAGGGTAAATATGTCCCTTGGAGCCTCATGTGGAGATAATTGAATAGATCCCACCTTCAGGACAGTCATGGGGTGGGTGTCCTTCCTTGTAGAGAGACTCCCCAGACAAAAAACAATAACATAATTCTAAGTATCTCATTCCATTTGCATAGCTCTTTGCTAGATGCCAATAAGAAAAATCAAGTACCAGTTTTAGATCATGTGTTACTGGATGCCAGTATAGTAAAGTAGGATTTCCATTGGATTGTACACCTTAACAATATACAAAAATATTGTTAAATTTTTAATTAGAAATAAAGTGGCAACTCAATTTTCCAAGGGATGAAATTATTCTAATGGTAGGTAGGAACATTCACCATAGTTTTCTATTACACCTCATATGATAAATGATATTGCCATCTCCCAACACCGTACTCTTCATCCCAATTTATCTTCTCCCCAGGTTGACTTGGAAGAGGGCTCGCTCTCCTCACCATGGACCAGATCAACCACACCAAGGTGAAGGAGTTCATCTTCTTGGAACTTACTCACTTCCAGGAGCTGGAGATCTTCTTGTTTGTGGTCTGCTTCGTTGTGTATGTGATTACTATGCTGGGAAATGCTCTTGTTGTGGTCACCATCACCTGTGAGTCCAGCCTCCACACCCCCATGTACTTTCTCCTGAGGAACAAATCACTACTGGACATTGTCTTTTCCTCCATTACAGTCCCCAAGTTCCTGGTGGATCTTTTGTCAAAGAGGAAAGCCATCTCCTACAATGGCTGCATGGCACAGATCTTTTTCTTCCACTTTGCTGGTGGGGCAGATATTTTCTTCCTCTCTGTGATGGCCTTTGACAGATACCTTGCAATCGCCAAACCCCTGCACTATGCGACCATCATGAGGAGAGAGTTGTGGGTGGCCTTGGTGGTGGCTTCTTGGGTGGGCGGTGGTTTGCATTCAATTGTCCAGATCATTCTTATGCTTCCGCTCCCCTTCTGTGGTCCCAATGTCCTAGATGCCTTCTACTGTGATGTGCCCCAGGTGGTGAAACTGGCCTGCACGGACACTTCTGCTTTGGAGCTGCTCCTGATCTCTAACAGCGGACTGGTGACCTTGCTGTGGTTCTTCCTGCTGCTGAGCTCCTACACCGCCATTCTGGTGATGCTAAGATCCCACTCCAGAGAAGGACGGGGCAAGGCCCTCTCCACCTGCACCTCTCACATCCTGGTGGTGACTCTCCACTTTGTGCCTTGTGTTTACATCTACTGTCGGCCCTTCACCCCCCTGCCCATGGACACAGCTGTGTCCATCAATAACACAGTCATCACCCCCATGCTGAACCCCATAATCTATACTCTGAGGAACCAAGAGATGAAGTCAGCCATGAGGAGACTGCAGAGGAGGCTTGGGTCCGCTGAGAGCACTAAAGTGAGCTGAACGGTCACATGGAGACTGAGTGGCTAAGGCTGGAATAGTTTTCTCAAACTGCCAGCTTAGGAGCAGAAGATGGCCAGCCCTCTCCTCTTCAGCATCTCACCGAGCATCTTCACAGCCACTCGGCTCTACTAGGGGCGACAGGAACGGAAGGAAGAGTTGAGATTGAATGACTAAGGGATCTGACATGTGCCCTGGGGAGATGAGTGGGCAACGAAAGTAAAATCAACAACCTAACTGCTGCCTTGGTGTTGCCTCTTGCTCTTCTGCCCACATTTACTTCATTTTTACCACCTGTAATGCGGAAAAAGCATTGCCTGATCATAAGTCTGTCATAAGAATGAAATAGGGCCAATGCCATGACGATGACAGTTGTGGAGGTTAGCAGTGTTCCTGGTGTTAATAAGCTGTTAATGTTCCCCATTGTTTTTCCCTCTATTCCTAAATACGCACATACGAAGACTAGAGACACATTTCATACACGCTCTCTCTGGTGACTCTGTTAGTTCTAGTTAATTATTAAAATCACTTCTTCATTTTATATATTTTGGTAAATTGTAGACATTTTGGCATAAGGCTTTTTATTTTTAACATGTTTTCTTTTTATATCAGTGTGTGTTCGCAGTGCATAATGAATACCTTCATTGTGAGTAGTTGGTATATGGACGTCACACATTTCAATACTTTTTATTTCCTCTTCCCCCTCCTACCGCCCTTCTTTCCATCTCTCAGTCTCCTTCCCATTTCCAAAAGATCTGTTTCCCTGTTTCCTATTGTTTATCTTTTATTTTGCTTTTTAACTTATTTATTCTTTGGTTTTCTCATATTAGAAAAACCATATGATATTTAAATGTATGTGTCTGATTTATTTCACTTGACATTATGGATTCAAGGGGCATCCATCTTCCTACAATGGATTCATATTTATTCTTCTTTATAGCAGAGTAGTTACAGTATCTTAAATATGTTTCACCAGTTGATGAAAATAGAGGGAATGTTTTCAGTTGTGTTAAGTTAGATGTATACATGAATGAATCTATATATGGATCAATTTATATCCTCTTCTTAGAACCATTCTGTCTTGGCCACTGAAATTAACCTCGAAGTCACTCATATAGTTTAGGAAAATGCTTGCATAAAATCCACAATGACAGTTTCTTCCATGTTAACCTAAACTTCCTTTTACCTCTGTCCCTTCTTTCCCTTTCACCCCAAGACTCTTATAACTAAAGTCAATTTATAACTTTTGACTATGTATGCATAAGCAATCCAAGACAAGTCATTTTAGTTTTAAAAAATCTACCTGAGATATACCTTCTGCCTTCAAGGTTTTTTTTTTTTGTTTTGTTTTGTTTTGTTTTGTTTTGTTTTGTTTTGTTTTGTACCAGAAGAGAAAAAGAACACATCGTATTTAGACTCCTTTAGGAACAGCCACTGGGCCTGTACTGGAACCCACCTCTCTCTCAAGGGAACTATTTCAGGAGAGTAGGTATGTAGAGAAACAATGAGTCTCCCTTCTCTTTCTGTGCTCACCTCAAATTCTGTCCTTCAGTCTTCAATATTCATTCAAAAATAGGCCAAGAGGGGCCGGTGAGACGGCTCAGCGGCTTAAGCGCCTGCCTTGCAAGCGCGAAGGCCCGAGTTCGACTCCCGGAACCCACATACGAAAAAGGGGCCGGTGATATCGCTCAGTGGCACGGGCGCCTGCTGGCGTGCGAGATCCTGAGGTCGTCCCCCCGGTACCCACAAAAAAAAAAAAAAAAAAAAAAAAAAATAGGCCAAGAGGGCCGGTGAGATGGCTCAGCGGCGTGCGCGCCTGCCTGGCAAGCGTGAGGGCCCAAGTTCGACTCCCGGATCCCATATATAAAAAAAGGGGCTGGTGATATCGCTCAGCGGTATGGGCGCCTGCTGGCGCGCAAGGTCCTAAGGTCGACACCCGGTACCCACAAAAAAAAAAAAAAAAGGCCAAGAGAAGTAAAGAAGCCCAGTAAATTGCAAACCATTAAGGATATTTTTTGCAAAACATCAAATTGTTATAAAGCATTAATATTTGACCAAGAAGGGGTTAGAAGACGACACCTGACACACATCTGTGATACTCCCTGAGTCTTACAAGACAGATTCATTCCACCAATGCACCCATTATGTCCCCATTGTTCCCCCATCATTTCCCCAAGGTGCTTTATGAAATATTTTCCTAACTGCTCCCCACGAGGAAATTTAATACCAAAGATATATTATGTGTCTTTTATGTATTGAGGACTTTTGAAGGGCCACACATCACTGGAATCGCTGACACGTTTTTGCTTCCTTAAGAACCAGTCATCCCTTCAGACACTTCACATCAAGAACGATCATCATTTAACATTAGATTTTCCAGAGACCCCAAACTCAGAGAATCACAGGTTAGATTTCTGTCTTCTGGGGACTTGCAAGAATTTGGAAGTCAGAGATGTGGGCATGTTTGTGTGTGTGTGTGTGTGTGTGTGTGTGTGTGTGTGTGTGTGTGTGTGTGTGTGTGTGTGCTTGCTTGTAGTAGTAAACTACTTAATAACACGCACTGGAACTCTGACACTCAAGACTGTCTGTTCTATTTCCACTCACGTCCAAATTCCCTTTGCTGAGTCTCACATGAGGTTTGGGCCTAAGAGACTAGTACTTTTGGGAGGGACACATTTTTTTTTAAGGTGGGTACCAGGGGTCAAACTGAGGACCTTGCACTTGCCAGCAGGCGCTTGTGCTGCTGAGCAATATCACCGACCCCTTCTTTCCTTTTTATGTGGGTGTCAGGAGTCGAACTCAGGACCTCGTGCTTGCCAGGCAGGCGCTTATGCTGCTGAGCCATCTCACCGGCCTGGTAGGGACACTTTAAAACAGGCAAAGGAATCTTGATGGTTCTGCCCTTCCAAGTTGAAAGCTAAAGACGTGACATTGAAGTCTGGTACGCGGAGGCCAAGCTGCCAGTCTTCAGTGAATAATTTCATCACTGGATACTGGAGGATTTGGGTAAGGATACTGAAATGTCAGACCGTCAGATATTATGGATTATATACAAATATAAGGACCACAAAACAATGTACCAGGTGTCCAAGAAAATGCAGAAGTAGTTGAAAACTCTAATAACAGGAAATAAAGAAATGGATGTTAAATATTGGGAAGTAAACCGTGCTTTCCAAAGGAAAGTCACAGAGATTGAGTCATAGAGTAAGAGGGGGCAGTTTTTGAATGAAAAAATGAGTTGGATATAGTGCAGATTTTGTTTCAGTTCAGGATTTATCCATGGGCATCCTAAACCTCTCTCTACCAAATAGGAGCTTCCTTTAAACAACCAAATTCCCTTACAAACTGTGGAGGCTTCAAAGGCAGCTCTGTATGCATCCTGACCCTGGGTCACTGGGCCTCCTTGCCTCTTATTGAGACATCTTTATTCCGAAAGCCACAGACCCAGGACCGACGCCTTTATTCCACTTGCCCGGTTCACCCACATTCATTCAAACAAAAATAATCAAGTTGGTCCAAAGAAAAGCTGTTCCTTGATGGGACACCATGTTGCGTTTTGCAAATGTCTTCATTCGTAACCTTTCATGTTATCCAAGGAAGATATGGTTTTCAGAAGAAAGGGAGAGAACAAGTTCATTGAAATCCTGCCATGTGCCAGAGAGTTTAGCAACATTATCATATTTAGTCGATCTTTGGAGAATCAAGTGGCCAACTCAGAGGTAAGAGCAAAATAATTTCTCAGCTCTTTTCTGAAGATCTGTCTCACACAGATTCCAGCGTTAATGATTATCTGTCAAGATGTACATTCATCATTCAAGTTATTCACGGATTTAAAGTCTTTCTTGAGCACCATTCATGTGCCCCAGACAAGGTAAGGCTCCCACAACGGTAGGATGGATAAAGCACTGGAGAAACAGGATGAACTTGAGGGTTAGTAGGGAAATTATACTGGATTAAAGTTAGTTCAAGAAACAGTTACAGCTGCCAGAAGAGAAGTTAGTTCAGGGAATGAGGGAGACATGCAAGAGGAAGGGAAAAGGAGAGGGAGAGGGAGATCATGCCCATGCTTTGCAGGACTCGATATTGTCAAGATGAAAATTCTTCTCAAATTTGTCTACAGATTCAGTTCAATCCCAAACAAAATTCCAGCAGTTGTTTTGGAAGAAATCACTGAACTGACTTTAAAGTTCATATAGAATCCCAAAGGACCTAGAATAGTTGAAAAAAAAAAAAACTTTTAAAGTAGACAAAATTCTCCCAGAAGAAGTCCTCATAGAGGAAGACAATTTGAACCTGAATGCTGAAGGTTGGTATTTGCCAAGGAAGATGGGCCAGACATTCTGAGAGTGGGGAGGAAACAGTAGGCAAAGGGAGGAAAAGAATTCAGATCCTAAGGGGTGACCTTCCAATCATTTGTATGGCATTTGATCCACTGAAACAGAGGATCAAAGGAAACAGGGCCCTGAATAATGTCCAAGATGGAGGAAAGTCCTAGATGCTATTATAAAAAAAGCCTGGGCCAGTGACATAGCTCAGCGGCATAAGCGCTTGCCTGGCAAGTGCAAGGTCCTGAGTTCGGTTCCCGGTACCCACAAACAAACAAACAATAAGCCTAATTTTTGTTCTGCCAGTGATGGAAAACCATTGAAAGTTTTCAAACAAAAAATTAACGGATCCCATTGATGACACAGAGATATCTCTGGAAACCGCAGAAAGGGTGAGTTAGAGAAATGTAGACTGAACAGAAGCCAACGGTTTGGGAACTCTTGCAATAATGTAGGGGGAGATGATACAGGCTTAACTGAGGATTAAGAAGACAGAACAAACTTGCAGAAGTGAAGAAAAGAGGGTACTTGGGAGCGTTAATTTTGGGCAGCATCCTGGTTGTTTGCAATACGGACAGTTCATGTCAGACTTTCGGTTCACAGGCGCAGCGTGCTGTAGAAGTGACCGCTCCCTCCCAGACTGAATGAACCGGGGAAACGAGGCAAGGAGTCCCCATTTACTTATCTGTGTAATTCCTCAGGGTTGTTCGTACACTGCTCAGGCACGAAGCTTCTCAGCTGGGCACTGAGCCAGGAGCCATCTGTCTATAAGAGTCAGATGCTTAGGCCAAGGATGGCTCTTCCTCTGCGTCACACGGCCACAATCATAAGTCTCCTCAGAAAGTACTGAGGTGACACGGATGGAAAATGTGTTGGGCTGAAAGACAAAGACCGACTCCACCATTAACTTGCTATCCAGCTTTCTGTGTGCCACTTAAGCCCGTCTACATTTTTCATGAATTGATCTTCAAGCAACAAAAGGTAACTCACTCCTGACTCAAAGAGGGAAAGCACACTGAATTGAAAATTCTCTCTGTTGGATCCACCTCTTTCTCTCCACCTGGGACTTCATAACAAGGAAAGCTACAAACGACAGAGGAAGGAGGAAGCCGTCATTTTTTCCATCTTGGGCCGAGGTGAGTCTGGGTCTGAATTCTGACAGGAAATGCAAATCCCAAGCTGAACAGACACTGCTTAACATTTTCCCTTTTTTATTAGTGTATGCTTGCAATATTAATAAATGCACTCATCCTGGGGAAATATATATATATATATATATATATATATATATATATATATATATAATCTCATATATATAAAATGCATACATATATATATATCACATCTTGATATTTTTTAACTTCCCCTTACTCTCTCCTCCCTTCTGTCAGTCCCCATTCTCCAGATTCCCTTCCCAGCTAAACAAAGTCAACTTCCCTGTTCCCTATCATCTATTTCTCATTTCGCTTTTTAAATTATTTATATTTTGGGTTTCTCATTTAAGACAAACCATGTAATATCTAACTTTCTATGTCTAACTTATGTCACTTAGCATTATGGTCTCAAGGTGTATCTATTTTCCTATAAATGATTCAAATTTACCCTTCTTTATGGTTGAGTAGTATTCCACTGAGCCAATACTAAATATTTATAAGAAGGGAGAAGAAGAAAATCAATCTTTAACTGACCACCTGCATCACTGTGGTGACCTTGCTTCCCATGCCCTTTCTCCTATATGCACTCCTGGATCCTAGTCCTCATGAACACTGCCATTTCTTACCATCTTTGTATCTTCTTTGGATTAAATCCATCATCATCCCAACACCTGAGCTTCCATGAAATGAAATGAAAAAACTGAAGAGTTGCCACTTAATGACATAGTTTGTGAAGGATAACAGAACATCAATGGCCTAAAAGTCTACAGTAGTGGAGAGAGGAAATGGAAGGGGTAATGGGATCTGCCACTGAAAAGTTGGCAAAATTCTGTGAAGAGTTCCTTATGCCAATCGTTGTTGGATTTCTGAGTCCTGAAATATGTGGGCAGTGGACTATAATATTTATCTGGGAATAAGAAGCCAGAAGAAATTCATCCTACTTCTCTGCCACTGATGTTCATATCCTGGGAAAATCAACTTGCTCTTCTCGTGTTCATTTTTGGTATTACTGATGCAGGAATATTAATATCTTCCCCTTGAATCTCAGAGGGATGTTACAAGAACTTATTGTATCTAAGGATGCAGTCGTTTTTAAGGCTATAATATGCTGTTTAAATGGATTCCTATCATGTTGTAAATGAGTGTTAATTCAGTCCAATGTCTTTTAAGCCATAGAAACAACATGGAAAGGGAATAAAATTAGTTTATCTGATTCATGAATGTGTGAGGAACCCAGAACTACTTACACAAAGAGTTTCCTAAGATCCTCTTTCTTGACATCTACAGGTGGGTTTCAGCAGAATCTATGGGCCCTCAGCATGTACAGTAAGAAAGTAAGTGATCTAGTCCAACCCACAGCTGGTACTGATGAGGGAACTGAGGCAGGTAGAATTGAGTGATCTTTCCCAAACAACACAGCCAGTTCATAAAGGACTTCATACAGTGACAAAAACAGATTTTTATGCATGATCCATTTCCACAGAACAGACAAACCTTGCTTGATTTCATTGTCTCAGTAACAGCATTTCCTTCAAAGGTGTGCATGGAGGAAGAAATATATCCAATGGCCCTCAGAAATCATACCAGAGTAACTGAATTTATTTTTTGTGGACTTACCCAGTCTCGAGAGGTGAGCTTACTCTTATTTTTCTTTTTATCAATGGTTTATGTGACAACTGTGTTAGCAAATGTGGCCATCATGGTCACAGTGACCTGTGAGTGCTGCCTTCACACCCCCATGTACTTCCTGCTCTGCAATCTCTCTGTCTTGGACATCTGCTTCTCCTCTATCACTGCACCCAAGGTCCTAGTAGACCTTCTTTCTAAGAGAAAGACCATCTCCTTCAATGGCTGCATCACCCAGATGTTTTTCTTCCACCTCCTCGGTGGCGCAGATATTTTTTCTCTCTCTGTCATGGCGTTTGACCGCTATGTGGCCATCTCCAGGCCCCTGCACTATGTCACCATCATGAGCAGGGGGCGGAGCACGGCCCTCATCGCGGCCTCCTGGCTGGGCGGCTTTGTCCACTCCATCGTGCAGATTGCCCTCTTGCTCCCTCTCTCCTTCTGTGGGCCCAACGTTCTTGACACTTTCTACTGCGATGTCCCGCAGGTCCTCAAACTCGCCTGCACTGACACTTTTGCTCTGGAAATCCTCATGATTTCCAACAATGGCCTGGTCGCTACACTGTGGTTTTTCCTTCTCCTTGTGTCCTACACAGTCATCTTGGCAATGCTGAGGTCACACACAGGCAAGGGCAGGAGGAAAGCCATCTCCACCTGCACTGCCCACGTCACCGTGGTGACCCTGCACTTTGTGCCCTGCATCTATGTCTACACCCGGCCCTTCACTGCCCTCCCCATGGACAAAGCTGTCTCCATCACCTTCACAGTCATCATCCCTGTCCTGAACCCCATGATCTATACGCTGAGGAACCAGGAGATGAAGTCAGCCATGCGGAGACTGAAGAAAAAGCTCATGCTTCCTCCAGGAGAATAGCCTCATTTATTGATTCCTGGTCAGATGGAAGTATAAAATTAAATTATTTTCCTGAAATATTGGTTGTGAAATGTTGGGACTCAGCCATGCACAGACAATTAACTATAGCAGAATAGCAAAGATGCAAAGGATCTGTGACTTGCAGCACTGTTTTTTGTTTGTTTGTTTGTTTGTTTAAAGAATATTAGCAGCAAGCTAAGCAGAAAGGATACAGGTCTTATAAAGCAACTGAGAGCAAGCAGGAAACAAAATCTGAAGTATAAATGCAGTTTCGGGGTGTCCAGGCAATGGGTAAAGGATAGTTCTGCGATGTTTAGACATGCAGTAGGCAACAGGAACATCTGTGTCAACATAGCAGGACTCCAGGAGGTAGGTCCCAGTTCATCCATAGTTGTCCTATGACTACTGAGGACCTACTGTGCACTAACATGGTTGGAAAACATTCTCTATCACTTCTGCTCTGTCCATAATTTTAGGTTTCCCTTCAAAATCAACTCACCTATATATTATACTAGCACAACATGTCCCCCCAAACCATGTGGCATACATAAAGAGCTTTGCTTTTAAGGATGTCCTATTGTTGTTCCCTCCTTGTGACTGTCAGACTTGAATGTGACGGACTTGTGCTGTCTGACTTTGTGAAACTTCACTATATAACCACAGAAATGGCAAGAATCTAGAACTATCTATCCTGCTATTCATGAAACCTCAGGCATAGGCCAGTTTGACTAGCTGAAAAACTTAAAAGCTCTATCCAACCCGATAATCACTTCTATTATTCCCATGTGCACTTTTTTGTCATTTCCTTTACCATAGTGTATTTCTATATCTCATAAAAATGTCAAACTATGGAGTCTAATTCTCCTTTATATTCTCAATGTCTAGAATAGCACCAGGGCTATAAGAGGCTATAAGTAAATGTCAGTTGAATCTGTAGAATAAAAGGAAATAAAAGCATGTAAAAGATATTAGCAAATCCGAGTTATATGGCTTTTAGTTTTTAAAACTGACCTTATTTCTTGAACACGTACTTCCTTCAGAGAAACCAAGGAAATAGAGTCAGGGTATACTATGATGTCACATTCAAGACCAGAACATCTGCATGCATGTGTGTGTGTTTGTGAGGTCACCAGATCAAAGGTTAGATTTGAAAACTTTGTTGGAACTTGTGTACACAAGAGAAGAGAAATATCACAGAGCAGAAGAGTATTTGCACATGTAGAATCACTCATCCTGAGTTCCAATGGGCCTGTGTTCTGCGTACGTAGAGACAGATCCTGGGGTACCTAAACTAAATTGTAACCACATACGGGAAGATGGAATTTATTTCCTCTTTTCTCCTTCTGGGGCATTGATTTAGGTAAATCAAGGTAAGAAGTTTGTTGAAATGTGTCTAAAAATTAATAATTATCATAGTTAGGGTAATAGAGTCAGACAAGTGATTTGATAACAGAATTGCATTCTCTTATTTAATTTATAGGGCCAGATACATTCTGGAATTCAGAATTTCTTAGAACTATAATACAGTGTTCATATTGTGTACTATATTCCTTCCCCCTTGATAAGCAGCCAATAAGCAGAAATAGTTATTTCTATAGGAAGATGTATGAATATTCCTACTAAGCACCATAAATAAAAATTGTGTGTCACATTAGCTCAGATCAAATACTGCCACAAAATTAGTTCAGGTTGGATCAAGTTTTACTAACAAATGACTTTCTAAAGATCTCTCTGCATTCAGAGGTCTGACTCAGATGGACCAGAATGACTGTCCACTTGAGCAGAAACTGAAAAAGAGAAAATGCTGGCAGGGAAATAATCCCCTTGCAGAGCTACTCACCTCCTATTCCCCAGGGCCTATGAGTCAGTTGCTCAGCAAAGGGAAATTAAGGTTGCAGGTGGGAATAAAATTACTAATGGGCTGCCCTTGAAATTAGGGAAATTATCCTGATTTATCCAGTGGCCCTGTTGTGACAAGCGTCCTTAAAAGTGGGCCAGCTGGACAGAAGAAGAGGTCCAAGTAAGGCCATCAAGATTAACCTGCCTGGCCACCGCCACCTGTAACGATGGAAGGGGACAGAAGTCGACCTCTAGAACCTAGGTAGGAAAAGCAAGGCTGTGAGTTCCTCCCGGGAGGCTCCAGAAAGGAACCCAGCTGCCAACACCTTGATGTCGGCCCCGAGACCTCTCAGAATTCTGACCTACGGAGCTGTAAGATAATAAATGTGTGCTGTTTTAAGCCACAAAACGTAGACTGTGGTTACAGCAGCAATAGGAAACTAATAGGAGGGCGAGGCTTCAGCTGGAGACTGAGAGGCTATGGGAGTTGAGGAAGGAGAGGAAGAGAAGGACAGACGAAAGCAGAAGGAACCAGAGGACAGGAGAGGCCTCTCTAGCAACCAAGAGCAGCAGCTACACGCGTCTCCAGAGTCTAGGAACGCGTGCCCTGCCAGGCCAAGCCTCAAGAGCATGCGCACTGGGCTAGAGGAGCCGCGCTCAAGTTGACACTCATTTATGGACTCTGGGTATGAAAGAACAGAGCACCAGAATGTGAGGTGTATGTCCAATAAAAAATAGACTCTGAATTTGCTTCTCGTGACCAAAAGACTATCAGATACCAAGCAAACTGCCCCTACAGTTTATGAAAAGAGGTACAGAGATGCAAGCTCAAATATTTATAGAGCAACTCACCTACCATATTTAAATGGAAAATGTTACCCACTATAAGATGCATTTGCCACTCTGATAACACCCAAGTTGTAAAAAATAAACACTTTCATGAAGTGTATTATACTTACTCTTTGGTTTCAGGAGGCATCTTAATTTCAGAGATGTTAAAATGTGACGAGAAGAAATCACGCCTATAATCTCAACAATTGAGGCCAGCTTGGGCTACAAAGTGAGTTCAAGGACTGGCTGAACTACATAGCAAGATCTTGCCTCAAAAGAAAAGAAAGAAATGCTTCACCTTACAGCTTAAGAAATTCAGTACTTAAAGATACAAGGCAATCAGCCCCTGTGACACACACATACACCTTTCCAAAGACAGAAGAGGAATGTAAGCAGGTTCTGTTTTGTTCTTTCTATGCTTTAAGAATAAACTGCCACGTAAGACTGGCACCAACTTACCAGTAAGAAACAGACCTCTCATAACCAGAATCTGATTATCTATGACACACATTAAACTTTGTAATGTTAAAAAGAAAGTTTGGGGCCAGTGAGATAGCTCAGTGGCACAAGCGCTTGCCTGGCAAGAGTGAGGTCCGGAGTTCTACTCCAGGTATCCCACATACAAAAAAAGGTCCAGTGATATCGCTCAGCGGCACGGGCGCCTGCTGGCGCGTGAGGTCCCGCGGTCAACTCCCAGTACCCACCAAAAAAAAAAAAAAAAAAGAAAGTTTGACGATCGTATTTTTATTTACTTTATTTGCTTTTATTTTATTTACTTTTTATTTACCCTGCCTCAGGTCCTAAACCCTTGGCCCCAGGCCTATTATGAGAGACAGGTGAGGAGGACTATTGTTAGAGGAGGGAGGGGAAGCCCAGTGGCTAGTTCCAGGGGGATGGGGTTCCAGGGGGAGTTATTAGCTTGTTGGTAACACAAACACACATGTGCAGACACACAAGACTCAAATTTCGAAAATCATAAAAGGTGCACATTTGAAATGCAGCAATACCTTGGTTCACCAGTGCTTCTTTTTGCAAACAATTTGGTTCTCAAACAAAGTGTTGGGCAACATTTTGCTTCTGTTCACAAACTCCACATTGGGTGACAAACACAACTGGGACATCTTCCCCATACAAACCCAAATGCAGCCATCTTCCCCAAAACCACAAAAAAAAAATTAAATTCGTGAACCGAGGCATCACTGTATCTATAAATATAAATATAAACATAAATATAAATACAAACATATTCAGTTATTCCTCCCTTAATAACCTACCTGCCTAATGCCTGTTTGGATTTAGGACTGAGCCACATTCTTTGAACTTAAGACCTGCAGCTTGGATCTAGGACCAGTCTTTTTCCCTATAGTTCTGTACATTTTGTTTATAGAGCTTCAGTATCTTTTTTGTGTTTTACAGTATACCTTGTTTATACAATACTGTGGCTTTTGCTGATGGCACTGTGCAGTACAATACTGTAGTTTTATGTTCCGTTGCACACTACAGTACTGCAGGTAAGAGTGATATAAATACATAAAAGCAAAGTCATCAACTTGGAGTTCCCTTGACCGTTTCTTTGTTGTAATGTACGGTACACACTACATACAGTTCCTCATTTAGCAACCAATTTGTTTAATGGTAGCAGGAATAGAACCTGCTCATTAAATGAGGAATATCTATCTCTATATATGATTTACCACCTGGTTTAGGCTGTCCAGAAGATAGAGAAAACTGGATCTCAAACACTTTCATTTCATTTTCCTTCATTTTCTGTCCCTCAGCCTCAATGCCTGTGGAAATTATATGCTCCCTCACAGACTAAACTTTGCAAACTACGTTCCAACCGTTGAATTTTCACTTCTTTTCCTTTGTACACGGCTAGGTCACAGAGTGCATCTGCTTATGTGTTTAATTGAAAGATTGTTAAGCCTTAAATGTGCCTGGATCCTTCAGAAACAAAGCCTGTGATGCTGGGAGGAGGTTTCTGTGAGGTAAAGGAGGTGTCTTCATGACTTCAAAATGAGGAAACTAGTGGCAGTATCTTTGGTCTTAGAAAGTAAATAAACCATTTATAAGACACTTTGCTATAAAGTATACTTATTATATTTAAATGATTCGAAATGTACTTTTAAAATATTTAAAATATACTTCGTGCATTTTCTTTTCCAACGCAGTTCCAACATAGCAAAATAACAATTGAATGGTTATGCATGTGATAATCTGATCACCAAATTGATTGCAATCACAAAACTGTGCCCACTCAACAAATTGTGAATACAGAAGCCACTAGTGAGACCATCCACGCTGCATTCTACAGGCTGAGGGGGCAACAAAATACAGAGCCCAGTGTTTTCATGTAAATTAAATTGGAACCAAAAACAGTATGATTCCATAGGTGTGAAAAAATGCACCAGGGTAAGAGAATTCATTTTCCTTGGCCTGACCATGGATCGAGCAGTGAGCCGGCTCCTGTTTCTTCTGCTGCTTCTGGTGTATGTGACGACTCTGTTGGGAAACCTCTTCATCATGGTCACAGTGACCTGGGAGTCTCGCCTTCACACCCCCATGTACTTCCTGCTCCGCAATTTATCTATCGCCGACATCTGCTTCTCCTCCATCACAGCTCCCAAGGTGCTGGTGGACCTTCTCTCTGAGACAAACACCATCTCCTTCCGTGGCTGCCTTGCTCAGATGTTTTTCTTCCACCTCATCGGAGGCGTGGATGCATCTTCTCTGTCAGTGATGGCCTTGGATCGGTACGTGGCCATCTCCAGGCCCCTGCACTACGTCACCATCATGAGTAGAGGTGTTTGCACTGGGTTAATAGCAGCCTCCTGGCTGGGCGGCTTTGTCCACTCCATCGTGCAGATTGCCCTCTTGCTCCCTCTCCCCTTCTGTGGACTCAACGTTCTTGACACTTTCTACTGCGATGTCCCGCAGGTCCTCAAACTCGCCGCTACAGACATCTTTGTTCTTGAACTGCTGATGATTTCCAACAATGGGCTGCTCACCACACTGTGGTTTTTCTTGCTCCTGGTTTCCTATTTGGTCATATTATTATTAATAAGAGCTCAGGCAGGCGAGGGCAGGAGGAAAGCCATCTCCACCTGCACCTCCCACATCACAGTCGTGACCCTGCACTTTGTGCCCTGCATCTACGTCTACGCCCGGCCCTTCACCGCCCTTCCCGCAGATAAGCCCATCCATGTCACTTTCACAGTCATCTCCTCTCTGCTCAACCCCTTGATCTACACCCTGCGGAACCAGGAGATGAAGTCAGCCATGCGGAGACTCAGGAAAAGACTTGGACCTTCTGATAAGGCAGGCCAGTAGTTCCCTCCGACCACCACGTTTGAAAATGTTTGCACATCAAATAAACTCTGTTCACCAATGATTTCTAACTAAATTTTTGCTGCTGCTAAGATACGTATGACTTTCCAAGATTCTCATCAATATGCCAAAAAGACCAAAAAAAAATCTTTTATGTCCCCCCAAAATTAAGCAAACTTCTTAACAGGAGGGTTGCTTATTGCTTTCTCAACATAGCCTTGGAAGAAATAAATGAATCTAAACCAAAATACACCCAAAACACGCCTTCCACCAGCCTGCACACTTACCTGGAAGAAAGCACAGACCTGTAATTAAATACAATGTAGTCCAGGCTTTGGGATTCTGTAGTGAAAATGAACTAATCACAAACTAATGAAACCCCACCCCTAATTCATTAAAGGAATAAATTAAATAACTCTCATCGGAAAAAAAATTGAATACCAGTTCACATTACGCCTTGCACACAGCCCGGTTTACGGGACCTCAAGTTAAAGACCTCATCAGTTTTAAGTTTTGTGAACTTCAGCAAAATTTATGCTTGATCTTCTTCTGAACAAAAACGCACTCACCACCCCTGCAGAGAATTTCTCAGCATCCTGTAGTTCGCTCCAGTGCAGTCCTTTGAGCTTGTTGCAAATTTTGTATTCTCTATCTCCCTCAATAGTGTGAACTTTATTTATTGTCATAACCCAGCACCTGGCACAACTGGTACATAATATACACTAGTAAACTTGTGTTGAAGTAAAATATTCAGTGAATAAATATTGTTTCTCACTCATCACTTCACGGGAAAAATAATGCAATGACAGGATCCAGGAAATATCTTATAATAACCACCCTCAATGTCATTACTTGTCATTACATAATGAGTAATGCTCATTACTTCCCCATCAAAAGACACAGACTGGCAGAATGGGTCCAGAAAGCAAAATACAACCATAAATTGCCTACAGGAGACATCCCAAAGGAAGCACATATACGGGTGCCTCAGTTTACAAACTTAATTTGTTTTATGATTTGGGGGAAGATGACCATGGTCATGTTTGTCGCCCATTGAGGAATTTGTGAACAGAAGCAAAATTTTGGGACGCTATTGCTGTGGACTGAATTGTTTGTAAATAAAAGCATTCATGAGGTATTACTGCAGACTGTAGACAAAAGCATTAGCCAGGTATTACTGCAGACTGTAGACAAAAGCATTAGCCAGGTATTACTGCAGACTGTAGACAAAAGCATTAGCCAGGTATTACTGCAGACTGTAGACAAAAGCATTAGCCAGGTATTACTGCAGACTGTAGACAAAAGCATTAGCCAGGTATTACTGTAGACTGAAAGTGAAGGGATGGAGTCTGACAGTCCACGCAACCAGAGCCTGAAGGCAAGACAGAGGGGCTCTTTTCTTTTCAGACACAGCAGAACTCAAACCAAAACTGATCAGAAGGGACAAAGTTGGCCACTACACACTGGTGAAGGGGACAATTAAAAATGAGGACATTGCAATTTTAAATATACATGCATAAAATGTTGGTGCACAAAAATTCACAAAACAAAAACTATCGGCTATAAAAAGACAGACAGATGCTGTTACGGCTGTGTCTAGATGTCTGCCCAAAGCCTCACACAGACATAGGTGAAGCTTTTCAGAGGTGGCTGGATTCAGGGTGTGTGGTGCCGGGATTAAGTATGTGATGCTGGGATCAAGTGTGTGATGCTGGGATTAAAGGTGTGTGATTACTAAACTTGTCCATTAATTGGTTTAACATAGTTCTGGTTGTGGAAAATGGGAAGGCCCACCCTGGGTATGGGTGGCACCACCCAAAGGGTGGATAACCTGGAAGGGGTAAAAGGGAGAGGCAGGTTGCTACTGCTGCTTCTTCACTACTTCACTGCCTTCCTGCCTTCTGCCTGCCATGGACTGTTTCTCCTCTGTGATGCCTCTCCGCCATGCCATTCTGCCTTGGAGCCAGCCAACTTTGAATTAAAACCTCTACAAACTGTGAACTGAAATACAACCTCCCCTCCTTTAACTTTGGGTGTCAGGTATTTTGTCTCATCAACAAGAAAATTGATGAAGACAGACCTGAAACAATCATAATAGGGAACTTCAATACCACACACCACAGATATATAGGTCAATGACAAAAATCAACTAAAAACATCAAAATCAAATCACACCACTGAAAAAATGGAGAAGTATAAGAAACTACTTGGAAAACATATATTCCAATAATTTGGAGAAAACAGCAGAAATAGAGAAATTCCTAAAAACATAAAAATTACTAAAATTGAACCAAGAAGACCTCCCTGTAAAGGGAAAAACCCAAGAGGAAGAGATAACAATCATAAATATATACGCACCAAATACCAGTGCACCCAACTATACAAAACAAATATTAATAGACATGAAAAATCAATCAAGCACTAACACAGTTGTAATTGGGGATCTCAATACCCCACTGTCACAAGTAGACCAAAGCAATTAATCAAAAACATCAGCAAAGAATATTAGAACTGAACCGAACTTTTTTTTCTTTTACATGTGTACCGGGAGTCAAACTCAGGACCTCGTGCTTGCCAACAGGTGCTTGTGCCACTCAGCGATATCACTGGCCCTTTTGTTCCTTTATGTTGGTACCGGGAGTCGAACTCAGGACCTTGCTCTTGCCAGGCAGACGCTTATGCCGCTGAGCTATCTCACCGGCCCTGAACCAAACTTTTGAACAAATGGACTTAGTAGATGTGGAAAAACTGAAAAGTTACCCTCTAAAATCAGTAACAAGGAAGTCTACTCTCAACACACCTGTTCAATACAGTATTCAAAAACTTTAGTCAGAGCTATCAGGCAAGAAAAATAAATAAAAGCAATATGAAAAGTAAAGAAAGAAGTCTAATTATTCTATTTCAAAATGGCATGATCTTTTACATAGAAGACCCAAAAAAACTCTACCAGGACACTTTTAGAACTAATGAAAAAATTCAGCAAAATACAAAATCAATGTGTAAAACCAACAGCATTCCTGTACAACACCAATGAATCCACATAGAAAAAAATTAGGAAAACGGACCATTCACATTAGCTTCAAAAAAACTAAATACCTAGGAATAAACTAAACCAGAATATAAAAACCCTTTTAGTAAAACTATAGAACTCTGCAATAAGAGACTGAAGAAGATATCAGAAAATGGGAAAATTTCCCCTATTTTTGGTAGGCAAAACCAATATTGTCAAAATAGCCATATTACCAAAAATGATATATAGATTTAAGGCAATCCCAATAAAAACACCAACAGCATTCTTTACAGAACTAAAAAAAAAAAATTCTAAAATTTTTATTTTATAGACCCACAATAACAAAAGCAGTAGGAAAGCAACAAGAGCAAAGCAGGAAGCAGCACAATGCTGTATTTTAAGTTACACTACAAAGTTACCACCATAAAAACAGCATGGTACTACCGAAAACACAGACTTGTGGATCGGTGGAACACAACTGAAGATGAGGAAACAACCTCAGGCACATTCAGCCATCTCAGCTTTGACAATGGGTCCAGAATCACATGCTGGAGAAAAGATAGCCTCTTCCACACATGGTTTGGAAAAACTGGTTCTCCACATGCAGAAGAGTCTAGAACTATATCTCACCCTGTACTAAAATCAAATCAAAATGATCAAAGACATATAAAATCACAAACACTGAATCTGCTGATGAAAGATAAAATAGGTAAAATTCTTGAAGACAGGAACAGGCAAGGACTTTCTGAACAGAACCTCGGTTACATAAGAAATAACCCCTTCAATCAGCAAATGGGATTACATTAAATTAAGAACTCCAGAGCGCAAAGGAAACAAATACCAAAGTGAACAGACAACCTACAGAATGGGAAAAGGTTTTGCCGGCTACTCCTCAGAGAACTAATATCTAAACTATAGAAAGAACACAAAAAATAGATTCCCCAAAATAAAGACCCAATTAAAAAATGGGAAATTGAAGGAAACAGACATTTCTCAAAAGAAAAGTTGAGATGTGTCAGGTACATGGACCAAATACCCACCGCGAAAGTAGTCATTATGTCTGCCAAACGTCTACTAATAAGTAAATGTTTTAAAAAGACAGAGAGTAGGCAACAAGGAGGTGGACTTTGTGGGAAGGGGAACTGGGAATGGGGGGCGATAGAGGGAGAGGAGGGGAAGGGGAAGTAAAGGATTAAAGTTCGGTATTTACATGCACCAGTGCCCCACGACGAATGTGTTTGTTATGTATCGCAAACAGGAACTTATTTTTAAAAAATTTTTTTTCGAAGGAAAACCTCAAGGACTAATACATTTCTGTGCTCCTCTGCACATGTAAAATCACCCGCATATATGCACAGAGAGAAAGCAGACGAAGAAAAGGGGGAGGAAAAAACCACACACGAAAGCACCGAAGTAGGGCCGGTGAGATGGCTCAGCGGCGTAAGCGCCTGCCTTGCAAGCGCGAGGGCCCGAGTTCGACTCCCGGAACCCACATACGAAAAAGGGGCCGGTGATATCGCTCAGCGGCACGGGTGCCTGTTGGTGCGCGAGGTCCTGAGGTTGACACCCCGGTACCCACAAAAAAAAAAAAAGAAAGCACCGAAGTAACGGGTCCCCTCGCCCTCTGCGCCGCAGACAGAGTGCGCCCCGCGCGCTCAGGGCCCCACGTGCGAACGCGCGAGGAACCGCGGCCCGGTCCCGCGTCCTGCGCTCGCACAGCCGCACCTCCGCGGCGGCGGGCAGGCGCGCGGGCCCGGCCCGGCCTCCCCGGCTCCGAGCCGCCCCCGCCCGGAGGCCGCGCGCGCGCTCTGCTGCGGCCTCGGGGTGCGCGGCGGGCGCCCCGGCCGCCCCTCCCGGCCTCCCCGCGCCGAGCCGCCAGCGCAGCTCTTCCGCCTGCGCTCCGGCCGAGCGGGGCGAGGGCTGCCGGCGCCCGCGGGGGGCGCGGGCGGGACCTCGCGGACGCGGACGCGGACGCCCGGGTGTGGGCAGAGCGGCCCCGCGCGGCGCTGCCGAGGGCCTCTCCTCCGTCCCCGGCTCCGCCCGCGCGGCGCCGCCCAAGGGCCCGTCCTCGTCCCCGGCTCTGCCCGCGCCGCGCCGCCGAGGGCCTCTCCTCCGTCCCCGGCTCTGCCCGCGTCCTCGTCCCCGGCTCTGCCCGCGCCGCGCCGCGCCGCCCGAGCGCCCGTCCTCGTCCCCGGCTCTGCCCGCGCCCGACGCACGGAGTTGCCCGCGCCCGCGATACGCTCCCGGGCCGCAGAGCTTGTTCTCCGTGCTCACCATCGTAATTCAAAAATCAAAGCAAAACCGTCGTGAGAACGACCTATTTAACTCTAGGGTAGCGAATATCTCGGAAAAAAGGAGGTGGGGAAGAAGTGTGGGAAACTTCCTGAGAGTACATAGTAGCTGTCTTTCTTTTCTCAAAATCTAACTGCATTTTGCTGGTTGAAACGTCTCCGGGGCAGGGGCGCTGGCGCAGGGCAGCGCGCTTGCCCGGTGCGTTCGGTCCCGTGCTCGAGCGGGACTTCTGAAGGCGACCGCGGAAACGGGACGGCGACGCGCGCCTCCAGGCCGCAGGGTCTCAGGGCTGGGCGTACTGGTCTACCTCGCCCCGTGCCTGCTCCGAGTACCATCTTAGGGCGGACTCCGTCGCTTCTCTGCACTTAATCCTCTACTTTGTGTCTTTCCCCATTCAGAGAAAAGGAGCCCTTACACTAAGGACCAGACAGAGCCACACGACCGGAGCAGAGCTGCCCCCGACTCTCTTATTATACATTTCTCCATGTGGACCCCGCCTCAGTCATACTTGCCACCTTCACTTTCCAAGGCCTAAGCAGACATTCCCTCCTCACCTCCTCACTTTAGAAATTGCAGATTGCTAATAAATTACTTCCTGTACTTCATCCTGCCTTGTTTCTCTACGCCGCTTTTGACCAGCTCAAGTAACCTATACAATTTTGTTTGTTTTGTTAAATATCTGTATCTTCCTGCTAGAATGTAAGCCCACAAGGGCAAGGATTTTACTCTCTCCTATCTGATAACCTGGACGTGCCAGGCACATAGGAGTTACTCCATAATATTTTTAGTGAATAATATGTTTTCAATTTTCTATATGTTTGAAATATGGTAAAAGTAGGAGAGTTCCTGTAACCATACTAATTTCTTTTCTCAGGTGAATGTCAGTTCCTGCTTCCTAGTCTCATATTTAGTCCTGGTCTTGTTTTATTCTTTTAATTCTATTTTAGGCAAAAATGTTCCAATGGAGATTCAGATTCCGCTTAAGCAAAATTTATTGCATAGTCCAAAAGCTCCTTTCTAAAGTTTTATGTGTTTAATACATCACTGGGGAGAGCTTGCACACTGTATTAAATTATTAATAAACCTTAAGACTTTTTGGCAAGCTACATAATTATCTCTTCGATGTATAGATTTTATTCCTCTTCGTATCTGCTGCTTTTCATTTAAGATAGTATGTAATGACAGACAGAGCAGAACTAAGGGTTCACTTAATCCTGGGTCTCTGGGGTCAGATTTCATGGCCCTCAAAGTACCAACGAAGAATTTCTGTTTCCACTTCTGCTTCGTTCTGTTCCTGTTCTGCAGACCAATAAATTGCGTTAATATGAAATATTACTGTGAGAACAATTTTACCGACTTACCTATCTAGCTACATGTAAAGTTAGCTCTGTCTAGCTGTCCAGAGTGAACCATTCTATATGGAATAAGGGGAAATGGTTAAAAAGTGTACATTTCTGATCCTCTCTCGCGTGCTTTACAGGTGTGCAGCCAGGCCCAGGGAGCTGTAACTACTCTCCGCTCGGAGGTGAAGTGAACGGAAAGTGCTCAGGTCTGGTTCTCTCCTTCTGGCTTCGTGACAGCCTAATCCAGGTGATAAATGTATATAATCAAATAGATCCTCCTCTATGCCTTTCAAAACTTGAAAATCAACATTGGAAAGATTTTAGGCCCATTGTTTGACATGTTTTAACACAGAATTGATTGAACTGAGTCTAAGGGGATTCATTTTCTCTCTTGCTGTTAGATACCCTGGACACAGACCAAAGACGGATTTTTCCGTAACGGACCTTTGTGTGTTTACACACTTTCATATGCATTCACAACACTTTAATAACTCCCTCTGGAACTCCTTCCCCAGCACTGGAACTGGCCACTTCCACTTTCTTGTTCAACAATATTCCTTTGCCTACGTCTCCTAATAGGCCTGGGGCTGAGAGATTAAGATGGGAGGCAGGGCCACCGTGGAATAACACTGATGATAGAGATCAGACCGATTTCTTCTATGGTCTCTACAGACTTTGGACACCAACCGAAACTTGTCCTTATGTGCATGCATGCCCATGCACAGGTGTGTTTTGGGAACATGTTAATAACTCCCATTGAAACTGCATCAGAAAAACTGGAATCCAACATTTAAATTCACTTTTTTGTCCAACCTTATTTCCTCTGCCATTCTTACATTAAGCCTGAGGCTAAAGGCTTTGAACATAAGACAGGGACACAGTGGAGGGACCTTCAAGATGTGGTTCCTTGAGTCTGCCCTTTCTTTTCTGAAAATGGAGCAAGGGATCCCCCAAGACACTTTACCTTCAGAAACAAAATTTTTGTAAATTGTGGCTCGGTGTTATGTGCCTAATAATATACAATTTTGAGCTAGAGTTTCGCCATCAAATACTATATGTGAAAACATTTAATTGCTAGCACAGATGAAGGTTAAGCAGAGTAAACTGAGAGGTAGTTACTGATTGTGTACAGCTAACTTGACTTTGAAAATTTACAGGTTGAAATTAAACACTTCAGGGCCGGGAACATAGCTCAGCAGCACAAGTGCCTTCCTGGCAAGCACAAGGTCCTGAGTTTGATTCCCGGTACCAAAAAAAAAAAAAAAAAATCAACAGCTTCAGAGCCAAAGAGATCATCCGATGAAAAGCACAACGAAGGTGGGTATCAAATCCTGGGATGACGGATGTGTTTTTAACAATGGTGTTTTGGATATGACAGAAGTTATGCATTTGTTGAGAGCTTTTGTGTTGATTATTGGCAATGCTGTTGCACACTAAAATCAACATAAAAGGGGATTCTACCAAATCCTTTTCTTTAGACAGACTTTTTCAAATGCCTTTGCCATATATAGTTTGAATCTATGCAGATTGAATTTGGGGGGAAAAGTAAAAGAAAAGAGTGTGTCTTCCACCCTGTGTCCATCCCTTCTATTCTATGCACTCTTCTTTGGACCCAGTATATATCATGCTATATCTTACATGGAAAATGGGATTAACCCTAACACTTACCTAATGTATGGAGATAAGAATAAAATAAACCATCTTCCTATGCCATGTCACACATACAAAGAACCCAAAGGAAAGTGGCTTTTGTTGGTTGCAGAAATGACCCTGTCTTCTGTCCTCCTATGCCACACTGATCCATCTTTACTTCTCTCACAACGTAAGTCACTTTTATCATGCATTATCTTTTTTTTTTCAGTACTGTGGGTCAAACCCATAGCCTTGTGCATACTAACAAGAGTTCTACCATTGAGCTATTTCCCCAACCCATACTGTGTCTTTTAATTTGCATGAACAATCCATTTTTGTTGGATTATTATCAATATGGCCCAATTTATCTGTATCCTCTTTCATGTTATTATTTTTATTTTTATTAACATTATTAGTTGTATATTCTAAAGAGGCTCATGGTGATATTTCCACATATCCAAGTATTCTACCATGTAGATTACATCCAACCTCCCTTTATGTACCATCCTGAACACACACCCTTCCCAACTCTCTTTATCCTTATCCTACGTTCAGGTCAAATAGTTTAGCTTTCACTTAAAAGAGAAAACATATACTATTTGTCTTACTCTGTCTGGCTTATTTCACTTGAGATTGTGTCCTCCATTTCAACTCATTTATCCATATACATTTAAAATTCACAATAAAATTTACTAACTACATATAAGTTGGAACAAGCAATATAATAAATAAATTTCCCTGACACTGTCCAAAATAGCATACAAAGAACACCCATTATTCTGAGATACCAGTGCCTCTCACAGCCCTATAATCCCCACCCTCTCACCTTGTTGCAAAGAGGAAAAAGGACAGAGAAAAATGTGACAGGTATGGTCCCCCTCTTGGAGGAAAGCCACTATGCTCTTCTGTCCCCTGTGCTGAAGCAAGAGCCACAGCTGTCCATTACCTCTTACCAGAATATTTCCTGACATATAATACAAGATACAAGAACCCACACTGAGAGAAAAGGTCCAAAGCTGTTGCCCACAACCACCATGAAGGGATATTTTGGTTTACATGCCTGAATGTGAGTACAAGGACGGTAGCCTTAGATCAATCATGCGTCAACCAAGCAATACCTAAGAATCATTGAATATAATAACAAAACTTTCATTAATGAGGTCAGAAATTGTCTGTAATTAATAAAAATCTCCTTTCACTCCACAGTCCCCTACGTTGTGCCTACCACACTACATTTTCCAATGTTTTCTGTATAGGCATGATATTTTCAACACTGACTGGCTGCTTATAAATTCTTTCCTTTGTGTGAGTTACTCTGCTTCTATTTCTTGGAAATTCATCAAGGCCAAGTGAAACTTTTGCCTCCTCTGGGAAGACTTTGCTAGGACCCCTAAATAGCGCTCTGTTCTGTTTTTACCAACACCGTGTCACACGCGTGTTTACGTACTTTAATATTTGTATTTTCCATCAGGCTGAAAATTGCTCCAGAGTAAGAACTTTGTTATGCTTGTATGTATATTGCTAGCAGTAGCCCGATGCCGACAATGCTATAAAAATCACAGAATACAAGCTGAAGGACTAAAGGACTCGGTGATTAAGTGAATGCAATCTACCTTGCCTGAGAAATGCAATGTTGGGAATTCAATGGAGTCTAACCTTAGGGAGTCTGGTTCCTGTCACTAACTTGACTTCCAGCTGCACAATCTCAATGAAGGTGCTGCAGGTACGTGGGGCACTGGGTTGAACCCATGCTAATGACAACTTTATCTGGGAGCTCAACCATCATTGTTTCTCAGGTACTTTTACTGTAAAATTGAGATGATGAAATAATTCCAATCCATTGTATTGTTCAATAATGAGTGTATGTTGTAGCAAATGGAATGCAGGCTTGAGGACTAAACAGAATCACATCTGAATTCCACAACTTACTCCTGTTGTGAGTTTGAGAAAGTGAGCTCACCCTTTTAAATATCAATTCTGCAACTGGAAAAAGAAATAAAGACCACTTCATAATAATAGGGAAGAGAACCAAATACTTTCTTTCTCAACACATTTTATTAAAAAATAATTACTGAATAATTTTGCATGGGATAATTTCATTTGATCACCAAACTGATTGCCATCTTACAAATGTGGATGATCGACAAATTGCAAACACTGAACCTCCTTTTGGACCATCTGAACTCCATTCCAGAGGCTGAGGGGAACGACAAACTACAAGCACTAGTGCTTTCATATCACACACTTTGGAAACAAACACCAAAAAAGAGGATCCCTCCATAGATATGAAAAACTGCACCAGGGTAAGAGAATTCATTTTCCTTGGCCTGACCACGGATCGAGCAGTGAGCCGGCTCCTGTTTCTTCTGCTGCTTCTGGTGTATGTGACGACTCTGTTGGGAAACCTCTTCATCATGGTCACAGTGACCTGGGAGTCTCGCCTTCACACCCCCATGTACTTCCTGCTCCGCAATTTATCTATCGCCGACATCTGCTTCTCCTCCATCACAGCTCCCAAGGTGCTGGCGGACCTTCTCTCTGAGAGAAAGACCATCTCCTTCCGTGGCTGCCTTGCTCAGATGTTTTTCTTCCACCTCATCGGAGGCGTGGATGCATCTTCTCTGTCAGTGATGGCCTTGGATCGGTACGTGGCCATCTCCAGGCCCCTGCACTACGTCACCATCATGAGTAGAGGTGTTTGCACTGGGTTAATAGCGGCCTCCTGGCTGGGCGGCTTTGTCCACTCCATCGTGCAGACTGCCCTCTTGCTCCCTCTCCCCTTCTGTGGACTCAACGTTCTTGACACTTTCTACTGCGATGTCCCGCAGGTCCTCAAACTCGCCGCTACAGACATCTTTGTTCTTGAACTGCTGATGATTTCCAACAATGGGCTGCTCACCACACTGTGGTTTTTCTTGCTCCTGGTGTCCTATTTGGTCATATTATTATTAATAAGAGCTCAGGCAGGCGAGGGCAGGAGGAAAGCCATCTCCACCTGCACCTCCCACATCACCGTAGTGACCCTGCACTTTGTGCCCTGCATCTACGTCTACGCACGGCCCTTCACCGCCCTCCCCGCAGATAAGCCCATCCATGTCACCTTCACGGTCATCTCCCCTCTGCTCAACCCCTTGATCTACACCCTGCGGAACCAGGAGATGAAGTCAGCCATGCGGAGACTCAGGAAAAGACTTGGACCTTCTGGTACAGCAGGCCAGTAGTTCCCTCTGATCACCACTTTTGAAAATGTTTGCACATCAAATAAACTCTATCCACCAATGATTTCTAATTAATCTTTCTGTTTCTACTAAGTAACAAATGGCTTTTAAAGATTCTGACCGCATATCATACACTAAAATGGTCTTTCATGTCACAGAAAAAAGAAAGAATGAATTTGTTGGCAGGAGAGGCATACATTCCTTTTCCAACACATCCTTGGAAGAAATAAAGAAACTAAATCAAAATACACTCAGACGCTCCCACCACCAGCCTGCACTCTTCCCAGGAAGGGAGCAGAGATGTGGATTGGAAGCACAAGGTACCATGGGCTTTGGGAATTTATAAGGTGTTTCGTGAAGATCACATCCAAATTAAGTTACCCTGATTCTTTAAGGCAAGAAATTAAATTGTTCTCATCTGAAAGTTGCTCAATCTAAATCCCACATTCCAGAGCAAATGCCTTAGAGTTAACACTGCTAGAGTTCTAACATGTACCTCACCAGTTATGATGTACAACCTCAGCAAGATCCTGCCTGCCCTCTTCTAAATCCAAAGCCCCTGACCACCCCTATGTGTTTCCTCAGCACCCTGTGCTTAGCTGTAGCATAGGCTTTGGAACCCTCTTGCAAATTTCCTCTTTTCTTCCTATCTCCCCCCCTTGGAACACTATTTGTATTATATTCCCAGCCCCAGCACAACTGGAATGTAGTAAACACTATTAAAAGCTTGTTGAATTTTTAAAATCCAGCGAATGAACTCTGCCTCTCGTCTCTGTTCTTCAAACCATTGGAGGATATGTGTAAGGAAAAATGGTGATGTAGCATGCTCTTCTATTCTATGTGACCCAGGAGGCTATAATATTATATTATTATATTATATTATATTAATCATATTACTTGCACTGGGAGGATCTTTCTCATTTCTGCAAGTAGAATCTAGATCTTAAAATAGTTGAGACCACAAAAGATGTTTATATCCAGTAGAAATCTCACCCCACAAATCAGATATGCAAAAGCACTGATGATGCAAGGAAGACATAGTTAAAGGGTTAGACAAGCTGGGAGGAGAGAGCTGAGATCCGACAGACACTGGGGCATGAGACTGGGTCATTACCATCTGTAATGCAGACCACTGGAAAGCTTCGACTCTCACACCGAGTAAGATGGAAAGTATTTGGAGGGTTGAAGAGCAAAATAATAATGCATATTTGTAACATGATTGCAGGGGATACCATTCTGAATAGATTGAAGAGGGATAAGAACAAAAACAGAGAGATCGATTCAGAAGTTTCTGCAATAATCCCACAAAATAAATAATGAAGACGTGACTTCTCGTAGCTGCTTCCTCGATAGAAATCTAGAGCCCAGGAAGCAACAAGATGACACATTCAACTTGCTGGGAAATAAAGATTCAACCAAGAATTCTGTGCCCAGCAAAACACAGGAGAAATTAAGACACCCCCAGATGAACAAAAGAGAATGTGCACATAGCTATTTATTTTACCCTCCAAGAAATACTGTGGGCTGGATGGCTGTCTTATTAAGTCCTATGTCTATGTTTTGTTTGACCTCCAAGTCTCTTATTTCAGTGATTTTGGCTTCAGGATGTAGGTCCCTCTCTTTCTTCCAGTTACCTGTGTTTTTAGTTGATTTTCTCTGAACTGCTTCAACATGATTCCCACTCTATTCAGCCATGGTGAATCTCCACAATAACTCTTTTAAATCATCCTAAAAATAATACAACTCTAGAATAGGGTTTACCTTAAGAGAAGGAAAGAGAGAAGAAAGTGACAGAAATTTAGCTGAACCTACCAGAGTTTTATTTCTTTTTCAGAAATAGAACTGAATTATGCTTGGAAAAATACTCTCCATGGTTGAGTTGTAGTTCAGTGGTACAGCACTTGCCTAGCATGCGTGAGGCCATGGGGTTGAACTCCAGCACCACCAAAAGTGATGCTGATGCTGATGACAGTGATGAACACATTAATCACCATGCTGCTCATTCTCATTAATGGGAGTGCTGGTCGACCTGGCCCTATCTGGGCTGTCCTCCATGCCGTCTGTAAGTCAGACCACATCAGTCCTCTCCTGTGACCCTCTAATGTTGCTACACACTCAGAGCCAAAGCATCCTCTTTGTTCTGTTGGTCTCCCACAGGTCCATTATGTATACTCTTCACATAAATCACACCTCAGTCACAATGGCCACCACCTCCTTCTGAGAGATCGCCAGACCTTTCCTCGTCACCCTTTTAGAAATTGCAGATCCTGGGCGGGTGAGATAGTTCAGCGGCATAATCGCCTACCTGGCAAGCGTGAGATCCTGAATTCGACTTCCAGTACCCACAAAAAGAAAAAAAAGGGCCAGTGATATCATTCAGCGGCACAAGCGCATGCTGGCAAGTGCAAGGTCCTGAGTTCGACTCCTAGTACCCACATAAAAAAAAATTGCAGATCCCTAAGTTTGTCCTAAACTTGCCTTGCTTTATTCTTCTCTACAGTACTTTTCACATTATTCCATCAACTCTCCTTATCTTCCTGCTAGGACGCAAGTGTCAGGAGGGCAGGGTGAGCATCTGGGTCACTACCTCATGTCTGGTAACCTCGAGGTACCTAGGGCACAGGAGTTACTAAATAGAAGTGAGTGGAGGCTGGCCTTAAACTCACTGTGTAGCCCAGGCTGGCCTCCAACTTGCAGTGATCCTCCTGCCTCAGCCTCCTGAGTGCTGAATTTTTATTTTTATTAGTACATGTTTGCAGTACATAAAGATTACATGCATCGTGGGGAGTTGGTACATGTGCGTAACACATCTTAGTTCTTTTTATATCTTCTCCATCTAGACGTTCTTTTAAAAACTTGACTGAAATTATTATAAAATTTGTTGCATCTGTAAACTAGGAAATTTCTTTTGTCTTGCTATATAGAGAGGCAGGGTCTTGCTATGGAGTTCAGACTGGCCTTGAACTCACTGTGTGGCTCAGGCTGGCCTCAAACTTGCAGTGATCCTTCTGTCTCAGCCTCCCTAGTGCTGGGGTTTCAAGAATAGGCCACCATACCTGGGGGAGTTTAACTATGTAATCCAGGCTGTTCTCAAACTTGTTCCTGCCTCAGCCTTCTAAGCATTGTGGTTTGGCATGTACCTTGTCTCAAAATAAAAAATAAAGAAGGGGCTGGAAATGTAGAACATCATGAAGGCCCTGGGTTCAGGTCTCCATATATGCCAATAAAAACATATCTGTTTGTTCTTGGACTCAACTTGTTTTGGTTAAGGCCCTAGTTAGTAAAAAAAAAAAAAGAAGTGAGTGAATGATTGTTTGAACTCTATTAGAGATACCAGAATTCCTGTAACATTTCTAATTTCTTTTTTCAGGTGAGTATGAGTTCCTTTCTCTTAGTCATATATTTATTCTGGTTCTGATTTGACTTTACTCTAAATTCCAGTTCCGTGTGGATTCATATTTTTCTTGAGCAAAATTCAATGCACAACCCAAAGGCTCCTCTCGTTTAATTTCCATGTTTAGTATAAATTAGTCTCGAGAGTCTGCATTCTTTCTGAAACTATTAATTAACTATTAGACATTTTTGACATTGTACATCCTAGTCTTTTCCATACATAGGTTCTATGCTTTTTTGTGTTTGATTAATTTTTGTGAGCATATGTGTGTGATACATAGTAATTACATTAACTTCAGGGAGTAGTGCACATATGCATCAAATCTTGGTCACTTTTACTTCTCCTCACCTCCTATGGTCAGCATGAGGGTTACCACCTGAGCTCCCATTTTCTTTTTTCTAGTTTTTTGATAGCCTAATCCATATGTATATAGATACATATATTCTTAGAATAGTCAGAACTTGAAAACGGAGCTTGGAAAGATTGAAGCCCATTGTTTGTCAGGTTTTAAGAAAAAACTGAGGTTGAGTTCAGGGTAATGGGATTCATTTCTCTCTTGCCATTAGGCCTAAGGTGGCTTTATTTCCATAATGAGTCTTGTGTATCTGCACACGTGTGTTTGTGTGCACAAGCTAATAACTCCCCCTGGAACTCCATCACCACGCGTGGAACTAGCCACTGGACTTCCCCTCCCTCCTCTAACAATAGTCCTCACCTGTCTCTCATAATAGGCCTGGGGCCAAGGGATTAGGACCTGAGGCGGGGCACCCTGGAGAACAGTGAAGGTATAAAGCAGGCACATTTCCTCTATGGCCTCTGAAGACTTTGGACATAACCCAAATGTGTCCTCAGGTGTGTGTGCCTGCATGCACTTGTGTGTCTGGTAACATTTTAATTCTTTCATCTAAGGCTTAACTGCATCACTAAAACCAGATTCAGCCACTTTCTTCTTCAGCAATATTCCCTTTGCCATTCTCACGTCAAGCCTGAGGCTGATGGGTTTGCACGTGAGGCAAAGACTTCACGGGAGAGCCTTGAAGATGTGATCCCTGCCTCTCCCTTCCTGAAGATGCGGCAAGGGCACTAAGATGTTTAACTCCCCGAGGGACTTTAACCTCAGACACAAAAGTTTCAAAAGTTGTTACCAGATGTTAAGTATTTAATAATGTACAGTATTTAGTCAGAATTTTGAGATCAAAGGAGATAAAGTCATTAAACCGCTAGCACAGGTCAAGGTGATGCATAGTGAAACTCAGTTGTTTCTGATTATGTGTAACTATTTGAATATTTTTCAAGTATATTAAATGCTTCAGAGCCAAGACAATCTCAAAGAAAAACACAACAAAGGTAAGTGTCGCACATTGGAACGACAGATGTGCTAAGATGTGCTAAGAAGGATGCAAAAATTTTGTACACTGGGTGTCACAGAAGTTATAGCACATTCGTTAAATCTTTTGCATTGCTTACCGGTGAGGCTGCTTGAGATTGAGACTGTAAGAAGTGTCTCTGCAACTCTTGTCCCTCCGAAGGCCATTTTCCAATCATCTCACAAGCCAGACTTTGAACCTATATAGATTGAATTTGGAAGAAAAAGTTGAAGAAAAATCATGTGCATTCCATCCTGCTTTCATCTATTTCCATTTCATGCATTCTTTCTTGCATCCAACATAGATCATTTTATAGCTTCATGAGAAACAGGATTAATGCTTAACTATTACCTAATGAGTGGAGATAATAATAAATAAAGCTGCATTCAAAACAATAGCAGCATTGTTACCAGAAATAATCCTATCTTCGATTTTCTATCATATCTCTTATGCCAACGAAATCTCTCTCTACTTCTTTCACAACATAATTCACTTTTATTATGCATTATTGCCTTTATTCAGTACTGTGGACTAAAATCACAGACTTGAACACATTAGGCAAGTGCTTCAGCACTGATATAGATAGATAAACAGATAGATAGATAGATAGATGATAGATAGATAGATCCCCAGCCTGCATTATCTCTTATAATCCACAGAAATCTTTCATATTTGTTAAACTGTAAAAAATGCAGCAACATGGCCCAATTGATTCTTCGCTTGTGCCACTGAGCTATATCCCTGGCCCCCAATTGATTCTTTTTTTTTTTTTTTTTTTTTTTTTTTTTGTGGGTACCGGGGGGACGACCTCAGGACCTCACGCGCCAACAGGCACCCGTGCCGCTGAGCGATATCACCGGCCCCTTTTTCGTATGTGGGTTCCGGGAGTCGAACTCGGGCCTTCGCGCTTGCAAGGCAGGCGCTTAAGCCGCTGAGCCGTCTCACCGGCCCCCCCAATTGATTCTTGAATTTTTTTTTTAATATGTTTCTGTTGTACATATTCATTTGGTTCACTGTGATCTACTCGCATATGCATAGACTGTGCACTGGTAAAATCCAACCTCTTTTATCCACCATCACCCAAAACACACATCCTTCCCAATCTCTAGTAATCAATATTCTACATTCAGGTGACCATACTGAGCTTCCACAAAGGACAGAGAACATACGGTACTTCCCTTACTCTGACTGGTTTATTTCACATTACATAATGTCCTCCAGATCAATCTATTTATCCATATACATTTGATGACTGCAATTAAATTTGCTGGCTATGTATGAGGTGAAACAAGTAATATTAATATAAAATTGCCCAGAATGACCAATTACATCTTCCACCACTTCTTAGAAAGAAACCACTCTTCTATTCTCCCCCTCACACTGAATCAAAGCCATGACTTTCTATCACCACTTCCTTTATCTCTTTTGATCATTCTTGGTTTGAAGTTCACATTGTCTGCAAACAGAATAGCTACCCCTGCTTTTTTCTGGGTTCCTGTCACATGGAGTATTGTTTTCCATCCTTTGACTTTCAGTCTATGAATTTCTTTGTGAGTTAAATGTGTTTCCTGTATGCAGCATATTGTTCGATCCTGCTTCTTGAGCCATCCTGCCAGTCTGTTTCTTTTGATTGGTCAATTGACAACATTTACATTGATGGTTATAACTGATATGTATTGGCTTATCCTTGCCATATTATTTTCCTGCTGTAGGTGCCCTGTCTTTCCCCTCTGTTTAATCGCTTGCCCTGCCTGGTCTATCACCACTTTCCAGAACACTCCCTGCCATATAATGTAAGATACATGGACTAGAGTAAAGAGGAAAATGTCAAAGGCTGTTGCCCACATCCCCGTGGAGTAATGTCTTAGGTTTTGCAACCCTGAATATGAGAACGAGGCAGTCAATAAGCTTAGGTCAATTGCTCAACAACCAAACAACTCAGAAGAATCACTGAATATAATAAAATGTTTATTAACAAGGTAAGAAATTGCCTATTACTAAGAAAAATCATCTACTCCACAGTCCCTTGTGTTGTGCCAACCATGTCACATATTCATATGTCCTCCATACAGTTGTACTGTTTCACCACTGATTGACCCCTTAGGAGTTTTTTCTTTGTATGAATGAGTTCTGCCTCCATTTCTTGGAAATTCACCAATGCTGAGTGAAATTTGGTGAGAAACTATCCCTAAGTAGCCTTAGATAGAGCTTCCACAACACTGCCACCATACTGTATTGTATCCCATGCATGTTTATATACTTAAATATTTGTGTTTTCCATCAGATTGAAATTTGCTGCAGAGTAAGAACTTCGTTGTGCTTGAGTGTGTATTTTCAGCACTAGCCCAACCCCCTGAGAGGGTCACAGAATGGGTGCTGAAGAACTAAAGGACTTCTAGATTAATTAATGACTGCATATCATGGTGAATTGAATGTAGGCTTTGTAGCTAAACAGAATCACATCTGAATTTCACTTCCACGACTTCCTACAGTTGGGAATTTGGGGAAATCAATTCTCTTGTTTGACATTATTTCTTCATCTGTAAGAAGAAACAAAGACCCTGCCTCATAGGAATATATAAGAGAAACATTCATGAGACACTATTTTATAAGGTATATGTAATATGCTTAAATTATTCAATTAAACTTTTTAAATGTTTAAAATACACTTTCTTCTCCAACATAGTTCTATGGGAAAATAATTATTGAATGATTCTGTATATAATAATTTAATTCAATCTCTAAACTGGTTGTGATCATAAAATTGATCACAATTTGTGATCAACAAATTGAGAACCCTGAAGACACTTGTGGGACCATCCGACCTGCACTCTACAGGCTGACGGGAGCAAAAAGGGACATAAATCAAAGTTTTCATATCACACAGCTTCAAACCAAATGGCAAAAGAGAGGATGATCCCATAGATATGGAAAACTGCACCAGGGTAAGAGAATTCATTTTCCTTGGCCTGACAACGGATCGATCAGTGAGCCAGCTCCTATTTCTTTTGCTGCTTCTGGTGTATGTGGTGACTCTGTTGGGAAACCTCTTCATCATGGTCACAGTGACCTGGGAGTCTCGCCTTCACACCCCCATGTACTTCCTGCTCCGCAATTTATCTATCGCCGACATCTGCTTCTCCTCCATCACAGCTCCCAAGGTGCTGGCGGACCTTCTCTCTGAGAGAAACACCATCTCCTTCCGTGGCTGTCTTGCTCAGATGTTTTTCTTCCACCTCATCGGAGGCATGGATGTATTTTCTCTGTCAGTGATGGCCTTGGATCGGTACGTGGCCATCTCAAGGCCCCTGCACTATGTCACCATCATGAGTAGAGGTGTTTGCACTGGGTTAATAGCGGCCTCCTGGCTGGGCGGCTTTGTCCACTCCATCGTGCAGACTGCCCTCTTGCTCCCTCTCCCCTTCTGCGGGCCCAACATCCTTGACACTTTCTACTGTGATGTCCCTCAGGTCCTCAAACTTGCCTGCACTGACACTTTTGCTCTGGAGATCCTCATGATTTCCAACAATGGGCTGCTCGCCACACTGTGGTTTTTCTTGCTCCTGGTGTCCTATTTGGTCATATTATTATTAATAAGAGCTCAGGCAGGCGAGGGCAGGAGGAAAGCCATCTCCACCTGCACCTCACACATCACAGTCGTGACCCTGCACTTTGTGCCCTGCATCTACGTCTACGCACGGCCCTTCACCGCCCTCCCCGCAGATAAGCCCATCCATGTCACCTTCACGGTCATCTCCCCTCTGCTCAACCCCTTGATCTACACCCTGCGGAACCAGGAGATGAAGTCAGCCATGCGGAGACTCAGGAAAAGACTTAGACCTTCTGATAAGGCAGGCCAGTAGTTCCCTCTGATCACCACTTTTGAAAATGTTTGCACATCAAATAAACTCTGTTCACCAATGATTTCTAATTAATCTTTCTTTCTGTTTATACTAAGAAATAAATGACTTTTAAAGATTCTGATCAGTGTATCGCAAACTAAAATGGTCTTTCATGTCACAGAAAAAAGCAAAGAATAAATTTGTTGGCAGGAGAGGCATACATCCCTTTCCTAACCCATCCTTGAAAGAAATAAAAGAAACTAAATCAAAATACACTCAGACACTCCCACCACCAGCCTGCACGCTTCAGAGGAAGGGAGCAGAGAAGTGGATTAGAAGCACAAGGTACCATGGGCTTTGGGAATCTATAATGTCTTTCATGAACGAATCGTGTATTAAGTTCCCCCTCCAATTCCTGAAAGTAATAACATAAATTAGTACCACCTGAAGATTTTTTAATCTAAAGGCTACATTCTGTAGCAGGTGCCTTGGAGTTAGCCTCTCTAGTGTTCCTATAGCCATCTAACCATTTGTTACTTTTGTGACCACGAACAAGGTCTTTACCTGACCTTCCCCTGAACAGAAACCCACTGACCACCCCTGTATTCTGTCAGGAGCCTGGGCTTAGCTCTGACACAAAGCTTGGGACCATGTTGCTGATTTTCTCTTTTCTTTCTTTTTACCCCAGCAGGATCACACTCTATTTATGTCATATCCCAAGCACCTAACACAATCGGAATATAGTAAGCACTACTAAAAACTCGTTGAATTAAAACATTCCGTGAATGAATTTTGCCTCTCACTCCTACCTGCTTTTCAAATCATTGGAAGTGTATGTTTAAGAAAAAAGCCTGGTGCGGAGACACACACCTGTGGTCCCACAGGAGGCTGAGGTAGGAAGATATTTGAACCCAGGATTTGGGGGCCAGCTTGGGCAACATAGTGAGATCCTGTCAAAAGAGAAGAAGGAAGGAAGGAGAGGAAGGAAGGGAGAAAATATTTTTTTCTCCTGATGACTCCTTAAAAGTGACAGAAACCTGTGAAGCTACTTCAGACTGTGCATGTTATCATTTAAATCCAAAATGTCCCCCAAAAGCCTCATGTATCTGGAAGGTAGCTGGGTCATGGGGTGATAGTCTCATCAGTGGATTTATCTATTGATAAGTTCAGTAGCTGGGTATGCTTTTAGGAGGTGGAACCTGGTTGGTCGTGGGTCACTGAGGCATGACCTGGAAAAGTATATCTCCTCCCTGGCTCCTCTCTTGTTTCTCTGCTTCCTGGCCACCATGGGTTGAGCACCATTTCCTCTGCAGTGCCCCTCTGCCATCCTACTTCTTCCTCAGAGTCTGCCAACCATGGACTAAAACCGTGCATCAAATTTAATCTCTCCTCCTTTAAGTTTCAGGTGTCAGGTGTTGTGTCCAGCAACAGGAAAGTGGCTAAGACATATTTTCAATCTGAGAGTGAGGTCATTGCTGTGACTATATCTGAATATGTGGTTTAGAAGCCTTTGACAGTGGTTTGTGGGAGGACTTCGGAAAGGTTTGGAAGTATTTGCTAGAGAAGCCCCGGAATGCTGCCAGCTGAGCTTGATGGGAAATTCTGATTAAAGTTCATAAAATCAGAATGCTGACAGAAATGCAGATAGTAAAGTCCAGGCTCAGGATTGTTCCGTTGGCAACAAGGATTCCACTGACAGTTGGACTAGGGGCCATGTATGTTACACTCTGGCAAAAAAAAAAAAAAGTTGTCCATATTTTTCTTATACACTGAGGCTATGGGAGACTGAGATTAAGGGCAGTGGACTAATTAATCTGGTAGAGGAAATTTCAAAGCATCCCTGTCTTCAGGTTGTAGCTTGGGTACTGCTGGCTGCCTTTAGCCACATCTACAGTAAAAACCACAAGCAAAAAGCCCACATGAAAGTCTGAAGATTAATTGGAAAGGAAGTGCCTGCAGAGTTGGAACAAAAAAGACCATGTTTGTTGAAAAAATTAACATTAAAAAGAAGCTAAGTACATTTCATGAGGACAATAGGAAAGATAACTGGAGAGCATCTCTTGAATCAGCAAGATCTCACTTTTCAGAGGCTTGTGGGTGTGTAATGGTAAGAGTTTCATTTGAGAAGAGATACACTGGGTCCCCTGCTCAAGAAGGGCCACCTAGGGAATTGGTTACCCAGGATTTGTTTCATAGTGGCCAGCCATCCAGGTACTCACAGACCACTTCAGCCATGATGAAAGGGGGCCTGGCTACTGCTCAAGCTGGCAGCAGACCTTAGCATCATCAATGTAATGCTAGTTATATGGGCATTCAGAATGCAAGAATTATAGAGCTAGGGAGGCTTCCACCCAGATTTCAGAAAACAGCCTGGCAATCTAGGCAGGGTGCCCTTAAAAGGGAAGTCCATAAAGCTATGAGAGTGACGCCAGAATTGTAGTGGAAGCCCCAGGAAGCTGGAGATTCCAGGAACATGAAACATCTGCTGAGAAAAAACAGTAGACAGTGAGCAAAGCCATCCCAAGAGAAAGGCCATGTGGACTACAACCAGCAATGCCACAGGGGCAAGACTACTCACGTCCCCTGGGGTTACATCTCACCACAACTTGCCTCCAGTGCTGAGCATGCAGCTACAGGCTTTAATGTTCGCCCTGCTGGGTTTCATTCTTGCTTTTGTCCCATTCCTTTCTATTCCCCTATTTCTCCCTTTTGGAATGGGAGTGTTTACCTTACGCCATGTATGTCAGCAGCGTTTCACTTTCTCTCTTAGTTTTACAGGGGCTGACAGGTAAGAGTTTGCCTTGAGTCTCAGAGGCAACTTTGGCCTTGAACTTTTAAGTGCTGTTGAAATTGTTAAGACTTTAGTGACTCTTAGAGATGAACTAAAGCCATTTTGGATAATGAGATAGGCATGAGTCTTTTGGGGGCCAAAGGTAGAATGGTATAGCTTAGAACAAAAATATCCTTCAAAAGCCTCATGTGTTCGGAAAGTACATGAGAGTGCAACACTCATCGATAGATTCCTCCATTGATGAACTCAGGAGATAAATGTGCTCTTAGGAGGTGGGGCCTGGTTGGTGGTGGGTCACTGGCAATGTGATCTGGAAATGTATATTATCCCCACAGCTCCTCCATTCTCTCTCTCTGCTTCTTGGCTGCATGGGTCAAGCACCATTTCTTCCACCATGCCCCTCTGCCATCCTATTTCTGCCTTGGAGCCTGCAAACTATGAACTGAAACCATGAGCCAAGATAAATCTCTCCTTCTTGAAGTTGCGGGTGTTGGGTAATGTGTTCAGCAGTGGGAAAGTGAGTACACAATTCATATGTATTAAAAAATGCTGCAACAAACTGGAAAGCATTATTCAATACATCAACTTGGTTTTTATTTACTTGCACTCTTAAAATATTACATTTGTTATTCTGAAAGTTTTTCCCTTCATTTCTAGAGGTAAATCCTAGATCTTAAAATTATTAAAGCTACAAAAATATTTATGTCCAGTATAAATCTCAGTCTGCAAATCAGATATGCAAAGACCCACAGGATACAAAAATCTGCAAGGACCATATTGTAACATAGATTAAAGGAAGCAAGGAGGAGGGAAGTAGTAGCTGAGGTCAGACAGATAATGGCATGTGGGTTAAGTCATTACAATTTATTATGGAGACCATTGTAAAGCTCTGACTTTCACACTGATTAAAATAGAAACCATTTGGGGGGCTTTAAAGAGCAAAATAATAATGCATATTTTACCAAGATTGCAGAAGGTACCATTATGAATAGATTGAAGAGGAATAAGAACAAAAATAGGGAAAGCAATTAGGTTTCTGCAATAATCCCACAAAAGAAACAATGAAGATGTGACATAACACAGTAATGGTGGGTGTAGGGTATGTTTAAAACTTGTGGAGGCCAAACCAGTGGGATGTGCTGATGGATCCACAGTGAGTTCCTGATTACCTCTGCATCCCAGGGAACTGACGTATCCGGGTCATCCAACCTTGGGCAGCTTTTCATTCTCACTTGTGTGCCTCCTTCCGATCTGATCCCTCCTCCCAGTACTTCCATGCCATACGTCAGGGACTCACTCTGATGGATGTAAGTGATTGTTCAGCCTCCTCCAAAATAAAACTTCACTTTCTAACAGAAGTTACACATTAACATCACTGTCACAATGTGGGAAACAATAGGGCTGTGAGATTTTCTCAGGATTCAAGCTTTCCAGAAAACATCTCTGTTGTCGAAGCTGGGGAGAATAGATGAAACAATAAAATTTATATTTTGTACTTATTAATACGTTATGTACCTGGAAATGATCACTCATAAAGTATCAAGGTTTTTTTAATTTTGTCTTGATGTTTATTACCATTTATTGTATTGCTTATATTTATGAATAGTAAATAAATATCATTTTTGAAGAAAAAAGACCCAGGCTTCCTTGGAGAAATGGCTGAGACTAGGGCAGGGGTACATAATATACAACGTAAGCCTGGAGCATCTCATGGTGCTAAAAAGCAAGGAAATGTTCAAAAAACAAAACAGGGATGTGTTAACACAAGAGCTGACCAAAACGCTCCCAGTGGCCAAAGTTGAGAAAATCCAAGCCACAAAACACATAATATAGTGCTGGCTTAATGCCTAAAGTATAAAATACATATCCATGCATCCATATTGCTATAAATAAACAACTGAATAGGTAAATAAATGGAAGGTAATAAAGTGTCACACGCAGAAGAATTCCGATAATTTATCCAAATTCTCCACATGCAAGTAGGTATAGACTGACCACCAGCTCCTTGTGATGAGTTACGGTACAATACGGAATGGAGTGGTAACTTAGAGAATCCTGACAGGCAACCCCTCAGCCAGCTGTTCTGTGTCTGCAGCATCAGTGATAATCGTGCCCACGGCGTGCATCCTTTGATATGACGGGCTGGAAATAGCACCTTACCTCTGTGCTCCTTCTCCCAAAAACTTATAACCCCTGTCTAACAATGAGAAAAATCATCAGAATAATCCAAGTTGAGGAACATTCCACAAAATACCTGACCAGGACCCCTCAGTACTCTCTGGGTCATCAAAATTGAGTGAAGTTTGAGAAATTATCTCAGTCTAGAGGAGCTTAAGGAGACACGACAACTACATGCAGTGTGCCCTGGATGGGACCCTAGAACTGCAAAAGGATGTTAGTTAAAAACTAAGAAAATCTAAATAAAGGATGGACTTTATTTCAAAATAATTTGTGAACATGTAGTTCATTATTTGTGATAAGTGTGCCATAATGATAACTGGGAACTCATATGTAAGAGACATATTAACTCTATAATATCCTTACAGCTTTTTATAAATGTACTCTAAAATTAAAAGTTTACTTTTTAAAAAGTACCTGGCCCATGGGAAGTCCCAATAAATACTGTTCCTTTTTTTTTTTTTTTTTTGTTGAGTACCGGGGGTCGACCTCAGGACCTCGTGCACCAGCAGGCGCCCCTGCCACTGAGCGAAATCACTGGCCCTGTTTTCGTATGTGGGTACCAGGAGTCGAACTCAGGACTTCGCGCTTGCCAGACAGGTGCTTATGCTGCTGAGCTATCTCACTGGCCCTGTTCCTTGTTTTTTATCAAGATGTTTCTCTAAATATTTTGTCCTGATTCAGATGAGATCAGGCGCGTTCAGGGTGGGATGGCCGTGGAGTATTTTATCCTGATTCAGAAGGTTTTTCTTCCCCTAAAGCCTTTGAGGGAGAGACGGACAGTAAGGGAGACTCTTGGTTAATAGTACTGCAAAGTAATATCCTGATGAGCTGCTATGTGGGGAGTCTGAAACAATTTCTGCCCCCTTGTTTATTTGTGTATTCGTGGTGGCTGCTGGGATTTCTCGCTTTGAGAAGGACAACTTTATGGAGTCACGCAAGTGTAAAGTTAATCCCTACACATTGCAACTGGGCAATAGAAATAGTTACTCAAAACTAGTGCTGCAAAGTTGCATATTCTGTTTGGAGCTTTTCACCAGAGGCAGAGCTGGATACACTAAATTTAATTCTGGTTGCAGCTAGAGAGGCACTCGGGTCTGGACTTTGGTGATGTTCAGGGAGATTTCTGGCCACAGAAGGAAGCTGAACCAGCCTATCTGGAGGCTGTCTGGGCCAAAGGAGGAAAAGAATTCCACCACTGAAGCATCCCAGACAGACAGGGGGAGAAATTATTGTCAATATTCAGTTTTAAAGGCCTTAACACAGGAGGTGTCTAAGGTGGCCAGACAATGCAGCCAGCCCTCCAGTTGAATTGCGTTGCTCACTGTGTGGCCCATCTTGGTATCTTGTTTCACTTGGCTTTATTTTTCTTAGTATACACAGCCAGAAATGCCACGTTGCCTGTGCCTGCTTCAACCTCTTCCCCAAGTGGGGGATCCTTGTGAACAAAATGCTGAGATATGAGCGGGTGAGCCTTTTCCAAGACTCCATGGCCCAGGTCTCCTTGCATACACTGTCAGATTGGAAATGTGACAGGACAGAGGACTCAGTGGTGGGGCCCGACCCCTGCCAGCTGCAAGTCCATCTGCACCACCCATACCATGAGCAGGGGCCCTCTCGTGCCCAAGAGCACAGCTATTTGGGTTTCCTAAGGAATTCAGCTGGGCGTATTTGAACTTAAACTCTCTTCCTATCGAAGCCAGAGCATGCGGGAGTGTGCTCTTCCGGCAGCCTGGAGAAAATTTCAGACCCAAGACAAAATGTGTACTCCTAAGCACATGTGCCTCACAACTTCTTAATTACTCCCACTGAAACAGCTTCACCATCCGCAGGACTTTTCTGCAGCCACATCTGTTCTAATCCCTCTGATAATTCTCACACTCGTTCTGGGATCAAGGAATCAGTACATGTGCTGGAGCCCTGCGAATCAGCAGGGAAGTGGAAAGAAAACATTTTTCCCTGAGTTTGCCCTTTGTCACACCAAGGGGAGAGAAGCCACTCAAGTCAGTGGCATTTGGAGGGTCATTTAGCAGAATTTTCTGAAGCCAAATGATTCCCATCACTACTTAAGATATTGGAGTCCTGAAAAGAAGGCTGAAGATTTCCAGTAAGATATATAATTTTACAGGAGTGTGTGTGCTTGTGATGTCTAGGGCTCTGTGGACAAGACCAAGGAAGTAAGAGTGAAAATATTGAAATCTAGGTGTAATCGTTAAGATGCAGAAGCACGTTTTGACTACACCTAATGTCCTATGAGCGCTGGATGTTTCGCTCCACAGGATCCTTCAGTGACAGGCAGCAGAGGACAAAGGTTAATGAAGAGGATGCTGTAAAGGAGACATGGAAATGAGTGTGGAATTGCAGAGGAGGCTGCCTTTTTTCTCTGGGACTTCTTCAATGCAAGAGGAGACTTTTCTCAGGCATCTTTTCTCTAAGTAGTGGATCTCCTCAGACTCAAATCTACAAAGGTAACCCTTATACTAAATGTTAGTCTACAAAGTAAAATAAAATATTTCAAACCCTCAGAAAAGTTGAAAGACAAAAAGGAAAGAAGAAAGAAAGAAAGAAAGAAAGAAAGAAAGAAAGAAAGAAAGAAAGAAAGAAAGAAAGAAAGAAAGAAAAAGAAAAGTTGAAAGACAGAACTGGAGTATGGCTCTGTAATAGACCACTTGCCTAGCATGTACAGGGCCTGGGTTTAATTCCCAGCATGGAGGGAAGGAAGGGAGAGAGGGAGGAAAGAAGGAAGGAAGGAAAAAATAGAGGAAGAAGGAAGAAAGAAGGGAGGAAGGAAGGGAGGAGAAGGGTGAGGGGAAGGGAAAGGAAGGTTGAAAGACTAGTACAATAAATACATCCAAACCCTTCTTTAAATTTGCCCCCAAAAATTATAGCAATAATTTTCTTCTCTATGTCTTCCAATACCTTCATGTCCTCTTTCCAGCCAAACTTCCTGTTTATAAGTAAATTTCACATGTCTAAATGGTCTCCCAAAGCCAGCACACGCTTCCCATCCCCAAATGTCACCTGCTCCGTGCAGTTTTTCCAAGAAGTCATTCTCTTCTCACACTCAGCTTTTCATTTGTCCTGAGATGGTCCCCACACCCCCACATAACCACTACATTCCAATGCTTTTCATACTGGTTTCTCTCAAATAACCTAAACTCTGCTAATGCTCATCAATATTTGCTAAGTGATTGGATGGAATAAAAAGAGCAGAAGGGTGGGGAAGAAGCTGGAGGAGGTTGCTTTTGAATTACCAAGGATAGTTTGCCCACAAAAGACCTATACTTCCCCCTGAAGTGCTGCCTACCTTCATAGCACACCAAGCAAATGGGGTCTCCGTGGAAGACTTTTGCAACTAAGTTGTTTCTCCTCTACATCTCTAGTAACTATACTGTATTGCTATTGTCTGATGCTAACGTCCCTGCTCTTTGAGCTAATCAAGGTGTACAGCTTGGTCCCATAGGCTCCATTTCCCAGTGAGCCTCCTCTGGTGAGGTTCTCCAGCCCAGTCACCACCACGGATAACCCGCCTGTCAGCAGACTGCTCCCATCTGTGAGCCACCTGCTCCTCACGGCTCCCTACAAGGTGGGCATTATTTCTACCGCACACATGAGTGGGTGAGGACGCAGTGGATCGCACACAAGCAAAGTCAGGACTTGGACCAGAGGCTCTTGCTGCACAGTCCTCGTGCTGAGCAGCTTCCTTGCTGCACTCCCGTGGTGCCAGAGCAGAGAGCAGGTGGCACACGTTCTCACTGTCACTGTCCTCTGGGGCGCTGTGTCATGGAAACCAAAGTATCTCCTCTAGCCTCAAATGCAGTATGTTTTAGCACACAGATTATGGGACGTATACAGCTCCTCTAAAAGACTGTTTGTATATCTGAGGAAGATGTGTGCTTGTGAGTTCACAGCCCAGAGATTTTCCTTAAGGCGACACACACACAATCACACCCACTGTGAGTCAGGCAATGCTTTCAGTACCGACACTCACATAGCTGATCTCATTTGCTCTCACAAGAGTGTTATAAAGAAGATGCGATTTTCTGCAGGTGACCAGTGCGGAGACAGCCCAAGGGATGAGGTAACATGGTCATAACAGCGAGGGTCCACCTGGGGCACCACAGTCCACTAGCTACTTACTGCCCCCTGGTAGCTCGAGTTTTACTTTTCCTTGTTCAATAAAGTTTGGGTAAAAATCACATAGAAGGGAAAGAAAACTTGCAGAGAAAGCAAGCTAGATGAAAAGAATCGTCATCACTGGAACTGGAAAACACACCTTGAAAAGGGTAGAGAAATGACTGTTGCCCTTTTTTGTTTCTGATCATAGAAAGAAAATGGCATATACGGGGAAGAAAAAAGCGAGACCTATGTCGAGGGTTCATGAACACAAGGAAGGAGCTCAAAAGCAACACAGCTGCATGGTGAGTACCTCTTTAGCATCCCAAGAAACTGCCAACACAGAGGAGCGCTCCTCTGCCCTAAAGGAGAAAGCTGGGTCATTTGCGGGAAAATGGACACAACGTGAGGACGTGAATGCTAAGTGAGACAAATCAGACACACAAGCTTAAATATAGCAAGGTTTCTCTTATACAAGAAAACCCAAGATACAAGTAAAGTGCAAAATAAAAGACAGACAGTAGGAAATAGGGAGATAGAAATTTGTAAACGGGAAGGGGACCAAGAGATGAAGAGAGAAGAGAGAGGAGAGGAAGGGGGATGAGCAAAGACTTGAGATGTGCTATGTGCATGCACCAGCTCCCCACGAGGAATGTAAACATCATTTACTGATAGAAAATAAAAATCGAAAAAAGTTAAAAGTGAATTCAACCAATGAAAAAAGAAAATGTTTGCAGAAGTGGTTTTACCATTTTTAATTCACACAGTTGTTCCAGTTTCCTACATCTTTGCCTATTTCGGATATGTCATTAATCATTCTAATAAGTGTAAAATGTTTCTTAAATTTACACTGTGTTCCTGGGTGTGGTGGTGCACACCTGTAATCCCAGCATTCTGGAGGCCGAGGCAGGAAGATCGCTGTGAGTTCGAGGCCAGCCTGGGCTACACAGTGACCTCAAGGCCAGCCTGAAATTCATGATGAGACCCTGTCTCAAAAAACAAAACAAACCCACATATGAAAAAAGGGCCGGTGATATCGCTCAGCAGCATGGGCGCCTGCTGGCACTTGAGGTCCTGAGTTCGACCGCCGGTACCCACACAAAAAAAAATTTATACTGCAGCGTGGTTTACATTACTGTGAATTTAATTTAAATTTTCCCAGCAATAAGAGATGTTGAACATCTTTTCATGTGCTTACTTTCTATGCCTGTATCTTCTTATGGAAGCATCTATTGGATCATCTGTTCTTTTTAAATTAGGTTGTTTTCTTATTAATGAGTTTTAAGAGTTACAGACATCCCATTCCTAGCTATTTACATGGAGAAATGAAAACATATGTCCACAAAGACCTGTACTTGATTGTTCTTAGCAGCTTTTTATGTAATGGTTAAAAAGCTAAAAACAGGGGCCGGTGAGATGGCTCAGCGGCGTAAGCACCTGCCTGGCAAGCGCGAGGGCCCGAGTTCGACTCCCGGATCCCACATACGAAAAAGGGGCCGGTGATATCGCTCAGCGGCACGGGCGCCTGCTGGCGCGCGAGGTCCTGAGGTCGACCCCCGGTACCTACAAAAAAAAAAAAAAGCTAAAAACAACCCTAGTGTTCACCAAGTAGTGAATGGATAAACAAACTATGGTATATTCACATAATAAAAAAGAACAAAATAGCAGTTACACACAAAACCATAGAGATATTTCACATGTGAAAGAAGTCAGACAGAGTACATACAGTAAGATTTCATTTATAGAAAATTCTAGAAAATACAAATTTAAGTGTATTAGCAGAAGTCAGATCAGTGGTTGTCTGAGAAAGGACATGTCAAGGGGACGAATTATAAAGGGTCACAAGGTCACTTTTGGGAGGGTAAATATGTTCACTATCTTGACTATACTGATGGTGTCACAGGTATGTATTTATGTCAAAATGTATCGAGGAGGCCGGGGATACAGCTCAGCAGCACAAGCCACTGCCTGGCAAGTGCAAGGTCCTGAGTTCAATTCCTGGTACCAAAAAAAAGGCATCAAGGTGTACACTCCAAATATGTTAAGTCCATTATATGTCAATGCTAGCTCAGTTTTTAAAAACTAATTTTCAAGAAGGAAATTAGAACAATGAACAGAAGTTATGAGTGTTGCTTTGGTTTCCATAGCTAAGGAGCTACTCACCACCTAGGAGTTTTGGAACATAAAGCAGTCCAAAGTAAAATTAGAAACGATGAAGTCCTCTTAGAGAAGTTTAGAGCTATAGAGAAGAATTTTATGGCCTTAAATTTTAGCTTTTTGGGGTTTTTTTTTCTATACTGAGGATTGAACCCAGGGTCATGCCCATCTAAAATTTTCTAATTTTTCATTGAACTAAATTTGTAATGTAAAAGGGGATCATGGGAATACTTCTGTAGAACTCAATCCAAAAGGCACCATGCTGCATATAGGGGTCCTTAGAACCATGTCAATGGTGTTGGAGTCTGACAGGCAGGGACTCACTCCTGGGGAACACAAAGTGTTGTGGTTGCACTGTTTTATCTGCACAAAAACCTAACTCCATTGTTATAGCTCTTGTGCCACAAACAGTCCTTTACTGAGTATTTAACATTAGCCTCTGTTTATTGTGGATTCTTAGAACTTATCTACTTAGAACATGACATGTATACATTTCCAAAAATATCTGTATTTTACAGAAGAAAAAATAATGAAATGCATGCTTGTGTAACGCAGTGTGATTTTGGACACACCTTGGGAGAGTAATGTGTGTGACAAGGAGAGGTTCTGAACTCTCAGGCCTAACCCTGGACTGCGCAAGCCTGAATCTATGATGGGAGAATAGACACTTGCTGAAATAACACCCTCGACTTTTCCCAAGGCAAACAAGGATTAGGAAATATGATTCAATGGAGCTGGGAAATTACACCAGAGTGAAAGAGTTTATATTTCTGGGGCTTACTCAGTCCCAAGACCTGAGCTTGGTCTTATTTCTGCTTTTGTGTTTTGTGTACGTGGCGACTCTGCTGGGAAACCTCCTCATCATGGTCAGTGTGACCTGGGAGTCCCGCCTTCACACCCCCATGTACTTGCTGCTCCGCAACCTCTCCATCCTCGACATCTGCTTTTCCTCCAGCACCGCGCCTAAGGTCTTGGTGGATCTTTTATCACAGAAGAAGACCATTTCCTATGTCAGCTGCATGACCCAGATGTTTTTCTTCCACCTCCTCGGTGGGGCAGACATTTTTTCTCTCTCTGTCATGGCGTTTGACCGCTACGTGGCCATCTCCAGGCCCCTGCACTATGTCACCATCATGAATAGAGGTGTTTGCACTGGGTTAATAGTGGCCTCCTGGCTGGGCGGCTTTGTCCACTCCATCGTGCAGATTGCCCTCTTGCTCCCTCTCCCCTTCTGCGGGCCCAACGTTCTTGACACTTTCTACTGCGATGTCCCGCAGGTCCTCAAACTTGCCTGCACTGACACTTTTGCTCTGGAGATCCTCATGATTTCCAACAATGGCCTGGTCACTACACTGTGGTTTATCTTCCTGCTTGTGTCCTACACGGTCATCCTGATGATGCTGAGGTCACACACAGGCGAGGGCAGGAGGAAAGCCGTCTCCACCTGCACCTCCCACATCACCGTGGTGACCCTGCACTTTGTGCCCTGCATCTACGTCTACGCCCGGCCCTTCACCGCCCTCCCCGCGGATAAGCCCATCCATGTCACCTTCACGGTCATCTCCCCTCTGCTCAACCCCTTGATCTACACCCTGCGGAACCAGGAGATGAAGTCAGCCATGCGGAGACTGCAGAGAAGACTCCTTCCTTCTGAGAGGGAATAAAAAGAGTCCCCAGATCTTCATCACCAAGGATCATATTATTATGTTCTCCACAGAGTCTTATATTCAAATGCATTGTCAATCAACCACCCACACTTCCTAAGTGCCTGTTCATTTTCCTGTTTAAAGTAATAAGTAACGGATAAGCCAGGCTTCTGTTCAACATGGAGTAACTAGTTTTATAGTGTTGCGCTGACTGATGTATTTTCACTCAAAGACCAAAGTAATAATATGTCATTCGGGACAATTATATTATTAATAGTTCAACTCTTTTTTCAGGAGATAAAGAAACAAAAGCCCAGAGAGAAAAAGTGATTTGTTCAAGGCCTTAACCCAGTTAATTACAGAGACAGCTTCAATACACAACCCATCGTTTTTCTGCCACATGAATGTAATTTCTTACACTGTTGGGTCTATCTACACCAAACGGTAATCCTGTTCTAGAAGGATTTCATCATCACTGCCTGTGAAGTACGCATATTTGGGTGTGAATAGCTTATCACAGGTTAAGAATTTACCTCTGCTGGGCCGGTGAGATGGCTCAGCAGCATAAGTGCCTGTCTGGCAAGCGCGAGGGCCCGAGTTCGACTCCCGGAACCCACATACGAAAAAGGGGCCGGTGATATCGCTCAGCGGCATGGGCGCCTGCTGGCGCGCGAGGTCCTGAGGTCGACTCCCGGTACCCACAAAAAAAAAAAAAAAAAAAAAAAAAGAATTTACCTCTGCTTAGTTAAATTCGGTGTGGACTCATGAGCTACTGAGAACTTCCGAAATATACAATGGATTCTTAGCAGGAATGAAGAAGCTTGGAAATATCTCTCAGAGTGGCCTCAAGGTGTCTATTTTAATGCAGAATGAGATGAGCCAGAGAATTCCAGGGACCCCACACATATGGCCATCTGTTCCTCCTGCCCCAGCGCCCATTTTCAAGGTCCATTTCTTGCCAAGTTGGCCTTCCCTCCCCTTCTCTATGACTCACTCTGACCAGGTTTTATCTCTGTGTCAGAACAATGGCACCAAAGCCCTATGAAGTCTGAATAACACCGTCGCAGAAGTGTAATCCCAAGGAGATGACAGCCCCGGAAGCCCTGCCACATCATCGTCTCTGGTGACCTCCTCAGACCAAGCCTGAGCACGCAGCACAGCCTGACCCGGTTACTCGGGAAAGGGACAGCGAGTGCACCTGGTCACCCTGGGTCTGAATCACATACAGCCACAAGCTGAGTTGTGTTTCCCATGTAAATCAGTTATTCTGACCAGCTCTGTGAAGGTATACCTTACAAATAAAAATTACATATATTACCAACATACAAAGTAATCTTGTGATATTTATGCACTGTAAAATGAGGTATATTTTTATGATTTTTTAAACTGCCAGTGAGAACTATAGAAAACTAAAGTCGATCTAAGCATGCTTGGCTTTCAAAGTATGTTTGGTCTACACACTTCCTGAGTCAAATGTTTCCATATTGGTGTATGTTCGCAGTACATGAAATGTACATTAACCTGTGGGGATTAGTACATATATAAAATATCTCAATCATTTTTGTTCGCCCTTTCCTCCCAACTAAGATTTCCCCTTCCTCTGATCCCCTCCCCCACTCCAAAAAAGCTGCAATTGTTTCATTTTATTTTATAACGGCTTAGTTTTTATTTTTTTCAATTCTAATTTTTATTAGTACATGTTTGCTGTACCTAATGATCACATTCCTTTATGGAATTGGTGCATGTACATAACTCATCTTAATTCTTTTCTCATCCCCTTCCCCTCCCCTCCCTCCATCCTGTTTCCTATTATCTATCTTTTACTTTGCTCTTTATTTTTATTTTGGGTTTCTCACATAAGAGAAACTATGTGATATTTAAGTTTAGGAGTCTGATCGGGTTCACTTAACATTATGGCCTCAAAGTGTATCCATTATTTTATCCCTTAACTTATTTATAATTGGGTTTTTCATATGAGAGAAACTATGTAATATTTAACTTCCTATGTCCAACTTATTTCTCTTAAGAATAGAGTCTCGGCCGGTGAGATGGCTCAGCGGCTTAAGCGCCTGCCCGGCAAGCACGAGGGCCCAAGTTTGACTCCCGGAACCCACATACGAAAAAGGGGCCGGTGATATCGCTCAGTGGCACGGGCGCCTGCTGGTGCGCGAGGTCCTGAGGTCGACTCCCAGTACCCACAAAAAAAAAAAAAAAGACACTGCCTTAAAAAAAAAAAAAAAAGAATAGAGTCTCAAGTTTCACCCATTTTCCTACAAGTGGCTCAGATTTAACCTTCTTTATGGCTGAATAAAATTCCATTTACTGGACATTTCAATGGACATTTTCTTTGTTCATTCATTGATGGGCATCTAAGCTGTTCAGGGATTGTGAGCTGTGCTGCTATAAACAGGGGTGTGCGCGGATCACTACACCACAGCTGCGACTGCTTTAATGATAAATATCCCTGAGCACCCCTGAAAAACTACCATAAGCTAATTATGGGGTGATTAAGTTCATGAATATCAAGAGTTGTCGCCGTGCTCTTTCCCTGGATTCTGAGTGAACTGTGGATCTCAGAGAGGTAAACGGAAATAATTGCATAGTGCCAGCACACACGTTGCTGTCAACAGAGATTGACAGAGAAATGCACACGGTCCTCTCTCTGAAAGTTGCTCTCACAGTACCCACAGGGCTTCCATATTTCCATCAGCTGACTGGAAGCCTCTGAGTTTGGTCCAGAGGAGGACTGTACAGAGGTGAGGGTTTACAGGGCAAACTCTTCTGAGCACAGAAAGTGCATGGTGCTGTCTGCTTCCCCTAGAGGAAAGGTGGTGTCCTCAGGGTGCCCCGGAGTCTCCTCATGGATGTGTGAGCTGGGACTGAGAGGCGGTAAGGGACAGAGGTGGGGTGGGGGCAATTAGTGACATTTTACTGACTCCCGTGAGAACTGCTCTGTGTTGGCCACTCGCTGGCACACTCGTCCACAGCAGTGTTCCCTGTGCTGATCCTGAATCGGGCTGAGGCTGACGGACAAGCACAGGCGGCCAAGGCTTACAAGGAAAACAGAGGAGTCGCCACAGTGCGAGTCCCCGAGGCTGCCTTTCCCATCTGCAGGAGGAAGGCGACAGTCCAGCCCTGAGGTAGGCTTGATATGAAACACAGAGTTTCGCCAGGTCCTACTCTGGAGACACAGGGGAGCATTGTGAGAGGGTCGGTTTCCCACCCGGAGAGTTGGGGTCAGCGTATGAGCTTCTGAAACGAGAAGCTATTTGTGTTGATTTTTCAGAAACCCTACAAGGTATAGAATGCGCCTGCCAAGCCAGCAGTCTCCATGAAGCAGAGAAGACAGCGCTCAGCTTCCACTGCTGGGGAGAGGGAAGGTATAACTTGCAAAGTGGAGGAGAAAGGTCACTTGGTTCCAGACAGTGGGGCTGCGTTTGACTTCATAGGATACTGGGGTTCCGAGTGGTTTGAAAGCAGGACAAAAGGTGCTGACCTTCCTCACTCTGGGAAAGGTGATTTCCTGGGAAAAATAGCACTGTGACAGTGGCTTCCGAGCTCGGAATATCCACCTGACCACCTCTGCTTCCTGGCTGGAATGGAAGATTGGGGACTTTGCGAAAGGTGTTTCAATGCCTAACTTACCTGTACCTTCCTGTGCCACTGGATATGAATAATGCCACTCAGCACTGAGCTTTTATAAAACCTTTAGGGATTCAATCGACAATAAGGGGCTTTCAAAAATGAAAATAGAGAAGACTGCAGCTAGTGGGCAGCCTAGAAAATCAACTCAGTGCAGACAGCGAGGTGGCCCCTGCTCTGTGGAATACTGCGGCCAGGGGCCCCGTCGTTTGCAGGCTCTGTCCAAGATGCCTGGTGAGCTGGTTTCCAAAGGGTGATTTCAAAAAAAGCCTTCATGATCCTTACTTTGACATTGCAAAGACACATAAAATTGTGTTTCCTTATCTTTTCCCTGCCTCTATTTTTTATATACTTGTATTTCAATGCAATGTGCATAATCCTATACTTTCAAAGTATCCTCACTTTGTAAAATGACACTAGTCAGAGGGTCCCAGCAGATCCGTTCTTATCAACAGGAGCCCCACTTGAGGGGATATCATTTGGAACTCATTCCTGCACCGTGCTGTGGAGCCCTGTGGGGCCGGCCTGCGTCACTATGCAGGTGACAGGTCACCTTCTGTACTGACTGCAAAGTCTGATTTTTCAAACTCTGCAAATTCGCCCCTGCCGTTCTGCCGGGGCCGGGCTAAGCCACTGTCATCCACACCTCTTGCTGCCATTTACAAGTTTCTAAACCAGCATCTTATGCCACGTACTGTGTCGTGACTCGCAAAAGATTGTCCTGAACCTTTTATTTTGCAGCATTTTCTGGAAGGTTGATCAATGCTGAGAGGGAGGACAGTCGCAGGAGTGCAGAGCGCTCATCTTTGAAATAAAGCAAATTTTAACTTGAGACAAGGTTCCACCAGCTGTGAGACCATGCTCGAGTGACTTAGTCATTTTCTCTCTTTCTGTCTCCTCACCTATAAAATCAGGATAACGTTCTATTTCCTGTAGATAGGCTAGGTTTCAGAAGAGAGAAAATGAGCAGTTGGTACGGCATGTAAGAATCACTCCACAAACATATGCAAAAACAAAGAAAGAAAGAAAGCCAGGCGTGGTGACACATGCCTGTAATCCCAGCATTCAGGAGGCTGAGGCAGGAGGATGGCTGTTAGTTCAAAGCCAGCCTGGGCTACAAAGTGAGTTCAAGGATAGCAATGGACTACATGGGGAGACCCTGTCTCAAAAAAAAAAAAAGGGGGGGGGGGAAGGAAGGAAGGAAAAAAGAAAAGAAAGAAGAAAGAAAGAAAGAAAGCCAGGCATGGTGGCACATGCCTGTAATCCCAGCATTCAGGAGGCTGAAGCAGGAGGATCACTGTTAGTTCAAAGCCAGCCTGGGCTACAAAGTGAGTTCAAGGATAACAATTGACTACATGGGGAAACCCTGTCTCAAAAAAAAAAAAAAAAAAAAAAAAAAAAAAGGGAAGAAAGGCAGGAAGGAAAAAAAGAAAAGAAAGAAGAAAGAAAGAAAGAAAGCCAGGCATGGTAGCACATGCCTGTAATCCCAGCATTCAGGAGTCTGAAGCAGGAGGATCACTGTTAGTTCAAAGACAGCCTGGGCTATGAAGTGAGTTCAACAATAGCAATGGACTACATGGGGAGACCCTGTCTCAAAAAAAAAAAAAAAAAAAAAAGGAAGGAGAAAGAAAGAAAGGCAGAATTCCATTAATCTGCTCATATTTCTATAATGCTGAGACCTTGAAAATGAGCCTGCATGTCCTGGGGCCTAATATCTAGGTGTCACGATTTCTCATCAAGGATTAAAGTTTGTTTTCTTTCTGTAAATGTTTATAGTATGAATAGCTATACTTACAACTGCATAGAAAAATAAAATTATTTTATAAGCAGGTATGTGACTACAAATATTCTGAATTTTTAGACATATGAATTAGCTGAAGTCTTTGAGCAGAAAAGAAAAATAGCCCCAGAGAGAAGCATTGGAAAAATGGACTCAAAGGATAGCATTACCAGCAAGAGCAGCCACACTCCGTCGAGCCCCTAGACGGACCAAACTCCTCAAGGAAAGGTCCTATAATGGAGTCCCCTTTCCCTTGAAGAGACTATTTTGGTATCATGGAAATGAGGGAGAGAGGAAATAAAGAAGAAACAAAACAGAAAGAAAGAAGAGGAGAGAAGCCTGATGTACCAAGTGAGCATCGTGGCACATGCTTGAAATGGCAGCATTCTAGGAGGCTGAGGTAGGGAGGATTGAAAATTGGAGCACAGCTCAGGCATTTTAGCAGCTTAACAAGCCCCTGTTTCAAAATTAAAAATGTGAAAGGGCTGAAGAAGTAGCTCAGTGTGAAGGCTTTGGGTTCCATCCCCAGTACCTGGGTACCTGGAGGAGGAGAGGGAGGGGAAGAGGGGAAGCAGGGAGGGGAGAAGGAGAAGGACACAGAGGGAGGGGAAAAGGAAGCTAACACAGGAAACTTAGGCTTGTCACTGTGGTTTCCTGAGCAAAGATTTGAAAACCATTGACTCGTTGTTCTAATATCCAAAAGAAAGATCCTAGGGCAAGGCTGCTGTCGATTAAAATACATCTCCACGTTCCAGATCAACCAAAGTCTCCTCTCTGTGCGTTTCCTCCACTGCCCAGTGGTCCTAAGACCTTCGGGAACCCTGGAGACTCAAAGTCTCCTCCGATCACCATTCTGCACATATGTTATTGGTGTGGATATTGATGAGGGCAGATGAGATGATTAAGAACTAGTGTCAAGGGAGAAGGAGAGGGGCTTTCAAGTACGTTCTTTTTCTGTGTGAGTTAAAAGGAGGTTGCTGCTTGGAAAAGTGTGGTCTTTTGAGGACTTTTCCCCTAAGACTAGAAGAGCAAAATGAAAAAAAGATAGAGATATTAAAACCAGAAGCAGCGCCAGACATGGTGGTGCACACCTGTAATCCCAGCACTTGGGAGGCTGAGGCAGGAGGATCACTGTGAGTTCGAGGCCAGCCTGGGCTACAAAGTGAGTTCAAAGCCAGTCTGAACTACATGGTGAGACTCTGTCTCAAAAAAACAAAACAAAAAACAAAAAAAAGAAAGAAAAGAAAACCAGAATCAGAAAAAGAGCTACCGGACACCAGAGTTACCTACCTAACATGAGAGTTTGGAAAGACCTCAGCCCCACAAGCGAGTGGGAAATAAAAAGTGAACACTATAACTGTGTAACTATAAAAGCAACTATCATAAAAGTGGGTGGTCCATTAAATTTTGCTTATATGAAATTCATTCTTTAAACAAGAAATTAAATATTATAAAGGAATTCCCACATGTCTGTTCTTCTTAACCTTTTTCTAAAGTTGCTTACAGAAAAATGCACATAAGCGTGCAGCTCAAAGAATTTTTACACAACCTGAGCACACTTTGGCAACAAGCATGAGGTCTGGGAACACAACAGCAGCCTGCTGGCTCCCTGCACTTTTGCGTACATGCGAAACACAAAACTGTGTGCTCTCCGGCGCAAAGGGTATTTGGAGCATCACTGCGCATCTGAGACCCACTTACCAAGGGTGGGTTACTCGGCTGGTTTATACGCTTTTTCTCTTCATATGATGTCGTATACGTAATTCTCACTGCTGTGCAGCATGGTGTGAATTAACACAATTTTTTTATCTTTTTTACTGTTATGCAGTCTTTTGCATTTTCCTAGTTTGAGGAAATTATAACTAGTGTTGCTGTGATTACTCTAGGACATGTCCTAGGAGTAGAAATATATATTCTTTTTTTTTTTTTTTTTTTTTTTTTTTTGAGACAGGATCTCATCGTGCAGTTCAGGCTGGCCTTGAGTTCACTATGTAGCCCAGGCTGGCCTCAAACTCACAGTGATCCTCCTGCCTCAGCCTCCAGAGTGCTGGGATGACAGGTATGAGGGCAGATGAGATGATTAAGAACTAGTGTCAAGGGAGAAGGAGAGGGGCTTTCAAGTACGTTCTTTTTCTGTGTGAGTTTCTTCCACACCCGGAAGAAATATATATTCTTAGGAGAGATACAGCTATACAATTAGATCCTTAGGAAATATATATCTACATAGCTATATAATACATTATATATATATAGTTTTAGCAGATATAATCAAACACCAAAGTGTTTATACAGTTTTACACACCCACCAGCAGTGTGTGGGGGTCCTAACTGTTCCCCATGTTTACTGTCACTTCATGTTCCCTGCCTTTTCCAGTTTAGTCTTTCTGGCACTTACTTATGTATGGCACGGTGGCTTATTGCTGTAATTTCAATTAGCATCTCCACCTTAACTAACGAAGTTGAATTGACATCTTCTGTTGTGAAGTATTGCTTTCTATCTTTTGCCATTTGGGGTTCGGGGTCATCTGGGGGCTTTTATTTGACTTGTATAAGTTCTTTATACATTCCAAATATGAATCTTTGGGCCAGTGAGATGGCTCAGCAGCGCAAGCGCCTGCCTGGCAAGCGCGAGGTCCTGAGTTTGACTCCCGGTACCCACATAAAAAAAAAAATACGAATCTTTTCTGTTATATAGATAAAAAATGTAAGTATCTTCTTCCACGTTCAGGTAAACCTGTAACTTTCTTAACGATGTCTTCTGTGAACATAAATTCCTAAAACAGTGACATTTATGCATCTACTTTATTATGTGAGGCGTCAGATTTTACAGTAAAAGTGTAATTAAGTGCCCAGGCGCACGGCTGCATTTCAGCGACTTCCGTGGTAGAAGGTGTCTGCTCGGGTGACCGAGTCGGAATCCCACGCGCTCTTTCCCCAAACAGCCGCGTCCCCACTGCAAGCACAGTGCGCGTTCTTTCCGAGCCTCCCTAAAGCCTAAGAGGAAACCTAAGCAAATAAATAACTCTGGACTTTAGAGCACATCATTTAGTCACTGTGCTATTGTTTCTTCCAGAGATGTCTTCTAAACAGGACCTGTGAGTCCATGGATCCGGGAAATCACACTAGGGTGAAAGAAATTATCTTCCTGGGAATTACTCAGTCCCGAGAGCTCAGCTGGGTCTTATTTGTCTTCTTGGTCTCAGTGTACGTGGCAACTCTGCTGGGAAACCTGCTCATCATGGTCGCTGTGACGTGGGAGTCCCGCCTTCACACCCCCATGTATTTCCTGCTCCGCAACCTCTCCATCCTCGACATCTGCTTCTCCTCCATCACTGCACCTAAGGTCCTGATGGATCTTCTGTCAGAAAGAAAGACCATCTCCTTCAATGGCTGCGTCACCCAGATGTTTTTCTTCCACCTCCTGGGGGGAGCAGACGTTTTTTCTCTGTCAGTGATGGCCTTGGATCGCTACGTGGCCATCTCCAGGCCCCTGCACTACGTCACCATCATGAGCAGGGGGCGGTGCACGGCCCTCATCGCGGCCTCCTGGCTGGGCGGCTTTGTCCACTCCATCGTGCAGATTGCCCTCTTGCTCCCTCTCCCCTTCTGCGGGCCCAACGTCCTTGACACTTTCTACTGCGATGTCCCGCAGGTCCTCAAACTCGCCTGCACTGACACTTTTGCTCTGGAGATCCTCATGATTTCCAACAACGGCTTAGTCAGTTGGTTTATATTCTTCTTTCTCCTCATATCTTACACGGTCATCCTGATGATGCTGAGGTCACACACAGGCGAGGGCAGGAGGAAAGCCGTCTCCACCTGCACCTCCCACATCACCGTGGTGACCCTGCACTTTGTGCCCTGCATCTACGTCTACGCCCGGCCCTTCACCGCCCTCCCCGCGGATAAGCCCATCCATGTCACCTTCACGGTCATCTCCCCTCTGCTCAACCCCTTGATCTACACTCTGAGGAACCAGGAGATGAAGTCAGCCATATGGAAGCTAAAGAAACAACTAAGTCCTTCAGAAAAGATCTAAATTGGACAAGGACGAGACAGCCTCAAAATTTAAAGACAGACATTAAATTTCACTTTCTCAGCATAGAAAGAATCACCTTCCTGCCAAAAGCACAGGGGTCTCTATGGCTACCATGGAGTCCTGAAAGAAGCTGGTCTAGAACTCGTGCGGGGTCTCTGTGCTTTAAGGTGAAACCCATTCATGTTTTCCACTACTCACTTTTGATGATTCATCCCACACATATTTACAAAGCACATATTTTGTACCTGACAAAACTGGGGTTCAGATTGCTGCACAAAGTTGAAATGCACTGCCCTAAGTGCACACCCTCAAAATGCACGAATAAAGACAAGAAGTGCTGGGGAAACAATGTATGCACCTTGAGAGCTTCCAACCACGTCCGACAGTGAGTAGATCTTTTGAAGAGGAGAAGGGCAGAGAAAGACAGTCCAAGTAAAGAAAACAGTAGGTGCAGAGGGGAAGAATGGCACACGAGTGTTCCACGCTTGTGTTAGTGTGAACCTAATGTGGCCACTACATGGTACACGCATGAGATGCACGCAGGAGGCTGACCCTTAAAAATTGGGGGAAAAAGAATTCCATGTGTGGCCCCCTGAGCCATGCAAATCTGTTATTCCTCTTGGGGCCAGAGGATCCCCAGATGACTGGAAGACCACGATTTCCTCCCGGGAGAAGGAGGTGATGCTGTCCACGGGAGTATTCATAAAGAAATATCACTGGTGAGCAGAGAGGATGGGCAGCTCTCCTGACTCTGTGAAAAGCTTGGGCAAAGGCAGCTGGCAGGTAGGAAGCTAACTCCCCACTTCACAGCAGGTGTCCCCATTCCCAGGCCCGCTAAGCCCAACTTTCCCAGAGCGTCTATACATGGGGCTCCAGCCTTCCTCCGTACTTTCCACTCAGCTCATGCACAGGTAAAGAAGGACAGTACAAAGCGTGTCTAATCAGCGAATCTGAGACTTGGTGGTCTCTAGTGAAAGGATTGGGAATGGTGCTGGAGAAGGGTTATCCGACAATCCCAGCTCATATTTAACCGGGATCCATTGACATTACTGGACTATGTTTCCCACTATGGTAAATCTCAAGCCAAAACAGCTGGTATTCGTGTATTGAGCAGAGTAGACTGACTACTGTAGCAGAAACCTCCAAATTATAAGTGGCTAGCACAACAGAAGTTTATTTCCCGCTCACGCCACAAGACAGTGCTGTTCTGCAGGACGAGAATGCTCTTCATTCAGAATCCTCTCCATTAACCAAGCAGATAGAGGAAGGGACACTGGATGGCTCAGGACCACACCCCATTGGCTGGCTCTTGGTCACCTAGCTGAAAGGAAGCCTGGAGAATGTAATCAAGCTGTGTTTCCAGAAAGAAAAGGGAAAATGGTGGCCTCTGGGGATCTCTTCCACATGCGTGACTCTCCATTGGATAGGTGACAAGGAGCAAGACATCATTTTTCAAAGGATTTTTTTTAGGATTAGGAATCAAACCAGAGACTCATGCATGCTAGACAAGTACTCCATCACTGAGCTACATCCCCAGCCCTTTTTTTCTTTGACATAGAGCCTCACACTAAGTTGCCCAGGCTGGAAATCCTTCCGCCTGAGCCTCCCAAGTAGCTGAGACTACAGGCGTGCACCACCGTGCCCAGGTTAGGATGCTGTTCATGCATAGATTTGTTTGCTGGAAGAACTACTGAACCCCTGGGAGTCGCAGGGACCAAAACTGAAATGACTGTGAAAGGGGGAAAATTTTAATTTAAAAGGAAGGGGAGGGGTCGGTGAGATGGCTCAGCGGCTTAAGCGCCTGCCCGGCAAGCGCGAGGGCCCGAGTTCGACTCCCGGAACCCACATACGAAAAAGGAGCCGGTGATATCGCTCAGCGGCACGGGCGCCTGCTGGCGCGCGAGGCCCTGAGGTCGACCCCGGTACCCACAAAAAAAAAAAAAAAAAAGGAAGGGGAGGTGACCAAAGTAAACCCAGGGATTAGGATGACCGTGGACTAGAAGTTCAAGTCCCAAAGAGTTAGAACTGTGGAGTAGAGTCTACAAAGACTGGTCCAGAGGACAGCCTTCATGGAAGACAACTGCAAAAGTTTTATTAATGCAGGCACCCCTTTAGAAATGTCGATTGACCTTTCCTGTGTTGTGTTGTGTTCTAATCTATTTCCACTATTCAACAATGTCCTGAACTACCTCCCAATGCTAGGTTTACTTCCGCAGCATTAAAACCCTAATGCTGACAGAAACATCCTCAGCTGGCTCCATCTGCAGCTACTGAGTCACCACGCACTGCCCGGCTCCATCCTTGCTCTTTATCAGTGCTCTCCACCCCTCTGGAGTTCCGTGCTATGATGCCTTTTGCTCTGTCTCTCTGCTGACTCTACCTCAACCAAGATCTTGGTGATTGTGCAGAATTTTAAGTGCCCTAAGATCTGCCCAGAGTTTATGTTCCCAAGTGCAGGCCTTTTACAGTTGGCACATGTAAAATAACCACCAAATATAGTGAGGAAAAGCAGCAATCAAATGCAGGAGAAATTTACTTCTTTTTCAACGTAACAGCAAATGATTTTTTGTGTTGATCTGTATTTTTCTTCAGGTAGAGACATTCTCTTAGAGAACAATTAGATATTAAACACATTCTAGCTACCTATCCAGTTCACATATACTTGGTCCTACCATCTGCATTTTTTTCTATAAAGGGAAGACTGATTTTAAATTTCCACAGTAATTTAAGCAAATAAATTCATCTATCCACACAAACTGGCTGGTTTAGGAGTGGTCCTGCCATTCTGAAATTCTTTGAGAAATTCAGGAAAGATTCAAGTGGTTTCTGCTTAGTTTCTAAGAGGTTGATCAGCAACACAGGCTATTTAAGTACCCATAAAGTCGCAGTCACAAAACACTGTACTAGAGAGATCTACAGAGTTTTATTGTCGTTGTTGCATTACTTGTCTTTCAAGTCTGAAAGTAAATGTTGTCAACATAGATTTCATCCAATAAAACAGACTATTAGTTCAGTCCTGTATCAGTCATCTATTGCTGTATGATATATTACCCTAAAACTTAGTGGCTGAAAACAATCCACATGTGTCCCAGTTTGCGTGGGTCATTAATCTGGGCACGGCTTGGCTGGGTCGTCTGCTTCAGGATCTCTCACAGGACCAGCATCCAGGTGGGAGCTGGGGTCTGCATTTCCATCCTAAGCTTCAGGTGGGAAACGTCCTTTCCTGGGTTGTCTATACAGGCCTGGACTCTATTGGTCATTCAACAATAAGCCTTGAGCTCATCAGTTTACAAAGGTGTTTACCTCTTGTCCAAAGGCGCCCGCTTGAGTATTTATAAATAATTACAATTTATGTTATCATTTAAGTATCAATGTCAATAATATTTCTATTTAATTATCTATTAATATTATTTATTAATATTCATTACATTCATCGTGTGTTGCAATGGTCATACTAAATGCGTCCATCTGGCTGAGGCTCTTACCTGGGAGTAGGGCTTATATAACAAGCACACTTAAAAATCATGCTACAACTTATTTTCTTTAGGTCTTATTTTGGGGAAAATAGGACAGGAGAAACGTCCACCTGTAAAATGTTTTGTAACGTTTTCTCACCGCCAGGTGGAGCCCTTCCTTCCCCAAGTTTCTGCCTTTGGCCGGCCTAGAAGAGCCTGAGGTTTTACTTCCGGAGGTCAAGTGTCAAACCCCATCAGATCCCTTTCCCTCCCTAACGTTTCCTAGGCGTTGTCTTAGGCTTTGAAACTGCTTTGCATATCAGTCTTGCCGTCTTCCAGGGGAGCAGCTCTGCAGCCATTTCCCCGAGGCACTTCAGGCTCAGTCCTGTAGGGCCCTAGAGATCACAGCTGGAGATTTCCCTACAGCATCCCATACTTGGGGGGGTCCAAATTTCAGTGGGCTAAGAATCATCTAACAGCCAGGTGTGGTGGCACACGCCTGTCATCCCAGCGCCTGGGAGGCTGAGGCAGGAGGATTGCTGTGAGTTTGAGGCCAGTCTGGCCTACATAGCGGGACCCTGTCACAAAAAAAATAACAATAATAATCTAAATCATCTAATAATTTAATGAAAATGCAAAATCCCAGGCACTCACTCCAAAAGAGTTCAACAATTTTCTGTGTTTCGACCAGCAGACCCCTCCTCGGTCCCCCTTCCCCTCCCCTGCAATTCTGACAGAGATTGTCTGTGAGCAACATTCAGAAAAACCCTGGGCCGGTGAGATGGCTCAGCGGCATAAGTGTGTGCCTGGCAAGCGCGAGATCCTAAATTCAACTCCCGGAACCCACATAAAGGAAAAAAAGGGCCGGTGATATCACTCAGGGGCGCAAGTGCTTGCTGGCAAGCGCGAGGTGCTGAGGTTGACTCCCGATACCCACACAAAAAAAAAAAAAAAAAAAGGAAAACCCTGCTTCACATCACCATTTTTCAAATCAAAGATCCCAAAACACTACAAAATGTGATGCTGTTTTAGTAGGCCTGGACCTGCAACTTTTTTATCCTTTTGTTTTTTAATGAAATAACAATCTAGAGTAGAAAAGCCTCAGAATTCAACTGAATTTTTTTCTGAACAATCAGGGAACAGCCTATGAAATGGGAGAGAATATTTGCAAACCATAGAGTTGATTGGGGGTGAGTATACAAAATATATAGGAAACTCAATACCATAGCAAATATACACACAAAGAACCTAATTAAAAATGGGCAAAGGATTGGAACAGACATTTTTCAAAAGAAGATGTACAAGTAAAAAATATTCAACATCACTAATGGTTGGACAAATACAAATTAAAAACATAATATGATACCACTTCACACTTTCATCAAAAAGATAATAAATGTTGGCAAAGATGCAGGCAAAAGGAAACTCTCATATACTGTGGGTTAGAATGTAAAATGGTATGGAGGAGTCTCAGAAAGTTAAAAATAGAACTACCATGTGATACAGCAATTCCGCTGCTGTGTTTATATCCAAAAGAAATAAAAATCAAAGCCAGGTAAGGTGGTATATGCCTGTAATCCCAGCACTTGGGAGGCTGAGGCACGAGGATCACCATGAGTTCAAAGCCAGCCTGGGCTACATAGTGAGTGCAAGGACAGCCTGCACTACACAGCAAGACCCTGTCTCAAAAAAACCTAAATAAATAAATAAATAGAAATAAAAATCAGTATATCAAGGAGTTATCCACAGTCCCATGTTCATTCGGCATTATTCACAGCTGACAAGATAATAAATCAGCCTGCGACCATAACAGATGATTAAGAAAATATGGTACATATACACAATGGAATATTACTCAGCCTTTAAAAAGAATGAAGCTAGGGCCGGTGAGATGGCTCAGCGGCATAAGCACCTGCCTTGCAAGCGCGAGGGCCCGAGTTCGACTCCCGGATCCCACATACGAAAAAGGGGCCGGTGATATCGCTCAGCGGCACGGGTGCCTGTTGGCGCGCGAGGTCCTGAGGTCGACCCCCCGGTACCCACAAAAAAAAAAATAAAATAAAAAATAAAAAAAATAAAATAAAAAGAATGAAGCTTGAGGTGGGGATAGAGCTCATGGGGTAGACAGCTTGCCTAGCAGATGTGAGGCACCATGTACCACACACAAAAAAAAGAGACTAAAACCTGTTATTTGAAATATGAATGAGCCTGGAGGACATTAAGTGCAATAAGCCAGGCACAGAAAGACAAATGTGTGTTGATACAGGAAAAAATTAACTCCTAACCTGCCAAGTCAGATGTGCCAAGTCTGTGTCCCCCAAATATAGAAGAATGAATTCCAAGCGACAACAGAAGTTAAGAATAGGAAAGGTTTATTAAGAGAGAGCTCCTGAGAGACAGGAGGGGTCCCAAATGTGGGCAGCCACCAAGGCCACTTTTCCAAGAATGTTTTATAAAGCAAAATCACAAGATGGGTAAAACGTGGGGTGAACTATAATCAACTGATAAGATTACACAAGTAGAGTCACTTGGCTAATATCAATCCAGTAGGGATGTGAGGAATGTAGCAAAGATATGTGACTTCTTATGTAGAAAGAACGGAAACATTTCTGGGAAGGGATGGGTCCAGATGTTCTGGTCACCAACCTGGACGTCTGATGCCTATCTGGACTTCCTGGACCATGTGGTGCTAATTACACTAGAATCTCAAGTGGCTGTTTATCTCTTAGAGCGGCATGCAGCCCTGGCCATTGTGACTTTATCTTGAGGTCTGGTTTCTTCAGATGCGCTTCCAGCCACAATTTTGATGTGTTCTCATCTGCAGCCCTGACCCCCTCAAGAGCCCATCCTGTCTCACTGATCATCCTGCCTACTGATTTCTACCTGACTTACCTGTCTGCAATATCCCCCCGAAGAGGTATCCCTAACTACCGTGAGAGGGCATGGGTGAAGACCACCCTGGCTACTTCTGGCTGGAGGGGGTCGTAGTCATGGTTGGTGGTCAGAGATACTCCTCAGAGAGTCTAGTGAGAGGCCCCTGATGGCACCAGGCATCTCATCTTGGGTAGGTGTATAGCTCTAAGTCTTGAGGAGACAAAGCCAAAAAAACAGTTAAGTATGCATGGGCCAAATAATATCAACAAGACTATTACTAATATGGCCAACAAATGTTTCCACCAGGAAGAGCCAGAGACAGCCTCCCACAAAGAGGGTAATGAGAAAGTCCAGGGAGCTTCAGAATCTGGCAGGGCATCAACCTGTTGTCTAATATCTTGAGTGGCCATTGAGATATTATCAGAAGGGTCAGGAATGCACACACAACATTCAGTGATTTTTTTGTTGTTGGTGGTGGTACTGGGAATCAAACTCAGGACCTTGTGCTTGCTAGGCAGGCACTTTGCCACTGAGCTATATCCCTGGGCGCCACATTCAGCATTTGTAATCACACAGTTCCCTCTTATGCTGCTGTTAGGATGTCTAAGTCCAGCCGATTTTGGAGGACAGCTTGCCTCATTAACCTGACCTCCTTATTTAGAAGAGAAATCCCAGAGAAGGTGACATTTAAGGCCCACTGAGAATAGTAGTCAAGGCCTTGATGTGTTGTATGACATCTAATCTCAAGGAAGGGACAAAGATCGCAGCCAAATGACCATACCAGTGACACTCACTCCTAGACCACTGATGTTGTACATGGAGTAAGTTTGCAGGTCAATCCATGTTTTCGACAGTCCTGCCTTGTAGCCACACAAACCCCGTGTGTGTCTCCCTATCCACCCAGCGGGTATCTTGTTTCTTCCTTTTTTCATTATAGGCATTCCTCATTTAATGACTGAGTTCCCATCCTGAGAACAGGTCTTTAAATGGATTGGTTGCTGGATGAGCGATTGTATATAGTATGTGCATTACAATATTCAGAACAAAGGTCAAAGGAAACCCCAACTTGATGACTTTCCTTTCAGTTGCATAACTCATATATAGTACAGTAAGGATAACAGAACATAAAACTACAGTACTATACTGTAAATACAATCAGCAAAAACTACCGTACTGTATAAACAAGGTGTTCTGCACAAAAGAAAGACATCTATGAAGACAGCTATAAATAAGATGCACAGAACTGTACAAAAAAAACAGATGGATCTTAAATCCAATTGGTGGGTCATAAGTCCAAAAAGCATGGCTCAGTCATAAATCTGAAAAGCATGGCTCAGTCACAAGTCTGAATAGCCATTAAACAAGAAGGTCGTTAAACAAGGAATATCTGTTTTTTCTCTCTGAATGAACATTTCAAAAGACTTACCTTCAAACTCTGCTGTGTTTTATTCTGCATGACCTAGACTGTTATTAAGACTTTCAACTGAATTTTTAAAATCTGACTTGTGAGGTTTTTATTTTTAAGACTTTATTCTGGTTCTTTTGCAGTATCTCTTTCTGCCCTGCCGAGCCCTGTTACATTCATAACAACTAGAAGAAAATCTACAAAATTACAGGAACAAGTCCATATCTTGCAATAAAAAATGAATGTAAATGGTGTCAATTCTCCAGTTAAAATACAGACTGGCAAAACAGAATAAAAACCCAGGTCCCAACAATACACCACCTACAAGAAACTCACCTCACCTGTAAAGACACATACACTGGAAGTGAGAAAATGGAAAAATGGTATTCCAAGCAAGTGGAACCTGAAAGCAAGCAGAAGTAGGTACACTTATATCTGACAAAATAGACCTTAAGAAAAAAAATTTTAGAGGGACAAAGAAGGTCACTATATAATGTAAGACCTGAAATCTTGAAAATATCAGAGGAAAAACTTAAGATATTGGCACACACAATGGTTTCTTGGGTAGAACTCCAAAAGCACAGAATGCAGAAGGAAAAATTAACAGGATAACATCAGACTAAAAAGCTTCTGCACAACAAAGAAAACAATTAATAGAGTGAAGAGACAGACTACAGAATGGAAGAAAATACAGTATTTGCCTGCTATTCACTTGACAGATTAATATCCAGATATATAAAGAACTGAAAAAACTTAAAAACAAAAAAGAAGTAATCCAGTTTTTAAAGTGGGCAAAAGGTCTAACGAAACACTTCCCAAGAGAAGAAATACAAATGGTCAATAATATGAACCGTCAGGGAAGTGCAAGTCTAAGCCACAGTCAGATTCCATCTCTCTCCAGTTAGAATGGCTATTATCAAAAGAACAGTAAAGAGTAACAAATGCTGGCAAGGATGTGAGGAAAAAGGAACACTTATACGTTGCTGAGGAGAATGTAACTTAGTACAGACATTACAGAATGGACATTCTTCAAAAAATAAAAATCAGCTCTCCTACTCCTGAGTATACCAAAGGAAATGAAGTCAGCACACAAAAGAGATAGTCATATATACATATGTCCCTATATACTCATGTTTGTGGTGGCAACATTCCCATTAGCCAAGATAGGAATCTTTCTAGGTGCAAGGAAACAGTATACAAAACCAACACACAAAAATCGATAGCATTCAGGTACACCACTAATGAATCCCCTAAGAAAGAAATTAGGAGAGCAATACCACTCACAATAGCTTCCACCAAAATTAAATACTTAGGAATTAACCTAACAAAAGAAGTGAGTGGCCTCTATAACAATAACTATAGTGCTCAGAAAAAGGGGATCGAATATAACATCAAAAAATAGAAAGATTAAAAAAAAAATAGGTGTGGTGGTGCACACCTGCAATCCCACCACTCACGAGGCTGAGGCTGGAGTTCGAGGCCAACCTGGGCTACATAGTGAATTCAAGGCCAGCCTGCACTGCATGGTGAGACTCTGTCTCAAAAAAGAGAAAAAGAAAGAAAGAAAGCCCCTGTTCCAAAGTATGAAGAGCAAGATAAATAAATAAATATCTTTTGCAAATGGGAAGGGGACCAAGAGATGGAGGGGGAGGGGAGAGGAAAAGAAGGGGTAGTAAAACTAATTAAGATGTGTTACGTCCTGTCTCCACACAATGACTATAACCCTTATGTACTGCAAATACACTAATAAAAAGAACCTCAGCGTGCCCTTGCCCCTCCGTCTGAGGGAAGACACTGCCTGTGTCAGAAGCCAGCCCTCACCAGACACTGAATCGGTCAGCACCTCAACCTTGGCCTTCCAGAACTTTGTGGGGGTTTTTTGGTTTTTTTGAGACAGGCTCTCACTATGTAGCCCAGGTTGGCCTCAAACTCTTGGAGATCCTCCTGCCTCAGCCTCCACACCCGGCAGCCACTAGAAATTTGAAACACACGTTTCTATTGGGGTTTTTTTGTTTTTGTTTTTGTTTTCTGTTGTGTTTTGGTTTTTGGTACCGGGAATCAAACTCACGACCTTGTGCTTGTCAGGCAGGCACTGTGCTGCTGAGCTAGATCCCTGGCCCATACACATTTCTGTTGTTTACAAGTCTGTGGTATTTTTGTCATAGCAGCTCAAATGCACTAAAACAGCTGTTTCCTGGGCCTCCAGCTTGCTGACACGAGACGGTGGTAGCCTCTTCTGAAGCGGCTGTGTAATTCTGCGCTCCCACAAGCAGGGTATGAGACTTCTAGTTCTTCTGCATCCTTGCCAGCAGTGGGTATGGCGAGTTTTACCATTTTGTTCTTGTGTTTTAACTATTCTAATAGGTATCTAGTGGTATTTTATTGTGATTTTAGTGTGCATTGCCAATGACTAATAGCACTCAGCACCTTTTTACGCTCTTCCTTGTCACCTTCAGCTCTTCTTTGGAGAAATACCTGTTCTCAGATCAGTGCCCATGTTTTAGTTGAGCTGTTGGTTTTATACTGTTGAATTACAAGTGTTTTTTAAACGAATACTGAACACAGGCCTTTTATCGGATAAGCCTTTTACAAATATTTTTCCCAACTTGTGACTTCCCTTTTCCTTGAATGGTGTCTCTTTAGAGAAGTTTTTAATTCTGATGAAGTCAAGTTTATCCATTTTTCAGTTTAGGGATCATCCCTTTTGTGTCATATTTCAGAAATTCTGCCTAGCCAGTGACCACACAGACGCTTCTCCTCTGTCTTCCTCTGGAAGAAACACAGCCGCCGGTTTTGCATCTCGCTGTCCGAGGAACCCTGCCTTTTCAAAGCTCAAGGGTGGTGGCATTGAGAGCCAGTCCCCCGACTGGATGCCTTCAAACATGAACGCCACAGAGCTCCTCCTCTTCCTCTTCTGATGGATGACGTTCAATTACAAACGAGGGTGAATTAAATTAACTTCACAGGAAAGTTCAAACATTTTAAATGCCTCTGTGAAAAGTCTTTCTCCCGGAAACACCCTCAACTCAACCTGCGTGACTCTTGGGCTGCTGCGGCCCGGGGACCAGCTGGGGACGGTCGGAGCCCTCCGCCTCGAGCAAGCCTCCACCAGGCCTGTCTGAGCGCTCTGTCCTCCTCCCGTCCTCAGCCTGCAGCCCTCTTTTAGCAAGAACCCTAGGAACCCAGTCCGTGAAGAGCCCCCGCCCCGGAGGTCTGCTTCCCCCTGGCCTGCCTTCAGCAGGGATCCTGTTACGGCAGCGCTGAGGCTCGGCTCTGGGATCTTCTCCCAAAGGCCTCGTGCTCTCCAGGCAGGGCTTTTGGAAGGTGACTGAGCTGGGGGAGCGCTGCAGCCGATGTGTGGTCCTCCCTGGGGGTGTGACCCGGAAGGGTGCAGCGCCCTCCCCGCTCCTCTCTCCCTGCTTCCTGGCCCGGAGACGCGAGCGGCTCTCCTCTGCCAGGCCCTCCTGCCTTGCTCTCTCTCTGTTTAAGCCTGCCAAGGATGGACCGAAGCTTCTGGCCTGTGTGTGAGGGCAAAATGGCATGTTCTGTTTTGGACAACTTATGCTATGGGTTGAATTGTGTCCACCCAAAATCCTATGCCGAAAGCCCAACTGCCAGCACCTCAGAAGGTGACCTCATTTGTACAAAGAGTCTCTACAGACATAACCAAGGTAAAATGCGGTCGTTAGGGTCATCCCACAGCGATGCATGCACACCCGTGTTTATAGCAGCACAACTCATAACAGCCAAATCTTGAAAGTGCTCTATATGTCCATGTACAGATGAACGGATAAGGAAAATGTGTTTACACACCATGGAGTACTACTCTGTCCTGAAGATAAATTCGCGTCATTTGTAGGAAAATGGATGCACCTTGCAACCATAATGCAAGTGAAATAAATCAGATGTACAACCTTAAATATCATGTAACTTCTCATATGAGAAACTCAAGGTATAAAGACCAAAATAAAAGACCATAGGCAACATCGAGATACATCTTTTGCAAATGGGAAGGGGAAGAGGATCTAAAGATGGAGGGAAGGGGAGAGACAGGAGAGGAAAGGGAATGAAAAGAAGTGAAATGTGTTATATACATGTATCTATTCCCAAGGTGAGTGTAATCACTATGTACCACACATAAAAATAAAATAAAAATAAACCAATGTGGTCACGGGACAGGCCCTGATCCAGCATAACGGGTATTCTTACAGAAACGGGGAATTGGGGCGCGGAGCTGCACAGAAAGAGAATATGCACAGAGGTAGAGGAGGAAGACAAGCCCGGAAGGGAGGCTTAGCAAATCAAGAGCCCCTGTGTCCGCACTTCGCGTTTTCTAAGACTGTCCCTTAGGAAGAGTCGTGGTCCTGCTCCAGCTGTGCCAGATTTACCGTCGCGTGGGTGGTACCAGCTGCGTGTACCCCGAGCTTCCTCCGCTCATCTTTTGAACACAGACGCAATGCACTGCGCAACGCGGAGCCGGGCCTAGGGCCCTGACCGAGCAGCTCCCCCGGCTGCTGCCCGCTGAAAGGGTCCAGGGCCAGGGTGGCCGCCGGGGGTCCCGGGGTGGCTCTGGAGCGGAAGCCTGTGAAATCTCCACCTCGGGGCGCACCCGGGGACAGAGACCTCCTGTGCGGCCAAGACTTAAGCATCAGGAAAACTCACTAGAGAAGCATCGAGGGAAACCGAACACAGTGCGTGGAACATAATCTCTAAAGGGGGAAGAATTTCCTAAGCAAGAAATTTCAAAGCTACTCCCCCGCTCCTAAAAAGCCACGGGTGATGAAGCGGAGCCTACAGGAATGTTTAAACCCTGCGTGACCCGGAGCTCCCGAGGTACACGCAGGAGGGAACGGTAGGCCTGGGGCCAGAGCTCGAGCGGGCTGCAGCCTGGAGTCCAGCGCCCCGCGGCAAAAACAGAAAAAGAAAAGAAAAGCAAGTTTGTAAAATGTCCTGATCTAAATCTACACGGAAAACCTAGGGAGCACGAAGAAAACATGAACAATAGAACGGAAAACTGGACAAAAGAGCTCCATACAAGGAACTTGGAGGGCTTCGTATACTTTGTGCACGATGTTAACGTATTTTTCACGTATTTTTAATTTCAGTAAAGGAGGCCGCGGACCTGGCGTCGCAGCTTCGAGGGTGACGCCGCACGACCGGACAGGAGGACAGAAGGAGCCGGCCAGGCAGGGGCGGCAGGCGCTGCGCAGGCGCACTGGGAGCCCGGCCGCACCTCCGCCGAGTCGCCACGCGGGGGCAGCCGTGAGCCCCGGGCCGCGCGCCGGGAACCGAGCCGGTGCCCTGGGCTTCGAGCGCCCGGGACCCCGGGAAGGATGGCCCGCTCCTCTCCAGCCGGGCGGAGCAAAATCTGACTTTCGCCCTAAAAAAGGCAGAGCCCACGCTATGGTTCCACTGGGGCTCGAACCCAGGACCTTCTGCGTGTAAAGCAGACGTGATAACCGCTACACTATGGAACCACGCGGGGGAGCTGCTCGAGCCCCGGCCATTTCACGAACTCGCGGTGACGCATGCACGGAGGGGAGTATGTGGTGACGCACGCACGGAGCGGAGCGCGTGGTGACGCACGTACGGAGGGGAGCGCGGGGAGGGGAGCGCGGGGAGGGGAGCGCGGGGAGGGGAGCGCGGGGAGGGGAGCGCGGGGAGGGGAGCGCGGGGAGGGGAGCGCGGGGAGGGGAGGGGCGGGCGCGCAGCTGCGCTCCGGGACTTAAGTCGAGGCCGGCGCCGCAGAGACAGCGCCCGCGGCCTCACCTCCGGATCCCGGGACCGAAACCCAGCAGCCCGCGCCCGCAAAAGGAGCCGTGAGCGGCGCCCTCAAAACGCAGCCGGGGCCACCGTGGTTCCACTGGGGCTCGAACCCAGGACCTTCTGCGTGTAAAGCAGACGTGATAACCGCTACACTATGGAACCGCGCGCTGGGCCGCCGCGGCCGGGCGCAGTAACCCCGCACGGAGCCCGCGCCCCGGACCCGGACCCCCACGGAAATGGCCCTGGCGCGGCTCCCCGCCTGTCCGCCCGGCTCTGGGCTCCTCGGGCTCGCGGCCCCGGCGAGAACGCGCGCGCGGGCGCAGATGTAGGCGGCGCGGGGCACGCAGCGAGCATCTGGCTCTGTGGCGCAATGGATAGCGCATTGGACTTCTAGACAGACGGAGGCATTCAAAGGTTGTGGGTTCGAGTCCCACCAGAGTCGCTTTTGTTTTGAGAAAAGAAGGGTAAAGAAAACAGAAGGCGAGGGCAGAAGCTAACGTCGCCGAAGCCCCTGACCTCCACCGGCCGCGCGCTCCCGGGTGCCGGGGTCCAAAGCGAGAGGTCGGCGAGCTGCGTTGGCCCCAGCGGGTGGTCTCGGCCGCTCCGTCCCGCTCCGCTCGGTCCCGCCGCGCTTCTGCTTCCGGAGTCACCGATTGTGGGGAGTCCGAAGTCGGTGTTGCCCGAGTCGCTCGGGAGGAGACGCTACCCCGCCGGGCACCAGAATGGCCGAGTGGTTAAGGCGTTGGACTTAAGATCCAATGGATTCATATCCGCGTGGGTTCGAACCCCACTTCTGGTACAGCCGCGCTCGCTTTTCCGGTACCTTGCCGGGTCCCAGGCGTCCGGGCCGCGGAACCCGAGCGCCTTTTTTGCCAGGTTGCGAAATGCGGTCAGCGGTTTGGGAAGTCGGAACAAGACGTCCGCAAGACGACAGAAAGGACGCGATCCTCGTTGTCGAGGTCACCGCGCGGCCACGCGTGGGACAGCGACGGGGGAAGAGCTGGGCACGCGGGCGAGCAGGCAGGACGTTTCGGGGCGGCGCGCACCGAGATGGCCACGGCGGCGCGTGGCGTGGCGTGGCGTGGCGCGGCGCGCGTGTGCTCCCCCGGCACCGTGGCCGCCTGTCTCGACCACAGTAGAACTCCCAGCCCAGTGCGGCCTCCAGGCCGGCCCCGCCGTGGCCTCCTGCAGGGAGAACGTGCAGCAGGGAGGCCTGGGACGCACGGGGCTCCTGACCTCTCTGTGGGGAAAGCACGGCCCGCACGCGGGGTGCGAGGTAGGCCGTGCTGGGCCAGCGACAGACAGGCTCGGACCCCTCCCCAAGCCTGCTGGACAGCTTCAGGCAGGAATCCCTGGACAACTCCGGGCCTCTGTGAGGTCAGCCAGGGGGCCCCACGCCAAAGGGGCCGGGGAAGGCGCAAAACAGAGCTGCTCTGCTCCACTCAGAGCTGCCCTCGGCAGCCACCGCGAGCCGGCTGTGCTGGGAGCCAGGCCTGCGCGTTCACAGGGACCCGGCCCAAAGCTCCGCCCGGGCGCCGCCGGGTGCAAGCAGCCCCTTCCCGGGGCTCTGAGGTACAGATCTGGGTGGAACCAGCCTTGGCCTCCGATGCCTAGGGACGCACATCTTTGTGAAAACTGAAAGGAGAAGCAGGAGAAAGGAGGGAAGGGAGGAAGGAAGAAAGAAGAGAGAAAGAGAACGAAAGAAAGGAAAGAAAAAGCGAGCTAGCTGAACCCAGCACGTTTGTTGTGATTTCTAGAATAAACTGCTCCCTTCCAGAAGCACGAAGCACTAAAGAGGAATTCTGCGCTTTTATCATTTCTCTGCTAAACGCTTAGAAATCACAGAATTTGAAGACGTTTTGATCCAAGTGGCCAACTAGGAAATCCCGAAAGTATGGAGTAATTGACAGGTCGCATTTTCCCACTTGTTTTATTGTAAGAGTAATACGTGCGCAACTTTTCAGTGTCAGTGATGGGGCATAGAGGAGAGGGAGCGCCCTCCCCGCGGGACGCTGCCATCCCCGATGATGTCAGATTCCAGATTATCAGGTTGTTTTCCACCCTCAGCATCCCCTGTGTTTACACAAACAACATAACGTACGCGTGTCATTAGTATGTGCATATATGTACGGGCAGCCGTTAGTTTTCCCAAGTATATGCATACTGTTGGGCACAAGGTTATTTTTACTTAACCTGAGCGTCTTTCCAGAACTGATTGTTTTTCATCTCTGCTCACTGTCCTCCTGCATCCTTCCTCAGTGTCCCCCCACCTGGCGGAGCCTCTAAATGCCAGCATTTCAACCTGAAATGCTGGGAGGCTGGACCTCGTCCACCCCCAATCCTCCCCTTCCGGGGCTCTCATCCTACCCCCGCCTTTCCGAGTGACACGGAAACGAAGATCTGGAGATCCGGAAAGCAGCCGCTAACATAACAGAAAGCCCTGAAAAGATAAAATCCAGCTTGGGGCTTGCAGGATCACAATCTTTCGGTGGCGGCTTCAGGAAAATGGGCAGAGTCCCGGGCCAAGGGAGTGTCTTCATCCGTTGTCGGCCTGCTCAGAATCAATTCCCTGTGCGAGTCCTCAGGGGCGCAGGCCTGGCGGGCGGTTGGTCTCCGTGGTCTCGGTGTGACGGGGAGGAGAAACAAAGGCCCGATTTCGGATTGGCAGGTTCGCCCCTGGAGGAATCGGAAGAGACTCCGGATCCTAACCCGGTTAGACAGAACGCGTCACGTGGCTCTCATACTGCGGTTAGGCCGGGGGCAAAGGTGATTCCCGGAGCCCGGATAGCTCAGTCGGTAGAGCATCAGACTTTTAATCTGAGGGTCCAGGGTTCAAGTCCCTGTTCGGGCGGAAGCTTTTTTAAAATTCAAAGTGAATTTCCCGTAGCTCGGGGAGCCCCCAGTGTTAGGTGGAACCGAGCGGGGCCCTGCTCTGCGAGCTCACGGGCCGGCTTTGCTGACGAGGGTCTTCGGATCCTTTTTCCCCTAAGACTGACATGCATCACTTTTATATTCAAAAAAGTCAATAAACGCAAAGCCAAGGAAAAGCTGGCCCGTCGTCAGGATCACGACGGTAACATTCCTGGCAGGAACCGCGCCCTTGCGTCCAGGCGCCGTGGACAGCGCGGGGAGGACCGGGCTCCCAGGAACCGCAGGCCCGCGGCAGCCCCCAGCTCGGGGACTCCGTGTCTGCTACGGGCGGGCACAGCGCGACGCAGCCCTGGGGACCCAAGCCTGCACGTGTGTGGCTCAGGGGCGCCAGCAAAAGCTGCCGAAACCCGGGATCGAACCAGGGACCTTCAGATCTTCAGTCTAACGCTCTCCCAACTGAGCTATTTCGGCAAGCACAGGAGTGCTCTTCCTCCTGCCAAAGGGGAATTTAAAAGAAAAGGAATCCGTTTCCCTCCCCTCCAATTTTTTCCTAATTTTGCCTTCCAAAGTCTTATTTTTAGCGGTGAGGCTTCGAGAGCAGCGAGCAGGAAAACGGACTCCAGTCCTGTGGGACGCCTCGGGGTCCCGCCTCACCCCGGCTGCCTTCCACCGTCTTCCGCACGCTTGCTGTGCCCATCAGAGGCCCTGATGAGAACAGAAACAGCCCGGAGAGCCCCCTGTGTGCCCGGCGCGTGGGCTGAGGGTCCCGCTCAGTGCCCACGGCCCGCGGGGTTGTATAATAATGCTGGAGAGAGAACTCGTCTCCCTCCGGCACCGGGACCAGCCAGACCTGGCCCCACTCCAGCACCGCAGAGGGCACGGCTGGGATGGAACTCGGTCCTCACCCAGGGCGCAGCCAGCCCAGGGCTGGAGAGGAGCCGACCGGGGCCGGGGAGGCAAGGGGGGAGGGGCGGGAGAAGGGGGAGGCGGAGGAGCTCATCCTGCCCACCCAGTCCCGCCTTCCAGGCTCGGGCGAGCCCTGCGGTCCCCTCGCACAGGCACACAGCGGCCGACCAGCCCTGACAGGCGCGCGGCTTCCGCTCCGGACACGCCGGGCGTGCATCCTCCGTAACGGCCCCTCGCGTTTCAACAATGATAATAATGACCACCAAGTACGGACTGCTTGCTCTGAAGCAGACTCCACTGGCAGGAAGCGCGCGTCACCATCTCATTTAATCATCCAGGCTCGAGAGACGCCAGCTGCTGCTGTCGTCGTCATCCCCTCCTCCCGAGGGAGCCGAGCTCTAGGCGGCGGGAGGAGGCCCTGGGGTCCCGCCTCGGCCCAGCCCCGCCGAGCGGTGCGGGCGAGCTCGGCTCCCGGCCCGAGCACCTGAGCACTCGGCGGCACACGCACAGCCTAAAACCAGTTCTCATTTTGTAAAAGTCACTATGAAAAAGCAGCTGCGCCCGAACAGGGACTTGAACCCTGGACCCTCAGATTAAAAGTCTGATGCTCTACCGACTGAGCTATCCGGGCTCACGTTGACTGTTTCCGCCTTGGCGCCTGAAGAGCTTTCCCGTTCCGCCGCGAACCCGCGGGCGCGTTCCAGACTGATTGCGGGTCTGCCTCCCCATTTGTGATCCACTCTGGTTCCGAAGCCGCGAGCCGCGCCGCGGCGGGGACACGACGGGGCCCTGGAGGGACAGGGAGGGGCTAACGGGCGCAGCCCGGAGCGCACGGGCGGAAGGCCAGGATCCAGGGGTAACCGCACCCCTCGCCGCATCCCGCGAAGCTGGAGTGGTTTAAACCGAAGAACGCTGGCCGCCCCCACCTCGGCCCGCCCTCAGCCACGCCCACCCCCGGCGGCCCTGCCTGTTCCCCTCGCCCCGCCCCTCGGCCGACCAGGCCTGCCCTCGCCCCGCCCATAGCCGGCCCTCGCACGCGCAGTTCGAGCCACCATCCTCCTCCAAAACCCGCCCACTTCCTACTGCGACCCCAGCGGACTGTTCAGGCTTCTAGACCTTCGTTATTCCATGGCTAACTGGAAGGTCATCCCCCTTAAACAAGTGTGTGGACATGTGTGTTTCATATACAGCAAGGGAGATAACTGGGAAATGAGCAATTCTTAAAGGAACGGGGGCTTAGCATCGTGGAAAAGCAGCGTTTGGGGAGAGGTGACAACACCAAGGAAAGGTACCCCTTGTCGCCAGGGACAGCCGGACGCTGGCTCAGCCCGAGACCTGCTGTCTTCTTGAACCCAAGTGCTTCTCGCAGCTGTTCCCCCTGGGGCTGAAATTGGACAGGGTGTGGGAGCAAAGGTCCAAGTTTCCTGGGAGTGTGACCCAAGGCAAGCGATTAGGCTCAGAGCAATAGTGCCAATCTCGCTCTTCCCCCTTACCTGGGTGTAAAGTAAGACTTTACCTGCTGCCAGCCTTCACCAGAAAAACAACCAATAAGGTACAGATAGCGTCTTGGTTAGGGCACTAGAGAAACAGAAATGTGAGGTGATGGAATATAATTACACGCACATTTATCTATCTAATTAGAGAAGAGGAAAAGATTTATCTGGCTTATGGTTTCAGATGTTTCAGTGCATGGTCTGCTGAAACACTGCGGCAGAAGGGAATGGGAGAGAGGAAAAAGGAAAAGAAACAGAGGTCCGAGCTCAACAGGACTGGTTTACTTCAGAACAAACCTGAGAGGGAGCGTGCTGCTGGCACTGAGACTAGACCAGTAGCTCTCTACGGGCGATGGGGTCTTTTGCAGGGTCATGGGGAGGGGACTTCAGTGAGAGGGGCTCATGGTTCTCTGCCGAAACTGGCCTGAGAGAGCACAGCGGGCATGGCTGCCCAGGGATGAGGCGTGGGGAAGTGCAGGGAGTGTTGGCTTCTCTCCACAGCGGGGCTGACGGTGTCATGAGTCCCCAGGGGCAGCTGTGCTGGGAGGGGGCGGGTCAGGATGGCACCAGCTGGATTCCTTCACAGAGGAAAGCTGTTACCTCCTGGCAGCCAGGAGGCAGGACACAGAAGAGCCAGAGAAGGGGCAGAAGATGTGCTGAAAGCCAGAGGGTCAAGATAAACCCTTCAAAGACAACCAACCCCCACCTAGTGCCCATCTCATCCGGCCAGGCCCCGCTTCCCAAGGAGCCTGTTGAGCTATTAACCCATCAATGGGTTAATCCACTTGATAAAGTTAGAGCCCTCAAGATTCATTCAGTTATTCAAATTCTGTTGGCTGCAACCAAGCCTCCAACACTATGAGGCTTTGGGAGGACATTTGGATTCCAACCATAACAGATATAGAGAAGAAAACAGACTTAGAGTGATTCTGAGAACTTGGTTTAAACAAATGTGGAGGTTGGTAAATTCAAAACCTGTGGAGCAGGCTTAACAATCTGAAATTTAAGTGAGTTGATGCTACTGTGTGAGACCAAATTCCACAGGGCAGTGAACTGGAGACTCGGGCAGTTTTTCTGTCATTTCTGAAAACCCCTTCTTTGTCACCAGAAATCCTTGCTCTTTGAGGCTTTTAGTAATTGGACGAGGCACAACCACATTTTCTCAAAGCCTACTGATGCAAATGTTAATCCTATCCTTAAAAATAAACACCTCCACAAGAACTTCTGGACCAAACAACTGGTTGCCGCAGTCTAACCATGCTGGCAAATAAAATGAACAGTCACGCACGCTGACACGCATTATTCAGAGCTCACACTGCCCGACTTATTAGGCCACCCTCTAGGTTTCCTTCCTTTTGATCTTAGTTGGATCTTCCAAACAGTCTCTAATAAAGTGCATCTGTCCGCCAAGAGCCGAAGCACGCGGAGGACGGAGCCCCGTGTTTGCCGGCAGCTTAGCAGGTTCACAGAGGTCTGTGAGGTGTAGGTCTCCCTTTTGCCTTTTGCCATATGTGAGGTGTTAGAATGTGAGAACCAGACCTCATCCCCCACTCCCCAGAGTTCAACCTGCCAGGCAGCTGGCTGAAGAGAGCTGCTGAAAAGTGTGTTGCCCCATTGCATTCCCTCCCTCAGGGAGAGGCCCAGTCTTAAAAGTTATTTGCTAGGGTTGGTGAGATGGTTCAGCGGCAGAAGTGCCTGCCTGGCAAGCATGAGGTCCCGAGTTCGACTCCTGGTACCCACATGTGAAAGAAAGTGCTGGTGATATCACTCAGCAGCATGGATACCTGCTGGCGCATGAGGTCCTGAGTTCCACCCCTGGTACCCACAAAAATAAAAGTTGTTTGTTAGTTTTTATTTCTGTTGTTTTTCAGTTTGAGACAGAGTCTCGCTGTGTAGTTCAGGCTGGCCTTGAACTCATTATATAGCCCAGGCTGGCCTCGAACTTGTGGCGATCCTCTTGTCTCACTCTCCCAACTGCTGGGATTACAGGTGTGCACCATCACGCCGGCTGTTAGTCTTAAAATCAGGATCCAGTCCAGAGCCTCCAGCATGCCCGTCCTCTCCCTGAGCCCCGAGGGGGATTGTGGACCGCACCTGGGGACAGGTGGGCGGCTGGGCCCAGGGTGTCCCCCGGGGATCTCTGCCTCTGGGCTCATCCTTCCTTCCAGGGATGGACGAATCACAAATCGGTGATGGAAGCCAATACTTCTGCAAACTGCAGGCTTTGAGCATCCGAAGTAGCGCCTGTCTGTCCTTCAGAGCGCGGTCTGCGAAGCTGCTGGGGTGAAGGTGGGAGCAGCTTCAAGGTCGTAGGGGGAGAACAGGATGCAGGGTGTTGGATTCCGACGTAGCAGATCAATGTGCAGAGTCCAGTTAAATCCGAGTACCAAGGAAACGAGGACCGTCCACTCTGTGTGTTCCTGCAACATCTGCGGCAGTGCTCATCTCAGATATTTATTTGCCTGAAATTCAAAAGAACAGCACATTCTATGCTTGAAGCCACTGCCGAAACCCGGGATCGAACCAGGGACCTTTAGATCTTCAGTCTAACGCTCTCCCAACTGAGCTATTTCGGCTGCCCCTAGGGGACCTTTTTCTGTTTAAGTACAAGAGAGCATTCATTTCATGGCACCAGACAAAGTCACTCATTGTGCAAGTCTAGCTGGAGGCAAACATTTTGCACTGGTTACAAAAGTGCAAGGCGAGGACCTGGTTCACAAATCAGAAGTGATAACTACTTTTCTAAGGTTTTTCAGTTGCCTTGCAATTTTTCTCATATAAAAATAATTCATGGGGACCCCCCCTGGCATTTATACAGACTGATTTCATGCTAATTAATGGTTCATGATGATCCATAAACAACACTGGATTGTATGGACAACATGATCTATTTCATCAAATTTTCCTCCTAGGTTTCATTATTTTTCCCCTTGATTTTATTATTCAGATATTTACATATGAGTATGTATGTGTATAATGTGCTGTTCCTGTATGAAGGCGGATGTTACAAGGTCCAAAATTATGAACATTAAAAAAATTTTTTTACGTATATAATCATTTCGGATACCAGAAATGTTTAGAAGAGGGCCTGGCATGTGCCAAGCCCTGGGTTTGATCCTCCACAGTGCAAAAAGGAGAAAAAAGAAAGACAAATACAACAAAACCAAAACAAACAAACAAACAAAAAACTCACAGAAAGGTCATTTGTAAAGGTTTCACACGTAGACTTACAATATTATCTCGTCTTGTAGTATCCATAACATGGTATTTATTAAAAGCACTGATTTGCTAAACTTCACATTAAAAATATACTTGTTGTGGTCAGGGTTTACAAGGGAAAGGATTTAAAACAGGACACATAATTTATTATTATTATTTTTGTGTGTGTGGGTTCCGGGGGTCGACCTCAGGACCTCGTGCGCCAAGCAGGCGCGCGTGCCACTGAGTGATATCACCGGCCCTTTTTTCGTATGTGGGTTCCGGGAGTCGAACTCAGGCCCTCACGTGTTGTGTTGTGGCCCAAGAAGACTCCGACCAGCGGGGCCTCCCAGGGGCAGGAACGCGAACCCGGGTGACGGTATGGGGATGAGAAAGAAGACACACACACACACACACACACAGATCAGGGAAGTTGAGCGAGAGAGTTTATTGCGGAAGTGCCAGGGCTTATATCTCTTTGAGGGAAACGGTGGGAGGGTCTAATGGGTGACGTAGGATCAGGATGGGCGGGGGGGCGCATGCTCAGACGTGAAGCTGGGTCATTTATGGCTCCCCACATATGCTCCTTTTTCTCCAAATGAGAATATTGCAGACCATGAATGTTTGTATGACCCTGAATGTGGCCTGTCTTAGGTTGTGGAGGTTACTGCAAGTCTTTTTGTTTTTACGCATTTGATTTTTCAGGCCTTACCCGTCATTGAGCTAACCACTAGCATCGCCAGCGTCCCAGCGAAGAGTGGCGCTCTGTCTTAGGTGGTCCTGAGAGTGTTAGTGACTTGTGACTCCATCTTACCCGTCATTGGCCGACATTCTTATATGCTGGGGCCTGAATATCATCATATGGTTCGGCTTGTTTGTACTCATCAGCATCTGTTTTTACAGCGGCAATGAGTCTCTTGAATAGGCAGGGACCAAAGGTCAAGGCGAGGACCACAACTATAAGGGGGCCAAAAAGGGGGGCAAGGTAGGGGAGCACAGTGGAGAACCCGGCGCTGGGGAATAAGGCTTGTGTTCTGGCTATTTCTCTCTTTTTAGGGCATCGTTTAATTTGTCCATAGCACGTAGGACAACACCAGAGGAGTCAATGTAGAAGCAACATTCTTCTTTGAGGGCCGCACAGAGGCCCCCCTCCTTGAGGAATAGTAGATCCAAGCCGCGCCTAGTATCTTTTGGTCCCCCCAGCGCCTGAGTGTCCACCTGAATGAAGCATGTTGATGATTAGCGATGGTCACCGGGAGCATCACAAGAACATACAGGAAGCTTGACGGGAACATCTATAAAGGAAAAATATTAACCCTCAGGGGCGCCTCCCTGGGCAGGTGTTGGGAGCCTTTTTCTTACTGCGCCACCAACATGGCGCGGATAGCCTGCTTCCTATCAGCTGATCAGCCTATGTTCCGCATTTCTATGTTCCCTTATTAGGGAAGGTTTTGGGCAGCGGGCGGATCCCTGCCGCGGCACCCAATGGGTGTGCTATTCGTGGCAGAGGGTGATTGGAGATGGATTCCTATATAGGAGAGTGCCCGGGGGAGAAGAGAAAAAGAAGAAGCTGGAAGAAGCTAGCTTAACTTGAGAACCGGCTTGGGTGCGACTTCGGTCCCTGTACAGCGTTAATAAATTGTTAATAACAAGTTCCACTTTCATGTGTTCCTTGCTGGCAAGGGCGCGCAACAGGCAGGTTTATTAAGTTGTTTTACAAGGCGCTCGGGTACCCAGCGTGCATTGTGGTCAGCCTGAGAATAGATACAGGCTGAGCCCCTTCCCCATATGAGGACGGGGTCAGGGCCATGCCATTGATTAGTGAGGGGATCTTTCCAGAGGGCTGTGGCGAAGGAGGAGGCTGTAGAGGGGTGCCAGAAGCGATCAGCAGCGGAGCGATTGTTTTGGTCTAGGGAAAGAAAATTGATGATAAGGAGGGCATGGTTGAGGATATTGCGGGGGGATCCTTTGGTGGGATACCATGTGACCGTCGAGAGCTTGGAAATGGTTATTTTGAGTTTTTGATTTGCCCTTTCGACCATACCTTGGCCCTGTGGATTATATGGGATCCCTGTACTGTGAATAATGTTAAGGTGTTGACAGAACTCAGCAAAGGATTTGCTGGTATAACCAGGGCCATTATCTGTCTTGAGCCTTGTAGGACAGCCCATATGGGCCATAGCTGCGAGCATGTGGGCGATGACATGTTTAGTTGTTTCCCCCGACTGCAGGGAGGCAAAGATGTAGCCACTAAAGGTGTCAACAGACACGTGGACAAACCTGAGTTGTCTAAAGGAAAGAATATGAGTAATATCCATTTGCCAGAGGGCGTTAGGGATGAGACCTTTGGGATTGGCCCCCAAATTTGGGGAGGGCAGGTGAGTGATGCATTTGGGGCATTGTTTAACAATTGCGCGGGCTTGTTCCCTAGTTATTTTGAAGAGAGTGCGCAGCGACTGGGCATTAAGGTGGTGTAGGTCATGCGCAGCCTGTGCTTGAGAGACACTGGATAAGGAAGGTCGAGTACGGGGAGTGGGGAGGAGCATGGGGAAGGCAGATGTGGATCAAGCAGCTTGATCTGCGAGTGCGTTGCCTGAGGCCAGAGGCCCAGGAAGACCAGAGTGTGCGCGTATATGGCCAATGAAAAATGAGTGTGTGCGAGCATGGATGAGTGTCTGGAGGATGGCAAAAAGGGGGACGACGGAAGTATAGTGAAAGAAGTTGGAGAGGGTCTCCAAAAGGGGGACGGAGATGGCTAGGTAGTGACTATCGGTGTAGATATTTATGGGAGTGTTAGGGAAATCTTGGAAAACCTGAATGATGGCCTGGAGTTCAGCGTGTTGAGCTGAGAGACCAGGTGTTGGAATGATGATGGGGTTATGATCTAGGCATGTATAAGCGGCGTGGCCGGAGGAAGAACCATCTGTGAAAATTGTGGTTGCGTTAGCGATGGGGGTATAAGAGGTGATCTTTGGAAAGATATGTGGGTGGCAGGAAAAAAAGGCCAGGAGCTTATTGGGGGGGTAATGATGTTGTGTTTGGCCAGGAAAGGCAGCAAGTGCAATGGCCCATGTATCAGAGGTCTGTAGGAGCCAGGTGAGTTGGTGTTCAGAGTATGGGAGGATGATGACATCTGGCTCCTTATGATAATAGATTTTAGCTTGTTCGCGGCCCGTCATAATTATCTGGGCAATGAGATCATAATATGGATTAAGGACCTTTTTGGGGGAGACAGACAGATGAATCCAGAGGAGGGGCGCATTTTGCCAGAAGGGGGCGGTGGGCTGTATAGGGGAGGGGAGGACAATCAGAGTAAGGGGTTGCGTATAGTCAATGTAGGTAAGGCTCTGGGTATTGATTGCCTCTTGGACATGTTGGAGGGCCGTACGGGCCAGCGGTGTTAGGGATCGAGGAGAAGTAGGACTTGGGTCTCCACGAAGGATGTCGTATAAGGGTCTAAGCGTGGATTTGGGGGTTGCCAAGGACGGGAGAAGCCAGTTGATATCACCTAGAAGTTTTTGGAAGTCATGGAGGGAGTGAAGGGTGTCAAGTCTAAGTTGAGGTTTTGGTCCATGAATGGTAGAGTGTGTCAGCTGAAAGCCAAGGTAGGTGTAAGGATCTGTGAGCTGGATTTTATTGGGGGCGAGGTGAAGGCCAGAATCTCTAAGGAGGGTTTGTAGGTGAGCATAACATCGATAAAGTGTATTTTCATCAATGCATGCGAGAAGGATATCGTCCATGTAATGGAACACATGCACAGAAGGCCAGGTTTGGCGAAGGGGTTGAATGGCTTGGCCTACGAACTGTTGACAGAGAGTTGGCGAATTAGCCATGCCTTGAGGGAGGACAGTCCACTGATAACGGGAGGAGGGTCCCTGAAGACGGGGGGCGGGAACGGTAAATGCAAACCTATGTTGATCTTGAGGTTGTAAAGGGATGGAGAAGAAACAGTCCTTGAGATCGATGATGATCTTATGAGAATTAAGGGGGATGGCGGAGGGGGTGGGTATACCCGCCTGGAGGGAGCCCATGACAACCATGGTCTTGTTGACAGCCCTAAGGTCTTGGAGTAGTCTAAAGCTATTATTATGTTTTTTGTGTATTACAAAAATGGGCGTATTCCATGGGGAGGAGCTGGGAACAATATGGCCCTTTGTGAGTTGTTCCTGTACCAACTGCAGAAGGGCGGAATATTTGGGGCCTATGATGGGCCACTGGTCAACCCAGACAGGATCATCTGAGAGCCAGGTGATCTTTTGTGCATGAGTTACAGGAGGATCAGCGGTCCCAATTAAAAATTTTGAGGATGGAGAGGGGGCTCAGAGGGAGGATCCTCATTAGGAGGACTATCATCGTAGCCAAGGCCATGGCGGGGAGCTAAAGGTTTAGGATGAATGGGGGAAGTGATGCCCGAAGAGTATTTTCCGAGACCTTGTCCGGGGAGGTAGCCTTGAGCAAGCATCTGTTTAGTGACTATAGCATTGGGGCTATGCATAATGAGTTGCATCTGTGAGAGAAGGTCCCTGCCCCATAAATTGAGGGGGAGGTCCCGAACAACGAAGGGTTGGAAAGTTCCTGTATTATTTTCTGAGTCACGCCATGTAAGGGGGGTGGAGCTTTGATAAGGTTGTTGGAGGTATCCCAAGCCTTGTAGGTGGGTGGCCGAGGGCCTCAGGGGCCAATGTGAGGGCCAATGTTTATGGGAGATGATGGATACGTGGGCTCCCATATCGATGAGCCCACGAAAGGGTTTGTTATTGATAAAGAGTTTAAGCATGGGCTTATCTTGAGATATGGTTTGAGACCAGTAAGCCTGGGAGAGACCAGGGGGAACGGGCTGACGATGTGTGGAAAGAGGAGGGTTGGATGGAGTGGGGACTTGGGGAACAAGGACCAATTGGGCAAGGGGAGGGAAGGTGGGGATTAGAGTGGGGCCAGTTGAGACAGAGACAAGGAGGTGGATATGTCCTTGAAAGGTTGGATCAATAACTCCTGGATGTATGAGTATCCCTTGAGTGGCTGTGGAGAATCGACCTAGTATAAGGCCCCAAAAGCCCTTTGGTAGTGGACCCTTAACATTGGTGGGAACTATATGTACCGGGGAGGTGGGCTCTAATACCATGGGGGTGGAGGCACAGAGGTCAAGTCCCGGGCTGGAAGGTCTTGCCTTGAAGAGGTCGGTAATGTGGAGGGATTGTGTGTTGACTCCGTAGTCCCCTGAGTCAGAAGAGGGTTTGATACTGGGGCCTGGGGAGGGCCCCCTGAGAAGTTTTTTGGAATGGGGTGTCCATCAACAGTATATCGGGACTTGCACTCATTTGCCCAGTGGAATCCCTTTTGGCATTTAGGGCAAATGGTTTGAGGTGGGGGCCAAGATGGGGGTAGAGATGATTGTGGGAGGCCTGAAGGTTGAGGGAGAGATGGGAGTGGGGTGGCTGTGCGAAGAGGGCAGCTCTTTGAGAAATGTCCTGGTTGGTGGCATTTGAAGCAACGAAGGTGGGCGGGGGGTTTTTTATTATCATGTGGGCCAGCTATCTGTAAAGATAAGACCTTTTGTAGGGTGTTTTCGAGCGCAGAGGCAAACATTACTCCTTGTTGATATGAGGGGCCAAAGTCTGCACACAGACGGATAAGCTGTTCAATAGAGCCCGTATGTCGATGGGGTCTGATAATGTCTTGACAAGTGGGATTAGCATTTTCGAAGGCGAGTTGTCTTATGAGAGAATTGTTATTTTCATGTTCTCCGAAAATGCGATCTGCAGCCTCGGTGAGCCTGCCAATAAAGTCGGAGAAGGGTTCAGTAGGACCCTGCCGAATTTTGGTAAGAGAGGTAGAACCCTCTCCCTTTGATGGAAGCTTGCGCCAGGCTCTACTTGTGGCCAGGGAGATTTGGGCAAACGCCTGAGGGTTAAGGCCCATTTGTTGTTCATCAGTGCAAAAATCACCCGTTCCAGATAACATGGCAAAAGTAACTGGGTTGGGGGGCTGTCTCTCTTGGTTTTGTTTGGAGATTATTTCACATTGATCTAGAAAATTAGACTTCCAGAGTAGAAAATCACCCCCAGAGAGAGCGGCCCTTGCCAACTCCTTATGTTCATTTGGGGTGACCCATCCCTGGGAAAGGCTGTCGTGGACCGCAAGGGTGAAGGTAGCGGTGGGGCCATATTGGGTGACTGCCATTTTGAGTTCTTTGAGGGAATTTAAAGGGAAGGGAACCCTGGCGCGCTGGGGCGGAGGGGCCGGTTGTCCCTCCGCCGTGGGGGCCTGTTGTACCTCTGTGGTGGGGTATGCATGTAACTTGGGAGAGGGCTGAGAAAGAGATAACTTATAATTAAGATGATCCTGTTGAGCCTTACGTTCAAGTAGGGAGATGCGCTCCAGAAGCGAACTGAGAAATTGATCTTGCATGGGTGTGGCAGTGGGTGCAGGGTGAAGGGAGGGGAAGTTAACTGAAAAGGCGGGCGCAACAAGGGGAGGGGAGGGCAGAGGGCAGCGGTATTTGTGGAGGTAAGGAGAAAGGCGGGGGGTCAGGAAGAGGGGGGAAAGTGCAGGAGGCTGCGTGGGCTTAGGACATGATGACAGGCCATCGAACGGTGGAGACCCAGGACAGGATGGCGGGCGGAGGTCTGTTTCATAAGATGGCGGTGACTATCGTTAAAGAAGGCGGAAGTGGGTACGGGGGAAGTAGGAGAGCAACGGCCATCTTTTTCTTCTGGCATCTGGAGAACTACAGAGGGTGGAGGGCTAGGGATAGGGGTAGCAGTAATCGGGGGGGCAACCGGTTGACCCAGTGGCTGAGCCAGAGCCTGTGATGGTTGAAGGTTATTGGGCTGTGTCCGTAATAGTTCTGAAATTAGGGTCCAATAAGCGAAGGCTGTGACGGGAACCTTTTCTGGCCCGAAAACCCGATAATAATCTTGGAGTGCGTCACCCACGCGGTCCCAGACCCTGATGTTAATGGTGCCCTCCAAGGGGAACCATGGACAAACCTTATTTATAAAGGAAAAGTAATCAGTCAATTGCCGCGGGGTGACTTTTATTCCCCTCACTCTGAGCGCTTCAGAGACCCCTTTAGTAAAAAGTTCGTGCTCGGAGAGGTTTTGTCCCATTTTGCACCCTGTGTGCTTACCGTGATTCAGACGCGAAGAAAGGAGTTGGCGTACGGATCACTGAGAAAGGAATCTCATGAAAATGAAACTAAAGACCGGTCAATCGTTGGCATTTATCGCCCTACAGGGTGATCCCTCATAGGATCCATCTTTCCCGGGCCCCACGTTGGGCGCCAAATGTTGTGTTGTGGCCCAAGAAGACTCCGACCAGCAGGGCCTCCCAGGGGCGACGGTATGGGGATGAGAAAGAAGACACACACACACACACACACACACACACACACACACACACACACAGAGAGAGAGAGAGAGAGATCAGGGAAGTCGAGCGAGAGCGTTTATTGCGGAAGTGCCAGGGCTTATATCTCTTTGAGGGAAACGGTGGGAGGGTCTAATGGGTGATGTAGGATCAGGATGGGCGGGGGGGGCGCATGCTCAGACGTGAAGCTGGGTCATTTATGGCTCCCCACACTCACGCTTGCCAGGCAGGCGCTTATGCTGCTGAGCCTTCTCACCGGCCCAGGACACATGATTTATAGGATTATTTTATAATAATCACCCAGAGTCAAATGCAAAAGAGTGCGGGAGATCCGTCCACACACTAGAGACCCAAAGACTCCAGCTGTGGGCCTGGATCCCACGGCAATGTCCTGCACGAGTCCAGCTGAAGACCTAGAGCCCATGGCAATGCCCACCACGAGTCCAACTGGAGGCCCAGAGCCACGACAATGTCTCATGCAAGTCTGTATCGAGGATCTGCACTGGGAAGGCCCAAAAGTCAGTGGTGGACACTAGGACTTCTGCGCCAGGGGGGTGAAGGATCTGTGCCAGCAGCTGAGGGATCTGCACTGGAGCCAGGAAGTGATACTCAAGGTAAGGACCAGAAAAGAACAGCAGCCATCTTCAGCGTGGACCTGAGCTCCTCCGATGACGAGAACAGCTGAGTTCACATCAAGAAAGCCATGCAGGGCTGGTGATATAGCTCAGCGGCATAAGCGCCTGCCTGGCAAGTGTGATGTCCTGAATTTGACTCCCGGTACCTGCATTAAAAAAAAAAAACAGACGACAAGCTTCTCCAGGAGAATCAACAGCACACTCTCTTTCCCTCCAGTTCTCTTTTTTTATGCTGGTAGCAACAGTCCTCAGGTGGGCCTTGCACACCCAGAACCATGCTGATTCAGTTCAGCTGGGTGTTCCAAGTTGGCCACCAGTTGTCAATCCACCACAATACTTTAACTTGTTTAATCCCATCTTGTCTTTTATTTTTATTTTTTTGTGGGTACCGGGAGTCGACCTCAGGACCTCGCACTCCAGCAGGTGCCCGTGCCGCTGAGCGATATCACCGGCCCTTTTTTCATATGTGGGTTCTGGGAGTCGAACTCAGGACCTCACGCTTGCCAGGCAGGAGCTTATGCTGCTGAGCTATCTCACCAGCCCATCTTGTCTTTTAGAAAAATCTTGAATACATATTGTCAAGAAATGGAATTGACTCACGCCTTTCCAACTCTAAAAACCAAGCTGTGCTTTTAATAATGTCCCTAATTTGCTGATTCTAGTCCACCTCCTCCTCCCATCTCATAATTTTGCATCCTTGTATTAACTCACTAAGAAAGTGTTTTTAAATAACCGCTCGCAGGCGGTTAGAATAGTTCAGTGCTTCATATCCACTTGATTCATAAATAGGGAGTGAGCACGGGTTACTATAGCTTGAAGTACGTACGCCTTGGTCTAGAGTTTACAAACAGCAGACTCAGCGTGAGGGGCTCCAGGTCGCTGTTGTCAACAGCTTGTGGGGAGAGCGTACCTCTGGGGTGACATTCACGCAGCTGTCCTGCCTCAATTAGACAGCTTCAAAGTTTTTTCAGACTCAAGAGCCCATCACTTGTTTAGCTTATTCATCTTTTTGCCTGCCCTGGGCGGATGTACAAGGAAAGCTCCTGAAGTGGTCCCAAAACACCCTCCAGCCAGCCGAGTGCCCTGCCTTAGCCCTGTGACTTTTTTTTTTTTTCCTGGTACTGGGCATTGAACCCAGGTCCTCTGCATTGAGCTACATCCCAGTCCTTTTTATTTTGAGTCAGGATCTCACAAAGTTACTAAATTGCCCAGGCTGGGGTCAAATTTGCAATCCTCCTGCCTCAGCCTCTTGGAGTGCTGGGATTACAGGTGTGCACCACCACACCCACCTTCCCTGGAACTATGAGTATGATGGATTTCACTCGGGTGACTAGGTAAAGTCAACACAACTGACTCTAACATATGTAATTATCTGGATGGGCTTGAGCGAACGGCCTGAGCCCTTTAAAAGCAGAGGGTTTTCTCCAGGTGGTTGTGGAGGGACTCAGAGACATGAAATGCAGGAAAGATAGGGTGCTACCTCACTGGCGTGAAGATGGAGGGGAGCACAGGCCATGCAAAGCGGACAGCGTGTGGGAGCCAGGTGGCTGCCGGCTGCCAGCAGCAAGGAAAGCTGTCTTTGCTGCACAGCACAGGAACACGCTCAGGCAGGTTTTCCCCAGGGCCAGTGGATGAGAACTCAGCCTGGGGACCGCTGGGTCTCAGCCTCGTGTTACCTTGAGCAGAGGAGCCGGCTGCGTCGCATGGGACTTCTCACCTTCAGAAGTGCACTGATGTAATTCGGTGTGCGCTGGAAAACTGGTATCAGAGTACATCTTTCCCTGGGCTTGGTACATGGATTTATTTATTTATTATTTGTGTGTGTGTGTGTGTGTGTGTGGGTACCGGGGGTCGACCTCAGGACCTCGCGTGCCAGCAGGCGCCCGTGCCGCTGAGCGATATCACTGGCCCTTTTTTCATATGTGGGTTCCGGGAGTCGAACTCAGGCCCTTGCGCTTGCCAGGCAGGCGCTTACGCCACTGAGCCATCTCACTGGTCCTGGTACATGGATTTAAATCGTCCATTGGTCACTTGTCTAATTGTGTATGAGGCAGGGTGGGACAGTTCCTTCTTATTCATATTATAGCTAGAACTGCATGGTAACTGTATAGGACGAATATATATCAGAATCCTGCCGGTGAGGTCCGGAACATACACACATGCACATATATAAAAGTGGGCCAAGTGATTTTAATCTGCAGTTTCTCTGTCTTCTAGTCTCAGTGTTCACACAAATGGAGCTACTACATATAAAACCCATTTTTTGGGCTGGTGAGATGGCTCAGCGGCATAAGCGCCTGCCTGGCAAGCGCGAGGGCCCGAGTTTGACTCCCGGAACCCACATGCAAAAAAAGGGCCGGTGATATTGCTCGGCGGCATAGGCACCTGCTGGCGTGCGAGATCCTGAGGTCAACCCCTGGTACCCACAAAAAAATAAAACCCATTTTGAACATTATTTGACATCTCCACAGTCACCTCCAACAAAGCATGTCCAAAAAATGAACTTACATTTCCTTCTATATTTGTCTTATTACCACTTCCATGTAGGTAATCACGCCCAAGTGCTATTCATTTGTCTTACTTTCCTCATCACAGAGACACAATACCTGACAACCACAACCTAAATGAGAAGTTGATTTTGGCTCACAGTTTGTAGTCGGCTGGCTCCAAGGCAGGGTGGCTTGGCAGTGATGGAGGAGGAACAGCTCATGGCAGGGCAGCAGGAAGCAGAGAGATCAAGGGAGGAGAAGGGAGACAGACCCTCCCAGGCCACGCCCCCAGTGCCCCACCTCCTCCACCAGGCTCCATCTCCCAACACATCATTTAGCTATAAACTCACCAGTGGCTAATCCACCTGATGAGTATCACGGACCCATGATCCAATCACCTCCCCAAAGCCCCACCTATGCGCACACGAGGCTTTAGGGGGCCATCCAGATAAAAACCATAACATCGTTCCAACTTCAGGATTTCTGGAATGCCTCTACTTCTGTGTTCTCCAACCTCTTAATTGGCCTTCCAAGCTACAAATCATCTTCCATGCTGGAACTCACCTGCCAAAACTCCAAGGCTTCTTTATAAGGAAATTTATAAGGAAATTTCCCCATACCTTGGGCCCTGCCTTTCTCCAGCACCATCTGTCCTTGTTCCCCCATGGTTTCCAAACTCTGACCACTCCTGCAGTCATCCAAATTCAGAATGCTTTTTTCAACCTATTTTGTCAGTGCAGCATTTTTTACTTTGCCCATCCCTAACCCCTGTTGGATCCACAACTCTCAGCTACCCCTCTCCACTCTTCAAGTTTTGCAAGGTACACACCTACTCCTGAAGGTCAAAGTTTTTTCTACACATCCTCTTGGTTCTCACTTTGGTGAACACAGAGCAGCCCCTCGACACACGCGCTTCTGTCTGGGTGAGATTTGCGGTCCCCGATGAGTGAGAATTTATAACTTCGCGGAATCATCCTTTTGCACAACAGAGCACAGTCACAGCCCTCAGGAGTCACTTCCCAGCCTGTCACATCACAGAGAGGACGCCAGGAAGAGGCGTGCAAGACTCTGCCTCCATGTGCCTGCCACTGCACAGGAAATGACACACCGTGGTGGCACTCAAGATCACACAACATGGCTCTCACAGTGTCAGGCACCTACTGTGGGGTTTTTATCTTGCAGGGGGAAAAACTAGTGAACTTTAAAAAGTGAAAAACTTGGTGAAATTTAACATCAAACCCACCAACAGGAGTCAGGCAAATCTAACAGGGACGCTGCCTTCCCAAGACCCAGGCTAGAAAAATGACAGATTAAGATAATTTCATGGACGTGAGCCCCAGCAGAAATCAAGGATCGCGGTGGCTGTATTTCAAGGACGCGCCTTTCTTCCGCAGAACTGCAAAGAACAGACGCGCCAGCTCAGCCTGCTGTGAGCTAACGGAGCACTGTCCTCGACCTTGCAACCCGGAGCTCCTCCAGGAACACAGTTGAGGTCAGACTGGTGGGACTCGGCCGCGACTCCAACTCTGACTACCCAGCCACGTGACCTCGAGTGCTCCTCCTGCCTGAGTGCCTGTATCTTCAAAATGACTAGTATTCTCCTCTGGAAGTGTGTGTAACGCCCAAAATGCTCTGAGCGGCGCCCCTGTCTCGGCTCCCCACGTGCAGCAGCGGATATGCAGACAGGAGGCCCGGCGCAGCGGCCATCGGGCCCCTTCTGATCTGGCCAAAGTGCTCCCTGGTCCAGGTTACTTTGCCCACCCCTTGAATGTGACCATCACAGAGAAAATGCAAACTAGGTGTACTCAAGGTCATGACCCTTCTCAAAAATCTTCAATCAAAACCAGCTGTTCGTTGCAAAAAGCAAGATTTGAACCCTTACGCAAAAGAGCTAAGAGTCTGAGAATCTAAATGGGCAAGAGAAATCAAATTCAATAAAACTTTGCTTTTTTTTGAGCTAGTAGGGATTGAACCCAGGGCCTGCCACATGCAAAGCAAGCCCTCTACCACTGAGCTACACCTCCAGCTCCTAATTTTTATTTTTGAGGTAAAGAAGGGTCCAGAATCAAAAACACTGGCCATGGGCCGGGTGAGACGGCTCAGCGGCTTAAGCGCCTGCCTTGCAAGCGCGAAGACCCGAGTTCGACTCCCGGAACCCACATACGAAAAAGGGGCCGGTGATATCGCTCAGTGGCACGGGCGCCTGCTGGCGCGCGAGGTCCTGAGGTCGTCCCCCCGGTACCCACAAAAAAAAAAAAAAAAAAAAAAAAAAAACACTGGCCATTATTTCTCAGTACGAAAATGAAGCATCAAGAAACACTGAATACTGACGTGCTGGGGGGCTGTTAAAACTACTCCTCAGGGCCGGTGAGATGGCTCAGTGGCGTAAGCGCCTGCCTGGCAAGCGCGAGGGCCCGAGTTTGACTCCCGGAACCCACATATGAAAAAGGGGCCGGTGATATCGCTCAGCGGCATGGGCGCCTGCTGGCGCGCGAGGTCCTGAGGTCAACCCCCGGTACCCACAAAAAAAAAAAAAAAAAAAAACTTCTCAAAGCCGGGCGTGGAGGCACACACCTGTCATCCCAGCACTCCAGAGGCTGAGGCAGGAGGATCACTGCGAGTTTGAGATCAGCCTGGGCTACAAAGTGAGTTCAAGGCCAGCCTGAACTGCCTAAGTGAAACCCTGTCTCAAAAAGACAAAAAACAAAACAAAAAAAACCTACTCCTCAGCTCACTGTGGTGGCAGAGTAGAAATACCAGGTTTTTTCTATCAGTTGTTTTCAAAGACCAGGGCTCTAGGGCTCCCAGCCTCCCAAGCAGAACAAACCGCCAATGGACCAGCTCTCCTCCCCTGTCCACCGCCACTTCCTGCCTAATAGAACAGAAGCAAATCAAACAGGTGATATGGCTTTTTAAAAAGTATTTAATTTAGTTTTTTTTTTTTTTGAAAAAAAGCAATAAGGCAAAAAAACTGAAAATATATATAGTTCTGTTTGGATGTGACTTTATTCCACCTGAACGCTCTAAGCTTCTTCCATTAGCAGGGGCAGGGGTGGGGAGCCAGAAATGTAGTGCAGATGGTAGAGGAAGAAAGCGGGGCGTTCAGTGGGGGACTTCTGCTCTATCCGCAGCCCGCGGAGGAGCACCGTGACATCACCCCTACCTTGTGCTGGGAAAGGGATCTTGGCAGAAACTCCCCCAGTCCCTGTCTCCTGTTTATCACAGCGGGATGGAGGGGAAGGAGTGAAAGCACTGATTTACCCAGGAAGATCCGATTTCCCTGGAGGGGTGGCTTCCTCTGGAATGATATTTCCCCTGGGACCCACACTGGCTGAGGCTCAGCAGTTAAGGAACAGAAACAAAAAACACTAACAAAAAGCATACAAGGAAGGCACCTCAATTTGTGAACCTCAATCAAGGGTGGGTCGCAGTGGGGGGGAGCAACTTCTCAACAAGACGGGACTACAATACCACACAGATGAGGGAGGAGGCCAGGGCCCAGCAGGGCGGCTCTACGACCACCCACGTGATGGTGCTTTGAGCGCCACCTCGAGGAAGAAGTGCTCTGGGCTTAGCCTGCGTGCTAGAAATCAAGCTCCCGACTTTCTACCTACACTCTTCCTAACGAGAGAGAGAAAGGAGGCAGCGGAGAGAGTAGGATTTCATTTTCAGGGGTCGGGTAATCAGGAGAGGCAGAGCTTCAGCAGCCGGGGGCGGCCCAGGCTACAGACTACAGACGAAGTCCTGTTCGGTATGGGCCGGATGTGACCTGCTCACTCCCCATCGGCCACTGAAAGACGGAGCGCCGAGGAGTGCCCCTCCGCGTCCACACGGCCAGAGTCCCAGGGAGACCAGGGCTATCAAAACCAAGATTCTTAACGGGAAGCAGGGAAATCAAACAAAAAATTAGATTTTTCTCTACATATATATAATATACAGGTATTTAACACATTATTCCAGAGGTGGCTCCAGTCCATGGGGCTTGAGAGACGGTGAAAACATTGGTTCCAGGTTAAGGTCTCCCCAACCCTGAAGGACATCAGCACAGGACAGGCCCGCGCCGCTCCAGCAGGGCGCAGACCTGGTGCTGTGCGGGGAGGACTGGAAAGGCGATGAGGGAAGGGCTGAGGAGGGCTGGGGGGCCACAGCCGCTCGCGCTCATCTTCCATCCTCCTGGGCTCTCGGAGTTCTGGCCCCAGGAAGCCTGCACTGCAACCCTCTCACCAGCCACTGCAGTGCCTGCCAGCTGCTGTCAGAAAGATGGAGAAGAGCAGGCGGGTGTTCTCCCCACGCGAAGACAGAAACTTCCAAGAGTGGAACCAAACCTTCCAGCCCCACAGAAGAGTCTCCAGGCGCTCTGACAGCTTGGCGACCGCGCGTGGGTGCCCACTGAGCCGGCCGGGTGTGGACGCAGGTCGTGATGTTAGACCCGAGCGCCACCGCAGCCACTCACGATGCCTCGCTGCTTCAGTCTGCCGTCTTCTTTCTGAAGGGATTTCCAAATCAGTTCTTGCTCCGGACAGCACCAAAATGCCTGCGAATCCCAATCTTCCGCAGATCTTGGCTGAGCAGGATGCAACAAGGGGAGGCGAGGACGTCGCCGTGGGCGGGGCAGCGGGAGGAAGAAGAGCCGAGAACACCTGACTCGCAGATGGGGAATCACGCTGCTGCTCCCTCACAAACACGGGTCTAGGGCGTCAATTTCTGAGTCAGTCAGCTAAGGCAACCAGCCAATCACCACCACGGTGTCTGCTTTGGGTGACTGATGTGGAGAAAGTGATTGGTTAGGACAGACAAACCTGAGGGAAGCCTTGGTGGGAGTCGCACCTGCCAGCTCCCCGCACGTCCTCTGTCCCCTGCTCCGCTCCGTGCTCTTCCTCTGCTATGGCCACGTCAGAAAATGTCTGGGCACGAGCTCCAGTCCTGCTTCTCTTTGCAATCCCAGTATTCTCCCCTGTAAATATGGGTTAGCTCCTTGGTGACAGGGTCCTTCTTCCGCTCAAACCACAGGGCCTTGTAGGGGTCGTACGGTGTGCCTGAAGGGGAGGAGAGAAACCAAGGTCAGAGCTGGCACTCGCCACGCACCGGGCAATGCGCGGAGAAGGCAGGCTCGCTACCGTCCTCCGTGGCTTTCACGGCTTCCGCCTCCCTCTTCTTCCGGGACAGCCTCTGCTTCTCCTCCAGGCGCTGCTTCTCGGCGTTCGCTTCGTCCCAGCGCCCGTTCTCCATCAGTCTCTGGTCAGGCCGCAGCCGGCTGTCTGTGGGCGCGGTGCCCCCTTCCCAGGCGTTGAGAGTGAGCGCGAGCTCTGAAAAGTAGTACATGTTTTCTGCATTCTTCCTACAAGTAAAGGATGAGAGAGAGAAAGGGTAACGCCGGGGCCTGCAGCCCGGCTAGGGAGCTTCGCCTCCGCACACTGCCGGGACCACCTCGCCGAGCTGTCGCAGGAACAGGAGACGCCTAGGGCCCGGCGGGAAGCGGGTGCGGGCGAGCGACGCCCTCCGCAGTGCCACCCAGCGGCCTGCGGCTGTACTGCGCTCGCGTCAGGCCGCCCGCCTTCACCAGGGAGCAGCTACCTAGCGGGAGCTCCGCGCCGCAGCGCCACCCAGCGGCCTGCGGCTGAACTGCGCTCGCGTCAGGCTGCCCGCCTTCACCAGGAAGGGAGCAGCTACCTAGCGGGAGCTCCGCGCCGCAGCGCCACCCAGCGGCCTGCGGCTGAACTGCGCTCGCGTCAGGCCGCCCGCCTTCACCAGGAAGGGAGCAGCTACCTAGCGGGAGCTCCGCGCCGCAGCGCCACCCAGCGGCCTGCGGCTGAACTGCGCTCGCGTCAGGCCGCCCGCCTTCACCAGGAAGGGAGCAGCTACCTAGCGGGAGCTCCGCGCCGCAGCGCCACCCAGCGGCCTGCGGCTGAACTGCGCTCGCGTCAGGCTGCCCCCTTCACCAGGAAGGGAGCAGCTACCTAGCGGGAGCTCCGCGCCGCAGCGCCACCCAGCGGCCTGCGGCTGTACTGCGCTCGCGTCAGGCCGCTCGCCTTCACCAGGAAGGGAGCAGCTACCTAGCGGGAGCTCCGCGCCGCAGCGCCACCCAGCGGCCTGCGGCTGAACTGCGCTCGCGTCAGGCTGCCCGCCTTCACCAGGAAGGGTGAGCTACGTAGCGGGAGCTCCGCGCAGCGATTTCCGAAGCTTCCTCTCTACCCACGTCTGGGTAATCAGGGCACTACGGGCGGATGGTATCGTGGCCTCTGTCCCATTTCCCACGTCCCCTACACTGTCAGGGCACTTTTCTGCTCCGCTGTTCCCAGGGGGCAGGCGCTTTCTCTTCTGCTTGCTTTCGGACAGCCCTGCTCTAAGCGACGGGGGTAATGCCCAGGAGTCGCAGTCCAGCGGGCCTTCAGGGAGGACAGATGCGTCGTGGCAGACGCGGCCTGGCTGCTTTAAACTTCCTCGGGACGAGGCATACCACAGCCCACACGGCACCACGGTGGCCTCCCGGCTCCCCAGCCCTTCGCCCCGCCTGGCACTCACGGCAGAGGGTTCCGCTTCCACAGCGTGACCTTGCCCTCCTCGGCTTCGTGGCCTCTCTGCCGGGCATCACCCCCATTCTCCCCCGCGGCTGGCTGCACTTTGAAACAATCCATTTTCTCATCCCAGGTCCCCAAAAGGGCGAAGTGGACTTTTCCTGACGGATCAGTCACCTCCCCTGTCACCTGCAAGGGCAGAGAGCAAGGCTTAGAAGCAGAGCGCCGTGTGGAGGTCCTGGGCTGGCGCTGGCTCAACCCTGCTAGGACAGAAGGAAGGAGGCGGCCAGATTCTCCCACTGCAGTAACTGAGCCATGGCTTGGTTCTTTTGTGTGTGTGTGTGGGTACCGGGGGTCGACCTCAGGACCTCGTGCACCAACAGGTGCCCGTGCCGCTAAGCAATCTCACAGGCCCTTTTTTCCTACGTGGGTTCCGGGAGTCGAACTCGGGCCCTTGCGCTTGCCGGGCAGGCGCTTATGTCGCTGAGCCATCTCACCGGCCATGGCTTGGTTCTTTATCTCTTCTTGTTGTATAGCAATTTTTGTTGTTTTGGGTAGCAGGGACTGAACCCAGGGCCTTCACGCTAAGCTTCATCCCCAGCCTTTTAGTTCGAGATGGGGTCTCACTAAGTCACTAAGTTGCTTAGGATGGGCTCAAACTTGCAATTCTCTTGCCTCAGCTCCCCAGAGTGCTATTATTACAAGCATGCAGTGCCGCTCCTGGCTTGTATCCTTGATGCAAGGATATAAACAGAAAAAGCAACTGACTGGTGTTCTTTTATAGGACACTCTTGACTTCTACTTCCCACTTGTTACCTAAGAGAAGAAATTAGGTCACTAATGCAGTATGATATAGTCCCCATTCTTCCTGATGCTGTCTTGTGTTTTTGACCTACCATGTTTAGGATGTCTATCTATGCACTTGTGTTACAGTCTTGTTTTTAAGAATAACCATATTTTGGATATCCATCTATCTATGCACTCCTGTCATGCACACATACACAGACCCACCAGCCCTATGGGATACATGGTTAAGTGAAAAAACTTAAATTCCAACTTCCCTTACCTTTCTTGCTACATCCCGAGAGAAGTAGCTATAAGGAACAAATTTAAGATTACACTTGTCTCCTGTCTTGTGATTTACAATATCAATTTCACCAGACTGCAAAATGAAAAGAACCACGGATTAGCTCTGTGAAGCCTGGTTACTCGAATCCCACACCTCACAATCCCCCATTCATCAGTCTCACACCCCAGCGCTCCCTGCTCAAGATTCCATCTCAGCCGACCTCGGGATGCTATGGAGCGCCCCTTCGTAAGCTCGGATTCCAGGTTGAAATCAAGACCAAATGACCGTTTGCTGTTTTGTGTGTCACACGTTGGGTGGCACAGTTTGACCTTTGGCACATACGCTGAAATTCACATCACAGCCTACTTTTCCAAACCAATCCCCCCTTTACAGACTCTTCTGCTGAAATCAAAGTATTCTACTCACCGTTTCAAGGATACACAGAGCAAGCCTTTCTACACTCACTCATTTTTTCCTTTCTACCTTCTGAATCCCCAGCCACTCTGTAAGACAGCTTAATTCCACATCTTCCTGACCGCTCAGAAGATGGCACTCTTTTCTGAACCTTCTGCGATCACTGTCCCAACAGCAAACTAACAAGGAATTAGGACTGCCCCAGTACGTCTCCTGTGCTGGTACACGGTGCTGCACACATCTCTACCCACAAGTTTGTCACTATCCTCAATGACACAGAGCCCCTACAGGGTGTCTCCTCTGACTCTGTAACCCTGCACCTGGCTACTGCTAGGCAGTGAATATGGATGAGTCATGAAAGCATTAAGTAGGGGACCGTACTCTGGTTTCTCTTCAGATCGTAGAAATCTTTCGCCTTTTAGAAGTAGGGCACCACATTCATTACTGTCTTGTACGCTTATAGCACTCCACACAGTCTAGTCATAACCGATGAGTGTTCTAATTTGGTCATTTATAAATGATGAGCTGTGGCACAGGGCCAGAGGTAGTACTACGGCAGGACAAAGTCCTCAAGAGACACTGATGACCCAGAACCAACGGGGCGGCGCCTGCCCTCCACCCCGGGACGCCATCCAGGTCCAGAAGCACGGGCGCCCTTCCTCACCTGATCTATCCACAACTTGCCCACGATGATGTTGTGCACTGTCGTGGTGACTTTCTTCCAAGTGTAGTGGTGCCCGGTTGCATGGAAAATACAGTGGATGGTACCTAGAAGCAGGGAGGTACACAACTGAGGACAAGCAGCGGACAAACAGCACCGTGCAGGCTGGCAAGAACAATGGCTTGGCTTCCCTCTGCGGGCATTTCTTACTTTAGAAAGGAAGCAATGTATGAAGAGACTTAGACCCTTCTTCAACGTCAGAAGCACTCACTGAACGTCTAGCTTCCCTTGGCCTCAGTTCTGTCACTTGTAGACCTGGACAACAACACCTTATTGTTCTCTGCCCGATAAAATACTTGAAATATTGTAGGCTCTCAGTGGGTGAGTTTCCCTGTTCCCCTGAGTCCATCTCAGTGAGCACTAAACCAAAGTCAGTGGTTTGAGCACAGCTAACTGAAGACTTAAAATAATCAAAAAACTGATATACAGAGCCAATAATATAATCAATCTCAGTAACACGTTTATTCTAAATTCTCTCTGTAACCACTCATGAAAATAACATGGTGATTGCGGTTTAGGCATATCTACCTCTCTTTCTCTCTCTCTCTGTCTTTCTTTGTTTTTGGAGACAGGGTCTCACTATGTAGTTTAGGCTGGTCTTGAACTCACTCCGTAGCCCAGGCTGATCCAGTAATTCTACTTCTGGGTATCTACCCAGAAGAGCGGAAAGCAGGGTCTCCAAGAGCTATCCGTGCACCTGCGTTCAGCGCAGCGCTATTCACAGTAGCTGAACGTGGAAGCTGCTCAGTGTCCACTGACAGACGCACGCACAAGTAAATCGTGGTCTCTGCGTACAGTGGCCCGCTGTGCAGCCTTCACAGGAAGTTCTCCCGCCATTACAAAGTGGAAGCACCCTGAAGACAGTATGCTAAGTGAAATAAGCCCATCACAAAAGGACAAATCAACATGATTCCACCTGTGAAGGTCCTTAGAGGACTCAGAATCACAACAATGAATGGTGGTTTCCAGGGCCTGGGGGAGGGAGGATGGGGAGTCACTGCTGAATGGGACCAGTTTCTATTTTACACAGTAGAGGGTCCTGGAGCTGGATGGGGCTGATGGCTGTCCGACCTTATGCATGTACTAAAGACCAGAACTGTGCAGTTGAAATGGTTAAGATGCTAAATTTTAGGTTTTGTGTATTTTACTACAATTAAAACAAAAGAAAAAGAAACCAAAGAGGCCAGAAAGGAGTGGGATGACATATTCAAAATGGGATGAGGAAAAAACTGTCGAAGCAAGATTTCTATCTAAACAAAGGCAAATTATGACATTCCCAGATCAACAAAAACTGCACAGATCAACAAAAACTGCATAGATTCATAAGCAGCAGATCTACCTTATAAGAACTACTAAAAGGAGTCTTCAGGCTGAAATGAAAGGACACTAGACACTAACTTAAATCTGTACTAAGAAATAAAGAAGCTGGGTGTGATGGCGCATGCCTTATACCCAGCACTAAGGGAGGCTGGGGCAGGAGGATCACAAGTTCAAGCCCAAGCTGAGCTACTCGGCAACTTAGCAAGACCCTGCTTCTAAATGAAAAATTAAAAAGACACTAGGGACGTAGCTTAGAACAAAGTCCCTGGGTCCAATCCTTAAAACCACACATACACTCATTCAGAAAAGGAAAGGAAGGAAAGGTAACTGCAGTTAAACTACACAAAAGACAATGTAAGAGTAGTTTGTTTGCAACTTTTTGTCTAATGTGATTTAAACTGCATAAAGTAACACTATAAAACTATATATGCTAAGATCACAATGTGTAAAATACATATTTCTTATGACAATAAAAGCACAAGGTAAGGAAAAGGTACTAGATCTAGGTGCAAAGACTTTGTTACTATTCCTAACACCATGTATTCAGATTTCTGTTCCCACGCCTGATCCTTGTGATCTTGACACAAAATTAACCTGTAGTCCTACAAAATCTTTTAAAATAGTTTCATCTTACCTGGAATTCAGCCAGTACAGAAAGGATACTTAATCCATGGGGCAGAGAGAGAGAGAGAAGACAGGGGAGAGGCAGCCAAGAAACCTAACCCCTCAACCACATGTGCTCCGATGTGCAGAGGACTGGACCACGGAGCAATGGAGGAGACACCGTGAGAAGACAGAACTTTAAAAAAATGCACACTGGAATTTACATTCTAAATGGGGCTCTCAGCTTAGCTCACTACAGCTAGGAGGACAAAGCGCTTACGGCAGGAAGGGCATGCAGCCTACAGGCCTCCTTCCTCCTCTGACAGCTGAGAAGTCAAACCATTTGCCCAAGCCAGCGCGCCTGCCTCTAAGGCGGAACTGGCACCCGCCCTCCTCTGCCACAGAGGAGACCTCTCACCGCAGCACGCGGACACTGTGAAGACGGCGGCCTTACCGAGGGGCATGATGGAGAGGTATTTGCCTCGGAACTTGCTGGTGATTTTGATTTCCTGACGCAGCGTCCAGCCATGTTTGGACTCAGCATGGTGCGCAGCAGCAGGAGGATGATGACTCACCTAGAAGAAACCAGGCTCAAGTAAAGGCGGCAGAAAGGAAAAGGAAGCAATCTGCCTTTCCACTGGTAACCAGCACCCCAAGTTCCCCAAGACCTGTTTCCACCCTGAAGGAAAAGCAGGCTGGGAAGACAATGACCAGCACCTCCACGAGCACAAGCCCCAGGGTGACAAGCCCAAACGCCATCCCTTCCTTCAGACGGCAGTGGTCCTGCGGCGTCTTTACCTGCTCACAGAGGGACCGGTACCCATTCTCCTCCAGCCGGTCCAGCTCAAAGGTCTCCCCGAGGAGCGGGTTGAATGGCTTGCTGGTACGGAAGACAGTAGTGGAGTAGGAGGACACGGTGAAAGCTGCAACATAACAGAGCTGTTCTAGAGAGTTCTCGCATTTTGCAGCTCGGTCTAACAGCTCGTGGTATTCCAGATCTTCAGTAAGGCGCTGAAGCATGGACAAGGGCTCATTAAAGTTCACCTACAAGGAAAAGAGCAGATATAAAAACTTTGCCCAGACATTTATGTGACAGTTTATTTTTTTAATTAATTTATTTATTTTTGCAGGTGGAGAAACAGACACTGAGATGTTGAGGTAATAAGTCAATCACTAGGACAGAAAAGAAGCCTGAGATAAGCGAGCAGTTCTCAGGTTTACGCTGCAGGTGCCTGTTCTCCTTTGCCAACTGCTCCGGCCAGTGAGTGGCAGTGTCATTTTCACGTCTGTCACTAACTGTACTCTCTGAGATGGGAACCACGCTGCTTCCGTTAAGCACTACAGACCCAGGCACCACGGGAGGCTGTCATCAGATGCGTGTTCAGTACGTTACAAAATACAACGAATTTTAGCACGAGTACACCCAGAGGAAGGTAGGTATTTAAAGGTTTTGTGGGAGGAAAGGATAGTAGATTTTTTTGGGCTTTTTGAGCTAGTCTGGCCTTGAATTCACTATGTAGCCCAGGCTGACCTCACAGAGAGCCTCCTGCTTCCCCAGTGCTGGGACTGCAGCTGGGTGCCACCACGCCTGGCTCAGACAGTAAACTGTACGTGCACCCGTGACCTGATTATTGAAGGGCTACTAAGGCTGGCTTCTACCCTGGACTAGACAACGGCTAATCACGGCACAGCTCTGGAGGATGCCAGGACGCGGACGGCTCCCGAGCCGGGGCCGCTGTCTCTGGATGTGGCTCGCTCTCCACGGGGCCAAGAGTGCTGCGCGTGCTCTCACCTCCCAAGTGTGAGTGGGTAGAGCATGTGTGTGCGCGCACACGCAGGGGCGCCTCTGTGAGGGGAGGCGTTCACCCCACAGATACTAACTGAACACTCGTGGGTGCCACCGTGCTACCCCCTGGGTGTAGAGAATCCAAGCAAAGAGACGGTATTCATGTCATTATTTGCACCACCACCTTGGAACCCACATGCCGAACAGCTTCTAAAAGAACTTTTCAAAATCTTAAATTATTTTACTAATTACAGATTTGCATTAAAAGAAGTTAGGTTCCGAGCTAGCCCAGTTTATGTAATCGACAGTACAGCAGCATGAGCTTGAATATCACTTCGTGAGAGTTCAAAGTCCAGACAACTGAGAAAGGAAAAGAAAGTGTTTTCTTCTACTGAATAGTTCTCGCCTTAAGCAGCATTTCAGGTAGATAAAAACTAACGCTTTTCTTTTATACACTCCCCCCTTTCTTCATTTCTGTCCAGCCTTCTACCTACCAATCCCTAAGCTGCAGACTATAATTTTTACTGTCTCCTCTCAATTATAAAATCACTCTTACAGTTTTCACTATAAAAAATTTTGTTTTTAACAAAGGATGAAGGAAAAAGATTGATGTAGCCACTGTTAATATTTTCTCATTTATATTTACTTATGTATTTAAAAAGAGATAATAGGTCCTACACTAAGAAATCCATCACCTGTCTCTCTGTGCACCTTTTTACATGAACGCAGAGCCATGGGACCAACTCTAGAGCTCACCCTTTGGGAGTGGCGCCTACACAAACAGGGTGCCTCACCCCAAAACCATCTTCCAGACACCGAGGGAAGCCACGTAAGACAATGAAGCCCTGATCCAAGAGGGAGCTTATTAACTATGCCAACAAAACCGCTTGGGGCAAAATCTCAGGCACTCTGAAGTAACATGCCCACACGCCCTGAAGAAAGCCAAAGAAAGCTGTTCTCCACTAGTGGCCACTAGACAGATCAGCGGTGCCCAAACCAGAGCCGGTGCATCTTCCTCTAACGCTGCCTTTCACACACGCACGACCCTGCCTTCCAACGACTGTCCCAGGAACCAGTTTCTCTGAAAGGACCAAGCTTTCACAATGGTCAGAGGACAAAGAGGGAAACAAAGGCATCTGAGAATGCAAAGGGTAAGGAAGCAGGCAAGCAGTTGTCCAGGCGATGGAGAGGCAGGCAGCCACAAAGGACAACCCAGAGACCAGCAGCAGCAGGAAACCAAGAGGGAGGGCAAAGAGGAGCACTGGTGTCCTGCAGCCTGGGGGTCTGGCGGAAGCCAAAATCTCAAGGTGGAATGGGGAGGCCCTGCTAGAGCTCCCAGAGGCTAGCAGAGACAAGCGGGAGGGGAGCCCTGCCGCCCCCAGCCCGTCTCCTCTCCTGCTGTGTGGAGGAGCCCAGCCAGGCTCCAGCAGACTGAAACCTGGAAGCAGCCGGAGCTGGCTTCCTGTGACTCACGGCAGCGGGCAGGGGAAAGCTCAGGCGCACAGGCGCAGGACTGCACTTTCCTAGGCAATGTCAACTGGGAACTAGCGGTGAGGGGGCAGGGAGGTCGCCTCATCCGAGCAGCTAACCTCTCCCAGGGCTTCACTTCTGAGGCCGCGACACCCTCCCCCTCCAGCCCACCTGCCCACTGCTTCCTCTCCAGCATCTCGTCTCAAACTCCAGGTGAGCGGGGCTTCTTTCTGGTCCCCATACGCCACTGGTTCGCCAGTGTATTTACTCATAGTCTTTTCTTGTCTGTGGTCTACTTTTTCTTGGTGGCACTGGGGACGGGACCCAGGGCCTCACTTATGTCAGGAAAGTGGTCTACCACTGAGCTCATCCCCAGTCCTAGCCAGCATTTTTTAAACAAAAGTCCTATAGATTTAAACAGCCATTTGCTTTTGAAGACCCAGTTAACTAATTACTTTGACATTTATGGAATGATCTCCAGGCACCAGGCACTGGCTAAGCATGAGGATATGAGGGCCATGAGACACAGCACCTGCCCATGAGGACTGGAGTCTGTAAAAAGGTGGAAATCTCCAGGGTAGGAAGAACACTTCCCGTAGTTCAGTCTGCCAAGTACCCAGCTGTGGACAGAACCCACAGCCCGCTTCCCGCAGCTCTTCCCTGCCAGCCTTTTCTCCAGGAGCTGTGGCCATCTAACTCAGTTCCTCGGAGCTTTAAGAGGTTAAAGAGTTATGAAGTTTCCAGAGAGCGCCCTCCGAAGGCAGAGCCTGCTCTTCTTCTTTTCCCCCCTTCCAACTGACCAGTGTGATCCTGACGGCTCGGGAAGAGCAGCTGCTGTGCACCCGAGTACTGAGGCCCCAAGGTCAGGCCAAGAGCAGGAGGCCCCAGCCCACGCACTCCTGAGCTCCACAGGAGAGCGAGCAGGCCTGGGCGTGTGAAGGCAGCACCGCTGGCCTGCTCTGGAGAGGGCTGGACAGTCAGGAGTATTTGTTGTGTTCCAATAAAGCCCCCTGGACATTAACCTCAAGAAGTAAATGCCTTTTGATTATTTTCAACCATTAAAAATTAGAAAATATGAGAACCATTCTTGCCTTGGTTTGCTGACCCCTGGTTTAAACCAATATGTTTGGACTTGTGTCTTTAAATTGAACCTGGACCTAACTGGTACATGCTGGCCCAGTACCAGGCAAATAGGCGGCACTCAGCAAATGCTTGTGGAATGAGTAAGTGCAACACACTGCCACACGGTAACAATGGGACTCCTGGGGCGTGGGGGAGAGGCAGCCCGTCCCGGCTGGCTGTGCTAGAGCCTTCCTGAAAGAGGCAACGCTACAGCTGAATCCTGCCGAAAAGGGTCTGGGCCACAGCAAAAGCAAAGGGCCAAGGGTCAGGGAGGAATCAGAGAAGGTTCAGGCAGAAAGAGCAGAGCCTGGCCCATGGAGGAAGCACCAAGCCCCCCAAGTGCTCCGGACTATGATCACAGCAGCAAGACCCACCAAAGGGTTCTACGCTGGAGGGTCAGGACCGAGCGTGCGATCTTTAAAAAGATCACTTTTGAATGGTATGGCAAGACCAAAGGACCCAAGGCCAGAGGTCAGCCCAGACCCCATTGTCACCATGGAAACAGACCTCAGCTTTTTTGTGTGTGTGCGGGTACTGGGGGTCCAACTTAGGACCTCACGTGCCAGCAGGCGCCCGTGCCACTGAATGATATCACCGGCCCTTTTTTCGTATGTGGGTACCAGGAGTCGAACTCAGGACCTCATGCTTGCCAGGCAGGCGCTTATGCCGCTGAGCTATCTCAACGGCCCTCCTGAACCCCTTTTATGTCTGCTCGTATTTCCCTTAACACTTCCAGAGAATTGCTTTTTTTTTTTTTTTTAACCTGTTTTCGTGTCTGTCTCTGAGACCGAAACAACACTGTGTGTATCTCTGCACGCCCCAGCAGAGGAACCTGCTCGTGAGTAACCATCACTGAGCACGGGCATCAATTCTAGGCACTGTGGGGCCCCACCAGATCCACTGCCACAACTACACTGCAAACTTGAAAGGGATAGCTGACACCGTACAAGTGAGGGGGCCGTCCCATCGGCGCGCTCCCCAGGGCCAGGGGACCCACACGGCAGCTGCTGGGTGTGCAAGGACCTCACCGGCATGGGGATCTTAGAGAGTTCCTTCCCAATGCAGTTCTTCATGATGCTCCACAAGTTGAGGCTGTAGTTTGGCTTGTACGGAATCCGGGTTCTCTTCTCCTTCTTGGTCTCCTCCAGCTGGTGCTTGTACTGAGAGCAAGAACAAGGCCATTCAATCACCCACAAAGAAGAGAAAATCGGCTATAACTCTCCCTTCCCCTGTACAAAAAAAATGTAAAAATCAGGACTTCCTGTTTTCTTAGCATGTCACAAATTCAAATTCTTAGGAATCACAGCCCAGGCCCCTCGCCTCTGACAACTCCCGCCTGCGTTACCTGTTCATCCAGGCTGATGTCACTGCTGGCTCCACTGATGTTGCTGCCGGTGCGTCTGCAGGGACAGGAACCACGGGGGAATCAGAACCAAGAGCGAGTGAGGCATGGCCCTCAACAGCGCTCCACAGAGCAGAACTCCAAGCCCACTAACTGATGGGCGATCAGAGGAGAACACTTGGGAGAGAACAGGTGTGAACTTACATGCCACGGAGAGCTCGTCGTGTAAGAGCTGACAATGCTCCACTCAAGGAGGAGCCCAGCTCTCAGTAAGATGGAAAACGACAGTTCTCCCGCCCATGAGGTGCGGCGAACCCGTGCTGACCAGATGTGCTCCCCTTCCTCGCCTGCCAAGGGTCACTTACTTGTGGCCCAGACTTTCGGGCATGGTGATGATTTCCGGGGCATCGAAGAATTCGTTCTCGTCATCTTCATCGCTCATGTCCCCTTTGGCAGCGCAGCCCTGATCTACAAGGAGAGAAGCCTCACTTGTTTCCACTGGTTATTTTCACCAAATGCATGGTTCAGCAGGCTCTTTTAAATACAAGCCACAAACTCGGCAACAGATGGTCAAAAACCAGAGAAGAACCAGAAAGAATGAAGAGCTCCAGCTCTGCCTGACATGTGCTCTGAGCATGGAGAACGTGGGTTCCTCCAGCGCATGCAGGAAGCCGCAGGGCTCTCGTGGGAAGCCGGGCGCCTCACCTTTTCCAGGCCCGGTGCTGCCGGGGGTGTTGGCCGGCAGCACCGTAGCCCCACGGAAGGCCCTCTCCAGGTGGTTGTGCTGCTTCGCCAGCTGCTCCAGGGTCTCCTCCAGCCGGATCCGCTGGTCTCGCTCATACTGCAGCGACTTCTGCCACTTCTTACTGTGGGTCTGGGCCAACACGAGGAAATCCCTGCACGCCTGCACGGAGAAAGCGCTGACGGTCACAGATCCTGCCCTGGCCTCTGGGAGCCACTCATCCTGGGGACCATGGTGGGCAAATGACAATGAAGGATGCCCTGTTCCTCCACGGTACCAGGCAGCTAGCTCTGTGCCATAACCAAGGTCAATCCCAGAAAAGAGTGAGCATGGTTGTCACGGCTCGCTTTTCTTTTCCTGGTCATAAGGACCAAACACCAAGTGAGTGGCACACCTAGACAAGGTATTCGTGACAACATCGCAAAGCCAAGTGTGCGACCAAACCGAAAGAGACCTATGGACTGCAAGAAAGAGGAGACGAAGCACGGGAAAACCGCCTCCAGCGAACTCCTGACTGAATCAAGCAACCGAAAGCTGAGGAATTTCGACGGTGGAAGCAGGGAATCTTCACTGAATTAAATACAGGGAAGCTTATTTTGCTTTCGACCTTAAAAACTAAAAGGGTATTTCAGCAACCAAAGAAGGAATCTAGAGAAAAGACTTAAATCTGATCACACCAGTGCCTCTGCTGGCTCTCCACCAGGATGAGGCGAGAGCGCTGAACTGCTGCTGCCTGTGAACACAAAGGGCCCTCGCGACATCACCGGGGCCTCCCCAGGCAAGCCCTGCAGCCCTCAGCATCCGCTACCCACTGTGCCTGGACTGCCCCTCCTGTCCTCTCGCTCTGAGAAGAGCCTCCGTTTTTAATAAAGATGGCACACGTCACTTCTTCAGCACCACCTTCCCTCCTAGACTGTCTACGCTCCCCTCCCACTGTACCCACGCTTTATTTTACACGAGCATGGCGGTATCGTGACTGCGTTTTCTCCCTCCAGATGGATCTCGAGCAAACTAAAGACACATCTCAGAGCTTATTCCTACAGATCTCCAGCTCCTCAGCTGCTTCAACACAGTAGAAGCCTGGTAAAGTTTGCTTAGTATGTAAAGGAAGAAGGAAACAATGTGGATGTAAGAGTCTATTCCCCCTTACAGAGAAACTAAAAGGTGAAGAACGTTTACCCCCATGGCGCCAACTGCAGCTACAGCCCCCTGGCTACAAACACAGGGATTCCAAGCCCCCAGCCACTGAGCTGTGGAGAAGAAACCCACCCGCCTCTTCCGGCTCACAGTAACGTCAGGGTCCCAAACCCAACTCCTAGTGGTCCCTCACCAACTGCCTCTCCTTCCTGTTCCCACCCCAGGACATCGCCAAGCCCTCCCTGCTGCCCAGGCCAGAACCCTAAGTTTTGCTCCCTCCCTCAGATCCAGCTGTCAAGTCCCACTGCACCTGGCCTAACATTTGTGGAGTCTGCACGTTTCCTTCCGAGCCCTCCCCAGCAGCAGTATGGACTACACTCTGGGACAGGTTATTTAACTTCTCTGGCGCTCCTCCTCCTGATGTATAAACAAATAACAACAGTAACTACCTCCCAAAGTTGCTGCTTTACACAGCGCTTTCAGAACCATGGTGGGCTCACGGTAAGCGTCCAGCAAAGCCTCAGCCCTTACGATCACGCCCACATCCAAACTGGTCTCATCGGCCTGTAATCTATCACCAAACCCGCTAGAAAGATCCGCACACCTCCTCCCTCCTCTGCAGCCTCAGCTCTAGCGACTTCCCTGCACTAACAGCCAATCAGCGGCAGTCACCAGCGTGTGAATGAGGAGGAAGGACCTGCACAGCTACCACTGCCCCCTAACTTCTCTCATTCCTCTTTTTAAACTTCCTTCGGTACTGGAGACTGGACGCAAGCCCTTGCACCTGCAGACGAGCGCTCTGCCACTGAGCGACCTCTCTGTGCCCTCATTCTTTTGGAATGATGCCAACTGCGGTTCAGTTAGCCGGAGAGCTCTGTGTCAGGCCCTCTGCAGGGTACTGCGCATTGGTCCCCTGACAGCCTCACGGCATTCCTGTGAGGGATCCGCCACTACCAAGCCGCTGGTGGACAAGAAGGTTGCACAGAAGGTAGCGATCCATGTCCGACCCTCCACATCACCTTTCTTCCAGGGCTCCTTCAGCATTCACTTGTCCTGGTCATCCTACTCTGAGCTGAGCAAGACACTTCCAAGGTCTCTCCCACGGCAGCCCGCGCTCCCAAGGGATCCACTTCCTTCCCTGTCCTCTGGCTCCCTAGCGGTCTTGAGGGCAGGGACCACAGCTGGCCTCAGGGATGTCCCCTAGTGCAGCGTGTGGGACACAGCAGGTATGCATTAGCAAATGAATACACTGACCGCCTCAAACTGACTTGATCAGGTTCACTTTGCTGGTAAGAAAAGTTCCGTCCTAAGCAATCAAGAAAACAAGTGAAATGTATCCTTCCTTCACTTGATGAAACTCTGCCCGTTCAGAGCTGTGATGCGCTGGCTCGTTCATTTTAATACGCGTATTACGCCGAAGGCGCTGCAATCACTACCTAAAAGGTACGGTGAAAACAACTCTGGGGAAAAGTGCATTTCAGGTGATAACCAGCTACGGGAGGGTGCAGAGCCCTGTGTAACCCTTTCTCACAGCGTAATCCCACTTATGAAACGTCTTCCAAGCGTTTTCATGTGAAAGGAAACTAAAGCACCTCGCCAGGTGAGAATCAAGTACCAGGAGAGGGAGGACAGCATTGTTAGGACCACATATTCATTTCACACCTCTCAATACATCCAGAAATCTAAGGTGCTGTGTTTACCTGGAGCCTTTCCTCAAGCAGCTAAAAATCTCACAAAGCAACGACAACCACCCTCGGAGTCACAAGCAGCCAGGAGCAATGCCCCTTTTTAAAAAAAGGCATCCGAGTTGAGTATTTCATCTTACCAACGAAGCCTCCCCTGCAACCGAAGACTAACAATGGGGCTCTCGTCAGTGCTTGGTGCAGCCCCCACTTACCACCCCACAAGGCAGAACGCAATAGCCAAGCAGTACATGACTCCGGCACGAAGCTGAAGAGCGTGACAGTAGAAAGGACCCGTGCAGATTTTCACTTCCAAAAGATTAAGATGGAGAAAAATGAACAGTGGTACCTTGGCTCATGAACACTTCTGTTCGCAAACAATCTGGTTCTCAAGGAGAAGCGTTCAGCAAAATTTTGTTTTTGATCTCAAACTCTGCATCGGGTCACAAACACGACATGGCCATCTTTCCTGCAGGAACACAAACGTGCCCATCTTTTCCAGAATCCTGGGATGAACTGAGTTCATGAACCGAGGCACCACTGTAAATTAAACCACAGCCCACAGGAACTCCGTATATGCATCACCGTCCTGCTTGTGGCAGAGGCAGGACTGGAACTCCAGCCTCCTGGCCACTCCCAGGCCACCACAGTGTCCTCCTGACCACTCGGGTAGTCACTCCACGCATGCGGTCTCTCCCTTTTCATGCAACAGACAATGCAAACTAAAGCCCGAGCAGGAAGCAGGACCTGAAGTTCTGCGCTTTATCGAGTGCGATGTCCCAGATTCCGGGAGGGAGGGGGGAGTTTCAAAGCCAGAGAGCAGCAGAGATGCCACGCGCACTCACGTTGATCATGGCGTTGGACGTTATCCTGAACAGCGTGGCCCTCTCGTTGACCTGCCTGATCTTCTCGCTGCTCTCGGCAGGCAGCCTGAGGGCCTCCAGCTCGCTGAGGGAGCGCTGCAGCGCTGTGCCGTGCTTGGCTATCAAGTCGTTGCACGTGCTCAGGTCCTCCACCTTGCTTGAGAGGGTGCGCAGGGTGTTCTGCAGCTCAGTCTTGTCGGTTTGTGAGACGGACTCTTCGTCTCCCGACTCATCTGCAGGGAAGCCAAGAGAGCTGTGTGTGACTCCAGGACCAGGATGAAAGCCGGGCCCCTTCCTACTGTGCCCACCACCAAAGTGACGCTCTTCAAGCTATGCCCCTTGGCTGATTTCCAGCTTCACTAGAGTGTGGTCTGCAGGCCGCCTGCAGTAAACATCTGCGGCTTTTACTGAACAGCCCTGGAATAAAAACTCAAGTGAGGAAGCAACCTTGTATCTCTTGCTATCCTTTCACACTTAACACTTTGTAGCTGCAAAGTGCTTTTCTAGCAATGTCACTTCCTTTGGGGGAGCCAACATCAGCACTAAAACTGAAACAAAAGAAATAAGAAGAGACCTGCCCTATCTGCTAGGCAGAAGCAGTCAAGGTCAAAATATAACCTATTGTCAAAAAATTTACAAAGCAGTGTATTTTCCTCTCACTGCTTAGCAGACATTGAATACACTATGGGAAAGGACAGAGGCTAAAATAAATAACAAACAAAAGTCAGCAGGTGAGTGAACAAGCTCTGTATGATGAAACACCCACATTTCAGAGGCAAATCCTACCATTTTCCTTAAAGAAAAATCAAAACAGAACCAGACTGTTCTTTTTAGCGACTAATTTAGCAAAATGAAAATTCTGCATAGAAAACATCACATATATAGTTTTTTGGTTGTCTATTAAGACTGTTTCAATTTAACTAACAAATAAGCATCAGAAAAAGACATGGATAAATGTAAACTATGAGTTGTAATAATCCTAAAACTGACCTGGTCAGCAAGTAAGTATGTTCCCAAATTTTAAGGTATCTGCAGGCATTAAAAGCAAGAGTATGAGTGTCATGTCTAAGACAATTTTCCAACCCTGGCTAGGCAGTCCTTTGTTACAGAGGCTATTTCGTGCGCTGCAGTGAGTTTAGCAGCACCCTGGCCTCTGCTCTCTCTTTGTCAGTAGCACCCCCTCCCTCACTTGTGACAACTGAAAATGTCTCCAGACATTGCCACACACCCTCTGAGTTAGGCATCAGAGAATGGGCCCTGGCTAACACCCACGACTGCAGGTGACTCGGTGTTCTCTGCCCCCACCTGACTCTGCCAGCATCTTCACAGCCTTGGCCTTGGCCAGCTCGAGGGCTGTCACCCAGCGCTGCCGCTCCACCTCCGAGCTGGCCTTCAGGTGGTAGGTCTGTGCGCCCCCGTTGGAGATGATGAAGTTGCAGGAGTCCTCCACGGTGATGTTGGCCGTGGCCAGGTTGATGGTGCCGCGGCAGGTGTGCCTCATTTCTGCCTTTGACCTGCCATCAGGAGACAGAGGCAGCTTAACACAAAGGTAATGGGTGCTTCATCTTTTGTCATGCCCCATTTCTTTTTCTAACTCCGAGCCCTTTGAAAAACGGAAGTCTTAGAAATCAACAAATCTAGTTATATTTCCTTTAAACAACCTTCTGAACCATTGGGAATTCCTCTTCGAAGCTATTAAGTATTGTTTCTGAGTCAGATTTTATTGCCCTGGTTCCTCTCACTATTAGCTTCTTAAAAGCAGGCTTTACTGAGCTATGACTACGTGCAATATTAATCCAGCAACTTTATTATTATTATTTTTTGGTACCGGAAATCGAACTCACGACCTTGCGCTTGCCAGGCAGGTGCAGGGCCACTGAGCTACATCCCCAGCCCTTAATCCAGCAATTTTAAGGGCACAATCAAATGAAGCTTCACAAGTGCATCAACTTGTGTATCACCACCACTACGATCAAGATGTAGGACATTCCCTTCACCCCAAAAAGTTCCCTCCTGTCCTTTTGCAGTCAAGAAATACTTTCTACTTGGAAGTTATAAAGTGCTTTATATCTCCCTGCAACATTTCACGCTACCTCATTTCTTAAGGTAGCTCTATTTTATATACATACTGAACCACCGCCCTCACTGTAAATCAGCCCCAATGAGAACTGTCACACCAAGCTTAAATTATATTGCAGAAGTGTAAAAAGGCACCCTGACGTGTTTACACTATTAAATATCAGCTAGGGCTCAAATGATATGAAATACAAATAACCAGTGCTTGGAAGGGTAAAGAAAGAATAACCATGAAAGAATCACCAGGCATTTTAATCTTTCGGGAATGTATTTTTTCCTAAGGACCACAGACTTCCAAGGGTGGGGACTCCTGAGCCATCCTATTAATAGCTAGGAGAGATCCAGCAGATCTGCACTCCGCAGGCCGGGCGTAAAAAATTTCCCAATCTCTCCTGACTGACAGTTCTATTAATGGCCTCACTTTTGAACTTTACAGCAGTATTTGGTGACAACCAGCTGTAAGGCACTTCACATAAAATATCAAGCTTGCCCCATGTCGAGGGTACAGTAGGAGAACTATGCTAGCTTCTCCACCACCTGCTGGTGAGGCTGGGGACCTGCGCGTTGAGACTGCAGTTTTGCCTGTCCAACTTAGAACATAAAGAGGTCAAAGTCCTTTGCCAACCACCACAGCACAAGGCAGAGCCGGTTCCCTTTCAGGGGAGCTAAGCGCCAAAACACACCTGGCACATCCGGAATTCCTGCACGCCAGACACAGCACACACCCTCACCCTGCAACTGAGGTTTAGTATGTTAGAGAAAGTCTGTCTACTGAGCTTCGGGAGACAGATTTGCTGTTGTTCCGTCTGTCACATGAAACTTTTTTTCTTCCTCAGATGCCCAAAATGAGCAGTCTGGGATCACCAGGGGGGCTCTCCATGGATTGGGCCACTTTCCATGGCCCGCACCTGCCACGCCGTAACGTGAATCCTGGTTTTTCTATTCTTACCTCCCCGCCCCCAGCTTCAGTTACATTATGAATAATGCAGCCTGAATTACAGATGCACAGCTGACAGGCTGCTCGCCCTAGCTTTCTATTCCAGGGGTGCCGCTTGGACTTTCTAGCACATTCCTCTTTATTGCTGCTTTCCACTGACCATTTCCTAGGAACCTCTTTTGCCTGGGTGATCTTCACGGACTACAGAATTTCCTCACGCGTGAAGTCTACAGCAGTTTAACAAATGCCAAGATGCTCTGGGAGCAAGGCAGGCCTGACTTGAAAGCTCTCAGATTTGGGCAGATCTGCCAATGCTTATAAATGACCAGTGCAGAAGATGAAAAGTTCTTAAGGCTCTATAGTAGCATTAGGTGGTGTTTTCTGGCTAGAAAGTTCCTGCCTAGAAAAGGCCAGCTGAAATAGTAATTTAACCTCTAGAAGGCAGCCAAGGAAACCAACACTACAGCCGGTCCTGATGTTCCTGGGAGAGCCGGGATTCGCACAAGGCTTTTTCCTTTTTTTTTTTTTAGACAGGGTCTCACTATGTAGTGCAGGCTGGCCTTGAACTCACTTATGTAGCCCAGGCTGGCCTCAAACTCAGGGCAATCATTCTGCCTCGGCCTCCCGAGTTCTGGGATTACAGGCATGCGCCACCATGCTGGGCTTCTGCACAAAGTTTGAAGTTACAGCATCTGTAACAGGGTGTGTAAAGAAGCACAGAGTGGCTTGCCAAAGTCTATTAGGGTGGCTCATCAGAGGATGGGTCTGGGAAGTACACGGAAAGGAAAACAGTATTTGGGGGTGGCATAAATAAGAGACTGCAGGTCTGGGAGGCGTAAAGAGCAGGAGGCATGGCAGTTCTGCTAAATAACTCTAGAAGGGAGATGCACACCAGAAGAACCCAGGCGGGAAGGGTAAACTGTCCATGCATATAGACAGAAGGCAGCACTGGACTTCACCGTAATCCAATCTGGAGGGCAGTGCACAGGTTTGGAAATCTGGCTCCTGTTGCTGGGTTGTTTGTGGGTGGGACCATAATAGTTGGAAAGAACAGGCCAGTCACAAATTTCCCTATGAATGGGTTGGTATGGTTTTTTGTTTGTTTGTTTTGTTTTTGTTTTTTGTTTTTTGAGACAGGGTCTCCCTTGCTCGTAATCCAGGCTGGCCTTGAACTCACAGTGATCCTCCTGCCTCAGCCTCCCAAGGGCTGGGATTACAGACGTGAGCCACCACACCCAGCAAGGGTTGGTATGTTCTGAAAGGAATTTTATCTGTAGTCAGACAGGTGTCACTAGCTCTTGTAAGACAGAAGTGAAAGTGGTTATAACACATTATGTAAGCTACCAACGTCCAAGATGAGTATTGACCAAGACTGGTACTGAACAAAGACTCAACTGGCCTGGAAGGTGGACAACACAACTTGAAAGAGACAAGACCATGGTAAGGCCCTCAGCTATGCACCATTTGTGAAAACAGGGAACCCGGCTAATAGTGATTTACGAGCACTGCCAGGATACGAATCAACTGGATGTGAGAATGACAGACAGTGACGACAGGAAAACACGCACTCAAGTAGGGGAGAAAACTACATGGCAAGCTAAAACTTGAGATTTATAATCTAACCCTACACTGACAACCTTAGATGAACAGTTGGAAAAGTTAAAATTAAAATCAATTCTGAATAATGTAAATGAGATACATGCCTGTTCACAATGCCAGTTAAGATGAGAGGCTGAGGTGTCTAAGGCATCTTTTACTGTTAGGGGGCAGATAAGAATGTATTCCCACCTCCAACTCTCTCCTTCAAATTCTCTAAAAGCCAATACAACTGCTCACCCTAACTCTCCTGGTAGCAGAGTGATTGTGACTGAAAAGAAACTCAGTGAGCTACTCCTCAACATCAGTTGAAGAGGCCTAAATAAGATAGTCTTCCGGGAAAAGATTTCAATTAGAAATGATATTATAGTAAAGACTCCCTGAATGGATACTTTTTATACTTCCTGTATAAGATACACAGAGTAACCATGACCTATAAACTTACTTGCTTTAGACAGGTAACTAATTCTCTACCTGACTGATTCATGTAACCCTAACCTGGGTTTTAGGTTATGCTGGTGTGAACGAAAGTGGTTTCGACTCCTGATTTCTCCAGGACTGGGAAAGTTGCCCGTGGGTCTGTTTCTTCATCACTAGGACGGGCATATCTCCTAACTCCCAGCGTGGCTGTTGGCAGCCAGTGACATGCTGTAAGTACAACATTCTGCCACAATGTCCAGCCCTCGGGAAGTGTTTATGTCCTGTCCCCAGATCACCTAGCTTAACGCCTCTCTCTAGTCATAAAGGGACCTAAGTGCACAATGTGAGCAGCCGCGAGCATAGATTAACCATTCCGAAACAGATATTGTTCAACAGAAATCAGCGTGTCAAAGACACGGACTCTCCTTTTACCAGAGCTCAAACCTCACTAACCCCAAAGATCACAGAAACGTCGACTGAGGCACTTAATCGTTCCCACGGGAGGAGGTGGGGAGCCAGAATAAAAGCAGCCCTTCAGTAGTGCAGCCTCTCCTCCGGGCTGTGCACAAGGCGACAGAACGCACAAGTCTTGGAAACACAGAAAGCTGAGGGACAGAAGCTGAAGCCACGCTGTGCCCCGACTGTGAAAGGAGCGCGCCAGAAATAACCTTTAATTTGGGGACTGGCCCCGAGAGCTCAGCCTCTAGCCCTAAGTTCCTGGGGAGCAGCAGCGCGCAGGCTGCGCTCTCCTGCGCGTGACCGCGCGCGCCCACCCCAGAGCCCTGCTGCAGGATTACTAGCTGCACCCCTGGGTGCTGGAGGGCGAGGCAGGGACAGATGCTCTCCACGCGGGGCCGGGGAAGGAGGGCGAGCGCGGCCCCGTCGCGCGCTGTCAGCCGCGCGGGGCCGGGGGCGACCTTGGCAGCGGCGCCCCGGAAGCGTTACCTGTAGTAGCTCAGGAGCCCGTTGCTCAGCACGAACCAGCGCCGCTGGTAGCCCTTGATGTAGTTGGTCCACTTGAAGAGCCAGCCCTCGCGGGCCGAGCCCGAGCCCCCGGCCGGCGGCGCAGACGCGGGCCCCGCCGCTGCCACCGCCCCCGCCCCCGCCCCGGGGCCCGCGCCGCCAGCGCCCGCGCCCGCCGCCGCCGTCCCCGCCGCGAGCCCCGCGCCCGGCCCCGCGTCCCCGCGCCCGCCGCCGCCCGCCAGCGGGGGCCCGGCGCCGCCTCCGCCCGGAGCCGCGAGGGCCGCGGGGCCCGGCGCCACCACTCCCCTCAGCTCGGCCGCCGCCATGAGCCGCCGCCGCCCGGAGACACAGGACCGGAACCGCCTGCGAGGGCCGCCGCCGCCGCCGCCTCCCGAAGCACCCCACACGGCTAGCGCCTCAGCCGCCGCCGCGCAGCGTCCCCGCCCCGCCGGCTGCCGCGGGGGAGGGCTCGGCCTCGGGGAAGGAGCACGCCGATTGGCGCGGCCAAGTGTCACTTGCGGAGGGCGTCGCGGACATTGGTGTTTCTCTCGGGCCTGTCAACCTCTTCCGCCCAGTGAGAGCCCGAGGTGGGGCGCGCCCGCCAGTCCCGCCGCGGATTGGTCCAGATGACGGCCAATCAGACCCTGCTACAACCTCATTGGTTCTTTTCTGAAGTCTCTTCGCTCTCCGGGAGGACGGACGAATGCAGAGAGCCTGGACTATTTGATCGTCGATTGGCTCGTGTTTCCGCCACTTATTTCCGTGTCTGCTTCAGTCACTGCCACGTCACCCCCGCCCATCACTCTTTTCGGCGTCCTCTTCCGCCCTTCGGGATTGGTGTTTGATATCAGCGGCTCAACCTTTTGTACCATTCACTGAACGCGCTGAAGCAAAAGGGGAGGAATTTCGTCTTCACACCCTCATTTTCAGTTTTTATTGGTTAGCATCTACGTCACTTACACTTCGACGGAGAGGAGGGGCGGTGATTGCAGATGATTAGTTCCAGGAATTGTCTGTGAAAGCGGGACCTGGCAGTACTGACCAATGAGAGAGACCTAAGGAGAGAGGGGCAGGCAGGATAACCAATGAAATTAAGGAACAGCATTTGGAGGCGTGCCCACCTGCTTCCGGCTTTGAGGAAATTGATGGGAGGCGGAAGCTGGGCGTCACTTCCGAGGCGTTATTCCGTGTCAGGCTGATGTTGAATTCCTTTTCTGAATTAAGAACTTCAGAGTGTTTTGTTAGGAAGAGTTGGCCGGGCAGAGTGACCCTTGGCAATCAGGCCCCTCCCTGTAGGACGCCCCCTCTTTTCACCCACAGTTGGGGATCCCTCTTCCTGGGGATCCCAGAGCGCCCGCAGCGGCTCCTGGATGTTCGGTCCCCTAATTCCCTTCCCTGGCTTGCTCTTTGTCGCCCCACATCCCTCATATCTCGATTCCAGACTGTACCAAGGCTCTGTTCTGCCCTACACATTGCTGACCTAGCTTGAGGGGTAGACTTCGCGAGGACCTGTGTCTCTTCCAGCCCTGAAGGCCTTTGTTGGTTTTAGCATCATAGACGCACATTTACAAGCTTTAGACAGGAAATCGTTATTTTTCAATTGGCTTTATCTACACGCAGTGAAATAAATCACAAATTCGGTAACTGGTGTAACATTTAGACGTTGTAAACTGTTATTACAAATACAGCCAAAAGCGTGGTTCTTTGAGAACTCAGCACCTGTTTGTTTTGCCAGTTTGAAGAGGCGATAGAGTAGCTTTTAGACACTTTAAAACAAGTAGATTTTTCGCGGGGAGTGGAGAAAAACATGAAATAAAGAAAAATATCCTGTTTTAGAAAGTGGTTTCAAATGGAGAGAAAAATTTATTGAATTCTGAAGAAAGAATTCTCCACATCTTCAGTATGATGTAAGTTAATTGAGATTAATTCTTTTTCAAAGGGAAGTAAAGTTAACCCATTTATGCTTAAGTCGTGTCTTTGTTATTTATTGGCTCTATGACTTTGGAAAAGTCATTTAAGCCCTCCAAGTCTAAAAGGAATAAAACTGTACGAGGATGCTCTTGTGATTAAGTGCACATCCATGCATAGATTCTTTTTAAAAATAGGGATCAACTATAACAATATGGGTTCTGTTGCCAAATGTCCCTCAGGTCATTTACCAATCACAAAGGAAAAAGACATACTGTACTTTTAATTCGGGTAAATCTGGCTGTCTCCACCTTAACCTATTTATCTGCCTTTGTATCACTAACCCCGAGACAGTCAATATTTTTATTAGGTCCCTGGTGTGCTCTAGCATGCAATACACATTATCAGTTAGTAAAGTTTCCTTGCCAAAAATGTTGAAGCTGAGTCTAATCAAGCCTTTAGATCTAATCTAAAGGAGAAGCCAATTAAAGATGACCCTAAGGGAGACAACCAGTTAAATCGAGAATGTGAAGGGTTCCCTAAGACAACTGTTTCATAGAAGACCTGTGAGGGAGGGTTAGCCCCTCAAGTGGACCAAGGAAAATCAACATAAAAAGGGGTCGGGGTGCCTGTGCTAAGTTAAAAAAAAAACAAACTTTAAGACAGTCAAATGCTTGATTGGATTCTTCTGTAAAAACAGCCTTTTAGACATTTTTGGGACTGACGGAATTTTAAAATGGACCTGTGTCAGATGTTATTAGGCAATGCTCTGTTCAGTAATGGTATGATAGATACGAAGGAAAACATAAAATGTAGGAGAACGTGCCAAAGTATTTAGGAGTGAAAAATCATATTGTTTGTAGTTTCCTTTGAAATGAGTCAACAAAAAAGAAAGAAAAAGAAAGGAACAAAATCAACCAAAATTAGTGATACATACTTCGAAACGCACATACGCACATCTACCTACCCATCTGTTAAACAAATGTGACAAAATGATAATTGTTGAATCTAGGTGGCAATTATAGGAGTGTTTATTGTACTACTATTTCCACTTTTATTGTACAGTTTAATTTTTTTTTTGAAGGATCACTTGGGTTGTTAGCAACACTGCCTCTGGCCTACAGACCAAAATTCTTTTTGTTTTTTGTTCTTTTTGAGACAGAGTCTCACTCTGTAGTTCAGGCTGGCTCTGAAATCTCTATGTACCCTAGGCTGGCCTCAAGCTCATGGCGATCCTCCTGCCTCAGCCTCCTGAGTGCTGGGCTTACAAGCATGCACCATCCTGGCGAGACCAGACCAGAATTCCTAGCCTGGCAAATGAGGTCCATGACCGTCTGGTATCACATCTGTTTTCCAACCTTCTCTCTTTCTCCTTTTCTTGATGTACTCCATGCTCCCATTGGATTGATCCGCACACATCTTTCTCCACATTTGTCCTCCTTCCTCAGACTGGTGACTCTGTATAGCCTTTCCTCCATTGAGTGCCCAGGCTAATTCTACCCTTTCGAAGAGTGTCCTGATTTCCGTGGCTATAAATAATGTCCCTTGGGCCAGGGATATAGCTCAGTGGAGCAAAGATGACACATTCCAGATACATTTTGGAGAGGAAATTGATCACACTGGGCCCAGGACAGTGAGTCCGTCCATGCTTAACGTTAATGTGAAAAGTAATTACAACTTTCGGAAACTGGCATTTGATTTTCTTATGAAGTCATCGTTCTCATCCCTATATCCAGTCAGTAACCAAAACTGAGCCTGGCAAGCGTGAGGTCATGAGTTCATTTCCCCGTACCCCCCCAAAAAATAAAGAAAGAAAGAAGAATGTCTCTTTCTCAGGACTTACAGAGTTCCTTTGATGTTAACTCCCTTACAAACATTTACATTCAGTCCTTTCTCTCCTACCAGAGGGTGAATTTCCTCCACGGCGTGATTCATATCTGCTTCATCTATAGATCACCACAGCCTAGTACAGCCACCTATTTTTTTTTTATGTGGGTACCGGCAGTCGAATTCAGGACCTCGTGCTTGCAAGCAGGCGCTTGTGCCGCTGAGCGATCACTGGCCCTTTTTTTTTCCTTTGTGTGGGTATCGGGAGTCGAACTCAGGATCTCGCGCTTGCCAGGCAGGCACTTATGCCGCTGAGCTATCTCACTGGCCCCACAGCTACCTATTTAACAATATTTATGGCTGGGCGTGGTGGCGCTCACCTGTAATCCCAGCACTCAGGAGGCTGAGGCAGGAGGATTGCCATGAGTTGGAGGCCAGCCTGGGCTACATAGTGAGACCCTGTCTCAACCAAACTGAACCAAACCAAACCAAGCCACCAATATTCATTGCACAGCTCTTCATCTCCAGCCTGAGCCTCTACTTGGGACACAGTAGTGAATGTACAGAGAGACTTTGGCTGTGCCTGGAACACAGGCTCTTAGGGACAGGCAGGTATTAAACAGGAAACATACAAGTGAAAATATACAGTGTTTGTACAGAGGAAATATGTCCAGTAACTGTATACATATGCGCAGTAATGTGGAGGGGAAAAGAAAAAACAGGTGTAACCTGTCTCAGACAAGGATGAACTCTCTTCGAGCGATGACCCGGGCCGGGGGAGGAGACAGGCACAGAGGTGGACACGGAAGGCCTGGACATGTCTGACCAGAAAGGGCCGCAGAGCCTCCTTTGAGTTTGCCTACAGGAAGTAATTAAGTAATTAAGTGACCCTAACTTTTGTTTAAAATAATGGTTCGGAGTCAGCGGAGTGGGGAGAGGCAGCAATCGGGAGGAATACCGGTAAATTGATTAAATGTGGTGGCAACAGGCAGGGAGCAAAGTTGACGCATTCCAGATGCATTTTGGAGAGGAAATTGATCGCACTGGGCCCAGGACAGTGAGTCCGTCCCTGCTTAATGTTAATGTGAGAAGTAATTACAACTTTCGGAAACTGGCGTTTGATTTTTTACAGAGTCATCGTTCTCATCCCTATATCCAGTCAGTAACCAAAACTGAGCTGTACCCCCTCGTCTTTTAGGTACTCCCACTTCTGGGGTGGTACCAGGGATTGAACCCAGGGCCTCACATATACTGGGCAAGTGCTTTACCCTGAGATATGTCCACAGCCCTTTTTAAATTTTATTTTGAGACAGGGTCTCACTAAGTGGCCCCAGCTAGCTGTTTTTTAAAATTAGAATGTTTGTGATGCAGGATGAATATATTCATGGTGGGCTATAGGGCAGACACGTATCACCTTGATACTTTTTACTTCCCGTCCCGGTCCTCTCCCCCTAATGTCCCCATCCCCAAACGCCCTTCCCCTCTCCACGAAGTTAGATTAACTTTTTTAGAGCAGTTCTAGATTCACAGAAAACCGAGCTGAAGGTACAGCCTACAAACCACGGCCTCCCTCCTCGCGTCACCCAGAGCGGCGCACTCGTTAGCGCTGATGAATCCTCTTCCAGGGCCGCGAAGGGGGAGGCACAGCTCCACCCGTACACCGCACAGGATGCAGATGTCGCACGAGGGCTCGGCAGGGCGAGGCAGCGCACGCCTGTGACCCCGGCATTCAGGAGGCCGAGGCAGGAGGATCACTGTGAGTTCAAGGCCAGCCTGGGCTACATAAGGGAGTTCAAGGGCAGCCTGAGCTATGCAGGGAGACCCTGCCTCAAAAAAAAATAAAAAATAAAAAAATTACGAAGATCAGTAGTAAAACCAGTGCCAACCAAGCACTCAACAGAAGAGAACATGACCAGTTCCCTACATCGCTCTCCCAGCCGCACTGCTCTGAACACTCCAAAGGTAACTGTCGCCGTCGATCTGTTTTGAGAAAAACGACTCGCGGGTCCCGTCGCGCTTTTCGGTGCTGGTCTCCGCGCTCGCAGACCCGGGCGAGCGGAGGCTCTCGGGGGTCCCCGCCCGAACTCCGGCCGAGGCCTGGCGGCCGGGCGGCGGCGCGAGCGCGGCCCTGCCCGCGGGGACTGCTCCCGGGGCTCCCGGGGCTCCCGGGCGGCCGGCTCCGGCCCACGCGCCCGCTCCCTGCGCGGTTTGCCTCGGGGTCCCGCGCTCCTCTAAAGGCGGGCGGCGGGGTCCGCCGCGCCGCTTTGCTGTAACCCCGCGCAGGGAGGAGAAGTCCGGCCGGGGCGACGTGGTCTCTCCGGCCCTCCGCTCCAGCGACAGCGACCTTTGGGGGCCACCGGACGCCGCGGTTTGTCCTCAGCGCCTCCTGGGTCCCCGCCACTCAGGCGGCTGCCGCGAGCTCGTCGCCCTCGAGGACGGACTCCCGCCCCCGCCGCGTCCCTGCGGGTTCTGAGCTCAGCGCTGGGCGCCAGCTCGGGTGACTTTGCATCTGTCACCTCCGTCCCCATGCACTGCGGGCCCACAGCACCTGACTTAGCATCAGACTGTCCCGACTCGGGTGGTTGTGATAAAATAAGTGACAGTGTATTTCGAAATGGGCCTTAGGAAACAAACAGACCTTGGTTAAATCAGGTCTGTTCTCTGAATAACCCCTTTAAGCAATTTTTTTTTTTTTTTTTTTTTTTTTTTTTTTTTTTTTTGAGACAGGTCTCTCTATGTTCTAGGCTGGCCTCAAACTGTGGAGCCCAAGCTGTCTTCAAACTTGTTACCCTCCTGCCTCCCAGAATGGTGGCATTACAGGCACGCACCACCACAACCAGTTTAAGCTCTGTTTTTTTGTTTTGTTTTGTTTTTTTGAGACAGGGTCTCACTATGTAGCTCAGGCTGGCCTCAAACTCACAGCGATCCTCCTACCTCAGCCTCCCAAGTGCACCATCATGCCGGTTTAAACTCTGTTTCTTATAGCATAACTATCTCATCACCATATATTTGTTGATGGCCTTCCAAGTGTTGACCCTGTGCTGGGTTTTGGGGAACAGGTATGACAAAACAGCTTCTGCATTTGGGGGCTCAAGTATTAGTATAGTGAATTAACGAGAGAACAGATCCCCTGAGACTGAATATATCTAATATAAAAAAAGCATTTCAAAACACTGGAGGCTGGCACGGTGGTGTGCATCTTGTAATCTCAGTTACTTGGGAGGCTGAGGCAGGAGGATTGCAAGTTCAAGAACACCTTGGGCAACTTCGGAAGACCTTGTCTCAAAATAAATTACAAATGCCTAGGGATGGAACTCGGCGCTAGAGTCCTTGCTTAGCATTCATTCATGAGGCCCTGGGTTCAACTCTCATACTGTAAAAACAAAACAACAGCAAAATACCACCCTGGGAAGGAGGAAGAGTGGAAGGAAGGAGCTGCCGCTGCTTTGAAAATGTTTAAACAAGAGTGGTCCAGATGCTGCCAACTGCACGGGGATGCCGACTGCCGTGCTGCAGTTGGTCCCATAACTGACAACCAGGACTGCCACATTTTGATATTCTTGAGAGGCAACTGCTTCATTCGCCTGCTAAAAGTGGAGAAATTAAAATGTGATCAGACGAGATTGCAGAAGTGACGTTTAAAGGCTTGAAGCTCTTTCAGCTGCTCCGACATGAAGCATGGGTCTTGAAACAGGAGACTTAAAAAAATTTTTTTTAATTAATGAAGTTTATTGGTATATTTTAGGTATACACAATGATCACATTCATCATAGGGAATTTGTACCTGTACATGATTTATCTTGATTCTTTTCCCCATTCCCTTCCCCGCCCTTTAACCCCTCTTCCCCTCATTTACAAAGCTCTGTTTCTATTTTTTCCTTCATTTCTCTCTCTCTTTTTTTTTCTTTTTCTTTTCCTTCTCTTGGGAACAAGAGACATCTTACTCAGGACACTAGATATGGAGCTTAAACTTCAAGGTTTGAAGACCAGTTTTAGCCTTTCCCGGCTGGGGGCCTGGCTGATCAGTTTTGGAACTAACTACAGGGCCTATCCTTTTTCAGGTCAGAGAGAGATCAAAACAGAAAATGGGGGAATGTTCTTGGCACACTATAAAATAGCTATGAAAATATTTGTGAGGTGATAGTGTAGGTTACCTTTGTTCACTGTGGTATGAACAATGACAACTGAGAAAAGTATCTGAAGGTTGAACCCTATTAACTGGGGAGAAGTTAAGTAAATTACGGCACAGTGGCACACAGTGGAACCCTGTAGAACCCTAACAAAGAACAGGGTTGCTCTCTCTATACTGATGGATAAGTCCATGATGTAGTAAGAAAAAATCTGTAATTCATTGTGTACTTGTGCATGGAACCACCTTGGAGGACAATGCACTACATTGTTAGCAGTGGTTTTTCTGAGGCGTGGAACATGAGGTACTTTCCCTTTGTCAGTTTCTCATTCTTTTTTTTTTTTTTTGTGGGTACCGGGTGTCGAACTCAGGACCTCACGGGCCAGCAGGCGCCCGTGCCACTGAGCAGTATCACTGGCCCTTTTTTTCATATGTGGGTACCGGGAGTTGAACTCAGGACCTTGCACTTGCCAGGCAGGTGCTTATGCCACTGAGCCATCTCACCAGCCCTCTCATTCTTTAGATTGGTACATTTAAGACATTTGATATTCACACCTGGCAAAGTACGCCCAGAAATGATTTCCTAGCTCCTTTCTAGGTATTTTCCAGATCTTGGCTGATGCAGCTTTGGAGAAGAAATTTGCTCAACGGGAAGTTGGAAAGTCGTGCTGAATGAAGCACGAGCTCCTTTGCACAGCCTTGATTTGCTAAACAGAGAGCCCACAGAGGCTGCGAGGGGACCTGCAATCTATTCACAACACTGCCTCTAACACAAGGTCAGATAATGCTGTTACAGGTGATTTTTGACACTGAATCCTCAAAGACTATGGTTTCTGATAAGCCCACATACTGATTTCTTAGCGATCACGATATTAATTTACTCAAGCACAGCTGGGAGGAGGAAATGCCTAGGACTCCCTTCCACCTCCCCGCTTCTGCCTCCAGCCCAATGGACTTCACTGCACCCCCAAAGCAGAATTCAGCATTTGTCTTGGACTTCCCGATCTTTAACAGGGCAACTTTGGTGTTGCAAGTTATGGTTTAGAAAAACGCAATTTAGTGTCACTGTGAACACTCACGGGGTGGGAGACAGAGCTGGGACCCATTTGCTCTGAGCTGGCAGCTGTCTCAGGGTTGGCGACAGCACTGCCGCACCTGAGGAGGGGTCCGGATCCCCAGCACCTTCTGCCGCCACGGCCAAGCGCTGAATTCCTGGCGTCTCCAAGCGGATCTCCTACCCGGAGACAGATGCTATTTTTCGCAGTTTTTAGATCATAACCACCTTCTATGGTTAGAATACACGCCCCACCGAGCACAAATTTGGAAAATACGGAAAGGAGCAAGCACCTACACACAGAACTCCACAACCCCTCCCCTGAAGCCTTCTCCTGCTACCTGGGCCTCAATTCTTTTCCTCCACAGATCGTCAGCATACATATGCAATCTTATTTTTTTTTTAAACTTAACATACTCTTAGTACTTTCCTATGTAACTAAACTCTTCAACGAATTTTTTCTTTTAAATATTTTTTCTAAGAACACAAAGTATTTTCTCAGTAGAAAACTTGGAAAGTACTGAAAAGCAAAAGTATTCCCAAAAATCCCAACCCCTAGAGAGACATCTGTAACTTTTAAGAATGTGTTCCAATATTCTCTTCCTCACCACATAGGCATTTTTCTTTTAAAAGGTGGATTCAAAGTGTATAGATGTGCTTCTCGTGATTAAATGTTCTAATTATCACGCCACCTAGACCATCAGCTTATTATGATGTTGAACATTTACATCATTTATAGTTTTTCTATTATAAAGCTGCAGTGCTCTTTAAACAAAAATTTTGTTTTTGAAATAGGGTCTTGCATCTATGGCCATGCTACCCTGAACATACCCCATCTCATCTGAAATAGGTCTTGCTAAATGACACAGGCAGGCCTTGAACTTGCAATCCTCCTGCCTCGACCTCCCAAGTAGCTGGGATTATAGGTATGAAACATCAGGCCAGGCTGTCACAAATATCTTTGCTTTGTAATGTCTGTTTAGATTTCTAAAGCCAAATTAATTGGTCAAAGGCCATGGGAAGTTCTTTCCATTGCCAAAGAACTTTTTAGAAAAGTAAATTTATTCTCATCAGTGAGTGGCAGCCCCAAATTCTTACTAGCATTGCTTTAAAATAATTTGATAAGTTAAAAAGACACTGGTGAGAGGTAGAAGTGAACTTAATAGTATTCATTTAGATTCATTTTGTGAACTGTTAACACGTCTTCCATTTTAATTACCTATGAGGTTTACTGTCACCTGTCACATACCAAGATCGTCTACTTCTTACAGGAGACTGCACAGTTGACGTCAGTTCTTAACTATGCCAACTGCTGTAAACTATTGTAACCAACACCCAGTGTGATTATTTTTGACTTATATTTAGCAGGGAACTACTGCCCTTCTTTGTTACTAAGTCTTAAAAAATGATTTGAAAGCACCTAGAGCAAGAGCTAGTAAATCTGCATGACTGAAATCAGCTGGTGTCATGTCAACTCATGCAGAAGTACTCGTTTTCTGAACCCAGGAACTTCACACCAAGCTACATCTCCAGCCCCTACTGAGTCGGGGTCTTGCTAAATTGCCAGGGCTGGGCTCAAACTTGCAATCCTCCTGCTTCAGCTTCCCGAGGGCTGGGATCACAGATATGCCCAGCTGAGAATGTCTTACCCCTCAGCAAGTATCCTGTGGAGTGCCCTGCTCTGTGGCCTGCTAGCTGTCACCTTGGGCCAGCTCTTTAAAGCCCGTCTCTCCATCAGGGAGACAATATGCATTATACAAACAGTACCCAGTGTTACAAGAACTCTCGTCCCGATTTTGTCTCTCTACTCATTGGCTTAGTCTTTTACCTTGTGCATTTATAAAAAGCATCTGAAATATACCACAAAAAAAAGCAAGGCATCAGGGAGTAACATCCCTACCAGTCCAGGCCCAGCATCAAGAGGTTTGTATCTGGCCACGCTAGGCACACAAAGAAAGCCAGCTCAGAAATAACAAGAACATACAAACACAGGCACACACTTCCTTCAATTATACAATTTTTTATTTACAATACCCTATAAAAATGTAAATTTAGAAACCTTTATTTTCATTAATTAGAACCAAACAAGATAAAGCACAGTAAGGAAAAAATAACATCAAGTATTTACTTGATCAGTTGTGGGGGAAGGGAGAGGCGCGGAGTAGGAGTCAGTAGCTGACGGCAGGGGACACAAGGTGACAGCCCAGGGACGCTGGTGGAGCTGGGCCACGAGTGGGCTGAGACTGGGGGAGGACACCTCGCCGGTCTAACGGAGGGTTTACTGTTGTATGGTACAGGGACGTGCAAAACGGTCACTCCTGAAACAGGGCAGCCCGACCCGACTACATTCGAAAGGCGAGGGCAGCAGGATGGAGGTCAGAACGGCTGTGGGAAGTGAATCTGGGTCTCGATTTCTCTAGGATGGTGGCCGGCAGGGATCCGAGCCCCCGTCATCGCTGCTGCATGGGAGGAGGACGAGTGACAGGCATAGCCGCTGCTCCTGCTGAGATCGCACCCAGAGCCTGATGCTCGGAATGGGCACAGCAGGCCAGGGTGGTGTCCCTGGTAACCGAGCGCAGACGGGGTGGAGCGGCAGGAGCACGGCTGCAGCAGTCACCGTGGGAGGACAGCATGGTGCACAGGGCTCCGCCGCCGAGTGGGCTCTGAGGACCACCCGGAGGGGACAGACTTGAGGCCGCTGTCGCTGGAGCACGAAAAGGCTTAACCGAGTGCTGCTTCTGCTCAGGGCAGAAACGAAGGACACAGGCAGGAGGAGGAACGTCTTGGCCCAGAGCTGGGCAGCAGCCAGGTAAGAATTCGGATTTCCTTCAAGGTACTGCATACCCTGTATTTATGCTAAAACGAGAAGTACCCGCCAAGGTAACGACAAGGCGGGGAGGGACCGACGGAGGGTGCAGCCGCTGGTTTGTGTTCAGAGGAGGTGCTGTCAGCTAAGTGTTTCAATCTAAAACTCATTCTTTAAGGGCCCTCTGGAAACCACGGAAGTGTACGCACAGGCGTGTCTTGAGTTCTCCTCCACTGGCTCTCCTAAAGTCAGCTTAATATGGGACAATGACAAAAGTCTTCAGCAGGGTGAGGGAAGGACTCCTTTGGCAGGCTGCGGTCTACTGTGCGCGGGACTAGTGTGGTGGGATAAAGAGAGGTAATATCTTTGTAGCTCTAGGGCAAAGAAAATGCAAAATTGTGAAGAACTGAGTAAAAGAAGGACATGCAGAAATGTAACACAGAGGATACAGGAGCGACCAGCAGGGGAACCACCCGGCCACACTTCCCGGAGCCGCAGGGAAGCCCCTGGCCTCGAGACAGCCCTGCCGTGGACTCGACCCTCACGTCTGCTGCGGGGGCAGGCTGCTGTCCCCCTCTCGGCGACACTCCCTCAGTGCTGGGGCAGTGCAGGCAGCAGCCAGGGGAGGTGAGGGCACAGCCGGTGCCTCTCATTGGATTCCCTGAACCAGCCTGAGGGCAGAGACACAAAGGAGACGTGTTTGTGCAAGTCAGCTGGGACAGTGGACAGTCCCGTCCATCAAAGTCACACCCTCATAAGAATGCCGGACACAAGACACCGGCGTCTCTGCTTGACCCTGCGTTGCTCCCGTGAGGGTGCAGGGCACCCAGCGCGCCGACAGCAGACCCCACGAGCGCCGGGCCTCTGCCTCCACACGCAGCCTGACCTCCCCCGCCGCGCCTCTACCGCGCCAACTCTGGTGAACGGGAAAATCTCCCGTCCGAACTTACTGCAGTTTTGTCTCCAGCAAGTTCAGTTTCTGCTGGTCAACGTAGCGAGAGAAAAGGGACACTAGGTTAGTGGGTATAGAGATGGGCTTGGCCAGGGCTGCTTGGGGAATCCGCAGAAGTTCTCTGGTGGCTATGAACATCGCCTCCGTCCTGACGGGGAAAGCAAAGCAACGGTGAGAAGAACAAACGCAACAGAACCGGCTCTGGGAAAAATGGCGACGGGAGAGAGGCAGCCATACTGACCACTGGTCACTCTGCGCGGGCTCAGAGCACTGCAGGTCTTCCCCTCGGCTCAGGAGGGTGAGGAGCAGCGAGAGGCCGAACTGCGGAGACAGAGGGAACACGGCTTAGTGCCCCTCCCTCCCCTCAGCTGCCAGGACGCTGGAGGACCTTGCCCTGAAGCCCGCAGACCTCGGACATCGCTGGGGAGCGGGGGGCTGAGGCCTCCGAGCTGGGGCCCCTCTGGGCTTCACCGCCGCCAGCTGCAGCGAAGGAAACAAAGTCGGCGCCCAGAGCCTCTCTCTGCCCTACCTGGAGGGGAAAACCGGACTCTTCCCCACCGTGGAGGATGGGGATGGCTTTGCTTTTCTCCTATAAGTACCAAATAGTTAAAAACAGAAAGTCAATAAAATGTTCACCGAAATAACATTAAATGAGAAAGACATTTAGAATAAAAGAAAAAGAGATGTTAAGAACTATAGGTAAGGGGCCGGTGAGATAGCTCAGCAGCATAAGTGCCTGCCTGGCAAGCGTGAGGTCCTGAGTTCGACTCCTGATACCCACATACAAAAAAAGGACCGATGATATCGCTCAGCGGCACGGGCGCCTGCTGGCGTGCGAGGTCCCGAGGTCGACTCCCGGTACCCCCCCACAGACACACAAAAAAGAACTATAGGAAATACACCAAGAAAGGCGAAAGAAAAAATCAGGTCAGGATGTAAAGAGAAAATTTCCTTAAAAAGGGATACTTGAATGGAGATGTAAAGGCTTATTAGAAGGACAGATTAATAGGAGCCTAAGAAATGAAAAAGGAGGGAGGATAAACAGATCCAAGCACCGTATCTACGATGATTAAAATTCAACAGCATGATGTGGAAACTGAAATACGTGAAAATTTGTTTCATTCAGTGGGCAGTAACAGCCGTCTAAAGGGGCACAGAATGAAAATATAAATAGGGGCAAGGAGCAAAGGGTTAAATGCATGTGATCACAATTCTACAGGAAACCGGCAATATTTTGGGATTCCAATCACCTTTCTGAGTTTACCTTCCTCAGGATAACCCTGCCTTTCCACAAAACTGCCCTTCATGAAAGAAAAATCAGCATCGATGCAATTAGAAAAGGTAAAATTACAACAGACACCGCCAAAATTCAGAGGATTGTAGGCAACTATTTTGAAAACCTGTATTCCAACAAACTGGAGAACCTAGAAGAAATGGAAATTCCTAGATGCATATGAATTATCAAAATTGAACCTCAATAGATGACTATAATAAACAATGAAAAAGGGCAGTAATAAAAACCTTACCAACTAAGAAAAGCCCCAGACCTGATGGAATTTCTACCAGAACTTCGGGGAATACCTAGTACCAATACTCCTCAAACTCTTCCATGGAACTGAAAGGGACGGGACACTGTCAAACTCATTCTGGAAGCTAGCATCACCCTGGTACCACAAACCAGACAAGATTTAACAAAAAAGAAAACTACAGGTCAATCTCTTGAATGAATATACATGCAAAAATCGTCAACGAGATAATAACAAACAGAAATCAGCAAATCATACAAAAGATCATCATAACCAAGCTGGCTTCACCATAGGAATGCAAGGATGGTTTCATACATAAATTAATAAACATAATAAATTACATGGAAGTGAAAGACCTCTATAATGAATACAATAAAACGTGGGGAAAAGGAAAAGACAAGATGACATCAGAAAATGGAAAGATATCCTCCTTACTTGGATAGGCAGAACCAATACAGTCGAAGTGGCCTTACCACCAAAAATGATACACAGATTTAATGCAATCCCAATCAAAAGACCAATAGTATTCTCCAAAGAAAGAACAGTCCTAAAACTTATATGGAACTAGAACAGGCCCAGAATAACAAAAGCCATCTTGGGCAACAAAAGCAAAACAGGAGGCATCACAATCCTGGATTTCAAGTTACGTTACAAACCTGCAGTGCTAAAAACAGCAAGGTTCTGGCACAAAAACAGACGTGCAGATCAATGGAATAAAATAGAGGATGCAGAAACAACCCCAGGCACACTCCACCATCTGCTCATTGACAATGGGGCCAAAAACAGATGCTGGACAAAAGACAGCCTCTTTAACAAATGGTGCTGGGAAAACTGCTTATCCACATGCAGAAAAATGAATCTAGACCTGAATCTCTTACCTGCCAATAAAACAAAACCAAAATGGATCAAAGACCTAAATATAAAAATAAAAACCCTGAATCTGCTGGAAGATAAAGTAGGTGAAACTCTGGAAGACATAGGTGCAGGCGAGGCCTCCCTGAACAGAACCCCACCTGTACCGTGTCTGAATGGCAGTCATCAAGCGGAACTGCGGAAGTTAAAAAGCTTCTGGGCAGCACAGGAAACACCCCACAAACTGAAGAGACACAGAAGGGGAAAATTTCTGCCAGTTACTCACTGGATAGAGGTCTAGTATGGAGAACATATGAAGATCTCAAAGTTTAGACCCCGCCCCAAATGTAAGAGCCAATGAAAAAATGGGTAACTGAGATGAACGCTCATTTCTCAGAAGGACGACTGGCCAATAAATATGTACAAAGCGTCCACGTTTCTGGCCTTCAGAGACATGCAAATCAGAACACTGAGATTCCGTCTCACTCCATCAAGAAATCACAGCAACGGATACTGGCAAGGCTGCGGGAAAAGGCACCTTTTCACAGTCTCAGTGTTGGTGGAATGTAAACTAGTACAACCACTATGGAAATCAGCACGGAGACGTCTCAAAAAGCTACAACTAGAAATTCCATTTGACCCAGTTATTCCCTCTCTAGGTATCTTTTTTTTTTTGTACTGGGAATCAAACTCAGGACCTTGCACTTGCGAGGCAGGCACTGTGCCACTGAGCTGTATCCCCGGCCCCCGTCTAGGTATCTTCCTGAAAGAATTAAAGGGATCACATTACCGTGACATAGACATAATGTCTAAGGCGGCACAATTCTCAAGAACTAAATCATGGAAGCGGCCTATATGCCCACCAACAGATGAAAGGATAAAGAAAATGTATTCATACACAATGGAATACTACTCAGCCCTAAAGAACTTGAGGCATTTGTAGGAAAATGGATGTACCGTGAGACCACACTGCTGAATGAAATAAATCAAAAGTTAAATATTGCATGGTTTCTCTTATATGAGAAACCCAAAATATAAATAAAAAGCAAAGTAGAAGAAAGGAAGCAGAGAGGCAGACTTTGGGGAGATGGGAGAATGGGAGGAGAAGGGGAAGCAGCAAGGATGAAGCTGTGATGTGCAGGACAGATGTGTTTATTACGTGTCACGAACGTACTTTCACCTGTGATCTGCAGATTTAAACAAAGCGCCAGGCAATCTAATCCTGTCTGATCTCATGGTTTTCTACTGCCTTTGCCCAAATTAAAAGAAGATGCCACACCACTCAAGGCTCCAAACCCTGTCCCCAGGCATGTCACTTCAGGGCTGCTGTGGCACTGCGTTTTAGGCAAGTCGGGGTTTCCAGTGCCAAGCATGAGGAGGCCCCGAGGTGACACTTTCCCCTCTGTCCTGGACGGTGTGGCCCTCGGTGAGCGCCTACTGTGAGCCACCACAGCTACCACACCTCACCACTGCGCTCGGTCAACGCGGTGATGCCTGCACCGTCACTCCACATGACAGAGCAGGAAGCTGGCTCAGCAAAGCGAGAGAATCTATCCAGGATCATGCCGCCAGAGGAGGCGGGACAGGGCCGAAATCTAGTCTGGTAGTGACTCAGGTCTGCTCCTCCAGGACGCCTCGGATCTTTAACGTGACATGGACGAACAGGAGGCTGTGCTGCCACAGTCTCCCGAGACACCGCTGTCTGCCTGTCCAGCGGAATCGGCCCTGTGCTGCACTGCTAGGCCTGAACTAAAGCGAGTATGCAGCCGCCCACGCTGGGTGTGCTCCCGCGACAAGTCCTGCACCGACATGGACAAGTGGGAGAACTCCCAGTAAAGGCCCCCAAAAGAGCACACACGGCCACGCCACACCTTCCTGACTTCCACATCGCCCTTGTCCTGACGCGATCCCAAGGCTTAAAACCCCACAACCATCTTGGACTATGGGCGATCATGAATGTGCAAGCTGCTGCTAAGGATGGTGGAGGAGGAGAGCGGAAGCAGCCCGGACTGTTAGCCCGACATAAACATCAGGGATCTGTTTCATGTGAGACACGCAGGACCCTGCCGTGTCGAAACCCGTGTGGCAGGAGCTGAGCAGAACTCCTGACGGAAACAGAGAGGCCTTTTCACAGGCGAGCGCAGCCACGGCAGGCAGACAGGGCTTCCCTGTGACTCAGGTGCCTCCCGAGTCCGGGGCGCGCAGGGGCAGGGGCACCTTGTTCTGGAGCACAGCAGCGAGGTGAGGGTTGCAGGGCGCTGGTGCGGCTGCACTCTGAGGTAGGTTCATCAGCTGCTGCAGAAGGCTCGTGACAGTCACCGATGGAAGGTGATAGAGGAGGACAGAGAAGGGACTCAGTAAGCACGGCAGGACCTGCAGAAAAGAAAAGAGAGCGTTATACCCTACCAGCTGCTCCTTCCCTGCCTTCCATCAAGGGGCCTGGCCGGAAGGATGCTCAGCTGGACACTCAGCGCTCGCGGCAGCATCAAAGGAAGAAGGCCGAGTCCAGACAGTGTCTCAGCAGCAGATCCTAAGTATCTCCCGAGACCTTTGTCATCTCAGTTTGCACCGGAAGCACCATGACTCATGTGCACCGAGAGGGTGAACTCCCTTCTCAACGGCCAAGGCTCACCCGAAAACATCAGTATTTTAGCCCATTCCACAAATATTTAAATGCCTGTGACATGCCAGGCACTGCTGTAAACAGAGACCCCAGGGAGCTGAAGGGCAGCGGGGAAGAGCGGGGAAACCCGCAACTTCGACACACTGAAGCAGCAGTCTAAGGCTGAGCTCAGAATGCTACAGAAGTACTGAGACGGGTTCTCAGGCCTCACTGTATCTGGTTTCTGCTTTATAAAGTTCAGAGAAGAGATGCAGAAGTGACTAATAATTACTGGAGAAGCTCAGGAAGCAGAGCTGCACAGCTGGTGGCTCAAACCAGAACCCGAGAACGCTGGCTTCTAGCCTTTCGCCGTTTAGTCCTTTGTGTCACGCAGCCCAGACCAGAACGCTACAGTGCAGAGGTCCTGATGAAACCAGGTTGTACGACACACAGGAAACCAAGGGTGCTTCCAGGCCACTCAGTACCAATACTATAAAAAAAGTGACGTACAAGAGTGGAGACTAGATCACTTTTGGTGGTCTACTCTAAGTGAATGTGCTTTTCATAAGTTACTTGTAACAATATATAAAAGTACAAGGAACAGCTAATCCAACCATAACGACCAAATGACCAACGTTCCCCTGATCTCAGTATACCTATGCTCCTCTGCGGCAGGTAAGATTCATCCAGATGACTTTGGTCTGCATCTCTAACAAAATCGCTCACAATATTACGCCTAAGAAAATAAACAATAACTTCTTAGTATCCACTAATATCTACTCCAAATTCCAATTTCTCTAATTGTCTCAAATACATTTTTTAGCAGCTGATTTGTTCTAATCATGATTCGAACAAGATCCACCCTATCCATTTCGCTGATCACGCTTTAAAAACCCTAAGAGGTCTTTAGCCCTGTCTCCTCTTCCTATGCTGTTTATTTGTTGAAGAAACTGTGGGTCGGTCCTGGGTTTGATCTGGCCGACTACACCTCTGCGGCTTCTGTTTAGCAGGTGCTGCTGTCTGCTGCTACCTCCCCTTAACTGCTGTGAATTACATATCTGGTTGGTTTGGGGTTCAGTGGCAGAGAGGGGCGCGTGTAAACCTCACGGGCAGCGCTGTGTGCTTTCTACTGCACTCTGTCAGGAAGCACGCACTGCCTGGCTCACAGCACATCAGCCAGTGGGGTCGGGTGTCAGCCTGCTCCAACTGCCGTAAAATACCCTCCCCACTTCCTGCCCAGTGCTTTCAGTAGCCAGTAGTGACCGCTGTCTAGATTACTGTTGTATTAAGGCTTACGAAATGGTTATTTTCTATTTTTATTATCTGTTTCCATTTATTAGCCGAAATTCTTCTATCAAGAACTTTGTATTGCCAACTATCGGTTACCATGACATCTGCTTATAATAGAAAGGCAGGATAAAAGCTTGACCCTTTTCTTTTATTTACCGGTTTTCAGGATGAGTTGACGGCTTAGCAATCTCAAAGGTGATCCACATTTTTGATATCATTATGAACTCATAAAACTGAATATATTTACTTCAGTCCACTACTGTGATTTTTATTTCTGAAGTAAATTATCCTATTTTTGGTTAACAGGAGCCTGGTCAGATTAAACAACTTTTGTTTGTGCATCCCCAGGATCCTAGTAATCTATTGCTTTACTTGCTTGCTTTTTTTTTTTCATTTGTTTTTTGAGACAGGGTCTTGCTTTGTAGTTCAGGCTGGCCTTGAACTTGCAGTGATCCTCCTACCTCAGCCACCCGAGTGCGTGTTGGGATTACAGGCATGTACTACCATGCCCAGCTACTTTTCTTGCTTTTGACACAAGATATCCCAGGGTTATCCTGTTACCTTTCAGCTGGAACTTCCAGAAAATAGTTTTCAGAGACACATTCTACTTTCTTTAATGCACAAAGGTTAAAAACTCGGCCTCTACATTTAACCATGTTTTGCTCACTAGTAGATAAGCTCCAGTAAGGCAGGCACTTTTGTGTTCCTAGCTTTTAACACCTAGAAAAAGGTGCTGAATTTCTAAGTTGTAAACTAATGCCTGGTGCTAAAGTACTGTATTCAATACATATCTGCTCTAGAATTGCTGTAACTTTTCAATCTGGTCTTCTGTTTTCTAGGATAAACCTCAATCTGTTAAATTTTCCTTTGACCCATTTTTCATTCTTGGAATCTTTTAAAAATGTACTTGTCTCATCCCACTCCCATTTTCTAATGATGAGGCCTAAACTTATCTATTTTTCTACATACTGAAATTTCAAGGGTCATAAAAATTTTTTTTTGAGGGTCTACAGAAGGAATAATTTCCAACTCTTTCACGGTATATCTGTTATTAGGAATCCTGGCATCTTGGTTTTCTCTGAACTGATTACCCAGGTAGTTATTACTCAACTTGCAGTGGACAATAATATATTCACTCACATGTATTTTATTATTCTCAATCTCTCACTTAATATTTATCCTTTCCCCTACCTTTATCAATTTCTTCTTTTGAACTTCCTAAGAGTATTGTAAAATTTGCTAATTTTTCAAGAGGTGTGATGGGGATAAGCAGAGAGAAATTCTAATCCAAGAGAAATTCATAAACTTGATGACAGTCATATTTCAAATGTCAGACTAGTTTAAATCATAAAATTATTTAACACTGGTCTGACTCTTGTGGACAACGCAGACTACTCAGGCTACAGGCTAATGTTAAAACTGCTGACAAAGGCCCAGTGAATGATGCTTTATACCCACAAAGGAAGCAAGACAAGTGCCCGATTCAGCTGCAGACCTTGTTAGGAATACCAAGCCCTGATTCATCTTCTCTACACTCTGATTCAGCGTTTTGGGGGTGGGCCAAGCTGTTTCACTTCCCAAGCGATTCTCGTAGCAGGTTACATCTCCACAACTGTGTCAAGCAAGCTGGAACTGTTCATTTCCTTATGTTTAGGGACACAGTCTACTCGATGAGAAATGGGACTAAAATACAGTCCTGGAGTATTAAGGTTTTGGCTTTAGTCACATTCTACGGCCAGACGAAAGGGAGGAGAAGTAGTAGTTTGGATTCCTGAAATCTTATCAGTTATGGAGAAACCTGTGAGGAAAGACGTCCCCCACGGTGATCACCTCATCCTGTGTGTCCTTCTTGATAAGGAAAGGGAGGTTCCTCGCAGTGGTCATGAGGATGTCAGCCGCCTGCTCTGTGGAGAGGAAAGGGAGAATGCGGGCAACCATTCTCTTCCCTTTTCGGATGCACATGATCTGAACAAAGTGGTCGTCACTCAGCCTGCAAGGGAACAAAAATACGAACTTAGGTCAACAAGAGCCACGGGAGCCCTCGTCTTCTCCCCGGCAGAGGCTGCCGAATAGACGCGCCGCGCTCCGCTCCACACTACTGTGACCTGGACTCCAGGAGGGGAGAACGACTTCTCCAGCGCTAGCCAAAGAGTGAGGAGTCAAATCTCAAGTTTCACAAATGTAGATGACCATCATTTCCCAAATCATGTACTAACCACACTTGGTCCAACTACATGCATAATTTCCATGATTAACTTTTAAGTAACCTATAAAGATATTACATGGTTAATAGAATAATATTTGAAAATATATAAGCAAAATAAGATACAAACATTCATAATCTGACCTGAGAGTTAATTTTAGAAGTGTTAATATTTTGAAGAGCTTTTTTGCTGTGTAATACATATTTCTCTCTTTTTTTTATGTGGGTACCGGGAGTCGAACTCAGGACCTTGCGCTTGCCAGGCAGGCACTTATGCCGCTGAGCCATATCACTGGCCCCATATTTTCTTTCTTAGAACAGCGGGCCCACAAAGTTCTCATGGCTTTGTAACTCGATGTTGTTTTCACTTATTGTAAAGACCACTGTGTCAACACACGCACATCAATGCATTTAAAAGGCTGCACACCATGTCAACCTGTGCAGAGGCAGCGTTCACCCCCCGCGGGCCTGCGCTGCAGAGCACGAGCTGAAAGGAAAGTGCTTGTTATTATGCTCTGTTTTCATGTCCTGGCTTGGAAGAATCAACAGTTCTCATGACAAGGTAAAGGAAAAGGGACTTCTTAGGCAAAGTAGTCCTCTTGTATTCATAGAATATTTGGGATTTATAGAACATTTACCATCAGCAGGATTCTGTTCCAAATAATGGGTGGGAGAGAAACAATATATAAACACACACAAAGTTAAAGGGCATAGTCTCCAGTGGGACATCGACTGGTTTCCACGACACACATATTCTATGGAAATCCCAAGGACACAGAAAAGTTTAGAGTCCCTGTCTTAGTAGGAAAGCAAATACATAAAGATTACAAGGTTGAGGGCCAGTCGTGGTGGTGCATGCCTATAATCCCAGCACTTGGGAGGCTGAGGCAGGAGGATCGCCGTAAGTTCGAGGCCAGTCTAAACTACAAAGCAAGACCCTGTCTCAAAAAACAACGACGACAACAGAAGAAGATTACGAGGTTGAAGATAATCATAAGCCAGATACAACCTAAGGGCCCCCGAACAAACCAAACAACATTCCCTAATGAACCTCTGGCACCCAGCACGATCCCTAGAACCTCTGGCACCCAGCACGACCCCTAGTAGATACTGTATTTGTTGAATAAATTCAGGATAAAGGGTTTTTTTCTCCCTCTGGCTGGGAAGGATTGTGAAACACTTTATATGAAATGGGTTTGAGTTGGGCCAAAAAGATACATTGTGAGCTGAGAGAAAGCAGGGAAAGGCAGGAAGGGTAAACTCAGTTTGGCAGAGGAAGTCAGTAAGGATGTGTGTGTGCATGTGTGTGTGCGTGTGTGTTGCTCACGCGCGCAGCTCACCTGTCTTGGCCGGGCAGCTTGCCCCGCAGGTTGTCGTACATGCCACAGATTTTGTGCTTTCTTTCGTCCACCAGGGCAGGCCGCTCCTCTTCCAGGCTCAGGAGGGAGCGCCTTTCGTAATCCTCCACATCCAGGAGTAAACTGTAGGTCTAAGGAGAAAAGGAGAGATGAAGCGGGCCACAGCAGCCAGGTCAGGCGTGCAGGGTGCAGAGACCACCTCGCGGTGCAGAACTGCTACGGACTCAAGAGTGAAAACCCACAGCGAGCTTGAACAGAGAAAAAATTGCTCCTTAAAATGCAGAAAAACATGAAGCAACTTATGCAATTCTTCACACACAATTCTTTGTCCGTCCCTGACTTAATCTAGCAGCTAGACAGTGAAATAATTACTTTCTAAATTGTTCTGCGGCAATGCCAGCACCATCATGATAACATTCTGCATTACTGCCACACGGATACCTCGTGCCTATGAAATGTAGAGCTAACTTTGCCATGGGTGCCAGCACTCTGCAGGCACTCACTGGGTAGTCACTGCCCCTCATGAGAAAAACGTTATCAACATCTCCATTTTTACAGAGAGAGAAACTGAGGACAGCACAGGAGCCAGCCTCCCATCCCTTAAGTTAGGCCTTGTGGTGTGTGGCTGGCTGAGGCAGGAGGATCTCAAGTTCAAGACCAGCCTGGGCACCTCAGCAAGACCCTGCCTCCAAAGAAAAACTGGGTTGGGGATGTGGCTTGGGGCAAAGGCAAGCAAGCAAGCAAGAAGGCAAAATAAAACCACCACTCACCCCAAGTCACAGATCCACTTAGAAATAATAAAGATATGATTTGTAGTCTGGAGTTCTGGTGTTCTAATCCACTATATTCTATGGTTTCCAATGTGGTATTTACATTTTATAAAGCAACTGCCAAGCTGGACATGGTGGAAAGCATCTGCAATCCCAGCAATGGGGAGGCTGAGGCAAGAGGACTTAGTCGCCTTGAGTTCGAGGCCAGCCTAGGCTACACAGTGAGTTCAAGGTCAACCTGAACTACATAGTGAGACCCTGTCTAAAAAAAAAACCCTGCAAAAACAAACGAAAAACCCTCTCACAAAAAAACAGAAAAGGGGGCCGGTGAGATGGCTCAGCGGCTTAAGCGCCTGCCCGGCAAGCGCAAGGGCCCGAGTTCAACTCCCGGATCCCACATATGAAAAAGGGGCCGGTGATATCGCTCAGCGGCACGGGCGCCTGCTGGCACGCGAGGTCCTGAGGTCGACCCCCCGGCACCCACAAAAAAAAAAAAAAAAGAATATTTTGGGGGCCGGTGAGATGGCTCAGTGGTGTAAGCGCCTGCCTTGCAAGCGCAAGGGCCCGAGTTCAACTCCCGGATCCCACATATGAAAAAGGGGCCGGTGATATCGCTCAGCGGCACGGGCGCCTGCTGGTGCGCGAGGTCCTGAGGTCGACCCCCCGGTACCCACCAAAAAAAAAAAAAAAAAACAGAAAAGGGCCGGTGAGATGGCTCAGCGGCATAAGTGCCTGCCCAGCAAGTGCAAGGTCCTGAGTTCGACTCCCAGTACCCATATACGAAAAAAAAGGGGCCGGTGATATCGCTCAGCCACACGGGTGCCTGCTGGCACGCGAGGTCCTGAGGTCGACCCCCGGTACCCACAAAAAAAAAAAAAAAAAAAGTAAAAAACAGAAAAACCAAACCAACTGGCAAATGTGTGTGTATACATGTGCATGTGTATTACCTTTTCCTCTGCCAGGAATGTCGAGTACATATCTGCGAATTCACTTGACTCAATTATCAATAGGCAAAACAATGTAATTTTTATTTCCATTTTACCAAGCTTAGAAAGCTGACCTTTCTCAAAATACTCAGCTATTAATTGGAACGAGTTTGAACAAAACCCCCACATTTCCAACTTGAACCGTAGTGTCCTTTCCGTGATGCCACAGGCAAGCTACACCACCAGCCTTTCTGGTATACAACAGGCTTGTAACAAGAATCTGTTTTTTTTTTTTTTTTGTGGGTACCGGGGGGGTCGACCTCAGGACCTCGCACGCCAGCAGGCGCCCGTGCCGCTGAGCGATATCACCGGCCCCTTTTTCGTATGTGGGATCCGGGAGTCGAACTCGGGCCCTCGCGCTTGCCGGGCAGGCACTGACGCCGCTGAGCCATCTCACCGGCCCGAGAATCTGTTCTTAACTGAAATCAAACCACACTGCTTCCCTGCCTGCTCTTCATTTTGGGGGACACACACATTTCTTATTTGAAACCCTAGCAACAAATTCTAAAACTTACTTTCTCAATTATGACAAGTGTTTTTCTTCTCTTGTCCCGAACCTGTTTTTCTTTTGTTTCCTAAAAAAGACAAGAATATTCAATATAAACTCTGCCTCTGCCAAGAACGGATCACCAACCATGCATCTGTAGGTTCAACTGTGAAAAGGCCAAGGTGTAAAACCATCTTGACTTTATCACCGGCTCTTTTTTTTTTCGTATGTGGGTTCCGGGAGTCGAACTCGGGCCCTCACGCTTGCCAGGCAGGCACTTATGCCGCTGAGCCATCTCACCAGCCCCATCTTGACTTTCTAAAACTCTACAACAACACTCGTATGGACAAAGGTCACAGAGTTCACTGGATCAAGGTGTTCGCAAACTATTCAACTGAATTCAGAGATGTGCTAAAGGTAACTACTGAGTGTAGCAGGGAATGAAGGCATCATAGGAAAATCTGAAAAGACACAGAAAATACAGTAGTAATTGTTTCTGGAGTCAACAGATGCTGTTTGTGGCCAAGGACAGGAATCTAAAGACTGCTGCCACCCCAGGCCCTCGTCGGCTGCCTTAGAAACAGAGGTGCTAACATCTCAGCACACCTGTGGGAACCAGGATGACAGGATGTGCCAGGTCAGACTACAAATAGCTTCACCGTGCCTGAGCTCATCCCACAGTGACCCCAAAAGCGCTGGTGACAATGCAGACGCTCTTAAAACGCAAATGTGCTGACTTACATCATCCTCACTCCGAGATGTCACAACAGCATCGATCATTTTGCGAGGATTGTTCACGCTGGAGACAGTGAGCTTTCCCAGAGAGCCCTCAAACTGCACTGCAGGACAAAAATGCCAACCAAAGAAAAACTCAGTAAAGGACAGCATGCAAAGACCATTTCTCTTCTCTATTCTTTATTAGTAGTTTAATAATTATAAAAATATATAATCAGAAACATATCCTTTCTCATTTTTTGGTCACAATAACTACAGAAAAAAGTCTAAAGTATTCCCCCTTACCTATTTTAGAGGTAGTTCAAATTATAACAGGCTTAAGAAAATTATGGAATCTCAGGTAGAAAAGGACCTAAAAGGTCATCAGTTAAGCCACTCAACGTCTGCTCAAATAAAAATTGACCTTTGCATTTATTACGGACGGCAGCACTTTGCAAATCATTTTCAACACTGCTCTCCATCCACAGGCACAGTGAAGGGTTTCGTCACAGCAGCATTGCGAGTCCCTCTCGCGACGGGGCCATGCCTCACCTGGCTTGTAGGCGTGCTCCAGCTTGGCCACCTGTGGGGTGATGAGCTTGGTGCGTTCCTTTTTAGGGCCATCACCTTGCATTTCTTCAGCAGCGGACAGTTTCTCCAGTTTCTCAAAGTAATTCTACAACACGAGAAGGCCATTAGAAGACACACACAGCACAGCTGTTCTTTACCATTAAATAATTAATTTATACCAGCGGCAGTAATAAAACGATCTCTAAAACCGTATAGATTTCATTTTTTATTCTGCAGGGCCAGGGATCAAACCCAGGGCCCTGTGCACAACAGGTAAGCGCTCTACCACTGATCTGCAGCTCACTCTTCCGTGGCCGGGGTATGTGTACACTTGATAGTTCCTTATGTGAAACTCTATCCCCACGATAAATGTTATAATTATGTCATCTAAAATGTACCAATAAAAAAAAAAATACAGGAAGACATCAAAAAAAAGAAACTCTGAGCAAATTCTAAAACCCCAGCCTCCACATCTAATTTTTGTTAGATTGCTATAAATTCACTGCATTAAAAAACCCTAGCTTTTGGTCTGGGACATATGTAGCTCAGTGCTGGCATGACTGAGGCCTAGGGTTCAATGCACAGCACCACACAGTCCCTCCTGTCAAAATACCTAGAGGTCCCCAAAACCCACAGCCTTCAAAACTGTTACGCAACGGAAGTATCTTCAGTTAAGACCTCCCAATACTCTCAATCGCAGGAACTAGATTACCGATGCTGAAGGAACTGAAACACTGCTGGCAGAGCAGTCAGCTCAAGTTTCTAGCTCAAGAAGAAGGCAGGATTTGCTGAGCCCGCTTCATGGACAATTCTGTCAGTATTCATGTGAACACCCTTATTAGCGCAAGGGGTCAAACTGTTATTCTCCAAACTACCCCCAGGAACTCACCTGGTAATAAAAATCATCCAGGTAGGGGTCAGTGCTTTGCAGCTGCATCATCTGGATTTTAGAGACCCAATCCTTCTCCCGCTGCAACATGAGGTTGGCGTACGGGTCCTTCCGGAGGTGATCCTGATGGCTGCTCCGGTGACTTCCTCTATCTCCAGCACCATTGAGGTTCCGATGCTGACTGGAAAACAAGCAGAAGATGCACTCACCCCACGGGGCACATTAACCACGCCATTGAGCAATACAGAAATAAAACGGGCCAGTGAAAAAAATTCCCCTTTGTTTTTGCTAAAAGAGGAGTGAAAAGAACTGAATCTGAATAGAGTTTAAGAGAAAGGAGGTACACAACGACAACCAAGGAAGTAACACTGTGATCTGCTCCACACGACCATCTGCAGGCTTCCACACTTGCTCTAGCAACCCTTGAAGGTAGGCGGTTTCCTCTGCCCGACCTGAAGACGACGAGCTGCAGTCAAGCGCAATTGGAGGCATCCTGGTGCACAGTGGGATTTCAACACAGACCGAACTGTAAGACCTACACGACTCTTCTCTAACTCACTGAAAATCATCAAATACCTGCCCACTATCCAGGCTGAATAGAAAAATCTGGCCGAATTTGCTTGACTTGTAAACAGTATTAAAGTAATACACTGCTACATTTACAATTGAAGGCCCTCTTGTACCCTCTGGCCTGCGGTTTCCAGCTTCCTTTCTTTCGCTGCTGGGGATGGGAGCCAGGGCCTCAGACACGCTGGGCAAGGGCTCTGCCACTGAGCCACGGCCCCACTTGGGAACCTTCACAGAGGAACCACTATTCTGCCCATGACATGAACCTTCCCCAAAACATATTTGTCGGAGAATTACTCATGCGTCTGTCTTTCTGCCATTTAAGAATCCTCCCTGAAATGTTTTTATCCCTGTGTTACTCACATATCTGTCTTTTACTATTACGTGCTGTTATTCTGTGCATCTTTACATTTTACATAGATGGCAGTAGACATAATTCTGCTCCTTGCTTCTTTAGTCAACATTATGTTTTTCGTATTTAGTGGCATTTCTAATGTACCCTGATATACACTGAGAAGTGGAACTGCTAGGATGTTGAGAGCCACATTTTCAACTTTGATTATCTACTGCCAAATTCTCTCAAGAAGCTGTACAACGCAGCCTGCCAAAACAAGTGCAGAGACACCTGGAGCTTTGCCTGTTGACGGTGCACGGTTGTCCAATCTTAATGTGCACGCTTCCAACCTGAGAGAGCCTGGACATCTTTTCATCTTCATGAGCCACCTGGGTTTCTCTCACCAGGATTATGTGTTTGTGTACATCTTTTGTTATGCAGAGGTTTAGTATTTTAATACAGTCAAACACTCTCTTCCTATGTAGTTTGCACTTTTTGAGTCTTTTTGTTTGTTTTTTGGTACCGGGAATTGAACTCACAACCTTGTGCTTGCCAGTCAGGCGCTGTGTTGTTGAGCTATATCCCTGGCATATCCAAAAAGCTATATCCTTTTTGAGTCTTGTATAAGACTCCATGCTGGTCCCTCTTTTTTTTCCCCTGCAAATGTAATTCCAAGATATTTCTGAAAGTGAGAAGGAATCACATACACAGAAAAAACTGCTAGGTGAAGAAACCTCACAGTTATGTTTAGTTTCTGTATTTTATATAGCTGCATAATTATAGAATTACTTTATATAGAGCCATGAAGGCAGAGACTTTATCTGTCCTGTTCTTTTTTTAATCCTCAAAATCTATCACGGTGTCTGCGGCCACATATATAAATATGTATTTATATTTGCTGAAAAAGGACTATATAATTTGACATAAAAATAAAAGAATGACAACTACAGGGTTCACATGAGACCTGACTGAACTCAAGGGTGGCTGCTGCATTTTAAGGTCACCTCTGAGCTGAGAAGGCAACTTGACAAGAAGTATAAAATGCTTACTGAAGAAAAGAAATCAAAAAGAAAAGAAAAGAAAAGAAATCAGAGCTCAATTTTAATTCTGATTTATGATCAAAAGAATTGTGATAGGCTGGAAACTCACTGATAAATTTTGATTAGAAAGTAGTGTGTCAAAAACACAAAATGACAGCACTGATACAAATTTACCAGCAAAATAAGCTCCACATTAAGTAAACTCAAGAAAAAAGTGCACTATGTTGATAGCATCTTGCTGTCCTGTCAAAGAAACCACAAAGGGGGCCGGTGAGATGGCTCAGCGGCTTAAGCGCCTGCCCGGCAGGCGCAAGGTCCCGAGTTCGACTCCCGGAACCCACATACGAAAAAGGGGCCGGTGATATCGCTCAGCGGCATGGGTGCCTGTTGGCGCGCGAGGTCCTGAGGTCGACCCCCTGGTACCCACACAAAAAAAAAAAAAAACAAAGAAACCACAAAGGAGTAGGACGAGTACTTACTTCCTGTTCTGCTGCTGCCTCTGATGCAAGAGTCGCCGATGCTGGGGGTGAAGGTGAGTCGTGTCTGGTCTGAACACAGGGGCCTGAGATCTAAGGGAAAGGAAGCGGGGCTCTCAAGTCAGTCATGCTGAGGGTGTGGAAGTTAAAATGTGGTCAGTACAGGGTAACTTTATACAGGCTCATTCATGGGACTGGGCAGAGTCTATTCTAAAGACACTTGTATAGCAAAAGAGCTGTAATTTTTACATGTCTTCCACAAAGGCCAAGTCTCAACTTCTAAGAGGATGGTCATGAAATTTCAGGGAATTAGTAGTAAACAGTACAAAATTTTTGCTTTTTGGGGGGGTCCTGTTAATAGAAATATCTAAACAGGTTTAATGTACTCAGCTTTAACTATATGAGAAGGATAAAGAAAATACGGACTCAGCTTTAACTATATGAGAAGGATAAAGAAAATACGTGGGTGAGAATTAATTTCATGTCGGCTTGGCTATGCTACAGTATGCAGTTATGTGATCACATCCTGGCTTAGATGTTGCTGTGAAAGCATTTTATACATGTCATCAATATTTATAATCAGCTGGCTTTAAGAGAAAGAGACTATCTTCCAAACCTCCAGCGTGCCTAAGCCCTTGCCAAATCAGTTAAAGGTTTTAAGAGCATATATAAAGTTTCTCAAGAAGAAATTCTGCACCAACTACAACGCAGAAGTCCTGCCTGAGTCTCCAGCCTGCTGGCCTACATATTTCAAACTCAAGCCTGCAACCTCAACTCTTCCTGAGTTTCCGGCCTGCTGCCTGCATTATGGATCTGTGACTTGTCAGCCTCCATAATCACACGAGCCAACTCCTTAAAATAAACTCTATTTATATATCTTCTACTGGTTGTTTCTCTTGAGAATTATATACAACAAAACACAATTTCGCCAAAGCAGGATCTCGAACTCCTCTTCTTATAAAACCAGAGGGTAGAAGAAAGCAACTTGGCTAGTGCAGAGATTAGCACAGTTCTAAGCATCGCTACCTCAGTTCCGTGTTTATAGTCATTCTTAAGCGATCAGCACTGTGTGTATCTTGGTGTGTATCTGTCAGATGAACGTTAAGGGAGACATAAAGATAACTTTAAAAGAAATAATAGGTAATTAACTTGTAATGTACAAATGTACACGGGGGGTATGAGACTCTTGAGGGAAATATAAGAAAGCCTGTAGACTCTCTAACATTTTCCTGATTGCCCAATGGAGGACCCAAAAACATCTCCCAATATTTCAGTCAGCAAACACCCACAGGCTTTTACATTAGAACCCTAAGCGTCACCAATCAAGAGACAGGCATGTTTTGCTTCTGTACCGTAGGGTTTGCAGATGAGGTCCTGGGCCAGGAGGGTGCTGCTGTGGAGGTGGCGTGGTGGGGGGCGCGGCGCTAAAGAAGGCACGGAAGCCTGGTGCTGGGGGAAGCATCTGCCCAATTCGCCCTTGCAGCAGCTTGGGATTCATGGCAGCAAGTGGGCTCCCGACGAACCCAGGAACCCGTGCAAACTGGCTGGGAGACATCCGTCCAGGCTGTAGCTACGAGAGGACAAGATCTTAGATCCAATTCATCCGCAAGCCCCCCGCTTTTAACCACAGCAAAGGCAAGACCGTTTCCATTAATAACTTTGTGTGAAAAGTAAAAGCAGTGATTAATTGCAGAGAAGGTGCCATCGTGTATGGACACTTATGGTAGTGGGCAAGTCCCTCCCCAGCAGTGTCTGTCACAGACTTACCTGAGCTCCTCCAAGAAGCTGTGCTCTCTGGAGGGGGCTGAGAACAGGAGCACTAGCAGGAAAAGGGGAACCCAGGAGGGAAGAATTCTACAACAAAAAAAGGGAAAATTATATCCATAATACGAAACAGATAAATCAATGAGGGCTCTCAGTAGAAATGCACTATAAACTTAGATGTGGAAACTCTCAAACTGTAGAGCTTTCCGTTGAAGAAATATAAAAAAGTAATGCCAGAAATTATGGGATGCTAGAAGTTATGAACATGAAACATGAAAAAGAAAGCAAAAGACTGAGGGAACTGAAGTAGCAGGAAACAGGCTGACAAAAGTAAGCTTTGTTTGTTTTAAAGAAAAGAGTTAAGAAACAAGTGAACTATGTATTCTGACCCGGGGACAGAAATTCAAATATAGAGATTTAAAAAAAGGATAAACGACATTCAGGAGATATCAGTGCTTCGACATCCTAACAGTGATTGCACAGGCAGTGACCAGAACATAGGCATGGCACGGCTCTGTCAGGCTGTGAAGCGACGTACCGGGACACTGCAGAGCTGGTTTGGAGACATCCTCTCGCCATAGGGAGCAGGATACCGCGGTGGCATGGGGGGCCGGACGTGGACAGGCTTCGGACACAGAATCTACCAAGATAAACATACATACAACTACACTCAATGAAATCAGCTTTTCTTCCACCTATACGCCCTCCCCTCAAGGCCTGGCAGAGACACAACTCAACGCAAAGCCCTATTTCTAAGCAAATTGCTATGGCTAAGAGTTCAAACACACAGCCTTTGGTCACTTCCTCACGCTTAGAGCAAAGTGTCATTTTAACTGAGGAAGATGTAGCTGGCTCTCCAGTCGTCCCCACCCTTCCGTGCTATCTGAGGGAGGTACCAGCAATGTTCTGACCTGCTAATTCTCTCCAAGAGGATGTATTTTGGTAGCAGCGAGGGAGAAGGAATGGTAAGAAAGCTGGAGGATTAACAAAGTCCTATTTGGAAGCCTCTGGGTCTGGCCGCCATGCTCAGCAATTCCGTGCTACGTTTTGACTCCACTGTGTCATGGGCACTGAGCCTAACTGGGCCATACCGACACCGCCCTCCCCCCATACCTTCCAAATTGGCCTTCCTTTTCAGCTGCTGGTTCAGGTGGAGGAAAGTCTATGGAACAGGACTGCACAGGCTCTAGGGAAAGCAGGGATATCTTAAAGGTAAAAAGGGACGTGGACAATGCTGAGTGTTCCCATTCCCCCCAGCTTTCACTTCTCTCTCCGCCAATGTATAGGGCAGCCAGAAAAACAGTTCAAAAAGGATATCTGCACTAAATGTGGGTAACTACCCTTTTTCTCCCCCAGTGAAAAGCCAGCAGCAGCAGCAGCAGCAGCAGCAGCAGCAAAGGGTGCTAGGGACTGTGTCTCTATTTGTACTAACTTCTTCTCTACTGGCTACTTTTCTTTCTAATCCAATGCCTACCTGAGACTTCCGCCCTCCTCCCTGCACCTTTCCTCTCCCAGGTAACTCTGCCCAGGTTCCCAGTGTCCTGGGCTGGGTGCCTGTTAAGGAGAGGTACCTGCTGGTTAAAGCTGGGCACAGCCACCTGCTTAGGTGGGGTGCCTATGGGGACTGCTCGCACAGGGGGACTCCCGATGACAGGTGACGTTGACCGCCGTGGCAGCGCACGCTCAGAGAGATCCCGCTCATCTTCTGGGCCCTGTGGGGCCCTCTGAGGCAAGGCATATTCTAATACAGACACCGTGGGCATTTCCTAATTGAGGAAGTGGTTAAAAAGCTAAGTGAAAAATTACTTGAAATGCTTTATTAATAATCTCTACAGATACCAAAAATATACTAATTAACATTTTTTTCTTAAACTTATGTATAGAAAAATTCACTCTTTGGTATATACTTCTCTGAGTTTTGTTAAATACACACAATAATGGGCCTGCCACCATAATGAAGATACAGAACAGTTTAATACTCGCCAAAACGCCTTTGTGCTGTCCCTCTACAGTCAACAATTTGTGCCACATCCAGTCACTGGCAAACACTTAGCTGTTCTCTGTCCCTAGAACTCTGCCAAGACTTGTTAAGTAACTCAAACCTTATGCTAGAAGTTCCAGCAGCTCCCTTTCAACTTTTAGCCAGGGGCTCCGGGAAGGGCACACCAAGTACACCTGTGTATGTGCTGCAGGCAGCAGTAGACACACCACTGGCAAATGACTTAACCCTCGCATTCTTACAGTAACAGGCACCAACTTAACACTTTTAGGTATTAGTGACTTTATAGAAAGAGAACATGTGTAATACCTGAGTAAGCAGTGGTCCTCGGATTCGCCTCAGAACTTCGGACCCATCCCAGATGCTAGAATTCAGACTTCCCGGTTGTGGCTACGAAGAAAGGAAAACACGCACACGACGTCTGGAATTGTGCAGCTCTCAGGACTCACTTGCTGCTGGGGATCAGAGGTCCAAAAGAACCTCAACTACCTGAAAGTAAGAAACTACAGGGCTCCACGGTACACATGACTTTTCAACTTTACCTTCCAGGATTGCTATCATCAGAAATTGTATTATCAGTTTTCTGTGGCATATGTCAATTGTAAAGGCAAAGCTTAATAGCTGAATAGTCTACTAAAGCTTAACAGCAGCTCAGTAGTTTAATTAGTCTACTATAGTTCTCAGGTCAGGGTAACTTACTTGCAAAACTGGCCTGGTCTGCACTGCCCTCATGATAGCTGGATCTTCTAGCTCATTCTCAATCACCATCTTGCTGAGCCTTTCGGCCAGGTTCTCCTCATGGTCCCCCAGCAAGTCCATCTCATCCCTCTCTCCGTTGCCTGCTTGCTCATTAACAGCCATTGGCGGCTTCTCTTCCAACTCAGCCAGGCGCTCGTGTGCTTCCTGCCAGTCATCGTCTGTAAGACAGCGCAGCTCACGTCAGAAACACAGTGACAGGCCGGGGATATAGCTCAGCAGCACAGCGCCTGCCTGGCAAGCACAAGGTCATGAGTTTGATTCCCAGTACCAAAAAAAAAAAAAAAAAGAAAAATACAGTGATACTGAAACCAAAGAGGTTTCCGAAACTCTTCTGTTAACCAAATGGACGATCCAAATCCAGAGCATGGGCGGAAAGTTCAGGTTCCACTTAGAGATGTGCATGGAGTAAGTCTGAACAGAGGGACAATAGAGTGGGCTTTTCACTATTAAGAGCAAAAGATACACCAGGAGTAAAATGGAAGCATCTGGATCAACAGCCTAAAAGGTGACCAGTGGTGTCCAAGCCACAGTGGGAACTGATAGCCAAGCTGGTGACACACGTGTAAACTACCACCTGCTGGTTTTGAGAGTTTATGACATTTCAGGCAATAAATTCAAAGAAGAGCAAAAAACCGTGCTAGTGGCACAGACGTTCTTTTGAATTTTAATTGCCAGTGGCACAAGCTTTCTCATCTATTTGTTTCGCTCAGTTAATATCTGGTGCGATCTATTACACGGGAAGCACTGTTTTGGTGCTTATGTGAAACAGGGACTTCATCCTCATTTAACTTTCACTCAAGCAGGAAAGAGACACATCGCAGGTAATAAAAATAAGGAACGATCAGCGACTCCCTTAGAAGATGAAAGTGCTCCCTGCACTTGAAGGAAGAAAGGCAAACTGAAAACTTCCTATGACCAGACGGAGGCCATGCGCAGAAGATGACACCTGAGCCAAGTTTCAAGAAGAGTAAGCGAGGAGGCAGAGAACGGCCAGGAGAAGGGCCGCAGGGGGAGACAACGCTGCGCAGAACAAAATGAGGTCACAGGGTCAGGAGGAGGGCACTCACTCAGGGCGCCTGGGCCCCTCAGGTTGGAATGGGCAGGCCTGATGAAACTTTGGTGCGGTCAGAGGTTTACATCACAAAAATACGTAAGTTAGAATGTGAAAGTTCCCCATAATCCCACAGCTATGTTTTTAAAAATGCAAATTATGTTAGGCGTGGTGGTGGACACCTGTCATCCAGCACTCTGGAGGCTGAGGCAAGAAGATCCTGCGGATTCGAGGCCAGCCTGGGCTACGTAGTGAGTTCAGGGCCAGCCTGGACTACAGAGCACGACCCTGTCTCAAAAAAAAAAAGAAGTGTAAAGCTTGTTTCTCTTTATTTAAGTAATATATCTTGGACATCTTTTCATGCATGCACACACAGACAAAACTGATAATATTATTTCATTCCTTTTAATACCCATATATGATTCTATTCTATTGAAAATGTAATGTAATTTATTTCCTACTGGAAAACACTTGAATGATTTGTAATTTTTCAATCCAACAACTAATCTGAACATTATACGTATCTTAGAATCTTAAGCCAATGTGTAAACAGATTGGTTCCTTCTCAAGGCCAGACTATAAACATTTAAAATTTGCTATTTTTATCCTATAATAATGTGTCATGTAACTCTAGTGATCAAAAATAAGGAAAGTTAAGGGCTGGTGATATCGCTCAGTGGCACGGGCGCCTACTGGCGCGAGGTCCTGAGGTCGACCCCCAGTACCCACAAAAAAAAAAAAAAAAAAGGAAAGTGGAACTTCCACACTTAAGATTTGGTATTACAAGACTCACCCTGCACGTTCCAGCCACTGCGGAACACGTGAACACACCAGCGGTGGTGAGGGATCCCTTATATTGTGGATCACTTTGCCACCCCTAGGATGAAGTCTGCAGTGGGAGCTATAAAGCTACCCCCACTCGAGCCTCTAGGGTATGGCTCTTCTCTCTAATCACATGGGATTTCCTTCCCTGCCCGACAGCTTCCTCTTACCCAAGTGCCCAGTCGGGTGGCACTCTGAAATGTTATTTTACAGGTAAGAACTTAAGGTAGCCACTTCATTACAATGGCCTTTGATAAGCACACTCTGATGTGCTCAAAAAGGGAAAAAATCCACTTTCCACGAAAATCAGCGTTAAACTCCTAGTCACCTGTAATGCTCTTGAGGAACAGTGTAATTAAAAATTAATTGAGACATTGATATCTGTATCATCCTTAGTAAGCTGAGATAGGATAAACTGCCTTTTTCGCAATTTTATTTATTTTTTACATTTCCCAAATTCAAGCAGTTAATTTGTTAACTTACTGCTTCCCATGTAGTAAAGTTCTACGCTACCTGTTTTCAGTTACTACTTCCCATATTTATGTTGGCTAACTTCACCAGATCCTACTAACCATAGTCTATTTGCTCTTAAAAGTAACATTCTGAAAACCGAGTGTGGTGGTGTGTGTAATACTAGCACTTTTGGAGGCTGAGGGAGGAGGTTCACAAGTTTGAGCCCAGCCCGGGCAATTTGGTGACTTAATGAGAACCTACCTTAGAAAATAAAAAGGCTGGGCATGTAGCACAGTGTAAAGACCCAGTACGGAAACAGAGAGGTTTTTTTTTGAGACAGGGTCTTGCTATGTAGCCTAAGCTGGCCTGGGACTTGTGGCAATCCTCCTGTCTCAGCTTCGCAAGTGCTGGGTTACAGGTGTGTACCACCACAGTTAGCTGAAAAAACATATTTTAAAACACTATTTATTTATGTACTTTTTTTGTGGGTACCGGGGGTCGAACTCAGGACCTCACGCACCAGCAGGTGCCCGTGTCGCTGAGCGATATCACCAGCCCTTTTTTCGTATGTGGGTACCGGGAGTCAAACTCAGGACCTCGCGTTTGCCAGGCAGGCGCTTATGCCACTGAGCTATCTCACCAGCCCATTAAAACACTATTTAAATACTATAGTTGTGTCCTGTGCATTACTTGTATTCACTGGGAATGGACTGTTTCATCTTTAAACACATAAAAAAGGAATCTATGCCACAGAACACTGTCATCATCCTTTTAAGCTTTTCTTGCTCTTGTGAAAAATCATCTGAAGCGGAATGTGAGAGATCATCCTCTACTGTGAAAATACTTCACCTTGTATCTTCTTCAAATGATCTAAAAGCACAGTCACTTAGATATGCCAACGTTTTACCTCAATTAATTATTGGTGAGAATGATTCAGCTAGGCAAAAGAGTAACAGAGAAATGAAGGGAAACAGGTATCTATATTTCTTCCACTAGTCAACCTACATCTTGATGTGGGCTGCTGAATTCCTTGCTTTTCTAAGCTTATACTGTAATGCCCCCGGAAACCCATCTTTGAGATACATTTCAATAAAAACGAAATAAAAGGAAGTAGAGATGATTTGATTTTAAGGCCACCTAGGTCCCTAAGGACCTAGGAGCCCTTTCCAGTGGAGGCGGGAGACGTCCAGACTCCCGAGTACTGGCGGAACACAACCGAAGCTCACGCTAGCTACAGTTACTCGACCTCAAGGTCATGCTGCTTCCTTGTGTGTTCCAGCGGGGGTAAAAACCGTACCTCACCTCACAAGGCTGCTTGAGCGCCAGCAATATCCAGTAGACATGAGACCACGCAGTACTTCTAGAGCGTGAGCTGGGAGTACAGCAACTCTGTTGCCCTGAGATGACGCAGATTTTATTTTATTCAGAAGACAATGACTGGTTTCTTAAGGAAAGGTGACAACAGGTCATTGGTTGCCAGTGACCTAAAGTATCAACTGTACTACTCTATGAATCGAAAATAATAAAATAAAAATGCAGGTGAACAGTCTGGTGTTCTGCCTACTGGTTTAACCTCTACGAGCTACACAGGTGTGTACCCGTAGAGTTGCACCAAACAAGCCACAGGGTGACCTAGCAATTTTAAAAATAATATTTATACCAAGACATTATGAGGAACTAAGATTTTTACTTTAAAATTCTCAAAGGAAAGGGTTCACCTTTGGCGATCTTTTCTCCATTATTAACTCTGTTGACCAAAAAGTCCTTTTTCTGGACGGGAGGCTGGAAGTGAAACCCCAGCTTCACATGTACTAGGCAAGCAACTCCACACTGAACTATTTATGTGTTATTTATGTTTTTGAAGTACTAGGGATTGAACCTAGGGCCTTTGCACTGAGCTACATCCCCTTTCTATATTTTGGGACAGGATCTTGCTAAGTCGCTCAGGTTGGCCTCCTGTGTAGCTGGGATTACTGCCAAGAGGGCCTTCTTTATCCCTTTTCTGCCCTAGGGTACAAAGTGAGATAACTGTATTTGGAGTGATTGAAAAATACATCGAATATTTAAAATTAAAAAGATTTATTACAGTAAAAAAAATCTTGGCATTAATCTCCCTCAAAATACTCTCCTCCACTTCAAATGCACTCATCTCATTGTTCTTGACACTTTCCCAAACAGTTCCAGAAGTCCTCTTTCCTGAGTGTCTTCAGTTACACTGCTGCGGCTGCCTCAATGTCCTGAATCAATCCAAAATGTTTACTTTTCACGGTCATTTTGACTTTGGGGAAGAGCCAGAAGTCAAGCAGTGCCAGCCCTGGTGAGTAAGGTGGACGAGGACTCCCTGTGATGCTTCCACGAGCTGCCTTTCCACTGGACGGCACGCAGCAGCAGCATTCACTGTATTTTTGATCATACCTCTTAGAGACACAAGGTCTTCCAGAACTGCTTCAGAAAATGACAAGAATGATAGGGTAAGTGTGTTCAAAATGAAGGGGAGTAATTTGGAATTAATGGCAATACATCTGCTACTGTAATAAATTTAAAAACATTTTTTAAAGGCCACTGCTATATCTTTTGATCACACACGTACTTTTCACTACCTATTCTTCTGAGGACTCAAGGCTATTTAACTTGTGTATACTTTTTTCTTATATAAAATACAGCTCTGTATACTCTAACACCCTTTTAAACACAATATTGCCATTGTATGAGGAAAAACAAAAGGGAAAGACTATACTATTCTGGAAAGTCAATGAGAAAACAAGACGGAGTTCTTCTGCCCACCTTAAAAACTTAGGTCCTATCACTGTGTTGCCTGCCTGGCAAGCACAAGGTCCTGAGTTCTGACTCCCGGTACCCACATATAAAGAAAATAAGCTTTTTTTTTTTTTTTTTTTTTTTTATATGTGGGTACCGGGAGTCAGAACTCAGGACCTCGCACTTGCCAGGCAGGCGCTTATGCCGCTGAGCTATCTCACCAGCCCTCTTCTAGCTTATTGTCTCCCTTCGAGTATTGGTTGTGCAGACAGAAGTGCTGCAATGCCGAGGAAATCACACATACTTACACAGCCCAACCTAAATACTGAGATTGCAGCTCTCCAACGCCAAGAGTCAAAGCAAAAGTATCTGCATTGACTCTCACCTACTCATGCTTTTTAAAGTACACAATTTATTAGTCCACTCCTCCAAAGTTGTTCTAAGTAAATTTTGTCCTCAAATTTTGTCATACAAGATTGCTTCCTCAATTCTTCACCTTGGCATTTAAACTCTGTCTGTAAGCTCAGTTTAGCTCTTTTACTCCTTTTGACTCCTATAATATTCCTCTGTATCTAGGGATTGGAAAGATTTCACCTGTAACTTAGGAAGCCTTCCCAGCACCACAGCTCTTGGTATAATAAGCTTCCTATTTTATTGAAAATAGTCTAAGATAACAGCAACGGCTGTGTAACACAGCAATGATGGGCTGAATTTTCAAACACATGTGTACACATGCTAGACTTTGGATTTCCACTAGTTTGCTAGCTTTAAATTGTGTACCCTGCTATTAAAACCTTTCCTCCCCTAGGAATATCTCTTTTAAACATCTACTTCTCTGAACATTTGCATTCCTTAATAGTGGCAACCAACTAGCATAGATCATATAGCTGGGAGGCACAGGATCTAAAGAGGGCACCAACCTTTTTGGTACCAGAGACCAGTTTCATGAAAGAGAATTTTTCAGGGTGGGAGTGGGGGGATATGGTTTTGGGATGATTCAAGGAGGCTTGCAACCTAGAGCCCTCGTATGCGCAGTTAGGGTAGGGTTCAAGCTCCCACGAGAATCTGATGCCACAGATCTGACAGGAGGGGGAGCCCAGGTAGTGACACAAGTGATGCGAGCAGCTGGGAATTCAGCAGCTTTCCTGGCTCAGCCCATCTGCCGCTCATCTCCTGTTGTGCCACGGGCTTCCTTACAGGCCACTAACAGCTACCAGGCTCGGGGACTCCTGGCTTAAGAGAATTTGTGGTTTTCCTGAGCCCAAAGAGGCCGAGACCCAAGGCAGAAGGACGAACTATCCTAAGTGAAGGGTGTATCATGCTGACTAACATCAAAAAGAGATTATGTTGCCAAACAGATGGAAGAGGTCACTCCCAAGACAAAGCACTTGAAAAGAACAAGAGGCCAAGGTGATGCCATAACAGAAAAATGTCACTTACCAATTGCACCTGACCCAAATGTATCATCATTGAACTGATCGATCTCCTCATCTTCTTCTCCAAGGCCCTGAAATGTATCTTCATCTTCATCTAGAGGACAATCCTCTAAAGACTGAAACGAGAAAAAAACAAAACAAAACAAAACAAAAACAGTAACTTTCATAAGGGAAATTAACATCCTCCTTAAAAAATATTCTAAGGCTGGGTGTGGTGGAGCACACCTGTAATCCCAGCACTTGGGAGGCTGAGGCAGGAGGATTGCTACAAGTTTGAGGTCAGCCTGGGCTACAAAGTGAGACCCTGTCTCAAAAAAAAAAAAACAAAGTTCATCTTCCCTGTTTAATGAATGTAATAGTTTCATTATGACTTAAAAAAACATTTTTTAAAAGAGACAAGGTATTACTGTTACCCAGGCTAATCTCAAACTCCTGTGCTCAAGTGATCCTCCTACCTCAGCCTCCTGCGTGTGGAGACTACAGGTACATTATGCCACTAACTCCTACAGATTTTTTTTCCCCAGTGCTAGGGGTCGAACCCAGGTGTCCTGCATGTTAGGCAAGCACTCCACCACTGAGATAGTACCCCTAGCCAGCTAACTTTCTGCAAAAATGACATTTTTTTCCTACTCCCTAATGTCCCCGACATTGGGTGTTTCCGGTAGTTTCTTTGTTTTGATTTCTATTTCCTATTCCTTACTTCATTTGACACCCCGCCAAGCATTCCATTTCTCTAGTTTATCAAGAATCTATTCTCAATATTTCCTCAGATGTCCAAGAAATTAAGTGCACATTCTCTACATCACTGGTGGGAATAGTGACAATACTAAACACTTCCACTACCTTGCTTGAGTTTTATGCACCGTTAGCAACAGAATTCATTATCTAATTATATTCATGTCAGCTTTTCAACTATGTCATTATTGTTTAAAGCTTTCTTTACATTTTTCATTCTTTCCCCCTCTGTTTCCTATAATCTAAACTCTGGTGATAAAACAGAAAGCTAAATTTTCAACCACAATTAAGTGAACTCTAGAAATCAGCTGTGATTTGGCAAGCTCAAGCTCCGGCTCCACTCTTACAGGTAGGGTGAACCCAGGCAAGTCGCTTTCCCGATTAATAATTAAATATCTTCTGGGAACCCACTGTGTCTCAGGCTCTGCGGAGGCTCTAGGCCTCAATTTAAGCTGTGGTGTAGGGACAAATACCACTTCCCTCAACAAGTGTGTTGTGAGGATCAAACAAGGCAAAGATTGTCTTGCTTAACAAAACCTAGACTCACCACATTTTACGTGTATTGTATTTACCCCCACCCCCAGCTTTATTCACCTGATTTATTCTCTAACTTTTCTTTTGGCGACTTCTGCCCACATTCATGTTTACATGAAGTCAGTTTGGTCGTGGAGCACTTTCTGTGAGTACCTGTCCTCAATTTCTATTCTGGGTCACTTTGTGAGACACCTTGCCTGGCTTCCTCTCAAAGGCTTTCCTACCCATCGCAGCGGCCGCTCAAACTCACACAAAGCAAGAAAGCAACCGCCTCCAAATCGGAGGCAACTTCGGCAGTACTCGCTTCCAAATCGCAAAGATCTGCTTAGCCAAATCACTGCTTTTTAAAACTGCAACGACTCACAAGCCCAGAAACTCCGTGCACAGATCCGAAGTCGCTCAAGGTCAAACAGCGAGCGGGGCCGGGTCGGGACCGCCGCTGCGACCGCAGGCCCGCCCGGGCAGGCCTTCCGCGGGGCACGCCCCCTCCCCCGGCCCGGCCTTCGGTGCAGGCCCGGGCGCGGGCGGAGGGCGGAGGGCGGAGGGCGGGCCCGGGCGCCGCAGCCGGGCGCGGTGTGCCGGGGCGCGCGGGCAGCGTGCGTGCCGACTGGGGCGCGGCGGTTCCGGCCCAGGGCGGGAAACTCGTCCCGGGCTTTCGCGGGGCGCCCTCCTCACGGCGGGGCCCGGGTCGCGGCACCGCGGTCCCAGCCGGCGCAGGTCACTCGCGGCACCTAACGGCCCCCACCCCACACAGAGCCCGGCTCCCCGCCGCGTCCGAGCGGCCGGCCGCGCCCCCCAAGCCAGCGCGCCGCCCTCGGCGGCCCCGCCAGCGCGGCTGCCCGGGCCGCTCCCGCACGGCGCCCACTCCCCCGGGCGCGCGGGACCGGCGGGCGAGGAGGAAGAGGGGCGCGGGGCTGGGAGGGGCCACTTCCGGTCGCCGGGGCTCACCTCGTAGCGGAACATTCTTGGGGAGGAGGGAGGGAGCGGGGAGGGGAGTGGGGAAGGACGGAGAAGCGCTGCGTCCCCGGGCTCCTCCGCGCGCGGGTCCTCCACCGGTTCGCGACCCCTGGCCGCCGCCGTACGCCGGAGCGTGCGTGGGAACGTGCGCAGGCGCGCCTCGGGCCGGCGGCTGCCCCGCTCTCCGCCCGGCGGCGGCGGCTGCGCGGGGACAGATTTGGCGTCTCGCTTCCTAGTCTCCGCGGCGAGGAGGAGGTCCCGTGGTGAGAGACTGCGCACGCGCTGCCCGTCGGGGCCTTCGAGGCGGCCGGACCTGTAGCTCCGCCCCCGGCGTCTGGGCGCCCGCCCCGCGCTCGACTCGGCGCCCGGGAGCCGGTCACGAGCTCGCGTCAGGCGAGCGGGGGGAAGGCCGCGTGACGGTCACGGGGTGCGGCGCCGGAGATCCCGGGCGCACTCGCGCGGGCACGGGGGGAGAGGCCTCGAGGCCTTCCTCAGCGCCCAGCGCCGCTCGCGGCCGGTGCTCGCGGTCCGGAGCCGGTAGGAAGGTGCAAGCTCGCGGCCTGGAGCGGGCGACACCGGCCGGGCGGTGGTTTGTGCGGCTCAGCGTGGAGACGGCACCCGTCTTTTATTTCTTTTTTGTGGTACTGGTGATTGAACCCAGGGCCTTGGTACCGAGATGTATTCCCAGCTCTATTTATTTATTTTTATTTTGAGGCAGGGCCTCACTGAGTTGCCCGGGCTGGGCTCGAATTTGCGGTCCTGCCTCAGCCTCCCAGAACGCTAGGATTTACAGGAGAGCCACACCACGCCCAGCTGGCGGTCGTTTTTAAAAATCCCAGCGCCTGATCCGGGAGGTTTAACGGGGACGATGGTATTTTTAGGCTCTAGGCACTTCAGGCACGCGGTGCCTGCGGGAGAGCCCGAAAGGGAAGCCCAGCTGGGGCCTGGGCCACGGACAGCTGCAAGGTCGCCGCCGAGCTTGTGCGCACCGCCGGGCGACACCACTTCCCGAGAGAAGCCTGAGCAGAGTGGATCGCCCTGCGCACCTCCTCAGCCTGGCCCTGAAGATCCCGTTGGAGGCCCTGGAACTGTCTCTTCCCTCTAGAACAACCTGCAGAGGAAGGGTTTATTCCTGCGGGTTTCGCAGCCCCTTTCTCTGGGTGTCTTAAAATGCGGCCTTGCCTGGGAATTCCCTCTGTGCTGGGAATGATGGATTTGCAAGTAGAGGGGCCTGGTGCTTTGATGCATGAGACTGGGCAGATTGCCTGAACCTCTGTGAGCCTTAATTTCTTTGAAAACATGGGTGTAATTATACTTGCCTCCCTGAACAGTGATTCAGTAACCTGCTGCTGCTAATGATCGCAGGCTGTCCGGCACTCTTAAGTGGTTCTTGGATTATCTCATCGAATCATTCCTTGTCTTCACCGCACGTAGGTTGGTATATTATTTTCTCCGTTATAGATGAACTGGAGAGTTAGAGGCATGAGTAACTTGCTTTAGATCCAGTGGCAAGCCGCAAAGTTGAAGCCCAGTTTCTTAATCATGGTGTCAGAATAAAGCAAATGTTTACATGGCTCAAACTTCAGCCTTAAAAAGGTGGAGCAGGCCGGCAATGAGATAATTGGTCTTCAGGCATGCATGAAATATGAATCTTCGCTTATTAGGTAGCAGCGAGTCTTTTAACAGCCACCAGAAAAACGGTGGCACACAGACCATGTGCTCTCAGCCATGATGGTCCACAACTGAACTTGGCCAGCCACACTGTTTTTGTAAGAAAAATTTTAATTGAAATATAGCCACCTTTCTTTTTTTTTTTTTTTTTTTTTGGTGGGTACCGGGGGTCGACCTCAGGACCTCGCGCGCCAGCAGGCGCCTGTGCCACTGAGCGGTATCATTGGCCCTTTTTTCGTATGTGGGTTCTGGAAGTCAAACTCGGGCCCTCGCGCTTGCTGGGCAGGCACTGACACTGCTGAGCCATCTCACCGGCCCCCACCTTGGTTTCTTGACTGGTTGCTTTGGGAACAGGACCAAGAAAGGGGGGAGAAAGAGGAAGGGGATGCAAAAAGATGTGTTATGTGCATGTGCCTACTCCCCCATAATGTAATCATGTACTGCAAACGTGTGGATGAAAATAAAAACGAAAGAAAGAGTTGTCTGCAAAATGTGAAATATTTATTCTGGTCCTTTATGGAAAGATTTTGCTGATGTCTGGCATTACACATCGTGTTTTCTGATCATTAGGGTAGAAATAAATAGATTAGGAAAAAATCTTACATTTTCAGAAGTTAAAAAGAAAATCCTGTAGAGCTGGAGGAACAGCGCAGTGGTACAGTGCCTAGCATGTGCCAGGGTCTGGGTTTGAGCCCTAGTGCCAGACAGCACACACACAAACCCTAATATGTGTGTTAAATATATATGTATTTTTTGAGTTGCATAATAGGTCCATGAAGATGGAGAGAGCATGAGTTCTTTCCATAAGTGATTTTGTTTTGTTTTGTTATTTGTTTTGGAGTACTAGGATGAAATCCAGGGCTTCACAAATGCCAGGCCAGTGCTCTAGCATTGACATCCCCAGTCTTGACAAGTAATTCTTTAGACCAAGTCTGACCACCTCTGGAGAGTCCCTGGAGTAGGTAGAAGAGAGCTCCCTCCTGCATGCCAGTGGGTGAAAGGAGCTTTTGAAAGCTGCAGAAAAACAGCATGGCAAGAAAATTACCATCCTGGTTTTCTTTATCTGTGGTTTCTGCAGGAGTTGTTACTAATCTGTCACAGTACTTACAGACTGTTAACTTTTTGTTGCTGTGACAAAATACCTGAGAAAAGCCATATAAAAGGAAAGGTTTATTTTGGCTCACAGTTTCATAGGTTTCAGTCCATGGTCAGCTGGCTGCATTGCTTTTAGGCCTGTGGTGAGGCAGGAACATTGTGGTGGAAGGGTGTGTGGTGGAGGAAAACTGCTCACCTCATGGCAACTAGGAAACAGTCGGAGAGGAAGGGGCTTGGAAAAAGGTACAGTGTCCAAGGGTGCATGCTCATGACCCACTCCATTAACTAAGCCCCACCTCCAGAGTTTCTATCACCTTCCAATAATGCCATCAAATTAGGATTTCATCAATGGATAAACCCGCAGTCGAAGTTAGAATCATCACAATACAATCATCATCCAAACACCCCACCACTGGACATGGCCACGCTGGGGACCAAGCCTTCCACACGTGAGCCTTTTGGGGTATATCGTAGACTTCTTTGACCAAAGCAGCAAAGGGAGAGGACATCCTATGCTTTTTCTGTGTCCGATCTTTAAGAAGATGCACAATATAATAAGATAAAGTAGCAGATGTCACAAGATAAATTATGAGGGACAGCAGCAGTGTGAGCCCTGGATCCGCAGAAGAGGCAACGCAAGATCTCCTTTGCTAAGATTATGTGGAAAGACTCTGAGAGTACATGGAGAGGAAGGGGTCCAGCTGTATTAAGCTTACCAGCCAAGCCAGGAAAGCACAGGTAGGCAGATGAAGCTGTCCAAGTTTCTGACCCATAAAAGTGTGATTAATAATGTTCTAGGCTTTCACTTCTGCCCTCTGCAATTGAACCCAGGGCTTCATGCTTGCTTACCACTGATTTATATCCCTAGTCCCAAAAGGTTGCAGTTTTCTTTTCTTTTTTTTTTTTTTTTGAGGCTGGGTCTCACTATGTAGTTCAGGCTGGCTTTGAACTCACTGTGTAGTCCACGCTGGCCTGGAACTCTCGAACTCGCTCAGCCTCCCCAGTGTGGGGAATACAGGAGTGCGCCACCACGCCTGGCCAAGGTTGCAGTTTTAAGCCATAACATTTTGGATTAGTTCATTACTAGTAGATAACAAGTTGGTTTAGAAAGATAATATAATACTTGAGATATGGAAAAAGGATTTTTTGTGTCCTTTCAGTGTTATGATGTACATTCCCTAACAAGTCTGCCCGAGTGTCATTTGAAGTTCCAGTGGGAGGTCACTGTGACTTAAATGAGTGCTCAGGCTCAGTACTAAGTTAGATATTAATTTATAGATTTATAAGTCACGAAACATTCGTCCAGAGGAGTGGTTTCCTTTTGGTGAAAAAGGTAATGTCAAAGGGGACTGTTACATTACACTGCAAGACATTAACTAACATCATATTTAAGTCCTGAGTCTTACTATGTAAAGCAGTTTAGTTTGTAGTTTCTTGTATCCTCTCAGAATCAGCTTTCCCATCCTTTGTTCTCTCAGTGAAATTAGTAAATATTTGATACATACTTGTAATATATTTGAGAGAGAATCATGTTTTTAATTCTTTGGAAATTGTATTTTGGCCAACTATTATGTGTGTCAAACATTTTGCAGGCTGTTGCTTCAGTACATACGTAAGATTCTATTACACGAAAGATTTAGAGTCTGTCTTGGATGGAAGAGGTCGTGAGCCAGGCCGGGTAGTTTGTTAGGTGGCCTGACATTCTGATCTGTGGTATGTTAGGTTCTGATTACTGCTGAACTGATTACCACTAACTTAGTGGAAGCTTCACGGATACAGTCTGTGACAGTTCCGGAGATCCGAAGTCCAAAATGGGTGGCAGTACCACATTCCTTCTGGAGCCCTAGAGGAGAATCTGCTTTTCTTTTTTTCTTAGACTTTTTCTTCCTTTCTTCCTCCCTCCCTCCCTTCCTTTTTTTGTTTTTAGCTTCTAAAGGTTATTTACATTCTCTGCGTCTCCATCCTCCACCCTCACACCACCGGCATACATCTTCCAAACTCCTGTGCTCACAGCTTTTCTCTCCCACCCTCTCTTCCTGTGATAACACTGGGTGTACCTGATACTTGAGGATGATCCTCTCATCTCAGGATCCTTAGTTTAATTCCATCTTCAAAATCCCTTTTGCCATGTCAAGTAATATACTGTACACACAAATTCTGGGAATTGGGATGTGGGTATCTTTGGGGAGCTACTGCATATGAGTTATTGGGTTCTCAGAATGAGTTTTGGTAGCATAATGAGAAAACATTTTAAAGTTCAAATATTTGTTTATGTGCTACTTAAAAATGGAAAGTACAGGATGTCACAAGATAAATTATGAGGGACAGCAGCAGTATGAGCTCTGGATCCGCAGAAGAGGCAACTCAGGCCTTCAGTAGGGTGAGTTGTAGGGAAAGCCCTCTTGTACTACCATGCACTCCGCTGTTACCTGGAGGTAAGGAATACAGTGGTTTGCTGGGGTAGATCGTGGCATTAGAAGATAAAAGTAAAAAGCCAGTTTGCACATTTTTCTGTTACTGAACTTGTAAAAGAAGGGGAAGTTTTCAGTGCTTAAATTCTGTGAGAGTCCATGGCAGGGAAGGGGCATAGGGAACAAATCTCACATCATTTATACAACCTGAAAAAAGGGCGACAGTCCCCTCCTCCTTGGCCTGTCCCAGTAAGAATAAGTGACTAAGGACGGAAAGTATACATTTCTCATTCATCATTTTATTCTCACCACTTTGGCACTTACTAGTAATTGTGCCAACATTTTTGAGTTGTTCTTTTAATCGTAAACCAATATATGAAACAGGAATGGCAGCATAAAGAAATTACTACTTGTTGATAGCAAATACCATTTCACTCACTAAACCTGGTTCATCCAGATTCTCCTGGAATAACATTTAGCATTTCCTTACTTTGCTGTCTTGTGTCTTCAGAAGAGAGTCAGAGGGGCAGAATGCTATACACGATATATCCTTGCCCATTCGACTGGCAGTACTGGTAGATGCTGCTAAGGAGATGGGATGTGAGCAGGGAAACCAAGAAAGGTCAAGTAGTAACGAAATCACACAGAATTTTGAACAGCCTCTACTATCTAAACCCTGTCAAACACGGTGCCTTGGCCTAAGGCTTACTGGAGCGTGTTCATGGCATTAGTCAGACTCCTGTGTTCACTCTTACCTAAGTGGGGCGGGGGATTGTTTAGGTTCCAGTTTCTGGCCTTTTTTGGGGGGCACCTGGGTGAAGCAGAGTGATTGCTAATATGGGAGGGTTGGCCCTGTCTCCTCTGGGCGACCTTAGCAGAAGGGAGAGAGACTGGCTCAACAAAGTGAAAACTTGTCAAAATTCCGTGATTACTGTTAAAAGTCTTGAGGCATTGTATGAATAATGTAGAAGCTCAGTGTAAACTACAAGGATGTTTAAGAATTTTGGTGGGGCTGGGGGTGTAGCTGAGTGGTAGAGCACTGCTTCTTAATGCTTGTAAGGCCCTGAGTTTGATTCCCAGCACCACCACCCCCAATTCTGACACTGTTCTTTCCCTCACTTATTTTTTTTTCACTCTTCAGAGTTTTATTTCACTGACTTCAGGTCAAATTTCCGCAACTGTTTTCTGGTTAATTTTCTATCCTTGCGTGGCTTTCCAAAATGTAATACGAAAAGATTTGTGGGGTAGAGAGAAGATACCACTGTAAAAAGCACCACATTCACTCACCTTCCATAAGGCAGCAGAGTTGGGCATCTGGTTGTTCAACAAAACAAAGCTTTAGTAGTATCTGGGAAGGCAAATAGGCAAACCAGGCTGCAGGTACTCTTGTATTTGTCAAAATCAGACCAGAGAAAACCTGCTCCACACAGATAAAAACGGTACCGATATTTATTTTCTCTTTCTGTTGCTGCAACATTTTTCTTCTTGGAATGATCGTATCATGTAGTCTTTGAGGTCCTCCCTTGAGTCCATCTCCTGTCATTGCACAGATAGGCTGCAAATACCAAGGAGTTGATGAGCTCAGTTCCCTCATTGCTACCAATTTCTCAGTTTCTGTGAGAGACAGTGAGTTCCTCAGATCTTGTTAGCAATGATAAGTACAGAAACTCCTTGATTTTCAGATATCCTAGCTATCTCACGAAGTTCAGGTTTGGCGTCTTCCATCCCTTCAATGTCAACCGAGTCCACAAAAAACACAAGGCCCTCTGAGGCTCTGGTGTAGGACTTCCACAGTGGCCTCGAGATTTCTCTCGTCCACCTACATCCAGAAGTGAAAAGTGACTGTTTTAGAATTTCCCAAAGTCATCTTGCTTTTCTCATGTTAAAGCCTTTGGTTGGTATGGCACTTACAATTTCACTGAACTGCAACCTGTAGAAGGCCACAAGGGTTGAGATGCAGTCACAGCAGGGTCGCTGGGTGGGTGGCACCCGGCACCAGGCACAAAGGATGCTCATCAGACCCCGCCCTCCCCACTTGTTTCCCTCACTTATTGGCTGAAATTTAAGGCAGGGACATTTTGATTGGACGAGAGACATCTCCATTATGGTTTTCTTTGATTTCTTCTCTGTTCGTTGAATTAGGATATCTATAATGTAAAACACAGCACAGTTAGAAATTTGATGTTTAATGATGGGGAATTTGCAGTTGTCTACTGCGCATAACAAACCATCCTGGATGTAACAGATAAATAACAACAGTGATTTATTTCACTAATGCATCTGCAATTTACCCCTGACACAAGGGGTGGCTCCTCTCCACTCCAGGCTCCTTGGCTCAGAGGCTAAGCATGAGAGGAATTGTCTGAAGTTTCACTCGCTGGCAGTCGGTGCTACCTCTCTCAGCCAGGCCCTCTGGGGTTTGCAGGTAGAGGACTCACAGGTGGGCTTTTCTTACAATTTCTGTCTTTCTCTAGAGTGATGGGCGCGTCGTAATGGCAGTGTCCCGAAGGGCCAGTGGGAAGTTGTGTCCATGTTATGACCTAGCCCCCTAAGTGGAAGAGATGAGTATTCTCCCACAGTCATGAAGTCGACTGAGGCCGGGGAAGAGGGAAAGATTTCCAGAACTGCCAGATTGGCCAGAAAAAAATACAGGGAGTGAGAGAGTGTGGCTCTATCAATGAGACCACCGTTATGTTAGCAGGAAAACCTCAAAGATGAACATCTGTGCCTCCATGTGGGTGACCATGGACAGGACGTCTCTGATTTTCATACCCATAAAAGTGGCACATTGGATTTTCTAGGACAAAAGAAAAATTTAGGAAAGAAAGTGCTGTGTCTTTAGGATGAAGGTGATGACACTGTTTTATCACTTATAGTTTTAATAATTCTAAAGATGAATTTTTATGGTGTGCAGGTGTTCTTGCTTGTGTTTGCCATCTTCTCAAGAGATTTAACTGAGGTTAATTATGAAGTCTAGCACTATGAATAAGTCATTAATATGCCCCATGTAGCATTTAGCTGAGTATATTGACTTCTTTTTTGAGGGGATTTGTCAAGAACAAGCTAAACTAATAACCCTTGGGGTTCTGAATCTATACACTGCCAAGTGATAATTAGTAGGTATCACGGGCGAAGTCATACCATCCTAGGTCCTTCCTGTACTATACATTGGGCCCATAGTGTCACAAAGGGCACTGCGTTTTTTCAGGAGGGTTTTCTCTCTAGAGAGAAGTCAGCTGTACCAGTTAAGCAACACTAAGTATGATGACTCCATTGCTGTTTGTAGCAACAATAAGTTCTGAGTCGTACAGTATATAAGCCCTTAATTGTAACCACCCACCCGTTCCTTTATACATTTTCTCTCTACTTCTAACCAAGAGCCAAGAACAGGATAGCAGTTGTATAAAAAGCAGCAATATATACAATATCTAAGACATTCTCCCCATCATAATTGGAGAATGCATACATTCTTGTAAATGGCAGAGTATCCAGTAGAATATCCTGCACAGCTTTCTAAAACAGCTTTATTTAGTTTTACAATTTGTTTTACATGTGTCTTTATTCTTCATACATATATAATTTCCTACAGAGTAAGAATTGTATCTTATTTCACATCCTCTAATGATAATTTCACATCACACTCTGTCTAGTATGATGATCAATAACTGTTCATTGAATGAATGAGTAAACGAACGAGTCCTTTTTAATGACCAGGGAGGATTTCATTTAAGGAGAGTACGTGGTCTGAGAATGTGTGACTTCAGAGTTCACTGGAGAAACTATTCCTCTCACAGGACTGGTACAGACTCCTTCCTCTGTACTTAGGAAACGTGTTTATTCAGGATTGGCACATCTTATTACCACTTTAACTTGACTTCGCATAATTCACTGTGCAAATCTCAAACTCGTCCACTGTTTGAGGAAAAATCTTTCTCTCCATTGTCCTGAAACTTTGCTGGAAGGAGAGTTCCTGGTCCAGGAAGTGCCTGGCTCAGAGTTTCACCAGCAGAGGGATGGAACACCAACTAGAGAGCGTTCTCTAGACCATTAGAAGCAAATCAGGGTGGACTGGAGTCTCAAAGGGCAATTTAACCCAACCAGGGCCTTGATTCAGCTGCTTTGTTTGTGCTGGCTGTCACACTGATACCTTCCCTGTCCCCAAGAGCACCACGGACGAAGTCACTTAAAGCCACATGGGTTTTGTTAATTACTGCTTGGACCTGGACCAGGCTTGTCCATACAAGAAGGAAGGTGTTATGTCAGTAGCATTTGAGGGTTCTGAAAGACCCTAATTCATAAAATTAATTTTTCCCTGCTAACATGAAATGTACCCTACTGACATGCAAATGTATGCTAAGATGCATGGGGGTAGGATTGTAAATTTAGAGCATCAGATATAAGACCTTTATATTTGTCAGTAATGTCTCACCGGATTTTATTTGCAAAAACCAATTCAGCTTCTCCTGCCAGCCCTGAACTGAGGGAACTTTTTAGAGCTCTGTTCATGTGGGAAGAAGAGAACAACATGACCTGGGTATAAATGTTGGAGAGTGACCACGTGCCCAGCAGCAACTTAAGGACAATTTGTTATAGACCATCTCATGCTCTTTCAATGTGCATGCATTATCTCATTTAATTTTCCTAAGCAGGTCAGCAGGTACGAAGTTAGATATCATCTCTATGTGGTGGGCGGGGCACAGGGTTACCAGGTCACCCTTATCTCACAGTGATTTAGAGGTGGAAGAGAGGCTGGCAGTTAGAGCTCTTTACAGCTGTCAATGATTACCCAAATCTTGGCCTTATTCCTCTCACAGGGCCATGAAGCAGCCCTGATCTCATCACTGACACTCCCAGAGAACTCAGGACTAAAGGATGAATATCTTTCCCCAAGTTGAAGCCTTCAAGTGCAGGGAAGGAGCCCTAAATGATACTAGAGGAAAAGACAAAGAGAATTCCTCTCGGAACTCCTAGCTCAACCCCTGGATCTACAAGGTTTCTACTCTAAAATACTACTGATTCAAATCAAAATTATGTGGATGAGACTCAGACTAGCCCGTTAGGAGTTCAGATCTATTCATAATTAAAACTGAGTTTTACTATGCAGTCAGACTGATTTTGGGTCACAAAGTCGAGTAGGCCGTGAAGTCTCGTAGGGTTAAGAACCTGGGGACCAGCAGACCTGGAGCCGGATCATCATCTGGCTCCACTCTTTACCAGCTGTGTGATGTCCACAACTTAATCTCTGTGAACTCTGGTTTCCTTGACTTCACAGTGCAAATACCGTAACATCTGTGCCTTAAAGTTGTACAGATTAAATGAAGTAATGATTATAAAATTACCTGTACAGTGTCTGATGTTGGTAATGTTTGTTAAAAGCCAGGTGTTACTATCACTGATCTTCTAAATAGCTGTGCTAACAGCCCTCTGTGTTCTTTTTTTTTTTGTGGGTACTGGGGGTCGACCTCAGGACCTCGCGCACCGGCAGGCGCCCGTGCCGCTGAGCGATATCACCGGCCCTTTTTTCGTATGTGGGTTCCGGGAGTCGAACTCAGGACCTCACGCTTGCCAGGCAGGCGCTTACGCCACTGAGCCATCTCACCGGCCCCCTCTGTGTTCTTTTGATTTAATGGTTTGTAAAATCCTTGATGATCATTGTCTCCTACCTTCAGGTGTCTGGGTACAATAACATGCCACCCAGCAGCTGGCTATCTCCAGAGGGCAAAGTATATCTTACATCCTAACACCAATCTTGCAAGGTTGAGATGATTATTCTTATTTGCAGATGGATCAGTAGAACATCACCGAGGCTGCATAATGCGTTCATCGTCTACAGCCTTGAGCCCCAGCTGAGTCCAGATTTCATGACTTGAAATCCTTTTTCTTTTGTCATAGTAAGCTGTATTAGTCAGTACCACTGCGATTACAATAATTGTTACTTCTCATTACCGATATTGAACTGTAGTAACTTTGTTAGACCTTTCCAGTAATGTTTTCTCCCTCTACCTTTGTCTTTTTCATTCTACATATTTCTTGGTCATAAAACTCCTAGAGGAGGATCATTTTCACGGTTACCTGGCTCATAAAACATCATCGTCATAATTAGTGAAAGATGCTCCTTTCTCAATTAAGAAAAATCAAATTTAGCAAGTTGTTTCTCAATAACAATTAGAGCAAGCATGAATCCTTTTTGTGTGAAGTATACTGACCAAATTCTGAACATAAATAATAGAAAATGGAACTTTTAATAATAATAAATATGAACTCAAAGCTAATAGGAAATCAGTTTCTTTTTTTTTTTTTTTTGTGCGTACCGGGGGGTCGACCTCAGGACCTCGCATGCCAGCAGGCGCCCGTGCCGCTGAGCGATATCACCGGCCCCTTTTTCGTATGTGGGATCCGGGAGTCGAACTTGGGCCCTTGCGCTTGCCGGGCAGGCGCTTAAGCCACTGAGCCATCTCACCGGCCCAGAAATCAGTTTCTTATAAATTATTTACAAATTCTTGCTTTTATGAAAAGGAATTTTTATGAATATTTTGGTGCCTATGCACCATTAGTTTCTATAGAAGTCATCATTAGATTTTACTGTCATCTTTCTCGTGCCATGGTAAGCCTTAAGTTTTTAGTAAATATCAAACTTGGAAGCCATATTCTCCACCAGTGACTGATATTGGCAAAGTTAAAAATGAGTGTTAAAAATCTTGAGCGATAAATAGTATTTGAAAATGTATCCAGCAAATTATTACTATGAACACATTGCTCTAACTTAACAAGCCCTGTCCTTATACTAGAACTTAGAAAACTAGGGCTTCAGTTCCTCATACCCTAAGTTTACATCAATCTCACATTCCTTATTGTGTTCATCACACACTGTCAATTACACATTTTTATAATGGCTATCGTTCACTTTTTAATTTTTATAGTTTTTAATATTTGCCACTATCAATAAATGCAATAGTTCTCCAAATTTTAAAAAAGTCTGGGCTCCTTTTGGAAATGTGATATATACAATAGCTTGACCATTCAGATAAACACATGCATGTAGATAGTTGAGGAATTTTTAATACAAGTTCAGAGAGTTCAAAGGGAGAAAAAAAACATGACTATGTGTATTCAAGATTGAGGATTAGGGCCGGTGAGATGGCTCAGCGGCGTAAGCGCCTGCCTTGCAAGCGCGAGGGCCCGAGTTCGACTCCCGGATCCCACATACGAAAAAGGGGCCGGTGATATCGCTCAGTGGCACGGGTGCCTGTTGGCGCGCGAGGTCCTGAGGTCGACCCCCCGGTACCCACAAAAAAAAAAAAAAAAAAAAAGATTGAGGATTAGCAAGGCAGCTGTGAGAGATATTTAAAAATAGAGTATATTTCAAAAATCTATGGAGGGGCCGGTGAGATGGCTCAGCGGCGTAAGCGCCTGCCTTGCAAGCGCGAGGGCCCGAGTTTGACTCCCGGATCCCACATACGAAAAAGGGGCCGGTGATATCGCTCAGCGGCACGGGTGCCTGCTGGCGCGCGAGGTCCTGAGGTCGACCCCCCGGTACCCACAAAAAAAAAAAAAAAAAAATCTATGGAGGGGCCGGTGAGATGGCTCAGCGGCGTAAGCGCCTGCCTGGCAAGCACGAGGGCCCGAGTTCGACTCCCGGAACCCACATACGAAAAAAGGGCCGGTAATATCGCTCAGCGGCACGGGTGCCTGCTGGCACGCGAGGTCCTGAGGTCGACCCCTGATACCCATATTAGGGCAAGAGTATTTTCATTTTGTTCCTTAAACCTCTGAATTTAACTAATAGGTAGAAACGTTTAGTTGAACTTTAGTCCCACTGCCCTTTCTGTAGCAATAAACTTCAAAGAGGAGAAACGGATGGTACTATCACAAACAAATGGGTTTTCCTTATCACTATCTTAAGGTCATATAACCACAAAAAGGGAGACAAATGGTTTTAGCACAGGTGGTACCTGCTACCCCATCCTCAGTGTTAATTGGCCAGATGTTTGAAGAACCTTGAAAACTTTCCAGAGAGGTGATATAGTAAAAAATACAGTTTCCATGGCAACCAAGGACTTTGTAAGGCCTCCAAAAGTGTATTTAAGGAGGAGGACACAAAAGCTCGGGGTCAGCTTCTGCTGTCCCCGGCCGGCATCAATTAAAGAATTCATTTGTTTCTCGAATCTCGTCTTCCTGTGAGTGAATCTATCTTGTGATTTTGCCGTAACACCCACACACACACACACACCAAAAAATCTATATCCAGTTACCTACTCAACGTCTCCATTTGGATATCTAGTAGAAGGCACAGTTTCCTCCTTCATCCCCAACTGGTCTCTCTTCCGGTCTTCCCCTTCCCAGTTATTGGCACTGCCCAATTGTTGAAGCCTCAACCTGAGCCGTGCCTAGTTCATCTCTTTCCCTTGCACATCCGTCAGTCACCTGGTTCTGTCAGTTTTGCCTGCATCATGCATTCTATAGGCGTCAGGCTTTCATCCATCTTCCACTTTCTCCCCTGAACTGGGTACTTTCAACCTCTATATATCACACACTTAAGGATTTATCTGTAAGACACACGTTATTTTAAAAATCATAGAGCCGGTGAGATGGCTCAGCGGCTTAAGCGCCTGCCCGGCAAGCGCGAGGGCCCGAGTTCGACTCCCGGATCCCACATACGAAAAAGGGGCCGGTGATATCGCTCAGCGGCACGGGCGCCTGCTGGCGCGCCAGGCCCTGAGCTCGACCCCCCGGTACCCACAAAAAAAAAAAAAAAAAAAAAATCATAACAACAGCTCCTTGAATGAATAATTTTTGAGAAGACCATAACCAGTTGACCAGTTATGCAAACTATGTCAGCGATTAGCTTGTAATGACACAGGAGATGAATACGCATTCAAGTGAAACAGGCTGTACAAGAGATGCAATAGAAATTTAACAGAACGTTAATAAGTTGCTGAGTGGTGGCGTTAGTAACAGTTGTTCATTGGTGTTGATCTCTGTTGCTAGTTGACTGGACAGGACACAGAGTAGACGGAGAAAGACGCTTGCCCTCGGAGGACTTCAGGGAGCTTGTTCCAACTTACAGAAGCGAGGCGTGCTTCTCTGCTGCCAAATGTGGATAATATAACACCAAGCCAGCATCATTTTGATTTTGAGAATCAAGTACCTATGAAAATATTTTGTAAATAAAAACTTACTACATAAGTGTGAAATATTATTTCTCAGACCAATTTCTTATCTAGAACTTGCATGCTGATAAGCACGAGGGCATGTTTGAGACAGCAGGTGGTGGGAATTGGCTGAGTCTCTGGTTTCACATGGTCATTAGGGAGGACCGATGGGCTGAGTGACGATGGGGCTTCTAGTCTGGTGTCGCCACTCGTTAGCCTTGTCTCAGGGTCCCTCCTGCTCTTTTCTTCTCTTCCTCCTCCTCTTTCTCCTCTTCTTCCTCTATGTTTCTGTCTCCCTCTGTTTTCCCCCTTCTTTCCTCCCTCCCTCCCTTTCTTCCTTCCAAAGTAAAGATCTTAGGTTAGATGGTCTTAAGGACTCTCCGTCTATGACAATCAAAACGACTGATCCAGAACATTGGAACCCCTGTGACAGAAGACTTAATGCCACATTTGCTTGCAGTTGTTAGATTGATTTGTTTACTGTCTCCCTGGGTTGAGATTCATGCTGTCTGTGCAAATCTGCTGCGAGGAAATGTACAATTAAAAGGTGGCATCTGAGTTTTCATAAAGCAGATGGCAGAGTAGATCATGAGTCTCATAATTAGAACCACGTAATAGACACAAACAGACACTTTGGAACACGTGGGCTGCCTTCAGCGTGGGCTGGGCTTCTTTAGAAGATTTAAGACTAGACTTACCAGCTGGATGGCTCTGCGTAAATCCTCTAACCACGTTGATGATCCATTTCCCAACCCGGATCAAGTGTGTATTATAATTTTAGTTTCACCGAGGTTCTGTTGAAAATGTTAAAACTATAATATTCTCGGACAAGCTTCGTATAGGTACACATGTGGATTGTCATTACTTCGATGTGCAGGGGGTGTGTCATCAAAGGAGTAGCTTTGCCTGTTTCCGCTCATCTCAATCAGGGAAGCTAGGAGAGGGAATTATCGAAGGCTGTGGGTATTTCAGACAGGAAACAAAAATAATTAGTTTCAAAACTTGGACACTAACCAGAAATGGAAGCTGCGGTGCTGAATGTTGACATTGCAACAAGAGACTTGTCAAAAGACCAACCCTGAAGCATAACAATTATTCACTCCGCAGATTCATTACCTTGGGCCTTATTACACGAAGTGGGGACCTTCAGGGATGTGTACGCGGGCACGATGTAATAATTCTCACCTGACAGCGTGCGGCCTTTAGGCATGATTGTGAGACTCAATAACAAAGCTGAATTTCTATTAAGTTAATTCTAATAATAAGAACTCAGTAAACTGGAAACGAGGGTGCTGTATATATCTACATAGAGGATGCCAGCTCTCAAATATTAGAGAAGTTCATAACATAAATACCACTAGCTTCAAGGCAAAGATATATATATATATATATATATATATATATATATATATATATAATTTTTTTTAAACAATTGAATGCAGGGACTTCACACTAAGCCCTATCCTTGGACCTTTTAAATTTTTTATTTTGAGACAGGATCTCGCTAAGTCACTTAGTTGGCAGGCTGGGCTTTAACTTTCCATCCTCCTGCCTCAGCCTCCCAGAGTGCTGGGATTACAGGCATCCAACAGCATGCCTGGCAGAAACACAATTTTTATGAGGAATAAGACAAGTGTTTCCTAAAATGTATTTCTCCATGATACATCATCTGGGTCCATTAAGTGCTACTCACCCGTTAGGGACATTAGGAGGTGAATGATACATTCTTCATTCCCAAAGCATTAGCAACTCATAAAATGTTTCTTTTCCTTGCCAGGTGAATCTACAGATGCAAATATATATATAACTTCTCCTGCTCTTCAAAACAGTAAGATAGCCATCTCAGTTTCAACCCCCAGCAAAATTCTGGAGGACTTCAGGGAATAATATGATAAAATAGATACTTTGTAAGCATTTTGAAAAGACTGGTGATTAGTAAGACTCCACAGGAAGTGACTCATGCTAAATCGTTTCAAGTGCATCTCATTTTAAAAATAAGGCTCTACATGGTTAGATTTATAAAATGCTGTAGCGTATTTTAGTTATATGAAAACATTTGTTTGGATGGTATCCTTATGGAAGAGATGGTTAATTATAGATCAGATGGTGAATCTGTTATTTATTTATTTATTTATTGCTGCAAAATGAACCATTCTAAACAAGGGTTTAAAATGTCAGTCATTGATTTGCCCCCGATTCTGTGGGTCAGCAGTTGGTCTGGGCTGCGTCGCTCTTGTTAGAGTTACTAGTGCGGCTAAGGCTGTCTGGTAGCGTGAGTCTAGGTGGTCTCGGGAATGTCAGCTTGGGCCGCTTATCGCTGCTCGGTGGGCTGTCGTCCTGGCTCCACCTCTGTGGAGGTCTCAGAACTGTGGGAGATGACGGTCCCCACAGTGGCGCGTGCTAACGTCCCATTGGCTGAAGCGAGTCACATAGCTACGCCTAGAGGGACGGGAGGGGCGAGGCGAAGGCACAGGTGTAAGGAGGCAGGATTCAGCAAGGGCCGTAATCATGGCAACCCGCCATGGCATTGAGTGAACAGATATCTAACTGAACAGTGCTTGAAGAGGAGGACTGCAAGGCACTGTCTTCGTTCTGCCCCGCTCTACACTTTTGTCTATGATTTGGCAAAGAAAATGAAATATAATTGCAATTTTGATCACAACACAAAACTTCGATGAATAAAGCAGAGCCTGAGAACAACTTTGGCAATTTGCATTACGTGGCCTAAACCAATAAAGTCCAATTTATCCAAGGTAAATAAAAGTCCTAAAACATAAATTATGGTCAGATTGATCTAAAAGTAATGCAAAAACTCCATGGAGTTTCATTTGATACCAAACTTATGAGTGTAAAGTAACCAGAATGAATGAATAGAAATTCAGTTTACAGGTCATGAAAAGTAACAGTTCCTCAGAACAAAATCTTCTCAGCGTACTGTGATTATTTCTGGTTGAAAATTTATAGAAAGTTGAGAAACTGGAGGGAACCTAGAAGGTGACTAGTTGAGTAAAAGGCCTCAGACAGAACCTCCCGGAGGAAGAGCTGGAGTTGCTGCAGAGGAAAGAGGAGTGGAGACGTGTGGAAGCCGTAAAATCCCTCCTGATGCACTTGAAGCGCTGTCCTGAAGGCAAGAGCCCTCGAGGGTAAAATTGGGGCCAAAGGAAGAAAGTTGTTTGTAGATAGACTTCAGCGCAAGATAAAACACAGTCCTTTAAAGACTCGAATTGTCTAATAAGGAATGGAACATCTTATGAGTTAATAATTTCTTTTCTGGGAAGAATCTCCCCTTGAGTGCTTATCCAAGACACTAAGGAAGAGATCCTTGAAGAATGTAAGATTCAATGATGTCCACTTTATCTTCTCCTCTGATTTTACTTATTAAATTAAACAACATTTTCTTTTACTATCATCCTTTTTATTGCAGGGATGCTCCTCAAAAGTTATGAACACTGCCATGAGTTTTCATTTTGGTTAACAAAACAAGAAATGCCAAAGGAAAGTTCTCTTTCGCATTGCAAGCTGTAGTTTTTTCTTTTCATTTTTTTTTTTTTTTTTTGCCACTTAGTGTGGGTTGGCCAATATTTTAGAACATAACATTGTGACATTGAAAGGAGCACTTAGAATCTTCTGGCTCAGTCCTGCCACTTCGGAAGTAAGGAAAGTGGACAGGAAGAAGGGGACTTGCCTGAGGTTCCGTATGACCCTCACGGCAGAACAAGTTCACACCAGAGCAGACTGGCGTGAGGAGACCTCAGGCTTCAGATTTCTAAGCGCTTGTGTTCTCATCCTGGACATGTATTTCGTTAGCTGTTTTAGTTTCCTTTTCTGAAAAATGAAGATGGTGATACTATGGGTTACTATGGTTTGAGGAGATAATCTACATAAAGTGCCTAGTGTGTAGTTGCTGTCCCATAAATCTTGATTCTCCTCTTTTCATTCATGCCTAAGACATCACGTTGCTTTATGTCACACAGCTTTATTTTCAGGAAAACAATACCACTAGTTCTTTCTGACAGTCCCACAATAACAGGTCACAGATCTCAGTTTGCTCATGACATTCCTGTCTTATGCATGTCACCACAGCATAATTACTTTCATTTTTATTTACTTAATTTTTTGAAGTGCTGGGGATCAAACTCAGGACCTCGCACACGCTAGACCCTAACATTGCATTTCACCCTCAGAAGTGCAATTTAAGTAAACCACAGGATCACCCCACCTAGAACTTCCTCAGTGCCTTCTTTAGGGCATCTCTCAGTTCCTTGTTCCTCATACTGTAGATGAAGGGGTTTAAAATGGGGGTGATAAAAGTGTAGACCACAGACACAACCCGGCCCATCTCGGGGGAGTAGCTGGAACTGGGGGACAAATAGATAAAGCTGGTGCAGCCGTACTGCAGGAGGACCACTAAGATGTGAGAAGAGCAGGTGGAGAAGGCTCGGTGGCGCCCTGCAGCTGACCGGATCTGTACAATGGCCACCATGATGAAGACATAGGAGATGGAGATCAGCGCAAGAGGGATGCTCAGGATGATGAAGCTGATGACGTACAGGGCAGTCTTATGCACATGCGTGTCTGCACAAGTCAGGCGCATGATGGCGGGCATGTCACAATAGAAGTGGTAGATCTCGTTGCGGCAGAAGGGGAGGTGGAAGATTAAAATGGTCAGTGGCAGCGACAGCAGGAACCCGAGCACCAGGCTGCCTGCCACCAGCGCCACACACAAGCACCAGCGCATGATGCGGGTGTATCTCAGCGGCTGGCAGATGGCCACTAACCGGTCATAGGCCATGACTGCCAGCAGGACACAGTCGGCTCCTCCCAAGAAGACGAAGAAAAACATTTGGGTTCCACAACCCGCGAGGGAAACAGGAGTTTTTCCCATTGAGAGAAGGTTTGCCAAGGCCAGGGGTGCGATGGAAGATGTGTAGAAGATTTCCAGAACTGCCAAGTTGGCTAGGAAAAAATACATGGGGACATGGAGGGAAGGGTTGATCTGGACAATGACAGCAATTGCGGCATTTCCGCTGAGGCTGGTCAGGTACATCACCAACAAGGCCATAAAAATTGCCATCTGGACCTCAGGGTCTGATGAGAATGGACGAAAGAAGAATTGTGTCTTTGCAGTTTTATTCATCTCTTCCATGGGTCATGTATTGGACCTACTAAGAAGAAAAATGACATGATTCTCAAGGCAACTCTCACTTAATAGGATGTTTCCCAACTCTTCTACTCAGCGTTAGAGCAGTTCCTGAAGTTCCTTGGCAATGACACGTGTAATTTTATTTTAGAGGTCGTGTAATATTATAATTTATATTTGGCACCCATTCATCTTTCCTTTCCTGCCCCCATGTACCAAAGATTTAAAAATCCTCAGTGGTAGGTACTCAGTGATTAGCGATTCAATCCCGATGTCTAGCAGTTCTTGAAACACGAGTTTCCAAGAAATATTTGCCGAAGAAATTAATGAATAATCAGCTTAAAGTTTGCTATTAGAGAATGGATAAGATAGGGTGCCAATTCATCATGTGAAACTTGTATTAAGGGACTTATAATTGTGTAGGCAGCTGCAATAAAGACAGTGTGCTACTGGCATGGCATATTATAATATATATCATAAACTCTGTTATGTATCTCAAAACCTAGAGACTTACTGATATACCCTACTTCCTCCTTTATCCAATTTGACCCTAAACATGGGTAATTCATCCTTCTAAAAGTTCCCTTTGTGTGTTCTTATCCTTTCCCACTCAATCACTTTTATCTACTGTTATTTTACAAGTGGATTTTTTTTTTTTTTTCTTTATGTGGGTACCAGGAACCAAACTCAGGACCTCGCGCTTGCCAGGCAGGCGCTTATGCCGCCGAGCTATATCACCAACCCTACAAGTGGATTTTTGTGATAGTCTGCCATCTAGTTTCCCATTTCCCTTCTGTTCCCTCTATAATCCACCCAGTTCTTGTCATGTTATTCATCTGCTTAGAAATTTCCACTGACTTTTTAAGGATTCAATTTCCATCTTTACAACTCTGTCAATTATTCTAGTCTTTCTTAGATCTGTTTTTCAAGTCTAATTCCATGATGGCAAGCGATTGCCCGTGTTATGCACCACATGGTCTACTCATTGGCCTCTCATCCAGGTCAAACTCAGGACCTCGCACATGCTAGACCCTAGCATAATCATGAATAACATTGCATTTCACCCTCAGAAGTGCCTCCATTTAAGTAAATCACAGGATCGCCACACCTAGAACTTTCTCAGTGCCTTCTAGGGCATCTCTCAGTTCCTTGTTCGTCATACTGTAGATGAAGGGGTTTAAAATGGATTGAATCAAGCAGCCTCCCTGCTTGTAGATGTTTGCTTTTCCAACTATAAAGGCTGCCTCCTCTCTTTTGCTTAACCCATATCCTACTCAATTTTCAAATTCTAGGATATGTTCTTCTTTCATGAAATCTTCCTAAAACACTCTAGTTTAAATCTCTCCTCTCTCTGAAATCCTGTGCTGCTCATCATGTTATGATTTTAGGTTAATGCAGTATCTTTCTCAGTATCTATAAGTGCTGTCCCCAGTTATATTTTAGGTCCCCCAAAGATAGGGGCTGAGGCTCTGCGAGCACGGACTCTCTCTTATGAAAATTATCATTTCTATTATGCCAAGTGTGAGGCATGATGAAAAGTGCTTTATTCTGCATTAGCTCACTTTACCCATAAACCGCTTTAATAAGCATGTCCTGTCATCAACATTTAACCAGTGCAGACATGCAGCTCAAAACAGATTAGGAACCTTTCAGAAGTCGCATGGTTAGAAGGTGAGAGAGAGTCAGGGTTGGCCACGGTCTGACTGCAGAATGTTGGTGTTCAGCCTCGGTCTGTACCACCCTGCCCGGCTCTATACTGTATTTCTCTCTCACTGTATTTTTCTCTCTCTCTCATGTGTCATGTGATTGATCACATACAGTTCAATGCTCGGATGAACTCCAGGTCATCTGCTGGAAAAAGAACACCCAAGATCAAAGACCAAAAGTATTAGGTTACAGTGTTTCTGGCCTTGAGAGACACAATCACAATGTGGATTGTGACTTTTTTCATAAATACTTCTCTTACCAGTGCAACAACAATAACAAAAAACCCTCCCTTCATCTTTTTCTGGGGAGGAGTGGGAAAATGGTCTAAATGCTGTGAGGCTTTGGGTAGAGATCAAGGGACGGTGGTTTTAATTTATCTTCCATGAGAGAGAGAAAGGAAATGCAGAGAAGGTGGAATGCTCCGTGCCTGGTGCCGGAAGCCCTGCGTGACGTCTCAGAGGGTGCGTATGTACTACAGTTTTAAGTTCCTGCTGCCTGGTGTTTAGAGTCTCCACATCAGGACAGCATCTCGGGATTGAATCGAGCCTTTACAATGGTGTTGGCAAAAAAACAGACCTGAGGGGCAGTGGAACAGGATGGAAGATGCAGACGCAGCCTCAAACACACTCAGCCACCTTATCTTCGACAAAGGAGCCAAACATGTTCACTGGAAGGAAGATAGTCTCTAATAAATGGTGCTGGGAAAACTGCCTTCCCACATGCCGAAGACTAAAACTAGACCCATGTCTCTGACCATGCACTAAACTAGAGTCAAAATGGATCAAAGACCTAAATATTAAAACGGAAACACTGACTCTACTGGAAGAGAAAGTAGGTAGAAATCTTGAAGACATAGGTGCAGGCAGACACTTCATGAGCAAAACCCAGACCACATGGGAAATACAACAAAGAATCAACAAATGGGATCTCATGTTAAATGGGATCTCAAGTTAAAAAGCTTTTGCACAACAAAAGAACTCACCAACAAAGTGAAAAGGCAACCCACAGAGTGGGAAAAATTATAGCCAGTTGTCCCTCAGACAAAGGACTTATATCTAGAACACATAAAGAATTGAAAAAAATCAGGCCCCTCAAATTCAAAGACCCAGTCCAAAAATGGGCATCTGAGATGAATACACACTTCTCAGATGAAGAAATACAAATGGCAAATAAATACATGAAAAAATGCTCAACATCTTTGGTCATTTGAGAGATGCAAATTAAAACAACACTGAGATTCCATCTCACTCCAGAAAGAATGGCTGCCATCAAGAAATCAACCAGTAACAAATGCTGGCTGGGCTGTGGGGAAAAAGGAACCCTTCCCCACTGTTGGTGGGAATGTAGACTGTTGCAACCACTGTGGAAATCAGTGTGGAGATTCCTTTAAAAAACTAGGATTAGCGGTCCCATTTGAAGCAGCTATTCCCCTTTTGGTCATCTTCCCAGAAGAATTAAAAGCATCATATCACAGCAATATATGTGCACCCATGTTTATAGCAGCACCATTTGTAGTAGCTAAATGTTGGAAACAACCCAAACGCCCATCAACCGAGGAATGGATAAAAAAGATGTGGTTTTTTTATACAATGCACTACTACTCAGCCATAAAAAGGATAAACTTGAGACTTTTATAGATAAATGGATGCAACTTGAGACCATGCTCATAAGTGAAATAAAACAGACCCACATGTGTAAACATTGTATTGTCTCACTAGTGTGAGAATCTGAAAGAGTAAAGATCCAAAATGTACAATAGATACCATAACTAGGGAAGAAACTGTTCAAAGAAAAGAAAAACTATGATGGGAGAAAGGGGAAAGGAAAGAAGGGAAAAGGAAAAAAAATATATAAACACAAGCCAGTTAAGATAGTTATACAGCTGGTTTCCCTTGGTTCACTGAGGGGGAAGTTTTGTGCTAGTAATTTTCTGTACAATGTTTCATGCCTATATTTTGCACTCTGAACAACTACAGTGAATGAAACAATGCGCAATGTGTTGATTATTGTTACTCTCCTACCAGCCTGTTCTGAAACTCTGTTTTATTGTTATTTATTAGTTTTTTCTGTTAAAAAAGCCTCCACAGTCCGTGTAAACTGAGTCACTCAATTCATTAGGGTGCTGGGGATTGGAAGTCTCAGAGACGCCTTCAGCTCGAGTCTTCTCTTTAGCCTCGTTAGGCTCGGGAGGTCTGCTCTGCTAACTGGGCATAAATCTACCTACTCTCGACATGACCGTTCCTCGGGAGGGCGAATAGCCTCCGTTTCATCTCGAGCCTAGGTAAGAGAAGAAATCAACCATGGATTTACAGTACGTTGTGCAACTCTGAGCGCTGCATAAGAGATTCAAATGCTGAATGTCCTCTATCTGGAGGCTGTTCTAACTTTAGCAGTGCTCCTGTCATTGCAAGTAAGAAACAGACCGGACACAACCTTCCAAGGATGGTGCAGAATGGGCAGAAACGGAATTCGTCCAGCTATTCACAAAACGTAGAACCGAATTTTAGATATCCTGCAACCAAACAGCTAACTGCTTTGCTGCCTTCATTCTTCATATAAATCGAGGGGTGACAGTGGCTATTTGGGTCTGGCCATGCTTCCTACACTGGACCGTGTGTGTTCTAGAATTTAGAAGGCGCAAAGCCATATACTGGGAAAAAGTGAAGTTCCGGGATCAACATAGCACAGTTTTTGTAAGGGCCAATTTTAATTTGAAAAATTTGGGCTGGGCATGGTGGTGCATGCCTGTAATTCCAGCACTCTGAGAGGCTGAGGCAGGAAGACTGCAAGTTCGGGCTCAGCCTGGGAAAAATTTAGTGATTTAGTGAGACCTTGTCTCAAAATAAAATAATAAAAAGGGGCTGGGGATGTAGCTCAGTGTGAAGGCCCTGGGTTCAATCCCTAGTACCTTAGAAGAAAACTTTGGGGTCATAATTTAACATTGAAACAAACATGGAGATAGTACAGAGTAGGAGGAAGATTTTCTCAAATTTGGAGCAGTGTAAAATATAAGACTTTAAAGAAATTTCTTTTTTGTGGCTGATGATCAAACTATTAGGGATATAAACTATCTCTGGCTCTTATTTCAGTGCTTGAATAGAAAAGCTTTCCACGTGTTGGGTTAGGTGATAGATTGGCTATTTCCCAGTGGAGAGTATGATTCCCCAGGGATCCCGAGTCTAAAATCTTAATTTGAAACAGCTCGTCCTTGTTATTTCAGAGAAAATGACTAAAGCAGCAGGCAATTTCTTCTAAGATAGATGAGCCCAGAGAAAAACTCCCAGGAGATTTTTTTTTAAACAAAAAGGTCTTTGGACAGATAGTTTATGGTCTCTTGAGGCTGCTTACCATCAGGCAAACAAGAGCAGGATCCACCAGTTCTTCACCCTTCATGTAATCCCTGCACAAGGTGACGAGTGGCCTTAGAAGGTCCCGGATGCCCAGTCAGAACTGTGCCAGGCTACCCTGACTGTCTCTTCTAAGGAGAGTGCCTGACCTGTGCGAAATTGCAAAAGTGGGTCAGTTTTAAATTTGTTATTTAAATACCCAAGATACTCTATGGGACTCAAAGGTGACTGAGATGCGATCTACTCAGTGAAGTCAAAGGGAGAGGACGATCAGCCAGCTTTCCCTGGTTCTGGCTCTGGTTCTGTTTTCAACACCTTTTTCTGCACCCCTCCCACCCTGGCCGTTTCTCTCAATGTGGATTTGTAGACAACATTTAATCACAGGGAGAGAAAGGAAGATCACAAAGAATTTCGATTTTCTAAAAACTGCAAAGAGAGAAGGGAATGTCTAAGTGGGCTTTTCGCTGAGTCAACAACTGTCTTTTTGGTTATATAACCAGATTTTAGAAGAATGTATGTATATATACATGCATGCACTCACACACACAAATTTGGGGAAGTGATGCTTCTAAGAAAGACAGTAAAAAGCAGACTATGTTGGAATTAAATTATGTGTGTTTAAATTCCAGCTTTTGCGCTTACCCGTTTACTCAGTATAACACCCCCAGATGTTATGAGGCACAAACGATGTACGACATCCACGCAAGAATCTGTTAGAACTCCTAGAACGTATTAACTGCTCAATAAAGTACAGGGATTAACTGGTTCCTTCATTATCCATTCTGAGACTGGAAAATATTTCTTTCTTTTTTTTTCTGTGGGTACCGGGAGTCGAACTCAGGACCTTGCGCTTGCCAGGCAGGCGCTTATGCCGCTGAGCCATCTCACCAACCCCTGGAAAATATTTCTGAGTAGATGGACTATCTGGCAGTCCTGTCTAATATTTTCTGGGAAAGCTTTCATGCCATATCTAGTTCCATTACTGGTTTCCTACCTCACCTTATACTTCAGAATTCCTCTTTAAGTAAGTTGAAGAATGACCACTCTTTAATCTACTTATAAACTGTTACTCTTAAAAGATAGAATATATAAAACATCTTCACTCCAGATATGTCTGCATGGCCTAACTGATCTACACAGTATGCGCATAAATTTGGACTCACCTAAAGAGGGGAGTAAAAGGTTGACATCAGGATTTTGACTGTGGGATGAACAAAGGGAGAAGAATGTCGTAACCATAATTCACAAGGCGAAGGCTCTGCTTGGAGCACAGGTGTTTGGGGTTTCTAGAAATACTTATGCTAGCGGCAGCAAAGTCATGAAGATATTCGTCAAAGAACGTGTTTCAAAACGTTTGTATTCAAACACAAACACAATATATTCTTGAATAACATTTTATATATTCATAAATAGTCTCTTCTGGCTATTTCTAGAAAAAACTCTTATTTTTTGGCAGCAGCATCGAGTGAGGAGAGCCAAGTTGAGTCGTTTACTGTTAGTGTGTTAAATCACATGGAATGTGCAGCTGGAGGGCAGCAGTGGTAACATACAGGCGATTCACAGGACTCGACTGACATTTTCACAAGTGACAAGGTCGTATGAAACATTCAGACATTTAACAAAGGTATTGTTTTCCTATTACAATAATAATGGGTAATATTTACAGGGTACTTAGTAAGATCTGTATAGAGTGCTGATCATTTGACAGGCATTATTTTATTTAAAATGGTCCCTCGGTCCTATGCAATAGGTACCTTTATTGTTAATATTTTTTGGATGAAGAAATTGAGATTTAAAATTTTTTTTTTTTTTGTGGGTACCGGGGGATCGACCTCAGGACCTCGCGCACCAGCAGGCACCCGTGCCGCTGAGCGACATCACCGGCCCCTTTTTCGTATGTGGGATCCGGGAGTCGAACTCGGGCCTTCGCGCTTGCAAGGCAGGTGCTTACGCCACTGAGCCATCTCACCGGCCCCAAAATTTAAGAATTTAAAAGTGGCCTATATCTCATCAAGAGATGAATGGATAAAGCAAATGTAGCATTTACACACAATGGAGTAATACTCTGCCATATAGAAGGACAAATTTGAGTTATTTATAGGAAAATGGATGACTCTTGAGACCATAATACTGAATAAAATAAGCCAGTCACAGAAGATTAAATATCACATGGTTTCTCTAACATGGAGACCCAAAATATAAATGATTTAAAGAGCAAAGAAAAGAGGCATCTTAAAAAGCAGGGAGGTGGGCATTGTAGAGATGGGGAGGGGGTCTGGGGAAGGAGGGCGCGAGAGTGGGGGAGGGGATGTCAACACGATTGCGATGTGGTTTGTGTATGTGTCAGCCCTCCAAGATGAACGTAATCACCACGTATCGCAAACGTATGCTAATAAAAATTTTTAAAAAAGAGTTTAATTAACTTGCCTTGTTGGTAAATGACAGAGTAGGAATTAATTCCTAGGTCAGTCTGGAATTGAGTCTGTTTCTACCCCTAAAATCAATCTCACTGAGTCATGTGCTACGTGCAGGACTAAAAGATAGGTAATCTATAGAGATAAAACACTTTAATTCCAATTGTTCTTTATCAGTAAACCGTGTCACTGTAAAGGGATATGCCAAAGCACCCCTTCAATCATTGCAGTCATCCGAATTTATAGTCTGGCTTTCTTTCCTGTTCTTTTTCTTCACTTATCACCTACTCATTTAATCAACAATACTTATTTTAATAAATCTATTTACAAATGTCAATAAAGCCTGGCTCTATTTAAGAGATAGCTCTAGATTCTGGGAAAAGAGGGACAAGTATGGAAAATGAGAAAACTCAAAATCGAATGAGTCAAAATTGAGTTAAGTGCTGCCGTAAAATGACAATGTGCTAGAGGAACACAGGGCTATCTCTCGTTCTGGAGTACTGCCTTTTGAAAACTTTCATATCATTGCAGTTCCTCTTTAATCTCTGTATTTCAGGCTGGCTGGTGTTGAGCTCATTTTATCTGATGTAGAATGTGATCCTTCGGCTGTTTGAGCAGATGCTTTTCTTTGGCTTGAATCAGTTTAAAGGGCGTGGGTTTTATAGACTGTGTTCCTGAGCCCCTACTAAGCCACCTGGTATAAAACGCTAGCTCTGAGTAGGACCTGGACTTCAACATTTTCTCTGGAAAATTCCATCCTTAGCCTCTGTTCCCTGGCCAATGTCAACCCCAAGACTTGGCCTAGTTACACACAGGACATTCCTAATACTGTAAGATACGAGGTCTGGGAAGAGCTTCTTACCTTTTGATGGACTCATGTGGACTTGAGGCCATGGCAGGTTTACCTGGACCCTTTGTTGTACACTGAGGTCTCCAGGAATCTGCTCCAAGGTGGTCTCCAGGCTGGCATGCTGACCACTTCTAGATCACAGTTGTCACTGGTTCAGGGGACTTTGGTGAAATACTTCTTAAACCAGACCTAATCCTCATCATGACAGCAATTCTTGAACTGAGGATATGTTTCACCCCACCCTTCTTTGTACAAGGTGACGACTGGATTTTACTTATCCATCTCTGCACCTCGGAACGTACCTCTGAAACTGGTAGTCAGACTTGAAATTATTATCACATAACGACATTCATAACTAACCTGGCTGAGGAAACATATTGATCCCTTGAGAGGGCTGAGCTCTGCTTTGGTAATATACAGCAACAAGATTAAATATAGTGAGCTAAGAGTTAAAATTGCAGCAGGACTACTCCATTGGTACATCTTCCCTAGGGACTGTATTTTAGTTACACATTCATATTTTCAGCAATGAGGTCAGTTGGGGGGAAGAAAAATAATTTTCACTTGACTTATGTAGAAATGATTTTTAAAAAGAAAAATATCTCTAATTGCAATATTTTTGCATATTCCATGGTACCTGCTGTATTCTTTGCTTCTGGGAAATAATTTCCTCCTAATTTTACTCCTGTCCCTCTGATACTCCTTCTTAGTCTGTTTTGCTGACTTCTCCCATTTCCCTAAATTCTATCCAAGCTGGAGCTTGGCCCCAGATCTTGTTTTCTATTCAGATATTTTTGTAGGTGATTAAGTTTAGTTGTCTTTAAATATAAGCAACATGCCGATAACTCCCAAATGTTTGTCTCCTGGCAGCTAACTTCACCCCTGAATTCTAGACATGTATATGAACTTATTTGACATCTGTACTTGGGTCACTAATAAGTATTTCACAAGTTTTATGGGACAGGATTAAGAGATCAAATATTCAAATTATTGATGTTCAAGAAAAATAGAGTAAGAAAAGGGGTAGAAAGAGTATTTAAAGAAATAACAGCTAGACAGTTTGTGAACCTACAGAAGATATAAATTCCAGGTACAGGAAAGTCAGATTCAACCCAAATACAAATACCCCAGGAAATATTATAATCAAACTTTCACAGATCAAAGACAAAGAGAGGATTTTGAAAGCAGCGTGAGAAAAGAGTCAAACAATATCTGAAGTAGTTTCAAATGCCTAGCAGAGCCTTCTCACCAGAAATCAGATAGCCCAGGAGACAGTGGGCTGAGCTATTCAAAATACTGAAGGAAAAAAGAAAACCTTGCCAATGAAGAATACTGTACTCAGGAAAAACGTACATCAGAAATGAAAGACAGAGAAAGACTTTTCCAGACAAACAAATGCTGACAGAGTTCATCACCACCAAATCTGTCTTACAAGAAGTGCTAAAGGAAGTTCATCAAGCCAAAAGGAGAGGAAGCTAATGCACAGCATAAATAATCCAGAAGTACAAAACTCATTGGTAAAAGTATGTAATCAAATTTAAAATAGTCTCATATTGGCTGGGGGTATAGCTCAGTGGTACAAACACCTGCCTGGCAAGCGCAAGGTCCTGAGTTTGATTCCCGGTACAAAAAAAAAAATCTCATATTGTATGAGTGGTATGTAAATTAGATCTTTAATATAAAAGTTATAAGAGAAGCCTTTATTAATTTTTTATGTGGGTACCAGGAGTTGACCTCAGGACCTTGCACTTGCCAGCAAGCACTTGTGCTGCTGAGAGATATCACCGGCCCATTTTTTCCTTTATTTGGGTATCGGGAGTTGAACTCAGGACCTCACACTTGCCAGGCAGGTGCTTATGCCGCTGAGCTATCTCATTGGCTGAAGAGAAGCCTTTAGAATAATACTAAGCACAATAATTTGTTAGTTGATAGGCAATATAAATGTTGTAAATTGAGACATCAAAAATTCAAAATGTTGGAAGAGTTGAGTGAAAATATACTTTGTTTTTATGATTAAAGTTAAGTTGTTAATAACTTAAAGTAACTTAAAGTAAGTTGTTAGTAACTTGAAATAACCTAACTACAAGATCATAATCAATACCTATAATAGATACACAAAAATTAAAAAACAAGGAATCTAAACATATTCCCAGAGAAAAATCACAAAGGAAGAGAGTAAGAAAGAAATAAGAAAAGGTCCACAAAACTATTAGAAAATAATTTAAAATTGTCAGTAGTATGTCATTATTTGTTAATATTACCATCAATGTAAATGTATGAAATTCTCCAACCAAAAGACTGAGTGTCTGAATGGATGAAAAAATGAGACCCCACTGTATGCTGCCTATAAGAGATCCACCTCATCAGGAGGGAAACACACAGACTGAAAGTCAAGGAATGGTGGAATGGAAAAAGACATTGCATGCAACTGGAAACCAAAAGAGAGCAGGAGGAACTATATTATTGGATAAAGTTGAAAATTGAAAAATAAATCAAAGATTGTCATTATATGATGATGAGGCCAGTTCAGCAAGAAGAGATAACAGTTAGTATGAATATGTATAACAATTATGAATGTGTATGCACTAGACGTTTGATCACCTAAATGTATAAAGGCAATACTAATATACATGAAGGGAGAGAGAGACTAGAGTACAGTAATATTAAAGGACCATCATGCCACTTTCAGCAGTTGACAGATCATCTAGAGGAAACATCAGACTTAAACTGTTTTCTATAAATTGGCAAGACCTAACAAGACTGCAAAGAATAGCATACAGAACATTCTTCAGGATAGATGACATATTAGTCCATAAAACAAGTCTTAGCAAATTGAAGATTGAATTCTGTCTTAGTTACTTTTCTTGTTGCTGAGACAAAATACCTGACACCTAAAGTTAAAGGAGGAATTGTTCACTGTAGCTCACAGTTTATAGAGGTTTCAGTGCACAGCTGGCTGGCTCCAAGGCAAGGTGGCACGGCAGAGGGACATTGCAGAGGACAAACAGTTCATGAACGGCAGAAGGCAGAAATAGTAAGCAGCAAGTCCAAGTGACCTTAGCAGCTTCTTTCTGCCCCTTTTATACTCTATCTAGGCTACTGGGCTTAGGGTGGTGCCAAACCAATGAGTGGACTGATTTAGCAACCACACACCCTTCATCACAGCACCACACACTCTAGATCCAGCCACCTCTGAGAAAGTCCCCGCCTGTGACTGCATGAGGCTTTGGGGGACCTCTAGACACAAACCGTAACAAAATCGTGTCAGCTATATACAATGATATAAAATAGACATCAATTGCAGGAGGAATTGTTTAAATATATAATGGTGAACCGATAGTGAATTCGTGAAGATTTCTTACTGAGCGCTTATAGTAGGCCAGAAATTGGAAGTACCGTGGTAAGTCCCACATCGTTTCTGCTCTCGTGTTTACGTTACTGAATGCTTCTTCTGAACCGGGCTCTTCTAAGTCTCTACTTGTGTTGTTAAATGTTCACAATTACATTATGAAGGAGGCACTATCACCACCCTCCTTCTCCAGATAAGGAAGTTAAAGAGGAAGATGTTAAGTAACTTGCCCAAGTTCACACAAAAAGCAAGACGTGGAACCCAACTGGAAAGCTACACTATCCCACTTTGCTGTGGGTTTGAACAGGAATCACCCCCAAACCCTCACACAGTCAGGCGGGGCTTTGGGAAGGCGATCTGATCGTAGGGGTGTTACAGCTGACTTGAGGTGGGAAGGAAGGGTCTGCAGAATGGGCGGGCCACAGTGGGAGTCCCCTGGAAGCTATGTCTCTCTCCACGGTTCCTCGCTTCTCTCTCTGCTTCCTCACTGCCAAGCCGTGAGCTGCTTTCCTCCATCCGGGCCTCCACCATAACTATTTCTGGGTTGGAGCCAGCAGACTATGGATCAGAACCTCTCCAAGCAGTGAGCCCAAATAAACCTGTCTTCCTTTAAGTTGTGGGCGTCGAGTATTCGTCTCAGTGCTGGAGAAAGTGACTAAGACACACTCTGAAGCAGGAATTCATAAGTTGCAGCCCTCAGGCCAAATCTGCTAGCTGCCCACTGTGAATACTGGGTTTGGGAACATAGCCACAGCCATTGAATTGTCTGCTGTCCGGAGCTGCTTTCATTTAGTTCTTGTTTTTGTTTTTTTGTCTTTTTGAGACAGGGTTTCACTGTGCAGTTCAGGCTGGCCTTGAACTCACTTTGTAGCCCCGGCTGGCCTCGAACTCACCTCGATCTTCCTGCCTCAGCCTCCCGGGGGCCTGGGATTACAGGCATGGGCCACCACGCCTGGCCTAGCCTCTTTCATTTGGAAGAACAAAGCTGGATAGGTGTGACAAATACTGTGTGGTCTGCAAAGACGAAAGGATTTGCTTTCCGGGACTTTGTAGAAGAAGTTTACAGATCCTCTGACGTAGAGTCCACCGCTATTACCTACTGACGTCATCTGAAAACGGCTACGTTTAGTCTCGCAGCAAGCATCGCTTTCGGTGGTGAAATAACCAAACCGTGTTTGTAAGACACAACTTACCGGACGATGTGCCCACGGTCACCATGATTAGCCGACACTTTTTTTACAGGGAGACAAAAAGGAAAGAAAGAAATATTTTGTTTCAGATGCTGTGATCTTATACGCAGAAGCTGTAAGGAATTTTAATGAAGAACAACCGCAGTATTTATTAAGAGACCGAGGCTGCTCTGGGCTAAAGCATGAGGCTGCTGCCGTCACAGCTCCCGTCTGATGCTGCCTGCTGGCTCCAGGACTAAACTTGGAACAGAATTTCTGTCCATTGCAAACACAGTGGTCTCGACTGCAGCTTTGAAGTTCATCAGATTGAGCCCTAGTCCTGCCTCTGCTTCTTTGAAGATGTCTGATGTTGATCCAGTTGTTCAGCTCTGGGAGCCCCGGCTTTACCATCTGTAAAACAAAGGTAACCATAGCAATTAATGATGCAAGTGCAGACGAAACCAAGACTCTGCCCAGAATAAGTACCCAGTAGCTGCCAGTTCTATTAATATCTCTCACAGGTCAAATTTCCTTTGACTTTCTACTTGGGAAACCACTGTAAATAAAGAAGGCAGTAGGAAACATCCCAAAACTACTTATTTTATTTTACTTTTTAAATTTTATTTTATTTTATCTTATTTTATTTTATTTTTGGTACAAACCCAGTTAGGTCTAGTAATTTGCTAGATGGGAGCGTCCTACATATTTCTCTTGCCTCCGTGCAGATCTCGGGACATGAGCTTCGGCGGTGGGAAGGGGCAGGGCGGGCTGACAGGGGACCCTGACTTCCCGGTGCAGCGCGGCCTCCTGGCCACATCCCTGTCTGACACCTCTTCTCCTCTGTTCTCAGCACCAGAGTCAAGCAGCCTCCTTACAACACAAGGGCTAATGTATTGCTCTTCTTAAAAACCTCCAGTGGCTTCCTTTAAAAAAATTTTAGAACACAATCCTAACCTTTTAAGAATGAATTTTATTGGGATGTGTTTGTGATACATAATAATGATGTTTGTTTAGGGGAATTGATACACATATAAGGGCTGATCAAAGACATGGTGTGTGACTGAAAATGATACATATAAAAGTATGTATCACAGTAAAAGACACATTACCATTAATCCCCCTGGGGATTCTCCCTTTGCTTTGAACACATTGATCCCTTCTTGCCACTTTCTGAAGCATTTCTGGAAGTCATCCTTTGTGAGTATCTTTATGAGGTGTGATAAAAAATATGGCGAATGGCGCTGCCGAGTGCCATCCAATGGAAAGGCAGGCTCGTGAAAAACGTAATGTGCCTTCATCCACCTTATTCACCAGATCTGGCACCGTGTGACTTCTGGCTCTTCCTCAAAGTCACGATGACCATGAAAGGTAACATTTTGAATCAATTCAGGACATCGAGGCAGCCACGACAGTGCAACTAAAGACATGAAAGAGGACTCCAGAGCTGCTGCAGAAAGTGGTGAGAACGATGAGATAAATGTGTTTAAAGCAAGGGAGGGGATATTTGAGGGAGATTAATGGCAATGTGTCTTTTTCTGAAATAAATTTTTAGAGAAGTTGAAACATTCGCTGTATTTTTCGTGACTCTCGGTGTCCTGCATGAGCTGTTGCTGCCTTCCTCTCTAATTTCCTCTCTGCTCTCCCCACTGCTTATCCTCTCCTAGCCACATGGCTCTTCCTGTGACTTATTAAACTACAGCCTCAGAGCATGGCTCAGGCTGGGCCCTTCCTTCAGAGTACTTTCTTGCCCCTTATTTTATATTTTCAGGTCTCTGTTCAAAAGTTGCTTCTCTACACAGATCTTCCTTCACTCCTTCAACTAAAGTTGCCCAAGCCCCGCCCACATCATCGTCCATTTTATGACTCTGCTTCATTTCCCACACAGCACTTATTCCCTAGAATGATATTATTCACTTATTTTTCTAATTTATTGTCTGTTCTCTCTCACTAGGATGTAAACTCATCAAGTCAAAGGCCTTTCTGTCTTGTTTGTTTTATATGTACACGCCCACGATCAGTGCCAGAAACACAGGGTCAGTAGGCGTGCAATAAATAAACATTAAATGGGTGAATTCAGTGGGGATTCTTGTGAAGGAAAGACATGATGGGGATACTATCCGCCCCGGCGTCCCTCAGAGAGGAGTTTCAGGGGCCTCTGGGAGCTGTGCCTCTGGCCCCCACGGTGATGATGATGTGTGCCATCCCCCAGCTCCGAGGGAACAGGTGTTTGAGAAACCATCTGATAACTTCACCGCCTTGTGATTTTTTTCTTTTTTTTTAATGTAGTAAAAGTTATTTATTTATTTATTTTTATTTTAAAGAAATAAAAATAAAACAGTTTCAAAACAAGCTAATGGGAGAGTAACAATAATTAATACATTGCAAATTGTTTTCTTCATAGTAGTTACTTTGAGTACAAGATACAGGCATGAAATATTGTCCAAAATTACAATATTAGCACAAATCTTTCTTTTCAATGAGATTTTTCAATCAGCCTGAGGTAAGGCTTGGATTTGGGAAAAACAAAAACAAAAGCCTCTGATGATAGTTTTTCTCTTTTTATTTTAATTTGGGCAAATAAAATTTATAAAAAATTTATAAAAATGCATGCAAAGGTTCTTCTTTCTCTTAACAGCATATATTTGCAGCTGTCTGCGGTTTCTTCTGACATGGCCCAGTACAAAGCTATTTCACACGGCTGTGATTGTGGTTGGTACCAAGCCCTCCTTGCTTGTTTCTAAACTGACATTCCCATATTTACACTTCGACATTGTATCATTGTCTTCTGGCTTTTTTTAGTTATTGCCTTTTAACCCATTAAATTAACAAACTGTACTGTTTAATTTTAACAGTTGGTTATTTTAGTTCCTATGGGTTGAGTATTGGCTTCTTTCTTCTAGATGCAGAAATGATGCTACAAGAAATAGCTTTGTATGACTACTGCTCTCATTCTTTCCCCTTGTTTCTTTAGAAACACTTCCCAGCAATGGGAATGTTAGGTACTTTAATTTCTCTGACTGACTTCTTTTTCCCAACTGGTAGATAACGTGTTTTCTCATATCGACGAAACGTTGTAAGTAATTATTCTCCTACAAGATCACATACCTAAGACTGACTTGCACCTGTAATCCCAGCACTGGGCAGGCTGAGGCAGGAGAATTGCTACAAAGTGAGTTCAAGGCCAGCTGAACTACATAGTGAGACCTGTCTCTAAAAAACAAAAACAAAAAAAGACTGACTTGCAAAGGTGACAAATGTAGAGACGTCACTATTGCCAGTCAGTGTGTATGCGACTGTAATCTTTCGCTGGAGCTAGAATCCGTGTTTTGGTTTTCCCTTCCACAACATGAAGATAATAATAGCACTTACTTCCCGTGTTTATGGGGAGCAGTGAGTTAGTTTGTAAACTGCTTAGGATAGCGCCTGACAGCCAGTAAACACTGGGCATGAATTTGTAATGCACGGAACATCAGCAGGGACTCAATATAGCGCAGCTACTAGTATTCTTTTTCACCTTTTTTCCTGTTTGCTTTTGTTGAGCTGTCCTAACTATTTAAAGAAAATGGAGTTGTGATTGCTATATCCAAACTGTGTGTGAGCGTGTATGACGACAAAATGCAGAAGCTGCCTTCAAGGAAGCAGAAAGTGTATAGCACAGCCCCAGAGGTGGATGTCACACGCGTAACTCAAGAGTGAACGGAACAGGCCGCAGGGGTGTGCTGACCGCGTGTGAGTGTGAAACAGCCGCTCTGGAGCCTCCTGACCTGCACGTCCCTGACTGAGGTGCTCATGCTTCTGGGCACAGTGGCTCTGGTGAGGCAGCATCCATAGAGCAGTCCACGCCAGGGGTTATTGTAGTCGATGCTAGGGGTTATGTTAGCCCACGCCAGGGATTATGTTAGTCCATACCAGGGGTTATTGTAGTCGATGCTAGGGGTTATGCCAGTGCATGCCAGGGGTTATTGTAGTCGATGCTAGGGGTATGGTAGTCCATGCCAGGGGTTATGTTAGTCCACGCCAGGGGTTATTGTAGTCGATGCTAGGGGTGATGGTAGTTGATTTCCTCGAAAAAATTCCCCAGCCCAGAACAAGGGACATGATGTGTGGGAGGGGTGGTCAAAAGACCGCCCATGGCTGGAGAAAGTCTGCGCAGCACTAATTTCTCCACTCTTTATTAAATTCCGGGAGGAAGCCCTGGCTGTCTCCTAATACCTTAGCGGGCCTCCTCTACTCCCATAGGGTTTAGAATAAGGATGGGCACAGGAAAGTCAGAGAAAGAGAGAAGCAACAAATGGATGAAAGGTTGGGGACAGCGGGTGGCAGAGCCGATGCCATCTATTTTACCTCTTTTAAGCCATTTAGAGCCAGTGGATTCCAAATTTTTTTTGGCCTTTCTCATGTCAAGGCCTGCTCAAGTCCCACTTCCCAATAAAATCTGTCTCCTCTATTTGACAGCAATCTTTCTCTTTTCACTAAATCATAGTACTTTTAATTCAACAGAGATCAGTGTATTTTGTATTATTGCTGTAATAAGTCTGTAAGGCCCCTTGGGGCAGAAAAAAATAGCTTATTCTTGCTTTGTATTTTCTTGAACTGTGCTAAGCACATTGTAAGTGATTTGTCTAAGGGTCCAGCGCACCAAGCTGGGCTCTAAACTTTCCTTTATGTTACAGGGGATGGTAATACATAATGACAGATCTACATCAAGGAATTGGAATGATAATTAAATGAGATAATGGATTTGCAAAAATATAATAGGCACATATACAATAAGGCATTCTATGTATCTACGTAAGCACGTGTGTTTGTGTTGTGTGGGTGTGTGTGTTTCTTTGGGTCCAGGTACAGCGGTGCACAACTCTAGTCCCAGCAACTTGGCAGGTCAAGCCAGGAAGATCACTTGGATCCGGGAGTTTGAGGTCAGCCTGGGCAACATTGCAAGCCCTTACCTCCAAAAAGAAAAAAACAAAAACAAACAAAAAAACCCATCGTTTTTGAAGTCCTCAGTCACTTGCAATCGAGTGGCTCTCCTAAGTCTTCAAGTGTCCCCTTCCTGATGGTCACAGGAGCTTTCCCCACGGCAGTAAGGTCAGCTGCTTCTCAGCACAGGGTCCTCGTGGGTCCTGGGATCCTTGCGGGGAAATCCCAACCCATGGTAGGCAATGAGTGGGGTGGTTACGGAAATTGGTGGGAGGACCAGAGGGAGGACTGGGGTGGGGAAGGAATTTTTAAGGGTATTTTCCTTAAAGAGTTAAGCAGTAAAGAATGCCATTCTCTTCTTGATGTGGTAAATACAATGGAATAGATGACAAAAGACACTCAATTCCTTTCCCTACTGTGCAGCCCATGAGAAAGGGAGAAGAGTAGCCCGGGAGCCCAGTGGCAGGAGTTTTGGGGCCCTTGGGCAGGCAGTAGCCTCGAGAGGTGCAGAGCCGCCCAACTCTTTACACTAGTGCTGATGGGAGGAGAGCAACAGATGCTCTATTGCTAGCAATAGCGTTTGTTGAAATTAATAAATTGATTCTTGCTTTTAGTTCACTCTGCTCTGATTATCTTTCTACAGATTTGAAGCAGCTTACAGACATATTTCATATAAAAGTTAAAAATGCAGTCAATTCTTTATGTACAAGTGCCAAGTCCCCACAATGAATGTAATCATTATGCACTGCAAATATGTACTAATAAAAATTAAAAAATAAAATAGCTAGGTGTGGTGGCACATACCAGTAATCCCAGCACTTGAGAGGCTGAGGCAGGAAGATCGCCTTGAATTTGAGGCCATCCTGGGCTGTGTAGTGAGTTCAAGGCCAGTATGAACTACAGAGTGAATTAGGAGACTGTTTCAAAAAACAGCAACAACAACAAAAAATACTTATTTAAAAACAATACATAGTCAATAAGATTGGGGCAAAGAAAAACTTTCAGGCAGGATTATAAAGGACTCAGTGTGAGCCTCCCGGGCAGAAACGCCCCCTGCAGTTCTGTCCGTGCATCTGTGGGGGTTTGAGCCTCCTGGCAGCCAAGAGAGAGAATAAAATACAATTAATTTTGAGAATTTTGGAGCTCATTTAATAATACACAACTAATGGAGGAATCTAACGCTTTTCTTCTTTAAGGCTTAGACTTACGAGGATCTTTCCCCGCATTTTTCAAAGGAGCATTTAGTGTGTATAAGAACACACCAACAATTACAATACACTAGCTATCATCTACTGAACCTTTAAACATGTGCCAGACACAATGTTAGCTGCTTAGCGTGTGTTAACTCACCAGATGGCCACACGATCTTACGGAGTAGCTACTCTATCATCCTCATTTTGCACATAAAACACTCGGACCCATGAGGCTAATTTTCCTAAGCTCATCCATCTACCGAGTGCTGTCTCAGTCTCGGTCCAGAGCCTGCGTGGGACCGTAACCACCCTACCCACACGGCGAGTAGAAGATGCATCTCCTAGGGCCGGCTCTCGGCATGGGCTGACGGTGTGTCATCGCCGTGCGTGACACTGAGAACAGTTCTGGGGTGGCCTGTCACAATCAGTAAATGGACAGGGCTCTTTGATTTTCTAAATGGATTTTAGGGAATAAATCTAAACTAGTCGAGCCTGATTAGACAGCATGTCTTTTGGGAAGGGCTCCACAAACGCTCTCTTATACGAGAGGGACTTGATAGGAATTGGGGAAGGAAAAGTTCCTGATTATAGCTTCTATCCAGGTGTTGAAATCCAAGTATTCTGCAATAATAACGAGCGGAGATGTCTCATACTTATTGTACAAGATTTGGATGTGATTGGTTTTTATTTCTTTCATTACATATCCATCGATGTGCCCAAATTTCATAATGGAATTACACGTGAGCAGTACAAAATAATGTAATTATGTTCTTTTTTTTTTTTTTTTTTGTGGGTACCGGGGGTCGACCTCAGAACCTCGCGCGCCAACAGGCGCCCGTGCCGCTGAGCGATATCACCGGCCCCTTTTTCGTATGTGGGATCCGGGAGTCGAACTCGGGCCCTCGCGCTTGCAAGGCAGGCGCTTACGCCGCTGAGCCATCTCACCGGCCCATGTAATTATGTTCTAATTTAATTTATTCATAAATAAAATTATGCTTTAAGCCTGCCGGAGTAACCTTCAGTGGCACTAGCTGTGTGAAGAAAATGTTCCTACTGCCTAATTTATAGATGAGACCTATTTAAGAAGCCTTTGTTTCTTCGAACTAAAAACGCAGGCGGCTGTCACCGAGCACTGGGCGAGTCCTTGTTAACACCCGGTCTCTTCTTGCCGGTTACCGGTTACGGTACTGACGGAGGAAGAAGAAACGTAAAGTCAGGAGCTGGGCTTAGAGCCGCAGGTGAGCCGGGTTGGAAGTGGCTCACCCCGAGCGGTGCTCACTGCGTCGCACGAAGCCCGGCTGGGACGGCGCGGGCAGGGATTCTCCGGAGACGAGGCGAGGGCGAGGCGGAGGAGCAGCCCAGGGCGCCGGAGCCGCCAGGACCACGGCCTCCTCTCGTGGGAGGCAGCGGGACGGGGGCGCGGGGCGCAGTTCGCAGAGAAGGTGGTTTCTCGCGCGTTGGGCTCCACGGTCCCCAGCCACACCGCGGGGCTCTCTCGGGCTCAGGTGAGGACGCAGGTGCCGCCGTGCAGGCAGGGGAGGGGACGCGCGAGGGCGACCCGGCCGACCCAGCTGCGTCCTGGGAAACGCGCCAGGGATGCCAGGGCCGCGGGGGCCTGAGCCCCAGGGCTTCCCGGTGTTGGGACGCAGTGGCCTGGAGGGAGAGGAGCTTCACCTCCGGAGCTGGCGAGGCCCCGCCGTTCACGCCAGTGACACAGTTTCCAGAACAGACTCCCGCCTGCTGAGGGTGAGAGGAGCGCAGGCTTGTCTGTCCCCAGAGATGCGCCGGTTCCCGGGTGACCGAGGACGGCGGGAAAGTGTCGCCTGTGCTCCGCGGCGGAAGCGCGCGCTCTGTCGGACCTCGGCCGCAGGCTGTCGGCGTCTAAGTTGACTCCCAGCGCCCTCCCGGAGAAGGAGGGATCTCGGCCGCCGAGTCTTTGGAGGTCGTGCCGCGCCACAAGAGCCCGGACGGAGGAGAGCCCGCTTCCGAGCATTCGATTTTCTGCGTATAGAGAGGTATTAAGTAGTGAGGGATTTTGTGGCGGCAAAGAAAACATAAAAAAACACAAAGAAGGGAAGAGTTAACTACCACAAATAATCATGGTATTGTCACCTTCGCCCCTTCCAGAAGACCTGAGAGGAGGAACAAACCTGAGGGCGAATGTAGGGAGATTTTTCATCTACTCAGCAATGCCTTGTATGAAGACAAAAAGGACAGGAATATTTTTTATTTATGTAATGTATTTATAATACTTTGAATGCTTTTTTATTTTTACTCCCGGAAGAGCAAGTGCTCAACAGTCATGAGCAGAGCTACCAGCGCACCTCCCCCTTCCCGATCTCCGAATGCTCTTCAAGAGTATCTTCTAATAAAACACTGATATCAAAGCCAACTGCATAGAACGAAAGAGAAAAATTAAATAGAAATGAAGATCTCTATTTAATTCAGTTGGGGCTGAGAAATGCTTAATAATTGAGTATAAAGCTTAGTTGTGGGCTTCCTAGCAGCTAACATGAACTATGTGGCAGTTGTGGTCAAATGGGAGGACGCACGCATCCATTCAAAGAGAAGCGTGTGTCCGGGTGGGGCTGGGAGTGCAATGAGAACGCTGTAAACTATATGCTTTTTTTTTTTTTTAATAAAAGTGAATTCCACAGGTTTTTAAGTGTTCTAGACATATCCTACACAGAGCCCTTTCTTATTCTGAAACGATGTTCTCTAACAAAATCTGGTGGAATGTTTGAGGGCTGCGACTTCATGGAGATCTGACTCTACCAATTTAGCTCTGGGAAACAGGTTCATTGCGTCTGTGGATGACAGTGGGGAGAAACGGTTATTTATTGGAGTAAAGAATTGGAATTCTTCAGCAGATCTCAAAGGGCTGGAAGGGTGAGCTAAGTGTAAAGGGTTCATTTTAAAAAGAGGCAAAGGTAAAGAGACAGGAAGGAAGCGGGGAAGGAAGGAAAGGAAGAAAGAAGGAAAGAAGAGAGAAAAGAAAGGCGGTAATATAAAAGGTTAGCTAAGGCCAGTTATGTGTGAAAACGAACAAATATATCGCAACTATCTAGCTCTAACATACCCTGGACCACACCGTTACCCAGTGTGTAGATTTTGTGGCCATACCTAAGTCTTAATTCTGGCTTTCACAATTACTAACTGTAGAATTATTGGGGTTTTTAAGCTTCTTCAGTTTGTAGCCTCTCAAATGGGAATTTAAAAAGTCAGTAACATTTTTATAATTTAAAGAGATAAGTGTTCTTTACATAAAATGCAGAAAAGAGGAAAGCATGAAGAAAACAGCAATCTCCTAATTCTCTCAAAAACAGTTAAGTGTTTATAGCTTCATTTTGGAGTAGTAACATAGTTGATGTCACACTATACAAAGTTGTCCCCTCATTCAACGTTATATAATAAGCCTTTCAACAATGTTATTTATTTATTTTTGTGGGTACCGGGAGTCAACCTCAGGACCTCATGCTTGCCAGGCAGGCACTTATACCGCTGAGCCATCTCACCGGCCCAACAATGTTAATTTTAATATACTAACCTTAAACCTGGACTTATTATCCCCAAACTGCCTGGAACATTCCTTTTGTTAAGTAGTTGTTTTGTTTTCTTTAAAAATTTTTAAACTCTACCACACACATATTTATCCATGTGGCTCCACATTCTGGATGATTTCCTTAGAATAACTTCTTTAATTAACGTGTTAAACTTCTTCTAGAATATTGCTGACTTTCTAGCTATAGAAGAAATGTCCCCAAAGTATGAGAGTGCTAAAATGAAGATTATCTTTTCTGTTTGGAAGTGCCGAACGTGAATCAGTGGTCCTCTATATCTCACTCAGGATAGCTTCACTATTCACATCAGTGCACAATTGTATATTGCCAGGCACTGGTCTGTGTCCTGCACGGGCCCAGTGGAGTCAGCTGTGTCCTTATCCAGCTTCAAGTTCATGGACAGAACAGTTAGAAACAAGTGGACGCAGGGGAAAACTCTTCTCTACAGAGCACCCAGCTTCCCTCATATTTAATCCATAAAAATCAAGTGTTTGGGTGGAGGTCGGAAAGCGTGTGTCCCTGGCAGGGACCTTCAGCCTTCAGGAGCTCTTGGAGCTTCCGGGCGGACACTGGCCGCGGCGCTGCAGCCCACATTCCAGCCCTGCTACCTGGGCAGAGGCCTTTTGGAAAGTAGAAGACAGGAGAGGACAGGTGAGGAGGGGAGGGGAGGGGAGAGGAGAGGAAAGCTTTATGTGCAAAGCCAAAGCAGGCAGGTAGTCAGATTTATGACTGATTTGTTGGACCTGAAAACACAGCAAGTATTTAAGGGAAAAAACTGCAGATCAGCAGGAATATTAAGTTTGCTTTATTCTACGTGATGGAAGGCAACAGTGTGATTTGTTGTGATGTCTCTTCAGACATGAGCATAGCAAAAATGAGCCAGAATATGTTCCAGTAGGGGTGATCCGTTAACTGGGGGTGCTGGATGCAAAGTCCCACTCTCCCACCCGTTGTGTGTGAAGTGCTTCATGAACCGAGTGCTCTCCATCCCTCTCCCCCACCCCTAAGCGGAAGCTGTAACTCCCTAGCGCGATGGTGTTAAGACGTGGGCCTTGGGGAGTGAGCAGGTTAGCTGAGGCCATGCGTGTGCGTGCGTGCAGGCGTCACCGCTCTCGTGGGAGAGGAGGAAACAGTACGGCTTCGCCCGTCTTCCATGAGAGGAGACAGCAGGAAAGCAGCCATCTCCGTCCAGGACAAGCGGGGGGGCCTCACCTTGAACCTGGCTTCCTGGCTGCTAGACCTGAGAGCGATGCCACCCGGCCCGGGGTCTTTTGAAACAGCATCCTGAACTTTCTAAGCGCAGTGTTCACTTACTCATCAGCTCAACAACAGTGTTTGCTTTCATAGGAAACATGATGGTGACGGACTTTGTATGTTGTGTGTTTCTATTTATTTCTGTCTGCACGTATGCTCTAATATGCTGCTTTAGATACTGTATAAACTGGCCGTGAAATTCATTTCCACCGATTGTGGGCAGTGGACAGAAAACTAGATAAAGTGATTCTAAAGTAAACTGAAACACAAGATTTTGTTCCATTACACTTTCAGTACTCAGGAAGTCTGTGGACAGGCGTCCAGCGCCGGGACTGTTTACGGAGGTGAGGGGAGAATCAGAGAAGCCGCGAGAGATGGTGAGGCACTGGGGCTAGTGATGGTGGGAGGCGTTTCGAGCCCTGGCCCCGAGGGAACGGCGTTCACACCGGAGCATGGAAGACAGGTCGCCACCGGCGCTGTGCTCATGGACCCAGGGGGAGCAGGGAAGGAGGTGACATGGGGTGTGGGGTAAACACTGCTCTTGGTGAGGGAGCCCAGGTAGTGTGGTCCCGGGAGACCAGCTTCCCGTGGGCAGAGCACGTGCAGGAAGACGCTGCGGGAAGCGCGGAATGAAGAGCAAGACCTTCCTTTCATGGATCCCGAGGGGAAGAGCAGGCTCTCAAGAGCTGGGAACGGATGTCAGGAGACCGGAGAGCAGAATCGTGTCGCTGAGCCAGGGCCGAGGAGCGTGCAGGAAAAGGGAGCAGCCCACAGCTTCGGATGGGAAGAGGTGACGCTAAAGCTGTTGATCAGAGCGAGAAACTTGGACCTCTCTGGTGATTTTCATGCGGTGTTCTCGCAGAGTGGAGGGATGAGACGGAAACCAGATTCCTCCCGATAAAGGAAGGTCAGACAATGGCTCTTCTGGGAAGTAAAAGGAGAGGTTCTGGAGGACGGCATGATTTGTGCGGCAGTTGCTGGAAGCCGTGGGAGACAGGGCTGCTGGAGAGTGGGGAGCAGAGGGGATAGCGGGTACTGAGGAGACATGTGTGCAGCCAGGTCCCTGAGGAGGCAGGAGGGGCTGAGGCCATGGGCCGTGCAGAGGAGGCCGAGGCCCATGTGCGCGTGTTCGGGACACAGGGCGGGCAGAGAGGGTTACGGAGCTGGTAAGCACGATGATTTGATGATTCGATGATTCGTTGCCTGGCTTTTGTTTGTTCGTTTTCTTCCCCATGAAGTTGGAGGCTGGGCCTGCAGTGAGGGAGGATTTAGAAGAGAAGGGGGAGACCAGACAGGGAGCTGACTTGGAGGACCGGGGCAGATGTGGGGTGGGTGATACCACTCTATTTCTACTGTGCCACCAGGCAGCAGAACTTGTCGCTTTTCTTTAGTCCTGTTCAGCCTGGGATAGAGACGGTGGACATTACAGAAGGTTACAGGACTCATGGAGGGGCAAGGGGCTGAGGGTGGGGCGTAGGCCGGAGATGGATGGAAGAGAGGATTGAATGTCTCGACTAGCTTGTCAGGGCGGGACGCCAAAGGAGGCACCTAGGGGGAGCTGTAAGCGCCAAGATTGTCTTGAGGTGGAAAGAAGAGTGACCTTAATGACGGTTATTAACATTCATGCAGAGCTTACTAGGGCCAAGCACATTTATTCTACTGACACTCTTTCTTTATATTAAGTTTGTTGGTACAATTTAGATATACAAAATGATCACATTCATCATATGGAATTTGTACCTGTACGTGATATATGTATCTCGATCCCTCTCTTTTTCCCATTCCCTTCCCGTCCCTTCAACCCCTCTTCCTCTCTTTGTTTACAAAGCTTTTCTTTTCCTTTTTATCCTTCTATCATTTTTTTCCTTTTCCCTTCCTTCCTTTCGCCCTTCCCTCTCCCCCTAGTTCCCCATTCCTTTTGAACAATTTTTTCCCATTTCACAATATCTATTGTACATTTTGGTCCGTATTTCAGTTTCTCTCCTGACACCTAAGGGTGGTGTCATCCTGCTACTTCTATAGATGAGGAAATTGAAGGAGGACTCTTCCACATGTTGTCTGAGGTCATATTTCTTGGTCATTAATCCAAGGTAAATAAATACCTGGATACTCCAAAGATTGTGCTCTTGATAGTGAGGCAAGGCATCAAGGAAGTAAAGAGGTTGTGTTTTGGAGAGTGGTATACTGTGGTTTAAGATTTTAGTGATGTTTTGAAGAGGTATTTGTACAGTCATTTATAGCAACATTATCCACAATTGCCAAGAAAGTAGAAATAGCTCATCGTCCATGAACTAATGAATGGGTAAAAGTATGTAGCATATATAGTGGAATATTATTCAGTGATAAAAATAGTGTAATATTGACATATATTACAACATGGGTGGATCTTGAAAAGGCTTTAATTTTAAAAATAATTTCACTGTGCCCAGTAAAATAAACTGGGCACAATATGACAAATATCATTTGATTCCATTTATATGAAGTACATAGAACAAACAAGTTCCTAGAGACGGGACTAAGGGTGGGAGAGAAGGATAAGAAAGATAAGTTATTGTACTATGGGCTCAGAAGTTTTGTTGAAGATAAAACGAGGTGACAGTTACACAATACTGTGAAAGCAGTTAATGCCATCGAATTATACACATGGGAATGCTTAAGTGATAATTATGTTACATATATTTTATAACAATAAAAAAGGTGTGAGCTGGGTGTGGTGGCACATGCCCATAATCCCACACTTGGGAGGCTGAGGCAGGAGGATTGCTGCAAATTTGAGGCCAGTGTGGGATACACAGTAAGCTCAAGACCAGCCTGAACTACAGAGCAAGATGCTATCTCAAAAAGAAATCAAAATACAAATAAGTAAATGAACAAATAGCAATAAGGAGGGTTTGAGGAGTCAGCTATGGCAGGGTGGGGACAGACAGAGCAGAGGTGCTGTGGTTTAGGTGGATGGAAAGTCCGCTGGAGCTGAGGACACGGAGGATGCTGAGACCAGGGTAGAGTGGAGTGTCCAGCAGAGGCATCCAGTCCTGACCTCTGTCTCTCTGCAGGGCCAGCGCCTGGGCTCTTTAGCCCCAAGCACGCGGAGCTCTGAGCTCGTGAGCAGGCCAGCCAAGCCGGGGTGACCCACTGCCACTTCCGCCCCTTCTCCAAGCGCCCAAGGTGCAGGTGCTGATTTTCACTGCCTTTGTCTTTGTGTACCTGGTCAGCGCCGGTGGGAACGTGTGCCCGTTTTCCTTGCCGTCTGGTCACGTGAGTATCCACATCCACATGTACTTCTTCCTGGCCAACCTGGCGGCCCTGGAGATCTACTTGTCCACATCACGCCCCTGGCCCTGGCCAGCACCCTGTCCACGACTGTGGCACCCAGATGTTCTTCATCTTCCTGGGCAGCACCGACTGCATTCTGCTGGCTGTCGTGGCCTGGAGCGGTTTGTGGCCATCTGTCACTCTCTGCTACTCCCTCGTTGTGAGCTGGCACTTGTGTGCCCAGCTGGCCCTGGGGTCCCTGCTGCTGGAGATCACCTTGGCCATGTGGCCGACTGCGCTCATCTCCTGATTCCCTTTCTGAAGCAGCAGAGAAATCAGCCTGTTCCACTGTGACGTCCTCCCTGTCGTGAGCCTGGCCTGCGCGATACCCGCGTCCATGAGGCCATAGTCTTCCTGGCCAGCATCCCTGTCCTCACTGTCCCTTCTTGCTCATTGCTCTCTCCTGTGTCTTCATCGTGGCCACCAACCTGAAGATCCGCTCTGCCGTGGGACGGCACAAGGCCTTCTCTGCCTGCTCCTCCCAGCTGACCACAGTCCTGCTCCAGCCTCTCCCAGGAGAGGCCAGGTAGTGTCTGTGGCCTGTGCAGTCATCGCCCGTGGGCCGAGCCCCTTAATCCACAGCATGAGGGGCAGAGAGCTGAAGGGTGCTTTGAGGAGAAGGGTGGCGAGGCTCCTCTGCTGCAAACCCAGTGAGCACTCCTGGTCCGCGACCCCAAATACCACACATCTGGGAAGGGGCAATAAAACCAGTGGTGAGATGCAGATCAAGCTGGAACATCCCAGCCACTCTCTTGTGAGGCCCACGAAATAAAAAAAAAATTATTAGGGCCGGTGAGATGGCTCAGCGGCGTAAGCGCCTGCCTGGCAAGTGCGAGGGCCTGAGTTCGACTCCCGGAACCCACATACGAAAAAAGGGCCGGTGATATCGCTCAGCGGCACGGGCGCCTGCTGGCGCGCGAGGTCCTGAGTTCGACTCCCGGTACCCACATAAAAAAATTAATCTTTCACTCTAGTTTCTTTTCCAGGGATCAAGATGCTGGGGAAAGAGTTGGACTTTAAGTTTTGGTAGTTTCCATTTCTTACCTTTATACTTGGAGCTAACCTGTCTTCACCTCAGCCTCTGGTCTGCATTCTCTCTCTCTCTTTCTCTCCCCCCTCCTTTTCCGTTAATCCCTACTTACGGGAAACTTCTTTGTTACTTGGGTCTCTCTGGGTCTCTGGGCTAGGAGACGGGGAACGTTGACTCAAATCTGAACTCACGCAGAGCAAAGCTAGTTTGTGAAGACAAATGCTGGACACACCGGGGCGGGAAGGGATCGTTAATGTGGCTTTTAATGGGACGGCGATCACTCACCTGGTGATCGTTTGTCTCATGGAAACGGTGTCAGAACACAGATGTTTACCACCTTGTTATAAGGCCTGGGATGCTCACTCCTCCCCTCATGATTGCTTAGTGATTATTTACTCAGTAACACTCGAGGAGGCAGGGAACAACTGTTTATCCAGTCCACTCGGACTGCGCACCTACTGTTGGTAACTGGAACAGGACGTGGAAGGGAAGAAGTAGCTCCTGCCTTGAAGGAAATGTCTAATGGGATTTGAGAACTCAAACCACGACCACGGAGAGGCCCAGCGGTCCCATCTGTAAGACTTCAGAGGAGACGCGGCAGAGGGCGCCCAGGCAAGTGTGATGGGAGGCCGGGCTTGGGCACCAGCCGGGCTTCAGATCTGTGGAGAAAGAGGGGCATTTCTGAAGGAGGGAAGTGGGAAGGCTCAAGAATAGGAAATCCCTCCCCAGGTCTTTGTTTCCTTATCTGGAAAAGTATAAAAGCGTACTGTAAACAACTTTTTGAAAACAGTTTTGCAGGACTGAAAGGCAAAAACCATGGCTGGAATTCACTTCTCATGGAACTAAAATTTTGCCTTCTTTCTTTGAAAGACAAGAACTCAGAAAGCATCTTCTCTGGTTCATTCACAGCCATTTGCTTCCTTCTTTGTTCTACGGCAGTACTCACCCAGGTCCCGTGTTGTCTGTGAGACACGTGCCCCTTTTAGGCATTTGGGGGGACAAACGTCCTGTGGTTGGGCAAGGTGCTATTCGTCGCTCACAGTGGGGCCACTCCACATCTGGAACATGAACACGCACATCTGTGGCGCTCAGTGATGAAGGGTGCATTTTGCCGTATTTTCCAATTTCTTTTTTCCCTCTGAGCCCCTTTGAACTGTCTGATTCTACTGAGCCTCTTTTGAAAAGTGCTTCAGTAGCTGATACTGACTTTGAACACTGAGAGGGTGATTTCACAAGTGACTGAAGTGGCCCAGGCATTTTGCAACTCTCCACGCAATTTGAGAAAGTGGTGCGGCTATGCTGGATTAGTCGTCATCTTTTCAAGGAACGATGGCGACATGGAGATGAACGATTTTCGTACGTTAACTCGTTCATCTTCACAAAAACATATGAGGTGTATCACTGTTATCTCTGTTTGCAGATAAAGACACTGAGGCACGAGGCGGTTAAAGAACTCCAAAGTTACAGAGCGAGTAATGGTAGAAATGAGATTTGACCAGGGCAGTCTGGTTCCACAGCTCTAGCAGATACTATCAGTACCCTGGACAACTTGGAAAAATCACTTTATTTCTCTGTTCTTAGTTCATAGCAGAATGGGGCAATACCTACTCTAACTTCCTCCCCAAGTTGTTGGAGGTATCGAGAAGAAAGAAAGCTATAACAGTGCAGTAAAAGACTCAGCATGGTTGTTCAAACCTCCCAACGGAGGACTCCAGATGGCTCACCTTTCTAATCGCTGAGAGGTGAAAGCCGTGATTATCCCAGCGCCTTTCGCCTGTGCTTCCTTGTGGGCATCCTGCTGCTCCTGACACGAGTTCAGAGGAGCTGCAAGAAGCGAGCTTGTCTTCCGCAGGTCAGAAACCGCAGCAGCTTCGTGCCGCGGGGCTTCCTCTCGGGGCCTGTGACTTCCTCACCGGGCTCTTTGAGCAGAACTTACTCTAAGGAAACCATCCGAACAGCACGCTGTAAGAAAGCACGGTCTTGTAAATACGGTGCTCAATTCAGTGGCGTAGCTCTTCCCTCCGGTTGTGTGCAGTTGCAGCTGCACTGTTTTTTTTTTTTTTTTTTTTTTTTTAATGTGGGTACCGGGAGTTGAACTCAGGACCTTGCACTTGCCAGGCAGCCGCTGAGCCATCTCGCCGGCCCTGCACTGGGTTTTAAAAGCCAGGATCCAGGAAGCATCTTCTTCCTTCAGGCACAGAAGAATGAGGCCGTGCGTGTGCGTGTGCGTGTGTGTGTGTGCGTGTGTGTGTGTGTGTGCGCGTGCGTGTAGCCAGCTCTTCTTTCATTTATTCTGTAAATATCTGCAGCAGACCCACCTCTCCGTAGGCGTGGAGGATAGATAACACCCGTTTACTACTCTCAAGCAGTTCACGGGGTGGCTGTGCAAGCAGCCAGGTAGAACGCACGTCCAGCGTGCTGGGAAGAGCCCTGAGCAGCGCTGGGTGGCGCTCGGAGAGGGCCCGAGGCGGTGACCACCTGGGTGGGCGGCAGAAAGCCTCCGTCCTGAAGGAGCAGTGGGGATTTGCCAGACGTGACCTGGAAGAAGGACGCGGCAGGCGGAGGGAGGTGGACCTCGGGAACGGTGAGTTGGGGCGGAGCTGGGCGTCTCGGAGGACGGTGCCCGGGCAAGGCCTTGAACGCCACGCCAAGGACAGTCTGGACTTTCTCTTGGTAGCAGAAGCCACTGCTGGGTTTTAGTGAGAAGAAAGACAAGAGAGCCACACCTGTCTGTCAAGAACACTTATTTAATACATTTGCTGAGTGTTTACCGAGGGCCTGGGACGTTTCGGTCCTCTGTTCAGGTTTGATCCACAGCGCCCGCTGCTGCCTCCCCAGAGGTGACAGAGGCGTGGGGGGCAGACGAGCGCCCGAGTATTTATGTCATGGGGTGGGATCTGGCAGAGCAGTCGAGGGTCTCAGAGAAGCTGCTTCACTCACTCTTGGAAAGTGCTTCTCGAAGCGTCTAACCTGGCGCCTGGGTTCAAGTGGTCCGGGCCACACGTGAGGGAGAAGAGAGCCGTGAGGGAGCAGCGTTGCATCCTCTGACGTTAGCTCGGGATGCGAACTGCACGCCGGGGGTGGGGGGTGGGGCTGGGTTGGCGCCTGGCTTCAGGGCCTTGTGTGACCCCCTCGCCTGGCATGGCTCTGTTCTAGTGATAGATACCGCTGAAGTGATGGGACGTCATGGCTGAGATCAGCTTGCAAAGACACTTCGGCGCACATCCATTGCTCGCTTTCCTTTCTTTCTTTCTTTCTTTCTTTCTTTCTTTCTTTCTTTCTTTCTTTCTTTTCCTTCCTTCCTTCCTTCCTTCCTTCCTTCCTTCCTTCCTTCCTTCCTTCCTTCCTTCCTTCCTTCCTTCCTTCCTTTCTTTCTTTCTTTTTCTGTCTGTCTTTCTGTCTCTATCCTGCTCATCTTCTTGCTCTGGTAGAAGCCAGCTGCCATGTGGTAAGGTGCCCCAGCATGGCAAGGCACTGAGGGGCTGCTCCGGCAGGGACCGGCAGGGGACAGAGGCCCTCGGTCCAGCAGCACTTGAGGAACGGAGCCCTGCCAGCAACCGAGTGAGTAACCTTGGCGGGACCACAGCCCCGTGCACCCCTGGCTGCTGGCTTGTAGGAGACCTCCAGATGGAGACACTGGGCTAAGCTGAAGCTGGAATTCCTCAGCCACACAGACTGAGATAACAAACGTCTTCTCTTCCATGCTGTCAAGATTTAGAGCAAAGTGTTATGTAGGAACTAATACTAATGTATTGTTATGTAGGATACTAATACAGATGAGGGAGAGAGCACTGTGAGTCAGGAAGCTGGTGTCCACTTTGGTTACCCTCCAGCCTCCATACACTGGGGGGAGGCAGACAGAAAAGGCCTCCTTCCTCTTCAAGTCTGCAGCTCCCTTTATCTCCCTCCACTCAGCACTGGCGATGCCACCCCCAGGTACCAGCCAGGACGTGGTCGCTTCTGTCCTGCGGCAGGCCCTGCCGTCGAGATGGGGTAAGGCTCAGTCTTTTCCCATAGATGGGAAAGAAAAAAGAAATAGGGACGAGAGGAAAGTGGAGCCCCCAAATCTTAGAATTCTCTCTTGGTTTGTTTGTAAAGGTGAAATTAAGTGTTAGCAGATTATTAACAACCAAATGGAAAGACTTGAATGAGTCCCGATTTTGTTTGTTTAGTGGGGAAACAATTCACTAAGACACAGTCCATGGAAAACCAAGGACACTCATGGGGCAGAAAATAGAAATACCTCAGAGCGGCTCCTGAACCTGGAGCCTTAAGTCACTGTCACCCACTTGGAGACCGTAGCCACCTTGGGCTTGGCACCAGCCTTCCTTGCTGGCCCACGAACTCCTGTCCCTCAGCTCCTTCGTCCCATGGTTACTTGGCTTCTTTCAGTTTCTTGTACACGCCTGGCAGATGGAGTCCAAACTTCCGCCTGTCCCGGAAGAACAACTATCAACACAAAACTAACACCGTAGGATTCACACCTACCAGGAATCTTACAGGAGGCTTCAAGTCTATAAAAGTACCTTCCAACAGAACACCACTGTGAAAGAAAATGCTAGTGGGTTTCTGGATCCTAACTATGCTGATCCCAAAATTGAAAAAGTTTAAGGGAGATCATAGAGTCATTTATGCTAAGGCTGTATGGACTAACCAAAGATCACTTTGTTTTTCCTTCAGGAAAATATCCTCTTATAGGAAGCCAAAAAAAAAAAATTTTTTTTTACCTAGTAAACATATTTTGTAAGGATATGAAATGCTCAAAACAAGAGACCCAAGAATAAAAAAAGTCATATTTTTGATCTTGAAAAGTCTGAGAATTATTAGTTTTGATTTGCCACCTTGTTTGATAGAAGCGAAATTAAATGTGTGAGAGCTGTTTTGAGGTGGAGTCGTGCCTGTACCTCAAACCTCCTGTGTCCATCAGTTGTCCTGCTGCCGATGGTGACCCTCCCTTCGTGGAAAGACCACTATGTGAAGGACAGATTAAACTTCTGAAGTGCTTGGGCAAAGGCAAACAGCAAGAAGTAATGGTGGAAGTTCTAGGGAGGGAAATTTTTGTTCTGTGTAACAAAAAGGTTTTAACATAGTTGGTACTGTGCTGTCCATGGAAGGGGCCCCCTTGGGAGTGTCTGGGAAAACTGAAAAATTACAATAAAAAAAACAAACAAACAAAGGAAAAATGAGTATTGGGTGTCCTGTGGCGTGTGCCCCGTGGTAGCCTGGGCTGCTTCACCTTTTATAATGGTCTGTGCCTTTAATGCTTTTTTAGGTATTTCCCTACTCTGTAAGTATAGAAAACTGATAGTAACGCAAACGATTCTTGTCCATAAAGACGCAAATGAATTTTGTCTGGCGTAACTGCAACTGATCTTCCTGCCACCCCAAAGCCAGTTTTGTTTGTTTGTTTGTTTGTTTGTTTTGAGACAGAGTCTGGCTACGCAGTCCAGGCTGGCCTCGAACTCACTGTGTAGCCCAGGCTGGCCTCGAACTTGCGGCGATCCTCTGGCCTCAGCCTCCTGAGCACTGGGGTTACTGGAGTGCGCCACTACGCTTGGCTTCCAAAGCCAGCTTTGCATTGATGACCATATTCATTCCACCATTTTGGCTGCCTATCTAGGTATCTGCTTTGGATTCTTCTCTGGACAAGCTTAACTCCTTACTGGTTTCCTGACTGTTACTAAGCTAAGAAGTAAAATCTAGGGTATGGGTTCGCTTATTTGCATGATGGCCATGACTTTAACATTTGGAGAGGAACTAAGTTACAACGGGACCACTGACGTGTGAGAGGCCACTTCCCGGTTCCTGGTATGGGGAGGATGCCTCGCTCCTGGTCCTCTTCACCCGCAAGGAGTTGCTCACACTCTGTCTCCTCTGGCTCAGCTCTGGCGCAGGGAGGCGAGTTGGCCACCGGGTCTGGGAGGTGGTGTTGCTTCTGATCCGCTCGCGTTTCCATCTCTGGCCACCAGAGGACGCAGAAGCCCTCGCCTGGTACCGTCGGCCCAGCCACCTGGGGACGCGCCGGCGTCAGGGAGAGGATGAGGCCGGACCGCGGGCGGGGGTCACCTGGACGGCAGCAGAGGGCGAAGTGCTGCGGGGCTGGGGAAAGGCTTCGGCTCCCCGGTCCCGCGGACGCGCGCCACTCCGCTCGGGGCCATCGCTGTCCAAAAGACACGCAGGGAAGGGGCGGGAGGGTGGGGGACGGCGTAGGAGGGAGGGCCGGGGGAGGACTGCCGGGGATCCTCGGGTCCCTGGGGGGAGGGGACTTGGCCTGGAATCCTGGCCCGGCCCGCGCCCACCGGCTTCTTCTGCGCCCCCTTTCCGCCCCGAGGCCGGGCGTCGCGCTGTGGTCAGGGGATCGCCGCCCCTGCAAACGAGGCTGCCGAGGGTTGGATCCTGGCGCAGGCGGGGAATGGACTCGAGGCTCGCCGTCATCATCTTCCTCCGCCCCTCCGCTTCTTCTCCATGGCCTTCTTTTTCCGGTCCTGGGTTTGGCACCCAGGGCCTTTGCACTGAGCCACACTCAGTCCCTCTTATTTTTTATTTTGAGACAGGGTCTTGCTAAGTCGTTACGGTGCCCAGGCTGGGCTCGAACCTGTGACTCTCCTGCCTCAGCCTCCCAGAGTGCACCGCCAGTCGGGGCTCAGAGTCTCTGCGCCTCGAGGGCGCTCGCGGTCGGGGAGGCGGAGCGGAGGCGCGCGGGGCAGAGGGCAGCGCGGGCCCTTTAAGGCGGGCGCGGGCGGGGCGCAGGTGCGGGGCGGGCCGAGGCGGATTTGGGGCGCGGCGCCGGCGGACCCGCGGCCTGGGACTCCTGCTCCGGGCGGCCGCCGCGCACCTGGGCCCCGCGCACCTGGGCCGCGCTCCCGCCCCGGCGCCAGCATGAAGGACCGGCTGGAGCAGCTGAAGGCGGTGAGTCCCGCGCCGCGGCCGGAGGGGCTCCCTGCGCCCCCAGCCCCGGCCGCCGCCCCGGCCGTCACGCGCTCGTGATTCATCCCGGCGGCCCGGGCGCCCTCGCCTCCCGCCCGGCCGGACAGCGCCCGTGCGCCCGGCGTCCGCGGACCCCGCGCCTCCTGCCCGTTCCCTGCGGGGCGCCGGGCCGGGCCGCCCCTGAGCCCCGAGAGCGCCTGCCGCCCGCGTCGGTGGTCGTCGCCGCTTCACTCCCCAGCCCGGGGCTAAGGAGCCGGCGGGCGGCGGCGGCAAGCCTCGGGCTGCTCTGCGGGGCCGTCTCCTGACCTGGACGCGGACGCGATCGGACCTTAGGGATTCGTGGGGAGTCGGGGACGCGGGGGGACTTCACGCGCAGCGCCGGAGCTTGAGGTTTTTTTTTTTTTTTTTTTTTAAGCCAGATATTCATTGACTCACTGAATAAACATCGAGGGCATTCTGTGGGCGGCCCGGAGTTACAGCTTGGGACTTAGCGACACGGCCGTACCTTAGTGGACTCTAAAATCTGGCAGCCCCTGCCACTGTGGCCCCCCTGCCCGGGCGCTTGTCAGGAGCGCGGCGGTCGGGCCGGGCCTGGACCTGCAGAATCCGAGTCTTCGCAGGCGATTCGCCGGCTTTGGGAAGCGCCGGGCTGGAAAAGAGTGCGGTTTTCTCCGGATGCCGCTGCTCTCTGCCAGCTCTTAAACCCCAAGCCTAAGTTTTGTTTCTGTACAGGAGCCGTGAAATCTAAAAGGCAGCATGGAGAAGAACCCTTTGTACAGTCCTAGGACTTAAGAAATGGTCGTAAATGATAGTAACAATGCTCTTCGGAAAAGACACCGCCGGGGTGGAGGGGCGATGGCTTCCTTTCTCCTCCCTTGCTTGGGGGAGACCTTGGTGCCCCCTCTTGTGTTCCCGGTGGTCTGGCGCAGGGGCGGGGAAGCTGCTTACTGTGGGCGTGAGCCTCCGCCCCACACTGGTGCTTCGTCATCACAGCCCCAGGGCATCGCGGTTACCGAAAGGGCAGAATTTATGGCCCCTGTTTTATAGCCGAGGCACTGGAGCCGGCTCTGAGTTGAGCGATGCCCAGGTCACAGGGCTGGTCAGGGCTCAGGCGCCCAGGGCTCAGCGCGCTGCCTGACCTTCGCCGCAGACGCGCGCCTTGGAAGCAGGCAGGTGGGCGGGGGAAGGAAACAGGGGGTGGCTTCGAAGACTTCTGTATCGGCCCCCAGCAGTCATTAGCAAGTGCGAACAGACAGCAGCCAGGGGGCTCCCGCCTGTCTGAGGAAGTCGATTTCCAGAGGAAGACGATCCATGGCCCCTTCCAGCTCAGGATCAACACGGCAGAGTCTTAACCGAGCTCGGAGTCCAAGAGTGAATGCAGTTTGCGGGGAGCCTCAGCTGTCCCTTCACCCCTGGCGCCTCGTGGTTCCCCTGTGTAACACAGAGCTGACGATAGCTTCCTCCTACCTCGCGGCCGCTGAGAGAGACTGAGACCGCTGTTGCAGCGGAGCACTGTCCTACATCATGGGGCGATCGCTGCAGCGTTTGGAGCAGGGGGACGCGTGCTAGCGCAGGCGATGCAGGCGATGAGGACTGACTGGGCTTGCAGTTCAAAGGCTTCTAATTGAGGCCCTGACGCTCACTGGCTGTGGCCCTCACGTGGCGGTACCTCTGCGTCTCCATGCGTCCTGAAATGAGGGGCTTTGGTTGATCTCAGAAGCCCCTTCTCGTGTTATTAATGGTTTCTGGGAAGGAAATAACCGTGTCTGCAACGAGAAATGCCATCTTCCCCTGCAATTCCTGTTATCAGCGCAAAGCATTTGTTAACCTGCATGAAACAAATTTCACACTGAACAACTTCTCTTTAAAACCAGGGGGAGGGAGGCGATCACTGCCGTCAGGACGCTGGACGACTGTCGTGCATGTGGCTGTGTAGATAGAAGGGGAAGGTATGGGCCGGTGGGGCCGGTAGAAGTAGGGACTCTGTCAGATGGCATTTTTAGTTGTCACAGCTGTCCGAGGACGGGTAGGTTGGCCTGAGCGTGGTGAGTTCTCCAGCATGACAGGCAGGCAACACACCTGCTAGGCTGTGAGTGTCCTAGGAATTTTAGCCTCTCTTTGAGGGAGGGGAGGTGGACTAGAAGACCTGCGGCCTCCGTGAGCCCAGAGAACGTGCAGTTCTGTAAGTGCTTCATTGTGTCTGTCCTTGCTGGTGAGTTTTTCCTAAGGCTTTGGAGGCCCGAGTCCATCGTCCCCCAGGGTGGGAGGGAGCTCTGCGCCCCGGCCTGCAGGAAGCAGCGTCTACACTGAAGTGCATACCTCACCCGAGGTCACAGGCCTGACTTGGCTTATCTCCTGCTGCCTCTCCTGGGGCTCCTGGGCTTCTCCACGGCCTGGAAGAGGCTGGCCAGGAATGTGCAGAGCTGACCCCCGGCCTTTCTCAGGAGCCGAACTTCAGATCTGGATGGTGCCTGGTCCAGCGACCTTCTGCCTGGCCCCTTTGCATTCCTCACACAAGCCCTGAGTGCCTACTGTGTGCCAGGCTCTGCAGTAGGTCCTGTGGGTGGTGGTGACTTGCGTCTGTCCTTGGGAAGTTCACAGTCAGGTAGGAGACAGGAAGAACCAGGCAGGTGATGCCCTGTCCAGTCCTGTGATAAAAGCAACCACAGGAGGACCCTGAGGGCCAGCCTCGGAGCACAGGGTGTGGTTCCCAGAAGTCAGGACCGCGCCCTGCGGCACAGCACGTCCCATCTCTGCAGATGTGTGCAGAGGCTCCTGGATTTTTCTCAGCCACTCTCCCATTGGTGAGGCCTTCATGTGTAAACCATCAAGAACAGAAGAGAAGCACGGGGCATCCACAGAGGCACGTGTGTCTGGTACCTGACGCCATGATCAGCGTGTTTTGACCTCTGGGCGCCCTGCAGATGTTAGGCAGCATTAGTATATAAAGTCCTGGTCTTGAGAGTAAATGGCTGCATAGGGAAAACAAAGATGTATTTCATGAAAAGAGAACCACCACCACCACCACAAAAACTCAGTGGTAAATAATGACAGCGGAGAAGCCAGTGATTACGGAGCAGAGCTCAAGGACTTTGGCTGTCTTGCTGCTTTCTAAAGGGTTGTCCTCGCCCTCCTTCCCCATGGCAAGTGTCATGGGGTCAGAGGTCCTCAGGATGGGGTTACACTGCGACCCCATCCCCAGAAGGGAGCCCTGCTTCTCCTTTCCAGCTCAACTCGGTCAGTGATGTTCACCGTGTCCAGTGCTCTGGCTCCTAACCAGACCTCAGATGGAAATCCCATCCTTCTTTAAACGAGACTCCTCGTCAGTTGGGGCTCCTTTCTCACCTCCTCCCTGTACGTGGGAGGATTCGTGTCTCAGCAGGGCTGTTCTGCTGTGGGCAGAGGAAAGCAGAGATGAGACAGGAGTGGTGGGGATTGAGTAGGGATTACAGCCCCGTCAGCGTCAGCGGAGGCCAGAGAGAAAAGCCTTGGCTGAGAGAGGGGATTAACTTTATTTTTATTCCTGTGTGGGGGAGGTGGGGGACCTTCACATGGTCTCTCTCCTTTCCAGAGCCCCCTCCGCCTTGTTAAAATTCCTACCCATCTCCCCAGGCCCCTCCTTTCCCGGGTTGCTTGGAGGGAATGCGCTCCCTTCCATCCTCCAGCTTGCACGGGCTGTATGTACTGCTCTGCAACACTTTTCTACTAAGTCAGTGCGGTCTTTTTCTTTATTTCCGCGCAGTGGGTTTGAAACCACCTTGCATTTGTTTTTTGTGAGTTGGACTCCTGTTTTCTGTGTCCGATTGTGTTTAAGACCTGTAATTCTAATACTCGTCACTGTATCCACTGCAGTGACCGTTAACGGAGCAGTTTGCCGCTGGATAGGTCCTGGGTTTGGTGCCTTACAGACCTGTCTCATCCTCTCAGTCCCACAGAGCAGGTGATGCTGTGTATTATGCTCACTGTACAGATTTGCTGAGCTCCCTGGCGGGCAGGTGGTGGGCTCAGGGACTGAACCTCTCTGTCTTGCCTCTTCTTATTGCCTATGCTTTTTTGATCCTCTGCCCCCACTGGCCTGCATGGCCTTCGATGCAGCAGCAGATAAAGATGTCGCTCTGGGCCCCTGTTCCTAGCAGTCTTGGCTGATCAGCAGCGGAGTGGCTCTCGTGCTCCCTTACTCATTGTGACTTACTTTTCTTGCTCCCTTCCCTGTCGGTTGGTGAAACTTTACCTGCTGGAAGTAGAACATTTACTCAGAGAATCCATAAATTTGCTAATTAAGCCAAAAGTCTCCGGTCCATCTCCCGAAGATGGGCGAGTTCTAAGACTCCTGCCTTTAAGACCCTCAGCCCAAGGTGTCACAGAGAGTTGCTTCTCATAGGACAGACAATGAAGGAGAAGACATGGGTCCCTCGGCGAAAATCTAGCCACCTCATTTCTGCCCTGAAACATCCCACTCATCCCTTAAGACAGGGTTCCTGCATCGTCCATACAGGGACGCTTCCCCAGGGGCTGCATTAACCATTCCTCCCCGCATCCCCTCAGACTTCATTTTTGTCCATCTATGAGAATGGCCACCTTGGTATTGCCACTCAGGGGCTGCCTGTCCTGCGAGGTCCAGGGCTCTGGAGAGGGCACCGACCACATGTGCTTCACTGTCTCCCACACCTTCCTTCCCCGCCTAAAGCCTGGAAAGCTGAGAACTAAGCCATGTGCTGGATGAATGGCGTCATCCTTACTCTGCCCGTGCAAGCACCTGCAGATTCTGTGGGTCTTTATCTCCAGCCCCCTTTATATCCGGCCCCTCTCCAGCTCCCTGCCTCCCTCCCTCCCATCTTCCCTGCTAGCTCAGCCTGCTTTCTGGCATCGGGCTGTTTCCATAGCAACGCTCCCTGCCTCTGAGTGAAGGTGACTGAACTTTGGCCTCCCTAATGCGATTAGTGGAGTGTACACTGTCTGCGTGTGTTCAGCTGTCTGGTTAAGGCAGCTTGCTGCGGCATCAGGATTTTTTTTTTTTTGAATAACTTAAATTTTGGGTTACTTGTAGATCTATAGAAAAGTTGCAGTGATAGTTCAGGGAGTTCCTGTCTACTCCTCACCCAGTTTCCCCCATTATTAACATCTCATATTACAAAGTGACACTAAAGCCAAGAAACTGCTGCTGGGTACACCGCTGTCCACTAAATACCAGGCTTCATCTGGAGTTCGCGAGTCGGTCCTCTAACGTCCTTTTCTGTCCTCAGAACCATGCGGGACACACACTGCATTCAGTGGTGGTGCTCTGGGCTTCCCCTGGCCTGGACAGGCTCAGTCCTCCCTTGTCTTCCATGGCTAGGTGGGTGGCATCTGTGTGATGGTTTCGAAGTGCATTTCCTGGGGCCTGTGCTGCTTGCTACAGCTGGGTTGTGGGTGGGGTAGCTGCTGAGAACAAAGCCTGTGGCCAGCTGGGCTGGCTGTCTTGGCCAGGCAGTCACTTTCTGGATACCTGGCTTCTCTCTGCATTCCTTTCTCAGCTGTAAGACGGGGTGTGTGTGTGTGTGTGTGTGTGTGTGTGTGTGTGACCAGGAGATCAGTGTGGGGATTAAGGGAAGTGGTAAATGGAAAGCTCAGGTCTAGAAGACTCCTCAGCTCATGCTGAGTGTCAGTGAATGGTACTGTTACAACCATGGGTTAAGTATTCTGGAGGGACCGTGGGGGACGGTACTGTGGGACAGGTGAGGGGAAGGGTCGAGGACAGGGCCGAGGGGGGAGTGAGACATTGTTAGTTCCTTCCTCCTCCTCTCTGCATCCTTGAGAGCTGAGTGCTGCAGAGCTGTTGAGGGGCCAGGACTGGGGGGTGGAGGAGGGGAGGAAGTCTGAGCGGAAGAAATGGGTGCAGAGCAGGAAGGGCCTCAGGGGGAAGCCCATCTGCAAGGAGGAAGAAGGGATTACTTGAATGTCCTTGAATGACTCCAGGTACAAGGGAGAAAGCAGGAAGAAGGTGTGGGCTTCTCATGGCCATGGCCTTCCTGGAGCTTTCCTTGGGAAAATCCACTCAGGTGTCGACATGTCCTCAAGAGTCACCTCTGCCAGCACAGCTTCCATCTTCTCCAGGCTCTGTCTTCTGCAGCATGGCTGTCGATTACGAGACCTCGAGACCTCTCTCCGTTAATGTAGTGGTGAACCTTGGACTGCATCAGAAGGGGTCCAGAACTGGCTTTGTTCCTGATCAGCTGGGGCCTGGATAGTTTAATCTTCTTAATCACAGCTTCCTGTTTGTGTAGACAGCCTCCACCCGGAGGCCCCTTCCCCTTCTTGTGAGCATTCACTGCTGCTACGCTCAGGTCTTGAGCACAAGCAGACAGGAAAGAACGTGACACATGGGGATGGAATCTTGATGATGTTTGTATCCAGCAAACAGAATACAAGGGCTTTTGAAACACACATAAGTTTAGGAAATATTGACCCTGTATTAAGACACAAAATGTCAAATACCACTGAATACAAGTCACATCAGCCACATTCCTGACAGTGATATAATTTAGCAAGGAACAGTACAGCAGTAGTCCACCCAAGCTTACCCATGTTGGAAATTTAAATATACCTTTTTAAGTAACTCTTTTTTTTTTTTTTGTGGGTACCGGGGGGTCGACCTCAGGACCTCGCGTGCCAGCGGGCGCCCGTGCCACTGAGCGATATCACCGGCCCCTTTTTCGTATGTGGGTTCCGGGAGTCGAACTCGGGCCCTCGCGCTTGCCGGGCAGGCGCTTAAGCCGCTGAGCCATCTCACCGGCCCAGTAACTCTTGACTTAAAACAGAAAGGACAGGGAAAACAGAAGTGAATAATAATGACAGCAGTAAATATCAAAATTTGTGAGAAGGTAGCTGAAGCAGGATTTAAATGCATATAGTAGAAAAGTGACAGGTTTAAAATAAATGAAGTAAATTCTGTGACTACATGAAATCTGCTTTTCCTCAAAACCTCAAAACTGGCCTTAGAATTGCATTTATTATTAATACTTTTTTATTAATACATATATTAATACATAATGATTACATTCATTATGGGGAGTTGGGACATGTACATAACCCATGTTAATCCTTTTATTTTTATCTCCTCCCCCAGCAGAAATTCTCTCTAAACATCCGATTCTCTGCTTTAGATAGTGTGGTGCCTCGGGCGTGTGTCCAGTGCAGCTGCGAGATCTCACATGAAATAGCTCATGGAATCCTTACAGCAAGTCTGCGCACAGATTGTCCTGGTCATATTACAAATAAGGAAACTGAGGCTCAGAGGAGTTAAGTAACTTTTTTGAGATCGTGTAGCTATCAGTGGCAGAGCCGGGTGTTCAGCGCAGGTCAGATGTATCTCCGTCTCCGCACACGTGCGCGTTGGTAGGATTATAGGCTCTCGTAGCCTTCTCTTTCATGCACATATGTTAATCCAACTTAGATTTGGGGATGTTGCAGTGTCCCCTAACATAAATAAGAGTGTGTCCCCAGGATAGGGGGTCCTCAGGTGGCCTGCAGAGGCTCTGAGCAGGGCTCTGGGACCCCACAGACCTGCTTTTGGGTCCTAATGATGCCATTTGATAGCTGACTCACTGGGTCAGTTAACCTGATGAAGCAGCTGCCGCATGTCAACGCGGAAAGTCGTATCTATCTTTAACAGGGCTGAGGTGAGGCTGAAATGATGTATTTGAAAACATGAGATGCCTGTGACAAAGTACACACGTGCATATCATCTACCGTTACTGTCATGGCGGGATGTGTTGTCCACTCTGTTCTTGTCCAGGTGTCCGCCGTTGCTGGCTTTGCCCTCGTCTGATAATAAGTGTACTCCTCAGTGGCGTCTTCTTTTGCACAGGGCTACTGCCCGCCTTCAGTCTCTCAGCTAGAACAGCCTCTTGAAAGTAAAAGGAGGCTCACTGAGTGTATCATTATCCACCGACTTCCTCTTGGTTCGTCTGACAAGGGTGTTGCGGAAGATGTGATCCAGCCCAAAGGGGAAGTGTCTTCTGGGGTCCATTTCACTAGTAGAGAATGCTCAGTGCGCTGGGGAGAACTGGGCTTTGGAGAAGGGCCGGGCCATCTGACTCTTTAAACAGGGAACAGAGAGCGCCAGTGCCACACACTCACCAGACTTTCTGCTCTTTAAGTCAAAGAAGAGGGATGCAAAACTTAGGCGCCGGGCTGTGTGCACGGGCGTGTGTCCCTGTGTGCTGGGTCCTGTGTGAGTGAGGTGGTGCCTGTCTGGGAACCCGCAGACCCTGCTCCTTGAGGACGCAGGCTGGGGCCGTGGGCAGCAGCATCAGACAAACCAGATGCCGTCGTCTCTCTGAACCAAATGGAGAGGGGCGCAGTGTGGGCCAACAGAGCGGAGTCTGTCTGCAGGTGAAGGACTGCTTCAGTGTGGCAGGAAGGGGTGCACGAATTTGCGCCCACCTTCACTGCCGCCGTCCCCCAGTCCTTTCCTCCCCTGCTGTGGGACACCAGGGACCAGATGTCCCTTCCCAGCTGTGGCTGTTTCACCCAGAAACTCCTTTGGGGGAGCTCCTGGGCCTCCTGCCTTGCCCTGGTCCCTCTCACCTTGGGAGAGAGTCAGAGAGCTGGTGAACTGAGTACTCTTCATTTGGGATGATTTCCTTTTTCTTTCTTCATCCTTTTCCCTTCTACTCTAATTTGTGAGAGCCCTATGGAAACTTAAGTTACTGATTTAAACTTAAATTGCTGCCATATTTTTACTTAGGAACAAGGAACTCATCTCTTTTTCCACTTCTTCTGAGGAGGTGTCTCAGTTACTTTTCTTGTTGCTGAGACAAAATACCTGACACCTAAAGTGAAAGGAGAGGTTTATTTTGCTCACAGTTTGTAGAGGTTTCAGCCCATAGTCGGCTGCCTCCAAGACAGGGTGGCGTGGCAGAGGGGCATCGCGGAGGAGAAACAGTTTATGGCGAAGCAGGGCAGAGAGAAGGCAGCAAGCTACGAGCAGCAAGCAGCAAGCAGCAACAACGGCAACAGCAGCCCTCTTTCTGTCCTTTTTATTCTATCCAGGCTACCTGCCCTCAGCACTCACACCCTTAACCCTAGCATCCCACTGTGAATCAATCCCAGCATCACGTCCTTGATCCCAGCAGCACACACCCTAGATCCAGTCACCTCTGAAAAGGCCCCACCTGTGACCACATGAGGCTTTGCAGGGACATCTAGATACAAGCCATAACAGGAGGCACCTTATTCATCTACTGTGGTTTCCTTCCTTCCTTTCTCCCTTCTTCTTTTTCTTTTTTGACAAGAGGACTTTTTTCCCACTTTTTACTGTGCTAGGGATGGAACCCTAGCAGAGCCTTGCATATGCCAAGCAAGTGCTCTACCACTTAGCTGTACCCCTAGTCCAATAGTAGGACTCTTAAAATGAAATCTGTTCAGCTCCAGTGATTAAAGGAGTGAAGCTGGGCACACTGAAGAGGGAGGTGAGGCCTGACTACCTGGGTAGTTTTTGAGGCACCACTGAGGTATCCTGGGGTTCCCCCAAACTGCAGTTGAAAGCTAAAATCTTAACTTGGTGAGAAGACCAAGGTTTGACAAAGACAAGAGTTGTCCTGAGGCCCACAGCTCCTCCCTCCTGGGCTGGGTGCTTTCTGCAGAGCTGGCAACTGCTGCCCTAGCCCCTGGCTGCTCTAGGTGAGATGCCTTCTAGCCAGGGCCAGCGCGACTTAGGGCTTAGAACAGAGCAGCTGTGCCTGGGCCCTCACTCTGCAAGTCAGGAGCTGGCAGACCGTACGTAACTTCTCTGGCCTACAGTTTCTCAGCAGCAGAATCTGCGTGGGCTTCATCGCCACAGTGTCCAAAGAGCAGCTAGGGCATGGTGACCAGCAGGCACCTCAGAGGCCCAGCTGTGTTTATGAATCACACGAGCTATGCAGCTGACCTGCGGTCAGGTGGACAGAGTGCAGAGAAGGCCAGTGAGGGACTCGGGGCATTCAGGAAGAGGAATCACAGGCTGAGTTGCTCGAGGCTGAATTCCGGGCCCCTCGTTGCTCCCCACTCTGCCCAGAGTAGAGGCTGTAGCTCTGCTGTCGTTTCTGAGACTTGGGGTATGTTTACGGGGTGGGCCAAGGGGCGACAGGTCCCCAGCTGCAGTTCAGTGCTGTCTGAGCTGGCAGCCTCTCCCTTCTGCTGGCGTGAGAAACATCGGGGGGCAGTAGGAAGTGGGGGCTGGTGGGGCTCGAGGTTCCATTACCCGGTAGCTGATCTTGCAGCTAGTGTGCCCGTCCTGTTACTCCGCAGCTTGCCTCTTCGAGAATGATGCTGAAGTGCTCTTCTCAGCTGGGGGCGCGGTCATGTGAGCTGAGGATAAAAGGGCACTGTGCGCCTTCCTGCCTTTGGTTCCCGGAGGCCTTTGGACTTTGAGAGCTGCCTGTGCTGGAAGGGAAGGAGCCCCTGACCAGGACCTGTGGAAGCTGCCGTCAGGAAGCCCGGGTGGCTCCTTGTTCGTGAGACCACCGAGGGCAGGGAGGACGGCTCTGCCTGGCGTCTGCTGACCCAGATGAGATGCTGCTGTTTGGTGCCGTGGAAGCAGCGTGCTGCGAGGGCAAAACCTGCGCGGGAAGGCGGAAGAGCAGAGGCTGAGCTCTGGTCCGGTCTGCGCCAGTGACCCATCGTTTGGTCTTGGGCTCCGGTGTCTGCGTGTCTGGGTGAAGGGACTCAGTGCTAAAACCCCTAAGGCTGCATTGAGCGCTTCAGGTCCTACACCCCCCTCACATCCCCTGCTTTTCCTCAGACGCTCAGATCTGGGTTAAAGCAGTAAGGAGCTGACCTCGCTAGGTCTCATGCATGGTTACTTTTTTGAATTCTAACTCTGTGTTATACACTGTATGAGGAAGTTTAAAATTTTATCTTCACATCAGTACTGGCTGTTTATCTCTCTTCCTCGGATATGTATCTATATTTATGAAATACATATCTATATATCTACATCTGTATCTATAAGAAATTACACATGTAGGCAGAATGACAGACTCTTTCTTATACATATAACCGGGCGTGCTCTTGCACGCCTGTAATCCCCACACTCTGGGAAACGGAGGTGGGAAGACGGCAAGTTTGAGCCTGGTCTGGGAAACTTAGCAACTTGGTGGACCCTGTCCCAAAAAGGGTGGGGCTGGGAATATGGCTTAGTGAGAAGGCCCTGGGTTCAATCCCTAGCACTCCCCAAAAAAGGACATATATACACATAGTGCCACTTCTATGTACACGTTAGAAATGTTATGTATATGTATCAAATTTGAATAGAGGAAGGTGGCAGAAAGAGGAGGGCGTACTTTCCAGGATTTTCCTGTTGTAAGAGCCGGGGCGAAGTCTGGCAGTGGTGATCAGCCTGCTGCCGCAGGGTGACAGGCAGATTTGTCGACTGAGACCTACTTCCTGGCGATGTGCCCAGCCTTGTGCCAGGTGCCCTGCAAGTGCTACAACTTACGAGATGTTATTCCTGGCTGCAACTTACTTAAAGTGGAGCTGAACCTGACGTCGCAAGTCACAAACTGTCAGACAACAGTGAACTGGAGAAGTGGGGCCAGAGGGACGTTTGAGGGCTGAGGCTGGGCCACAGAGGAAGTGGAGCGGTGGGCGGAGGAATCAGGGTGCCCAGGGCTAACGGAAAGCCGGGAGCAGGAATAAACATGATGGGCGCAGAAGGTGGGGAGCAGCCCAGGTTGATGGGGGCAGAATGTGCTTGGTGGAGACGAAGCAGGGGCTGCACAGCCAGCTTACAAAGATCTCGACAGGCAGGCGGTGATGGGGAACCACGACACTGGGAATGGGGCTGTCACAGAATTGGAGCAGAGTCCTCGAGTGCGTGGGGCTGCGCAGTGGTGCAGAGAGCCTGCCCCTCACTTACTCCTCTGCTGCAGAAGAGGAAACCGAGTCAGTGGCCTTAAGCCACGTGGTCAGGGCTCCGTGACAAGCATGTGATGAGGCCAGTTACGCAGGTTTGGTCCTTACAGTGCTGGGGAACTGACCTACTGACAGCCTTTGGGGAGACGGAGGGAAGAGCAGGAGGAGGGGAGGGGGAGGGGCAGGGGCTTCTTTACACCCAGATCTTCACGGCTGGCTGATGGGAAATTCACATCTATTAGGCACTGGTGAGGGAGCCCTGTATGGTGCTGAAAGCTTTCCGTACGTGGTCTCCCCAGCCTCATCAAAGTCACGAGGTAGGTGGTGTAATTACCATTCGCAGGCACCGTCCTCGATGGAGGTCTGGCAGGCAGCAGCTTCTGACGGCAGGTTTTGGGCCCAGGTTGTGGGATGTCAAAGGCTTCTCCTTCCCAGGTCATCTCACTGAAGGTGGACCAGGTCACCCAGCTAGAACTGGGGCACAGGGGTCCCCGTACAAACTGTAGAGGTCTGAGACCCTCCTATTGTGACGGAGAGCGGGGTGCCTGCCTTCTGTGCTCCAGGCACCGTGGCTCCCAGCCTCTGGAAACCTCCCTTAATCCACGCACGATGACAGCCTCCTCCCACTTCCTGAGCTTGCGTGAATACTGAACTGATGTCATGTGGGTGCTCTGTGTGCACACACGTGTGTACCCATATTCTTGAGGTCTTTGCCTCAGTGTGGGTCTCCAGACAACCCCCGGAGAAGGACACCCACCATCAAAGCTGGTTACCTTGCTTCTAGAGGAAGACTGGGCACCTGTTTTCTGGTGACGATGACGTAGATCTTCCTGTGGAGGCTGCCGGGAGGCCTGCGTGTTGCTGATGCTTGACCTAGGCACACTGTGTTTCATGCTTTAGAAACTGCTGGGTGGATCCAGGCCACTGGCCTCTGTGGAAGCTGGTTATTTGTTTAGCTAAAATGGATTCCATTTCTGTCATATGCCTAGCTTATTGTAAGTACTCAGGAAATAGGTGGAATACAGTAATGACAAGCAGAGTGCCAAATTTTATTGCAAGTGACGAAGCTGATTCTGGCTAAATGAAGGACACTGTTGGACTCACTGGAAGACCACAGAACCTGCCCACAGCCGAGGGGGGCTCCGAGGGGCAGGCGCACAGGCAGCTGTGATGTGGCCTGTCTCTGGTCGACTCGGCTCCCTCCATGTCGGACACTCACAGTTCCCAGTCCTCCTGGGGCTTGGGTTGTGACTGGTCGTCTCCCCAGAATCATGAGGGGAAGGAGCCCTGGGCAGGCAGGCAAATAGACAGACAAATGGACAGACAGACATACCTGTGTAGAGACTCAACACTATCTTCTTATAATCCCAGTTTTCTGGGAGGCTGAGGCAGGAAGACTGCAAGTTTGAGCGTAGTCTGGGCAATTTAGTAACCTAGTGAGACCGTCTCTCAAAATTAAATAGCCACAGCAGGGCATGAAGAAGCAGGGGGAGGGGCTTCCCCTGCCCCACTGCTGCCCTCCACAGCCGGTTCCTTTTGTGTGCTTGGAAATCAGTGGTGTGCAGACCGGCAGCCACCTGGGGCGCCTTGCTGCGGGGTGGGAAGGCGTTCGCGGCTGCTAGACCACGGCTGTGTGGTTTCTCACAGGAGGGTGAATGAGATCGAGGAAGCTGGGGTCCCAAAGGATGCTGGGCTGGGTGGGGAGGCTTATTTTTCCTTCTAAACAGGAGCTCTTGGACAGGGAGCGGCACAGAGCATTTCCTTTCTAATAGGTGATTTCTAAAAACAGGAAGACCTTTGCTCCCACTGCGAGCTTTGGAGGGGCTGTGTCCAGAACTCGTCTGAATGGTGCGGAGGGGCCCAGCTCCAACAGTGGCGTGGAGTTGGCCAGTCCTCACGTTTAGCTGTGTGATTCTGGCCGAGTTCCTAAACCTCCCCAAGTTCTGTGTTCCTCAACTAGAGTGAGGTGTCTAATACGACCACCAGCACCAACAGCAGCAGGGCTGGCATTGGGCCGGGGGTGGGGCTCAGGGTACGCTCGCCTAGCCTGTGAGACGTCCCCGGTTCCGCCCCAGGTTCCGTCCCAGAACCAAGAAACCAGACCAAACCAAACCCTGACATTTACTGAATACCGTGGTGGGCCGGGCCCTGTGCAAACATCTTTTATATTCATTCTCTCAATTATGCCTTAAATAGCTCTGTGAAGGAGGTAGTGTTATTGTCAGCATTTAACGGATGCAAAAACTTAGGTCCACCAAAATGAGTAACTTGCTCGCCCCTCCCTTCCTCTCCCCTCGCCCTTTGTAAAAAGTCAGTAGGTGGCAGAGCTTGGATTTAATTTCAGACAATGCAACAGCAGAATGTGCTGTTATGACTCCTAAAGGAAATCATGTGTAAAAAACTTAATCCAGCTCCTGGAACTCAGGGAGCACTCAGTAATGTCCGCCCTTGTCCTGTGCTCCTTTGTGTCTCTTACAGAAGCAACTGACGCAGGATGACGACACTGATGAGGTGGAGATAGCCATCGACAACACAGCCTTCATGGATGAATTCTTCTCTGAGGTGGGCAGCCTTCCTGTATTTTGTTCTGAATGTACCTGAAGAAACACAGCTTCCTTTGTAAGAACACGAAAACCTCAAATCTCTTCAGAGTGGCAGAGGAAGGTCACAGCCTTTTGCTCAGGTGGGATGGCTGGTTGAAGACATTACTGGGAGATCATCTTTTCAGTTCTTCCTTAACCTTATTAAGAAAGTCAGCAGAGGGGAAATTATACGTAATCGAGGATGTGCTGTTAAAGTCTCATGCTACGTGGCAGCACTTTAATGATATCCCTTCTTCCTAAAGAATATAATTTAGGGCCGGTGAGATGGCTCAGTGGCGTAAGGGCCTGCCTTGCAAGCGCGAGGGCCCGAGTTCGACTCCCAGATCCCACATACGAAAAAGGGGCCGGTGATATCGCTCAGCGGCACGGGTGCCTGTTGGTGCGCGAGGTCCTGAGGTCGACCCCCCGGTACCCACACACAAAAAAAAAAGAATATAATTTAAATACAGAATTAACCTAGGTACATAGCCAGGAATATAAGAAATCATTGCATTGTTAGGCTTGTGATCAGATAGGTCACATTTGTTTCCAGACGTTTTTATAGCACTTTCAGCTTAATACTAGAGGTAACAGAGAGACCAAGAAACCACCAGTTTAGTTTTGTAAAGTCTAACAGGGGCAAGTCGCCCTTGTCTGTAGATTTGCCCACTCTTTGATCTTCAAGGTGCGCGTAGGGATGGTACATAGATTGGTGGAAAGTTGTGGAGGCCAAAGTGAATCAGGGACAGAAATGCTGGTCTGGTCTTGAATCTCAGCCTGCTTCTGACCAGCTAATGATTTTTGTTAATGTTCCTTAACCTGCTGAGCATTTGTTTCCTCATCTGTAAACTGGGATCGATAACATAATAATTTCCTGTAGACTCAGTGTAAGAATTGAGACAGTGCTCATCAAATAGCACTTGACAACAACACAAAACAAACCAGAAAGCTTACTGTTGGTGAAGTTTCTGCCACTGTACTACGGTTTCTTTAGTTTTTTATTTCCCTGGGAGGTGCGGGGTTAAAAAACTAAGAGACACTATTCTTTTTGCAGAGAGAATTTGGGCACTTCCCATCCTCTGGGTTGCGGATGTCTCCTCTAAATGGAGTGGACTGGGGCTTGCCAGTTTGTGCGCGATCACCTGTGAGAGAAATGACCTGAGCGGGTGCTGCTGACTGGGGAGTACGGGACGAACCTCCCGAGCTCACCACCAGGCTTGTGGGTGGGTCTGTCCTTTGCTGCAGGTGTCATGGTGCGATCAGGCAGAGCCTGGCTTTGTGAGCCCAGCGTTAATCCACTGTGGGCTGTGGAAGGACAATGTCCTTCTGTTCAGTGGTGGGTGGACTTGAGGAGATGTTTGAAGACATTGTATCTTGTCCCTACAGTCTTACCCTGGAGAACCATATGTATTAGAGAACCTCTGCCCTAAGATAAAAAGGCAACTTCTCCAATAACTGAGTTCTCCTTCTCCTAAACCAGAGGGAGGGTCCCTGAAAGGCAGATTCCTTGTGAGTGGGAAGGTAGTGGGCTTCACGGCTGATTCCACCCTCTAGCATTTCAAGGTAGTGTGACCTTGGCCAAATTACTTAAGTTGTCTGAGTTTTGATTTCCTGCTCTGGAAGTTGGGAATGTTAGTCCTCATCTTTCAAGGCTTGTTGTAAGAATCCCAAGAGCTCACACATCTGGCAGGAATGTTCTGGACAGAAAAGCACCGGGTAGACAAAAGTTGTTTTCAGAGATATAGCAAGATCTTTTGGCTGCTTTATTGTATTACTGCTTTCTTTTCTTTCCTTTTCTTTTCTTTTCCCTTCTTGATCATTTCCTTAGTTGGCAGAGAGGAAAATTTTTGAGGAAACAGACCTGCCTTTGGAGCAGAAATGTTAGGGGTTTATTATTGTTCATTCATCCATCTGTCAGAAAATATCTGAGTGCTTGCTGTCTTCCAGACCAGATGTGAGGTGTTGGAGATACAACATTGTGTGTGACAGGGTCCTTGCCCTGTGTCTCCTGATCTGGTGAGGGTGACAGAGATTTTAAAGAGTTGTCCTATGAGAATAGAAATGTCAAGAAGGCACCATGGGAGCACAGACAAGAAAGCACTAAGTCCCATCTAGAGGAAGATGGGCTTCTTTGGTCTCAGCTAGACTTCTGCATCAGGTACCCCCAGCTTGTACATACGCAGACCTGGGTCAGAGACCCTGGGGCAGCTCAGACTTGGGTTTTTCAGAAGTTCTTCCAGGTGACTAAGACAGTGATGAGCCACTGCAAAGTGATGGGGAGTCTTTGAGGGTTTTCAGCAAGGAAGTGCTGGGGTCAGAGTGTTTCAGAAAAATCAGTCAACAGCATTTTGTAGAGGGGAGGAAAGACCACAAATGGAGAGACCAGCAGGTTGGCTGCTGCAGCAGCCCGAACGGAGGAAGGCGAAAGTTCTGATCAGGGTCTGGGCCCCTAAGGGCGGCAGGGTGCTTATGTCCTTTAGGGACGCTCTTGACTAACTGCGGCTTGGAGTTAGGAATGGTGTGGGAGGTGTCAGGGGTTGGGCCAGAATCTCTAAGATCCTGTGGGCTTTCCCCAAAGGATTGACTGAGTGAGGCTGTCCTGGTTATCTACTGTCCTTTAACGAGCTACTTTCGGTGTGAAACCACCCTTTTGTTATGCTGATAGTCCTCTTTATTAGGAATTTGGTCAGGCACAGTGGGGGTAGCTTATCTCAGCTCCACAATTTCTGGAACCTTGGTTGGGAAAAATTGAGTAGCCAGAGGCTAGAATCTCTGTTACAGGGACTTGTGAATTCCAACATCTGGCCCAGGGACTGGGGTGACACAAAGGAAAACCTGGGGAGAGACTGTCAGTCAAAGCAGCTACCCTTGGCCTCTTTCCGTGCTTGGGCTTCTCACAGCATGGTTTACCCAGGGTCCTTGGGTTTGTTGGGGGGCAGCAATCCCTGCTACTGTGTTTTGTGTTCTTTTTATTTTATTGCTGTAGTGTCTGTTCGAGATACATAATAATTATACTTGTTTGGGGGAATTGGTACACAGATAATGTATCTTGATCATTTTGATCCCTTTTTCCTCCCCACCTTCACTCTTTCTCTGTCCCCAAAAGTCTGCCTTCCTGTTTCCTACTATCTCTCCTTTATCTTTATATTTATATTGGGATTCTTTTTTTTTTTTTTTTTTTTTTTGTGGGTACCGGGGGTCAACCTCAGGACCTCGCATGCCAGCAGGCGCCCGTGCCGCTGAACGATATCACCGGCCCTTTTTTTGTATGTGGGTTCCGGGAGTCGAACTTGAGCCCTCGCGCTTGCCAGGCAGGCGCTTATGCGGCTGAGTCATCTCACCGGCCCTTATATTGGGATTCTCATATAAGAGAAACCATGTGATATTTAACCTCCTGTGTCTGACTTATTTCACTTAACATTACGGTCTCAAGGTAATCTATTTTCCTACGAATGGCTCAGATGTATCCTTTCTATCGCGGAGTATATATATGCCTCACTGTCTTTAGTCACTGGTCTCTTGAGGGGCTCCAGGCTGTCTCCATGGTATGGCTATTGCAAACTGCATGCCATAAACATGTGTATGTATGTGGAACTATTCCTAGTTAAAGACATTGCGCTGTAGCGATGCATGCGTCCCCATGTTCCTAGCAGCACAGTTCTGTTGTGCGGTGTCACTGAAGCAGTCAAAGCTGCAGATTCCAGACAGAAGCACAAGGCTCCCACCTCTTCGTGAGGAGAGCATCAAAAATTTGTGCTCTTTATGAGATGAGACCACCACAGTTAAGAGTTCCATTTGGCACAGCCTTGCACCAGCATTACCAGCCACAAGACCAGGAGCGACTAGCAAATCCCCCAGATCCTTTTATCAGGAAGGAAAACCACCCATCCTCCCAGTCCCCCCACCCCCAGACCGAGTGGCTTGGTCATGCGAGCCCCCAGCTGGAAGGGACACCGGGGAAGTGACTACTTATCAGAGAGACAAGACTGCCAGGATGGCTGCAGGAGCAATCGCGATTCATCCTCTGCGGCTGGCAGGTTCAAGTTCCGAAGGGCAGAGTGGGGGGCTGTTTAGTGCGTCAGTCCAAGTGCTTGTCCAGGAGGGCAGAGGTGTGTACTGTGATCAGTGGGTTGGAGAAATTCCTGTTTTCCCTCTCAGAAAGTTAAAATGCACATTACGCCTCTAAAGTCTAAAGAAGGGCCGGTGAGATAGCTCAGGGGTACAAGCACCTGCTGGCAAGTGCGAGGTCCTGAGTTTGACCCCCGCTACCCACATTAAAAAAAAAAAAGTCTAAAGAAGTCCTAGAGTAACGAAATTTGCTTAATGTGGCTATGCCAGCATTTCGTTTTCACAGACCTTTCTGATGTGGAATTTCCGTTAATGAAGATGAGTGGGATGGATGCACTTTGGAAAATGCTCCTAATGTATAAAGTCACAGTCTTCTTTTAGGGTTCTATCTTAATGCAGGCTGCTATTACAGATGCTACGGAGTGGACAGCTTATAAATAATAGAAGCTTATTTTCCACCTTTCTGGAGCCTGGGACTCTGAGTTCAAGGTGGCAGCAGATTGGGCTCCATACAGACTGCTGACTTCTCACTGTGTCCTCACATGACAGCAAGAGGGCAAAGCTAGCTTTCTGGCCTCTTCTTATAAGGCACTAATCCCACTGATGAGAGCTCCACCCTTGTGACCTAATCACCTACCAAAGGCCCCAGCTATACATACCATCACGCTGGGAATCAGGCATGAACCTATCCGTTTGCATGTGGGGCACAACACTGAGTCCACAATAGCCATTAAGCAGATCTGAGATTATTCCATGGTGGTGAGGGACGCATGTTTGTCTCTTGAAGTTACTTGTGTTCATTCATGTTTTGACCAGCATCTACTGAGCGACACTGCGTGCCTGACACAATAGTGGATGTCAAGTTGTCTAGGACAAGAAAGCCACAGTCCCAGCCCTTGAAAAGAGTCAGGACCGAGTCAGGACTGGGGAGTGTGGGATGGGTATCGAGCAGTACCTGGCCGGAGGAACTGCAACGTGGCCAGCCTTGGAGCACAGGAGTTTGTTAGACAGGCTTGACTTCTGCTAGAACTAAAACCCTCGAACTGAATGTAACTGGGAAATGCAGGTATGAGGTCAAATCAGCAGGTTAAATGCTTCTTAACTCTGTAAGCGGGGTATCTGAATGACAAAGACTTACTGGGTGAGCTGGTAGACGCTGCATTTCCGGGCTCTTTCAATAAGGCAGGCAGGAAGCCTTGGCCAGTCATTTGCTCTGCGGTCCCTTCTGGTCCTTCCCGTGCTCTGCTCTGAATTGCCAGCTGGCCTTCGCAATGCTTGAGCAAGGGCAGTGCTGTGGGGACATGATTTATGGTACCCCCACCCCAATCATATGTTGCAGCCTAATCCAGATCTGGACTTCCCAGCCTCTAGGCCTGCAGGAGTATGTGCTTGTTGTTCAGATCACCCAGACTCAGCCTTCACTCCATGGTCCGCATCCTGCATGATGACAGCACTGTGCTCTGGCCTGGTGGCCACGTCTTCCTCTTTGTCCCTCCACCTGCTGCTGCTCACCTCAGAATACCTCACTGCCCTCAGGCTGTGCTCTTGGCCCCTCCATTCCTGTGTAAGGAATTCTATTGTGTTGTGTTGCTTTGGTCAAAATAACTAGATAGGCTTCTGTTTCCCTGGCTAAATTTTAAGCGATCCAAAGCCCAGACATTTACTGATTGGAAATTATTGTCCAGGAAACCTTGTTTTGCCAGTCAGTGTAACTCTGAGATCACTCTGCTCTTTTCATTCATAAAAAGAAAGCTGGAACACTTGCCCCAGTCTCCTTAAAACCCCCTCAGGGTTGGCATCTATTGCAGAGTTGACTGAGGCGACTTCTCCCTTTTCATCAGTGTGTGTTTTCTAAAATGATGATGCCAGCAAGTCAAAGACCTGACTAAGAAACTCCAACGTGAGAACTGTTTTAGATTATGCCATTTTTTTGAAAGTAAAGGTATATGAACTGTGAAAAGGAGAAATCATTTATTCGAGTGCACAACTACATTATTTTCTCATCTTGGAAGGGCAGTATGTAACTTGTTTCTAGTAAATAAAAATGGTAGAATTATCACCCCACTAGAGGTGCAAGGTTCATGGGAATTTTGGAGAGGCAGAGACATATCCTTTAGGAGCACAAAGCTTTTTGCTTATGTTCTCACCTTATCCCACAGCACCTGCCAGTTATCTAAAGTAATACTGTCTTTGCTTTCCATTGTCTAATTAGATCCCTCTGGCTAATTAAATCCAGAGGGAGAAGGCCAGCCATAACTTCAGAATCACTACTTCCTTTTAGGAGGTGATAGTGGGTTGAATAATACGGTCACATAATGGGCAACACCCAAGAGTGGTTGAGTGAAGAGTGGTTGACTTGCTGTCTCTCTGTGGCTACTGATGACATCAGGATTACTGGAAGGATTAAGTGAGACATGCTTATAAAGGGACAGCATAGTACTTGCATATAATAAGTATGAAGAGTTGCTATTTTCGTGTTTATCGTTGTCATAATCTAATGATTATTGAGCATGAACTTTGTGTTAAGTATTTGACCTGATCTTGTTCAAGGGCATAAAACTGCTAAGAGGTAGAGCCAGAACTTGAGTCTGATCTGTCTGATCCTGACTAATTAAGTCCTGTTGTCGGGATTCTTGTATTACTGATGATCACTGGAGAATACATTTAAAAAAGAAATGTATAATAAGAAAGCCTTGGGGATGTTACTAGCTTCAAATTTAGCATGGTGACTAAGAAAAGAAACATTTTTGGATGTGTTCCCTTGGTCAATGATGTTTCTTGAGTGCTCATTGTGTAAAAAGTGTCCCATAGGGAACGGTAGTCAGAGGACAGAGAAATAAGGCACGGGAGCCCCGTGAAATGCAACCGAAGCAGTCTCACGAAACACGAGTTGAACACACATTAATCTGACACAGGCCGAACACACCGGAACTTGGGAGAGGAGGTGGGGGCTCCTTCTGCGGTGGCTGTTACGTATTTGCCAGGACCAGAAGATGGAGTTTGTGTCTCACAGATGCCTCAGTTTTGCTTCTCCCTGCAGGATGGGCTGGAGTAAGTTCCTCTACCTCTTTGAGTCCCAATTCTTTTATATAAAAAGGAGACAATGACAGTGACCTCACAGAATTACCGTGAAGGGTTAAGCATCATGTCTGATATATGTTCAGTCAATTTTAGTTCATAAGTATATAACTTGCAGCAGGGCAGCATGCTTAACCCTCCCCCCATGAACAGCTCTTTAGCTTTTAGATTGGGCACCTTGGTTTGCTATTAGCCCCCCCCAATTTTCTAGTTATCTGGCAAATACTCAAGAGGAAATCACATATAGCTGCCATCATGAAACACTCAGAAAGTCACCTCTGAGGAAAACCAATGGTTTCTAGGAAAAACAATGACACTGAGTTCCAAAAAAGAAAGCTCTATCATTTGCTCCTTGTCCATCCTGAAATCCTTAAGCGGTTTGTGATTATTTGGTAAATTGACTCATATGCTATGTAGTCAGAAACCCTGAAATGCCTTCAGAAATGAGGTTGCTGGGCCGGTGAGATGGCTCAGCGGCGTAAGCGCCTGCCTGGCAAGCGCGAGGGCCGGAGTTCGACTCCCGGATCCCACATACGAAAAAGGGGCCGGTGATATCGCTCAGCGGCACGGGTGCCTGTTGGCGCGCAAGGTCCTGAGGTCGACCTCCCGGTACCCACAAAAAAAAAAAAAAAAAAAAAGGAAATGAGGTTGCTGAGGATGGAGGAGAGAGAACACTATAGCAGGTGGGGGTGGGAGTGAGGGTGGGGCGCAGTGCTCCCCGGGCCCGGGACACTCAGTAGGCAGGTCAAGGATGGACATCCAGGCCCAGCTTTCCTGTCCATGGGCCTGCTGAGCATCCACTGTGCCTGCAGTGATTCTGAACCTGAGGCCCTACAGACTCATCCTTGTGATTTTCCACATCCTGTCTCTCTGCCATTGACCAAAGTTTGGGCCAGGATGCCCTTCAGTTCATCAAGTAATTTTCCAGAAGAGATTTCCTAAGACAACCAAGGGGAAACATCAAAGGCCTCAAGGCTGTTTTAAACTGCTGGACTTGTTTTAAATGGGCCAGTACATGTTATTCTAGAAAGCCAGTTTCTCTCAATACCATGAAACTGTGTAGTTACTTTGCTGTGACAGCCTTGTGATGGACGTGGCATTTTATGATCCGTAGGAGGAGCCAGTGTTTGAGAGAGGAAGGGGAAGGGCAGGGGCAGGTGGGGATTCCTGGAAGTGGTTACACTGGTATTTATAGCTGGTAACCAAGGCCCTTTTTGTAATTGAGTAGGCTTGGGATTCTGCTGAAAATGAAACAGTATGGAAAAGAAAAACCAAGAATCTTAGCTCTAATGGAAGGGTTATCTGGGTTGGAGTCCGGAGGGCACTGTGAGAGTGCTGTTTTTGCCCCTGGCTATTCCTCCGCTGAATAATGGCACTAACACAATCCTGTCGTTGCTTCATCATTCGTTAAAAGGCTTCACAAATATTTGGGTAGCTGCTCGTAAGTATATTTATATTTTGATGATATTATTACATTGAAATCTTATTTTACATCATTAAGCAACTGATTCTGCTGTCCAACTATGGCACATCTAAGCCAATCTATTTATAGAAGGGGAAATCCCTTGCTTCAGTGGCAAACATACTGATTTAACAGACAGAGAGCTTGAGTTTTATTTCTCCTATTTTCTGTCCAATTTAAAGAGCTGAAATCAGGTTTTTAAAAAGAGGTGAATCATCTTCTGGAAGAAAGGGACTGTACGTTGGTTAGAAAGCTGCACATTTGTGGAGTTACATTTTCACTGCATCCCAGATGTCAAGAGCCTACTACTGTCTGGCTGTTTGCAGGGTTCCTGTTCAGAGTGGCAGTGCTCTGGGATAAGGTGGGTAGGCACTATGGGCACTGAGGTCTCTTCTCGCTGTGCTACCCCTGTATCTCTGCTACCACTGCAGTGTGGCCCTGATGCTGGCACAGAGCTCGCACTCACTCACTACTAGTGCAGCAGTGCCCTGGGGTGGTGCCCGACTTGGGAGTGAAAGGCCGCCGGAAGTACTTCTTGACACTCCCACCCTGCACAGCAGGCACCTTAACGCGTGTAGAAGTGGTGCACGGCTCTGGCTTCTGCACGTGTCCAGGCGAAGCTTGGCTGTGTCCTGAGATGGCACTCCACAGTATCTTTCCTTCTACCTTCATCTCCTTTACTGATTTCTCTCTTCTTCCTCTCATTCTTTGGTTTTCAAGGTTTGTTCTCTTCCCTTTCACTTCTTTCCTTCCTTCTTTTGCCTCTCTCTCCATCCTCACTCTCTTCTGTTCTCATTTTTTGGGGCTGAGGGTCTGCCTGGTAGGGTTTGCCGCCACCTCCTCTCTAATGCTTCTTCAGGGGTTTCTGGACTTTCCCCGCTGTGGCCTGACTCCCCCGTTCAGGATAGGGGAGTGTACTCCTGCTCAGGGAGGAGTGTGGAGTTCAGCGACTGCTCTGTTGAGATTAACCTGACTACGGAAAGGGTGCTCACTGGGCAGCTGAAGACTGTCAAGCCCTCATCTTCTCCCAAAAGCCAGATGGTGGGTGGCTTGCACCAGGATGCTGTGCTAAGCAGTGGACATATTCTTCCTCTGTGATGATAAGATTATTGACTTTCTGATCATAGATTGAGGAGACTCGGCTCAACATTGACAAGATCTCGGAGCACGTGGAGGAGGCGAAGAAACTCTACAGTATCATTCTCTCTGCACCCATTCCGGAGCCGAGTGAGTGTTTGCTCAGTGGAGTTGCCCAGCGATGACCCTTTGCTCGGGGGCAAAGCCAGTCTTGTTTTCCACGCTCTGTGTGTGGCGGGGCAGTGTACACATCACCCTGTGCTCATGTCCACATCCTGTCACCTCCTTATCCCTGCCACCGTCAGCTCTTCTGTTTGTGGTCCACGCCATCCACATGGACAGACTTCCGTCTACTTCTCCCTGGGACAGCAGCTCTTAAGTCTCCTCTGCTGCCTGGTTAACCCTTAGTCCTTCCCTGAGACTTGGTCTGACTGTTTCTGTCTGTACAAGTTTTCCTGGATCTTCCCGGGCTGTGCACGGGGCCCTTCGTAACCGCCCTGTGCACACCTTGACTGCAACTCGAACTTTGCTCCGCACTACATGCTTCGACTGCTGGTTTATTCCTCCCTCGTCCCCACTGGACTCAGAATACCTTGATACATACAAAGTCTGTATCTTCTTCCCAATTCCTTAGTTTCTAGCTCAGTTCTGAGCTTGTAGTAGATGTTGAAGGATTGTTTTTAAGCGGACTGTAGCAAATACTTATGTTGTGCCAAATACTCTAGGTCAGGTCTGAGGAGATTGTACATGTACCGCAAATACTTGCTTCAATTCAAAGCTGTAAAACCTTGGAACTGTAGATGAACCCAAAGCACCTTCTCCTACCTTCCGAGATGAAGCCTTCATGGTAAAACAGTTTCTTCTAAAAGCAAGGCTCTCAAAACTTTGTGTTCTGGAAAATTACTTAGGAAGGTTTATTAAAAAGGCAGATTTTAGGGCTCTAGCCCTGGCTTTTTATTCTACAGGTCTGGGATTGGGTGCCTGGAACATGCCTTTTAAAAACAGGCTGTCTGGGACTCCAGGGGCAGATTCTGGGGAGCACCTCGGGAGAAGCGGGCCGGGTACCCGGGGCAGCTCCTCTCCTCTGTTGACTGAGGTAATTTGCAAAGCAGTCGTATCTTCTCTGACTTTATCTCCTTTGTTTACCCAGAAACCAAGGATGACCTTGAGCAGCTCACCTCAGAGATCAAGAAAAGGGCCAACAACGTCAGGAACAAACTCAAGAGTAAGAAGGGAACAAGCCGGTCCCCACCACTGCCCACCGCAGCTCTGCAGGCCCGCCTCCTCTGAACTGACTTACCTTAATCAAAGCGATGGCACTCCTTCCGTCTTGTGGTTTCGGCACTACCCCTGGAATGACCTGTTGTAGGAATTTACCTTCTCTGAAATCCTGACTGTAGTCGAAAAAATCTAGAATTGAAGTTAGGAGATGAGAGTTAAAATGTATTTTCAGCTACTGGCTTGGTCCTTTAGCTTAGTCTCAGTTTTCTCTTACTGGTCCTGTTTTCCTGGCATCTGCATTTAATTGAATGGTAATTTTGAGATCTACAGTTGCAGGGTTTATTTTTTATTTTTTATTTTTTTTTTGTGGGTACCGGGGGGTCGACCTCAGGACCTCGTGCGCCAACAGGCACCCGTGCCTCTGAGCGATATCACCGGCCCCTTTTTCGTATGTGGGTTCCGGGAGTCGAACTCGGGCCCTCGCGCTTGCAAGGCAGGCGCTTACGCCGCTGAGCCATCTCACCGGCCCCCAAAGTTGCAGGGTTTATGACTCAGTCTGCAGACCTTCTTGGTAGCCTAGGTATTTCTTGGTGGGCACCTTCCCATTGCCACCCTTTTGTCCCCCACTTGAGAACATACTTTAGGGAAGCTGTTGTCATAGATTCAATTCTCTTGGGAACTCAAAAGGTTTGCTTAGTTCCATGGATATTGTCTTTTTTTTTTTTTTTGAGTCTTGGGGATGGAACTCAGGGCCTTCACACTGAGGTACTTGCCCTCCCGGCAAATTCCCTTACGTGTATTTTTAAATTTTGAGACGAGGTCTTGCTAAGTTGCTTATGCTTGGGTCAACTCACAGGTCTCCTGCCTCAAGAGTGCCAGGATTAATGGCCTGCACCGCAACCCCCAGTTAGTCTGTATTCCTGCTGAACGTAATTAACGAGTATGTGCTATTGGTCAGAGGGGAAAGCAGTTTTGCTGAGCCTAGTTGTCATTTATCCCCAACCCCCAATTAACGTAACTCCTTTAATGCGTGTGGAGAGGGGGTCATTACTGGCAGCTTCCAACAATGATGTGTAGTGTGGCTGTCACGTGCACTGTGCTTGTACCTCGTGTGTGTTCTCATCCAATCCTCACGCTGGTGTTCTGAGGAAGGCACAGGTTGAACATCCCTACTCTGAAAACCTAACATCCAAAATGCTCTGAAATCTGAAGCTTTTTGAACACCAACGTGATGCCAGAAGTTTGAACACCTTGATGTCATGTGACAGATTTTAGCTAAAAAACAGGAGCAATAAAAAATCTGGTATAAATTTAGCTTCAGGTTATGTTTATAAGGTGAATATGAAACATAACTGAATTTTGTGTCCTATCTCCAAGATATCTCATCATGTCCATGCAAATATTCCAAAACCTGAAAAATCTCTGAATTTGAAACACTTCCGGTCTCACGCATTCAGATGAGGTCACTCAGCTCGTACTGGTACTTTCATTTACAGACAGGAGAACAGGAAGCCAAGAGGCCATGTGGCTCTCTCATGTCGCGTGCCTGGTGATGGCATGGCAGGGATTTGGGCCTGAGTCTCTTGGTGACCAACACCCACACTCTTCACCCTTACGGTGAGACGTGGGGATAAACGGTAAAGGCCGACAGGAGCAGGACCGGGGCTCCACGAGCCGGCCTCGGAGACTGTGCCTTCCTGTTGCTCTGCCTCCTGGGCCCTGCACGTGTGAGTGAGTGGCGAGGTCTGCGGGGCACAGTGCTTCCTGGGAGGAAGGGAGGTGTGCTGCTTGAGTCGCCTTCTCCCCATCCAGGCATGGAACGGCACATTGAGGAAGATGAGGTCCGGTCGTCGGCTGACCTTCGGATTCGGAAATCCCAGGTAAGTTTATCCTTGGTCTAGCAGTCATCGCCAGCCCTTTTTTTTTTTTGTACCGGGAATCGAACTCAGGACCTTGCACTTGCCAGGCAGATGCTCGTGCCACTGAGCTATATCCCCAGCCCTATCTCCAGCCCTTTAATAGTATATATATTTTTTCAGCTTTAGAATACTTTTTCTTTCCTTCCTTCCTTCCTTCCATTCTTAATTGGAACTCTGTTTGAAGAACTGGTAAAGGGGAAGTATCCAGGCCGAAGCAGCGTCAGGGCTAGGGTTCTGTCCTTTCGACCCTCCTCTCACACTCTCCTTCTCTGAGGGGGCCCTTGATTACTTCCTGAGATGCTCCAGAGCACAGCTTAGTGTCTGCTTATTCTCTCTCTCCTTCTATCCACTTGTCATCCATTTTTGGTGGCAACAAGGATTGAACCCAGGGCCTTGTGCACTCTCCTCCTTCTATGGGCAAGGAAACTGATGTCTTGTTAGTCATTAGTTGCCCAGTTTGGAACAAGGCACTTTAGAAATCATCACAGCTAGGGTTCTTGACCTTACAGAACTAGCATGACGTCCAGGTGGCATAGAGAACTACTACCTGTGGGCCAGCACAATAATGTTATCAGACATAATTAAACTTGTGGTGTTCTTAGCATTCAACAATCTTAGGGGGAACTGGGGTAACCAGAGCGCCAGTGTGGACAGGCTCAGGAGGTAGGTTTCCCCTACACTGCTGCTGTGTAGGCAGCAGCAGTGGTGGTGACAGAGTGACATGAAGAGGACGGCATGTCTGGAGAAGGTTTGTTGTGGGAGAGCAATGCAGTGCTGCTGTAGACCAGGCCACGTGGGGTGGGAATGGCGGTCACAGACCTTCCTCTTCTTGCCTCCCTGGGGGCTTACTCACTTAACATTGTTCCCATAGCACTCCGTCCTCTCCCGGAAGTTTGTGGAGGTGATGACCAAGTACAATGAGGCGCAGGTGGACTTCCGTGAACGCAGCAAAGGGCGAATCCAGCGGCAGCTTGAAATTAGTATGTGTTTGAGATTTGGCGTGTGCCTGTCCTCCTCTTTTTCCTGCCATGTCGTTGTCCTTCCCAAGTTGGGAGGCTCTGGGAGAGGCAGCAGCAACACTGCTTGTGGTTTCTGCACCCTCTTTTGTCCTGAGCCTAGAACAGGTGCTGTAACATCGGCATATCCTGAACGCTGCCTCTTAGGCTGGAAGGTGGCACAAGGTCTATCAGGCCTGAGTGACTTCATTCTGAAGGGATGTGGCACTTCCTTGGAGCTAGAGGAGAGACACTTACTGAACACTTGCTCTCCTGTGCCTTCACCTCATTTTTGCTGTGTGTTAGACAGCAAAGCATATTTAAAAATAAAAAGGTATTAAAAAATAAAAGGTATTAAAAATAAAAAGGTATTAAAAAATAAAAGGTATTAAAAATAAAAAGGTATTAAAAAATAAAAGGTATTGCTTTTATTGCAATGAGTTGCTGTGAGGAGTAAGGAAACCGATAAAGCCATGGCCTCTAGGAGTTTACTAACATGGAGCACAAGGCCCTGCAGGCCAAGTGTACTTCAAGTGGGAGGGACTGTGTGAACAAGGATGCAATCAAGAGCGAGCAAGTATGTTTAGGAGTGGCAGTTTGTGCTGGGTCTGGGAAGAGGGTGTGTTTGGAGCTGCAGGTCAGGTCCAGGCAGGTTCGGGAAGGCTTGCCCATGAACTGTGCTTTGTTATGAGGGGCCCAACTCCCAGGTGAAGCACACGGGGCCAGGAAATAGCCTGAGCTGGGAGACAATGGAATCTCTGTGGTAGGTGCTTTAGGAAGGGAACTCCTGGCACAGTTAAGGATGGGTTGGATTAGGGAGAACTCGGAAGAAAGAGGAGTCTGGAGGCTATGGGGAGTGTAGTGGGCCCTGGGCCTTATGGTGAAGCCACCATATTCCTAGTTTCTGGGGAGCTGTTAAAATGGGGTATGCTTTGAACTTGTGTTTGATGTTCTACTTCTTTTGTTAAAAAGCTGGCAAAAAGACTACAGATGAGGAGCTGGAGGAAATGTTGGAGAGTGGCAATCCTGCCATCTTCACTTCTGGGGTGAGTGACTGGGGCACCGTGGCGGGGGGCCTCACCTGGCCTCGCAGGCACAGGGTGAGCAGCATCACAGGGAGGTGGGTGGCGGGGAGTTCAGTGGGAGCGTGTGGGGGCTGTGCAGAGGCAGTGTTTGCTGCAGGAGTGCCAGTGTCCTGTGTGTGTGTGCTCGGTTGTAGATCATCGATTCCCAGATTTCCAGGCAAGCCCTCAGTGAGATTGAGGGCCGGCACAAGGACATCGTGAGGCTGGAGAGTAGCATCAAGGAGCTCCACGACATGTTCATGGACATCGCCATGCTGGTGGAGAACCAGGTAAGTAGCAGCGAGAGAGGAAGGCCCAGGTTTTCCCAAGAACAGAAGAAAGGGATATGGGAAGTCAGGCAAGGTGGGGCGGGACAGTCAGGGAATGTGCATATGGAATAAAAGTATTTCTGCATCCCACATGTGCATTCTTAGTAAATGCTGACCGTTTGGGCTATCTTACCCTTGTCATTCCAGCCTGCTACTGTGGCCTCACAGTCTTTCCTGGTTTATACAGTTTTGATGTGTTGTGTAGTATCTTGTCTACTCAGCCTAAGGATCAAGTTTTTCCTTCCTTTTTAATTTTTAAAAAATTAGAGATATAGGTTCTTACTGATGCCTTAAAATAGTCTCCTGATATGAACCATTTTACTGGTGACATTGAAAACCTGTGATCTTTTCTTAGTTCAAGGTGAAAATGTAGTACAACTTAAAATGGAGGTTTTTATTCTTTTCCATTTTTGTTTTTTTAAAACTTTCTGAAAAGTTTGGCACTTTTTGCTAAGGAGCAAGAGCAGACATGAAAGAAATAGTGAAAGAATATTTACAGATGAACTGGAAACACTCCAGGTGCTTAGCTGGACGGGTGTTCACCCAGCACCCTCACTCAGGGATGGGACACCCTCACCCAGGGATGGGACACCCTCACCCAGGGATGGGACACCCTTACCCTCACTCAGGGGTGAGGCACCCTCATCCTCACTCAGGGACAGGATACCCTCACCCTCACTCAGGGATAACTTGCTGCAGATGGTGCTGGTTCCACGTAGTTAGGTGGTTCCTATTTCTTACAGTGCCACAGGGCCATAGGGATGTGCCATGTTTACCAGGAACTTCAGCTGCATTGCCACCTGGATAGGACTGGGAACTGCTACCTTAGTAGACAGGCTGCAAAGCCTAGCTGAAGCCCAGGCACTGCTTGACTGGTGTTTCTCTGCTATGGAGTGCAGTGCCTTCCCCACCCCTTTCCTGCCCCTTGAGACCATTTCTCAAGCCCCTCCATCCCGAATCTTCTTTTTTCTCCCCACACTGCCTTGCCGAGGAACTGGTTTGGGATTCAAGTGATGGTAAGTCCCTTGCTCTGTTAACAGGGGGCCATTATGTGATGGTGTTAGATCAAGGAAGGCTAGAGTGAAGGAGGGGAATTCCCATCCTCAGATGCCTACAAGTTAATTGCAGTGACCAGACTTCCCGTTAGAGAGTAACAGTGGGAGAATGGTTGGGAATCTTATTAAGAGTCCACTGTATACTGAGGAAGATAACCAAATAATTTAAGTAAATCTCATGTCTGTCACTTAAGGGGCCTGGGAATTTCTCTTGGAGAAAGCATAAGTTCCCAACCTCAGACACTTACTGAAAACCTACCGTGTGCCATGTACTGTTCTATGGCAGTGAACAAACCTCATGTAGCTGAGTGAACTTGGTTCAGTCCTGAGTGACCAGGAACATCACCTGGTGATGTTCAAACAACAGTAGCGGCAGCTGCAACAACAAAAAACAAAACATGAGATATTCTTACTTTTGTCCCTCCCCATATGCTTAAGTTAAAAAGAAAAGGTGGGAGGGGGATCCCTGAAAATATATTCCTCTGCGGTCACCAGGCTTCCGGCCAGTCTGCTCCAGATGCCTACTCAGCAGGACTGGCCACCGAGAGGTAGCTAAGTGAATGTTCCTTGAAGAGTGGCCACCAGGCACTGGGGAGCTATGGCTTGTTACACGGGGCGTGTGCACAGCTGCCCGCGAAGCCTCCAGGCGCTCCTCTGGGCACTGTGGCCGCCGCGTGGGCCGCTCTGGCGGGGGTCCTGGGCGTAACTCGTTTCTGTTCGTTGCAGGGCGAGATGTTAGATAACATAGAACTGAATGTCATGCACACAGTCGACCATGTGGAGAAGGCACAGGAAGAAACTAAAAGAGCCGTGAGGTACCAGAGTCAGGCCCGGAAGGTGAGGTTTTCCCGCTGCCTTCTCAGCGAGCCCGTGTTCTCTGCCGTCTCTGTCTGTGTCTGTTTCTGCCGCCACCGCCTCTTGCACCTTGGTAAAGGGAGCCATGATTGACCGTATTGAGAACAACATGGACCAGTCAGTGGGCTTCGTGGAGCGGGCTGTCACAGATACCAAAAAGGCAGTCAAGTACCAGAGTGAAGCCCGGAGGGTGAGCGCCTTAGTCTTAGCGGCCCTTGCGTGCTTCCTCCTCTGCTCACCGCCATCTCTGGGCCCATGCCTTCCCTCTCAGTCCTACGCAGCATCACCCGAAGGCTTTCCTAGGGCCCGGCCGCCTGCCCTTCCTCCCCGGGCTGCCCCGCATGGATCTGGCTCGCGTGCTTTCTAGCGAGAGCCCACACGTGAAAGGCAGCTGTGCAGGACGAACACACAGCCAGGTGTTGCTGCTGATCCGGCCGGCAGCTCACGCGCCTGTCAGATGGCACACGTGACTCCTGTTCTTCAGAGTCCTCCTCTTCATTCCTTCTCCTCCACTAGCACACGCCCTGCCCCTTGTATCTTTGTCTTTGTCTTGTTTGCAGCACTGTGCTAAATGGTATGTAAACAGTGCATCTATGGAAGCACCTATTATTTTCTACTTTTAGACAAAACGACCGAGGGCTGGAGGTTAGGAAGCTGGCTTCAGTCCACGTACCAGCAGAACGAGGATTCAAATCAGATCCTAATCATGCTCTTACAATGCTGCCGTGTCTGTCTTCCCTTCTGGGTACCCTTCTAAGCTTCTTTACTCACTGACTAGGGGAGTCCAGCTCTGGTGGTGTCTGCCTTTTACTGTTCTTATTCGATTACTTCTCTTGGGCTCTGAGACTTTTTTTCTTCAGTTCATTTTTCTTCTACCTCTATCTGTTGCTTATGCAGATGTTTAGGGAGGTGGGGAGTTATTTCACACCATGAATCCATGCTGGACCATACTTCCTGATACCTGTTCAGTGTGCTGGGTCTGACAGGTACAAGTGGGCTTGAGGGGAAAGATGAACAGAAGATGGAAATCAGGACAGCATAAAAAGTGTCTTAACACTTCCTCTTGAAAAAGAAAACTTTTTATCTATAACTTGGCCAGTTCTGCCTGAAGACCCTATAACGTTGTTTATTATATATGTCTATATGTGCAAGACTAGTGTGAGCTGAGAGCTGAGGAAAAACTCCTTATTTCAATCTGCTGGCACTGCTAGCCAAGAAGTAATTTAAGAAATAAAATATCTTTAATTAGTGTCTTTATGTGTTAATGTAAACTTCTTACTCGGAATGATAAGATGGCCTCTATGTAGAGTAGTGGGGTTGGGTTTTAGATGAGTTGTTATTTTTTTGTAATAATTTGTTTTCACCTGTCTTATTCCTTTCTCCAGAAATTGATCATTATCATTGTGGTAGTAGTTGTGTTGCTGGGCATTTTAGCGTTGATTATTGGACTTTCCGTTGGGCTGTAATGAGAGCAGCCTCAGGGCTGCTGCACTGAAATGTAAGTAAACAGCTGGTTCTTGGGGACTGGGGATCGGCTTCTTGTGAGGAAACGAGCCTGGGGTTTCAAATCCTACTGCTTTTCTTTAGTGACTGTTCTTGGGCACAACGAACATCCTAAAACTTGGTGGGTATGGGCTTTTTCATCTCCTTAAAATTCTCTTCTCAGGTTCTGGCTGTAGTACATGGGTCAGGTCTCGTGCTTGTTCTTGTCCTGCACATTCTGTCACTGTCCTTTCTGCTGTCATGTGTTTTGTCACCTCTCCTGGCACACTTGATTCTCCTGCCAAGGAAGCATAGATGGAAGCGGGGTATAATCTGTCTTCGATCTGGGGGCTGTCTTCTGAATTGTTAGAGGCTTTCATGAATGTTGGGCTTTGCTTTATATCCTTTTCAGTCTAAAGGAAGCTTTGAATTGGGGCTGGGCCCCTTAGGATTTTATTTATGGCTAACAGGTTGGAATTTGAATGAGGTAATAGCATTTTTGAGTGCTGAGTTGTGCCTGACAATCTACTGAACACTTTAAACACATACCACTGAATGATCACAACACCCTTACGGGAGAGGAACACAGATTTTACAGATAGAACAGCTTGGTGTTTTTTTTTTTTGAGACAGGGTCTCACTATGTAGTTCAGGCTGGCCTTGAACTCACTGTATAGCCCAGGCTGGCCTTAAAATCGCGGTGATCCTCTCAGCCTCTGATCCTCCTGCCTCAGCCTCTTGAGAGCCATGTGCCACCATACCCATCAAGGAGGAATTTAGTCTTAAAGAGAAGTTAAGTAACAGGGCCAAGTTCACACAGCCAAAAGTTCACTTAGAAAAGTTCTTTACTACAGCTTAGCTTCTCTTTGTGAAATAAGGAAGCCATTTATCATTGTCTACAGAGTCTAGAGAACCTCAGAGAATTTAGGCTATTTTCTTTAAACTTTATTTAAAAAGATAGAGCTGACCACTGTATCAGGGTTAATAGCAGTTGGCATGACTATTAGACAAAAATCTAGTTATTGGGATTACTAAGACTTTTGTCACTTTTGAAATATTTTTTTCTGAATATAGCATGCATTGCTAAAAAAGCCTATAAAATAAAAAACCCTAAATTAACTTTTAATATTATCGCTGATAACCTTGTGACACATTCACACACACACTCAGTTTACCTAGTTCAAACTATGTTACCTATAGTTTGTTCCCAGTTACAAAATCATAAGCATTATCTCACATCACTAAAATCTTTTAAAATCTAATTTTCAGCATGCAATTGTGGATATACTCTCAAATATTTAACACTTCTTCAACAGTGGAGTTTATTGTGTTGCTTTAATAGTGTGACTAACCTTATGTATTATTTTTCTCATTTTAATTTTCTCTTTATTATGAATTCATAGAAGTTGGGTTACTGAGGTAACATACGTATATATTCTTAAGTCCTGATGCATACTTCCATGCTGATATCCACAGCAGATCTATCTTTCCTCTTTCCTTTCTTTTATTTTCTTTCTTTTTTTGAGATAGGGTCTCCCTTTGTAGTGCAAGCTGGCCTCCAACTTACAGCAATCCTCCTGCCTCAGCCTCCTGACTGTTGGGATTACAGGCATGTGCCACCATGCCAAGCTCCTTTATTTTATTTTTGCCTAATATTTTTGTCTCTTCATCCTTCCTCTTCCCATGTGACGTCAGGGTCTGAAAGTCACATTATTCAGCATGCTTTGAGAGAAAAGCAGTGAGGTGACCCATCTTTCACAAGCACTTAACCTTGTAGGCTCTTCTTCTTTTCCTTCTTCCCCCTCCTTTGTCGGGGGGGGCATTTGGAAAGTGTAGTTCTGGAAGGCTTTTTGATTATTACAATTTGAGTTTTATTCTGAGTTTTAACTATCTTTTTGGAAAAGATGTTAAAATAAAAAATGGTGTAATACTTGTTAGCTTTCCATATATGGTTGAAAGGTATCTTGTAAATTCATGGTGCTCTTTAACATTCGTTCCTAATTCCAGGAATTCAGAATGTAAATGAAGGAGACTAATGTTTTTAGTTAACCCAATCTCTAAGATGCTAAGTTAAGAGTAGTTAAGATGCTTGTCATAGAGTATTCTGCATGCTCCAATAAGGTCCAGGCTGATACTGCCTAGGTCTGGACTCCCGTCACCCTCGGGAGTTCTCTGAACTAAGGGAAGGGAGGCCATCGTGTTTACACTCCCCAGTGGTATGCCAGATTTTGGATACTGTCTGCACTCCCAGTTGACAGGGGATCCTCTTTGATTAGCTGGGCGTAGTGGTGTACGCCTGTAATCCCAGCACTGGGGAGGCTAAGCCAGGAGGATCGCTGTGAGTTCGAGGCCAGCCTGAACTACATAGTGAGACTGTCTTCACACCCCCCCCCCGCAAAAAAAACACCCCCCAAAAGAAAACTTGCCCAAGCTTAAGGTGGAGTAGCCATAATGGGACCCCGGAACTTCTCCACACTCTTTGCGTTGTGCCTTTCTGCTTGCAAAGAAGGGTAGGTTCACGGAGCAGACTGGAATATCAGAAAGCTTCCTAAGCTTGTACTCAGAGGACACTTTCAGCCAGCGATTGTGCCCCACCCAGGCCCCTGAGCAGGTGTGTGACAGCCTGCGCCACACAGGCACACAGAAGGCCTGGAGGCCTGTCTCTTCTCCCCTCTCGCGACTGGGACCTGTATTTACGTGGAGTATTAACTCCTGGCCCTGCCTTAGGTTTGTCTGTGGTGTGGCTTGGTGCCGATTTTTCCACTGTTCTCCTTTTTGCAGCTATTTCTGCTCTCTCCTCTCCACCTCCTGGGTTTGTGGCTGGCCTCTCCTGTGCATCCCACCACCATCCTGAGCACTGATGAGCCCCTCCTCTCCCTGCTTCTCTTAGAACCTGATTTCATCCAGCCTGGCATGGCCACCCTTGTCTTCAGATGGGAGCAGAGTCTGAATGGCCCTCCTGAGAGCGAGGGGGACCCTCCCTTTGTTTCCTTGTAACCTTCCTTGGACCTGACTCAGCAGCCCTGGAGGAACCTAATCTACTTGATGGCAACCATGAGTTCTCCTCAAAAACACCTCCCACCCCAGCAACTGAAGTCCCTTCCCTCTTGGACGGTCTGAACCGACCCAGCTTGCTCCCTCCCTGTGTCAAATTGTGCCTCGTGCCTTGGGAAGCCCACGTGAGACTGTCCCAAGGTGCTGTATGTTCTACCTCATGAAGTATATTTTGCCCAGAAATTGCAGTGTACTTTTTAAGGGGAGTATCTTAACAAAACAGAGGGACTCCTCTAGCTTTGGCAACAATAGGGCTTGGATCAGTCTTCAACCTGCCAACATGCAGTTTTCAGACTGCTGTCCCTATGTCCTGGAAACAGGAGGGAACAGCAGATGCCATTTTGGTTTGGAAAGTTGATGGCTTTGAAATCAAGCTCTTAATAAGTTCAGCACGGGGGCCAAGTTCCCCTTCCTGTGTTGTATTCTTTCATGTTTACTCAGAGGAACCAGGTTGATACAGTCACCCGAGGTTGTCATTTGCAAAGGCAACTGTATGTGAGGTTCATGTACCTGTATGTGTCTCTCTCAGGAAGTAGGAAACGAGAAGTGGAAGTTACTATGTCCTCACAAAAACAAACCAAACACAAGTGACTTTGAGCTAGGCTAAAAATTAGGTAAGGAATATCTGCTTTCCTGCAGATGAATCTTCCCATGCTATCAAGAAGCTTGTTTTCTGGATGAAGACTGGGAGAATCAAATGAGCTCTTTGGAGTGAGGACTGAAATTGATCCCCGTAACATTTTTCTGCATAGCAGATGGGAGGTGTAACGTCTGGCACCTTTCCCCAGCCGCTGCTTATTGAGGCTTGTCCACAGACCATCCCACAGCAGCCAGGCGTTATTCCCGTGACCTCTGGGATGTCCTGTCTTGGGGTGAGTCAGCTGGGACAGACCAGAAATTAGAGTGGCTCTTCCTGCTCTGGGTTAATGCGATTTACAGGTTCGCTGTTTCCTCCAGTTCTTATCACAGAGGAAGCAATGGCCAGGAAATCTTGCAGTGACTGCTAACCCAACGGTGGGCCCCTCAGGCCCCTGCTGGTCTCGTCCAGTCTTCCTGATTTAGGTACGAGCTGTATTTCAGCTCTGACTTTAATGGTCTCTAGAACATGGCGAGTACTGCCCATCAGCATCCTTTGCAAAGGTTCCTCATTCCCAGCACTCAGACAGAGCCACAAGGGTGCCCTCCTCCCCACGGTTATGATGTCTGACGGGGACTGGCTCCAGCAACACTGGGGAGACGAACTCTAATCCCACGCCAAGGCTCCCTGCTGAGATCGAGGCCTGGTGCTTCAAGTTTGGATTGCAACATGTGAAGGGTATTTCTTGTTTGTATTTTTTTTAATGTAAAGTTGATTATTTTATTGCTAATTTAAAAATAAATGACTTTATATTGATTGTGAAATGGTTCTGCCTCCCTGCAAAACACAGGGTAATTTGGTGTCACTATATGGTGATTTTTGCTCAGGTTTTGGAACAGGGTTAAACACTTCCTCAACGATGGTTCAAAAGTCCCACGTTTTGAAAATGGCTTAAGTTCCCAAGTGTGCTGTAACTGTATTTGAGTGAGCTGAGGTGTTGCCCCTGAAAGAACCTGCTTCACTTGCTGAGCGCCTTATCCAGGGGCAGTGGGGATTTACGTGCTGCCTGGTGGAAGGCAGAGCAGCACCCTTGACACCCAGAGATGCCTGTTCATTAGGTTTTGGATCTTTCACCCGGGAACATTTCTGAGAACATTCTGGGCTCTAGAAGCCAGATCCATGTCCTTCCCTTTTGCTCCCTCCCCTTCCTGCCCTCCTCCGTGTCTGGAAACCCGCTGTCAGACCGTCTGTGCACAGCGGTGCCATTTCTCATGAGATCTCTCTCTCCTTGTCTGGACGAGCAGAAGAAGATCGTGATCCTGATCTGCTGTGTGACCCTTGCGATCATCCTGGCTTCCACCATTGGGGGCATACTTGCCTAGAAAGGTGAGCCATCTGTGGGGGGGTCGGCCTGCTGTCCACTTGACGCTTGTGTTCAGGACTTCACTGCTCCCTGAGTCTGAGTAGGATTAGTGCTCACAAAGGATTAGAGAAAACTAAAGGGATGTTTCATTGAGAAAAGTGAGTTCAGAATGAGTGAGCAGGTAGTCAGAGGACTAGAAAGGGAGACAGATGGCAGCTGTTTGTCCTATAACTGAGTCTGGGCACCCTTGTGGCTCTGTCTGAGTGCTGGGAATGAGGAACCTTTGCAAAGGATGCTGATGGGCAGTACTCGCCATGTTCTAGAGACCATTAAAGTCTGGTACAGTACTTTGAATAGTGTAAAGGTGCAAAATTTAAGCCCTGGTATCTAAGAATGGGAATGGAGCAAGAACTAGTTTTCCCATTAGGTGGCCCCTGAACTATTTAGAAGTAGAGAGCCACAGTAGACCTGCATTAAATACATTTCTGCCCTTCCAAGGTTAGGACAAGTTAGCACGGCCCGAGGAAGCGAGCTGGTGATGCTGGCCATGAACCCTATGCTGTTAACTGATGATTCCCCTCGCCCCCACCCTTCTGCCCTCACAGATGGACCCTCGGCTGGCATTTCTAGTCATCCTCCCCCCTCGGTGGTGCCATCACTTCTCCACTGCAGACTTCTCATCAGCCACACCTTTCTCCATTAGGAAACTTCTTATGACATTGGGCACAAATAAACTACTTCTAAGTTATGCAAAGGGAGAACAAATTTATGAGAATATGGAGTTGGGGGCCGGGGTGAAGGAAGAGACCACAGCAGTATACAGCTGTTTGGGCGGGGGGTTTAAAGGAGGGGCCTGTGGGTAGAGAACAGACGCGCCAGTGTTTAGGTCATATTTGAACCTCTGGGCGGCTATGAAGAGGCGGGTGTGGCAGCTCACCCAGTGTCTCAGTTACTTGGCTCTCGCTGCTGGGACAGAATACTCAACGCCCAAAGTTAAGGGAAGAGAGACTAACTTCACTCACAGTTTGCACAGGTTTCACTCCGTAACCAGCTGGCTCCAAGTCAGGGTGGCACATAGCAGAGGGGCAACAGTTCATGGTGGCGGAGGACAGCAAAAGCAGCAAGAGGCCTCGCCGACATCTTTCTGCCCTTTTGTATTGTGTCTAGGCTGCTGGGATTAGGACGGTGCCAAATCAATCAGTGGACTGATCTAGTAATCACACACCCTTAATCCCAGCATCACACTGTAGATTCAGCCGCCTCTAAAAAAGCCCATGTAAGACTGCGTGAGGCTTTGGGGGACAGCTAGACACAAACCTTAACACCCAGCAGGGTCTTATGTGAACTGCTGCAGGTTGATCACAACCAGAACACTTGCTGCTTCTGCTTAGGGCTCTTCCAGGTCACCCTGGAGCAACCGTACATCTGCTTCCTTTGTCAGGGACCCACAGTGGTCCTCAAGATGAGGCTTATTCAAGGATAGGCACTGTGCCCGTCTTGCTCACTGTGTCCCCTGCTTGGCACAGTGCCCGCCACTCACAGGCGCTCAAATGTTTGCTGACTATACCTGAATTACCTATAATCAGGCTGTGATTTCATTCATGGATGAGTCGTGGGTTTGACTTTTATCTATAAGGCATCAGTGGGAACATGGTTTGCTGCTATTGGAGGCTGTGTAAAGCTGCCTGGCCGCGGGCTGATCCATTTATGTGAAAATGCTATGAAGCGCTGTTTCTGGGGGCGGTGGCGGTGGAGTCCTGTCAGCACCCTCCGTCCCACAGACGAGACCACCGCAGGAGGGCGGCTCGGTAACAAAATCCAGACCCCCAGCAGAAGACGTTCTAGGCTGAACTCCCGACAATCAACAGTACCATAGGAGGTATTAGCTCTTGTTTAAGGTATCTCCTTTATTCAAAAAATATTTCACTTTCAATCAACAGATTTGAAATCACATTAAGCGAAAGGAAAGAGAGTCCTTAGGAAACTGAGAACAAGTGTAGGAGGCCTCCTGTTCCTGACAATGGGGACGAGGTTTCCAGCTGCTTCATGACCTAGTGAGAACTCGCACCAGGTGAAGCTACGCGTCAGTTTAGGAGAGACACGCACACCCTGCTTTAAAGTCTGAAAGGCATGTGAAGTGGACTATAATGGTGTGGCACAGTCACTGATAACACACGTCCCCTACTCCGCCCCAAGAGAAGTGGAGAGCTTTAATCAAGGCGGACTAGAGAAGACAGAAGTGCCCTGCTCAGCAGCGTCAGCACCTCTGCACATGAAAGCCGTTTTCCTTGGTCTCCCCTGCCCTGCTCGTGGAGTCCACACGGCGCAGTCACTTGGTGACAGTGGGGTGTGCGGCTACACACGTGAACACGGCGGGTGGGAGCAGCACCACCACGGCCATCTGCTGCCGGCCTCCTTATCCTCCGACGCCTCCTTCCTGGGCTTCCCTTTGAGCTGCTGCGTCTTTCCTGGCTCCTGGCGGATGCTGAGGATGTGTCCAGACAGGGCTTGGGAGGGCCACACCCTCCCGTCAAGGCAGGGAACCTGTCTTCAAATTCACCAGCTGCTGTTTCCCTAATTTGTGCAAACTGATCTCCTGCCTCAGGGTCTGGCTCACCTGACCTCTCACCTCATTCCCACCCTCAGCTGAAGCTGTTGGCCAGCACTGAGCACAAAAGCATTCTCACCATTGTCCCCAGTTCAAGATGCAGTGTGTTCCGCTTTAAAACTAGCTATGTGTATGTAACTCTAATAACTTAGTGATTATTATATTGCAAGAGGGTCACTAAAAATGTATTTAAAAATTGCAGCATACAATTCTTGAGGGTCATCCAACTGCTCAAATTTGTACTTTCAAACTAAGTTCTTTTTTTGTGTGTGTGGTACTAGGGATTGAACCCAGGGGTGCTCTACCGCTAGGCTCCATCCCCAGCACTTTGTCTGTCTTGAGACAGGCCCTTACTAAGTTGCCTAGGTTGGCCTTGAACTTGAGATCCTCCTGCTTCAGCCTCCCAAGCAGCTGGGATTACAGGTGTGCACCACTGTACCTGGCTGAAAGTGAAATCTTATTTTCTTTGCTGGAGCTCTTACTTTTAAAGAAAGTATAATTAAAATAGGACATGGTCCTCAGTGTGCTATCTTCTACCCACTTTCGAAAAGCAAAAAAAAAAATTAAAAAATATTTTAAAAACTTGAGGCAGGTTCTCATTAAATTGCTAAGTTGCCCAAGTAGGGCTTGAACTTGAGATCCTCCTGCCTCAGTCTCCCAAAGCGCTGGGATTACAGGCGTGCACCACACCCAGCACAACTGGTTCAGTATTTCTATCAATCTGTGTTTTCTTTAGTTTGAAGAGGGCAGAGACGATAGCCGGCTGGCTCTAGAAGACAGATTAACCCCGTTACAGGCAGACAGGGAGCTGGGTCAGGGCACGTGACTCACGTGGCAGTGCTAATCGGTGTGCCGCACAGCACAGGGCACGGTACGCACCCTGCGGGGACACGAAGGTAGCACCAACACGCTCCCTCCCGCCACTTAGAAAGCGCCGCAGGAGCCCAACTTGGCCATCAGTCTTCTCCTGTGAGCTATGTTCCTCGTCCTCGTCTCGACGGCCAACATCCCCTCTTCCAACACTGAGGGAAGATGGTTAGCTGGGCACCAATAAACACCTGTTGAAGCCAGTACCTTGTGTTCCGTCATTTTTCCTTGTTTGTGACCGGGAAAACGTCACAGAAGCCAGCCCCTGAAGTGTGGACACGTAACAGGCAGTGCAGACATTGAGCCAGGCTCGCACCAGGAGTGGGAAATGCCTGAAGAGTTATTTTATAATCCAGGAGAAGCCAGAGCTCTCGCCAACCATCCTTACTCTCCAGAGGGATTTAAGGTGACCAATGGGAAGTTACACCCTGAGGTGGTGTCCAAACTTTATTAAAGAATAAGTGGATAACAGAGCTTTTCAGAAATTACTTACTCATATGCTGCTCCTTAGTTCCAATCTAAGAGCCCCCTGGAGCCTTCAGGGGGAAGCCAAGAATAAAAACACGGACTCCTTATCCCAGCGACCGAGGCACGAGTGTTCCTTGTGCTCTCACTACACACGGTTGGGCAGGTAGAACTTGCCCCAGTACCGCCCCTTATGGGTTAAGTCATAGGGGCTCAGCACCTTGCGTATCCCCAACATGTTGGCACTCGCTATGCGTTCAAAGGTCCAGGGGTTTTGGTTGTTGCGTTCTCTTTCCTCCTGATCTTTCCGCATCTTCTCGAGCGTTTCTCGGCTCACAGCCTTCGCTGGGAAGGGTAACTTGTGGGCAACCTGGTTCAGGAAATTTTGCACCTCCTTGAACTCACAACGTCCACCTATCTCTACTAGGAGGCGGCCAGCCTTCACAGGTGTCACATAGTGATCGATGGCACCTTTGCCTCCCCCCATGCGCTGCCCGACACCTTTGCGGGTGATGGGCTTGAAAGGTGGTGGTATTCGCCATTTGGCGAACATGTTCTTGGCATCCATAGACCGGTTGATTGTCAGGCGCATCATTTCAAAATGGCCCCAATGGAGGTAACCACCTCCAAGTGCCTAAAAGTAAGAGAAGCAGAGATGCATGGGGACCTGGGTATCTTTTAGGATCTATATTACTATGTCTCCTTTTATGGTAACTGTGGCTTTAACACACATGGATATGAATGTAAGTTCTCATAAGTAGCATGGAGGAAAAGCCTAGGGTAACAGTAATGAAGGAGAGCAAGGGTGGACCCATTCCAATGACAGTCAGGGAAGCCTTTTTGAGAAGATGACATTTAAGCTGAGGACTGAAATAATAAGAACCAGCTAAGGGAAAAGAGAGCATAGTTCCAGGCATAGCAACAGCTATGAAAAGGCCTGAGAAAGCAAAGGGCTTGGCAAGTGTGAGTGGAGACCAGTACGGCTGAAGTGAGGAGCACAGAGTGCAGGCATGAGGTTCTGGGAGCTAGGAAGGGGTGGATCACGCGGCCTGGGGAAGAGGACTTCACAATGTCACTCTGGCTGCCTGATGGAAAATAAACCCTAATGCACAGCCGTTTGTGCAGCTACTCATGTTAAATCTTTACGGAAACCATTCAACAAGTAAGGAAATAGCTGCCCCACACCTAAGTCGTGGACTGTTTTATTTTTATCCAGAGGCTTGAGACTCATGGTCTGGCAGATCAGGTGGCCTCCTTCTTCTCTCTTGCATTAGCACACCCACCCCGTTTCATTTTCTGTGGTTTCACTTACAAGTGGTCAACTATGTCCTGAAGATAGTAAATGGGAAATCCTGAAATAACTCAGAATTTTTAAGCTGCATGCTGTTCTGAATAGCGTTTTAAAATTTTACTTCCTGTTCTACTCAGTTCCTCCTGGGATGTGACTCATCTTTGTCCAGCATATCCACGCCGTGTAGGCGACCTGCCTGTTAGTCACCTAGAGCCCATCACAGTATCACGGTGCTTGTACATATTCAGCACTACCCTCAGTCTCAAGCATCCAGGGGAAAACCTGGAACGTATGCCCTGTGGATAAGGGGGCAGCTACTGTATTTTCCCTCTATGTTAAAAACAAAAACAAAAACACACTGCTAGCTTTCATCACTCACCAAAATCCCGAAATTGCCTTCTGTGAACTCAGTGGCTTCAGTGGAAGGTCCCCGTATATCACTCAAGTTTTTAGGTTCTCTTCTTACTTTTGGCACAAGTGGTACCCTTTCAACAAATTTAAGCTTGGGCCTTTCTGGAATGGACACACCTAAAGGACCACAGACACGCAAGAATAAACAAAATTACACATCTCAAAGGATCTGCTTTCTTCCTAGGAAGATCAGTAATACTCAAGTGAAATTACAAGAAAGTTACCACTGAACAATTAATTCTGGAGATATATTACATTCTTCTTGTGGATACTTTTAGTGACACTGGAATCTTTTGGTTATGACAATAAAGTAATAATAAACTTTTGAAGATAGCAAAATTTTAACCTTTGAAACAAAATGCACTTATTAACCCCCTACTCTGTAACATCTATAACAGGAAATGTTTGAAAATCACTATTTCATTTAATCTTTAAAACCACTTCATAGCCTTGGCACATTTTTTAGGACTTCCTTTTTAAAATTAGATGTTTAACACACACATCAAAGGGCCAAAAACAAATAAACAGTCAATTATTAGAAAGTGAACACATGAACATCCATCCATTACCCAGATCAACAAACAACAATGGGCAGGCTGTATTTTTTAATGTCTATTTTATAGAAGAACCCAAAGCCTAGAAGCATCTATAATTTGGTCTAGGCTATCCAGTTAAACAAGCAAAGCCAGACAGCATGATTCTTCTTTAAAAAGTTACTCTACTGCCTCTGGATGTTATTGGGGACAGTGGAGAGCTCAACATTGTACGTAAAAATATTGCTTTATGAGCTCTGTCACATTTTATTGGGAAACTTATAACCCAGGAATCCTCTGACCAATGCTTTCTTTTATGCGTGCAGAGGTTCTTCAGCTGAGCGCTGTACACTTCCTACAACATGCAACAGTGTGCCTGCTGGGTAAGGGTGGGCGGGCACAATTTCAGGCCAGACATGTGGCATCTTTATCAACTTTGTCAATCTGGGGAAAAAACACTAATTGTGATTCATTTAAAAAAATTTTCTGTAGTGAAAGCAGCATGGTTCCACGCTGAAAACAAATAGGAAATAGGAGACTTCAAGGAAATATCAACAGTGGATATATAACATTATTATGTTCCAAGTTACAGAAACTACTCCCTCCTCCTAGCATCTATGTGCAACTACAGAGTTACTAACATCTTTTTTTTGGTCTACAAGTCAATATGTATTTCCAGAAAACACATAATTTAACAATTATGTGCAGAAAACAATACCACCAAACGTCCGGTCCCCTTCCATTTTTTCAAGGTTTTCAGTACATTAAAAAAAAGAATGGTAAGTTAGATTTACAAAGTTGTGGCCGGCTTAAATGTTTATGTTTAATAAACTGATACTTTTCACAAATTGTTAAGTGACTTAATGAAATAAAGTCCAAATACGAGGTCAGTTAGCTCTGGTTGAGAGGACCATGGGCCACATACCAGTGTGTGTCTAGTGGTAGGCAACAGGGGACCTAACCCACTCGACATTTGCTCCGTAATAGCAGCGAGTTTATGGATTCCTTCTTACACCACTTGGCAATCCGGCACAGCTTCAGTGGACTACGGTGGTGCACACATGTAGTAGCCCCAGCACCCTGGGAGGATGAAGCAGAAGGACTGCAAGTTCGTGCCCAGCCCGGGCCAAAATACAAAAGGGCTAGGGATGTAGGTTCCATCCCCAGTCCTACCCCACCGTATATACTATGCCTTCAATACATATTTTTTGAAGGGATGAATGGGGACAGGAGGCACAAGGTCAGGACCGCTGACTTCCATCAGGAACGCGGCAGGTGAACCTCACCTTCGAAAGTCGGCACCGGAAGCAGCGTCTTCAGGCCGGCGCTGGCGGCAGCGGGTGGCCGAGAACCTGCAAAGACAATTCTGATTAAACGAGAAGGCCACGACCCTGGGCCGCGTGGACGCGCTCTTGGCGTCCACGGGCCGCCAGGTCCCCGAGGAGCCGCGCGTGGTCTCCGCGGACCCCTGAACCCCGGCGGCCGCAAGCGCAGCCCTGACCCGCGGGCCACCGAGGCCGGGGCGGGAACGGGGTGGCCTCCGGAGGACCGAAAGGGCTTCCGACCTGACAAACGCGCCCGCAGGAGCGGCGCACGGGCGCGCGCCAGCAGCCTCCACATTCTCGCGCGGCCAGGTTCTCCTCTGGAGGAGCGACGCTCTGAAGTCACTCTGCAAACGAATCCGGACGCCACAGCGCCGGGCCGGAAGTTGTGCTCACCCTGGTCCGTTCCTCAGAGAGCCCCGGCGGAAGCGGAAGCAACTCGAGCCGCGGATCTCGGTTCCGGAGCGGGTGTGTCGGGTCATGCCCAGGTCTGGCGTCCTCTGTACAATCCCCGTCGTTTTTGTCGTCGTTTTACAACACTGTCAATGCGTGGGGTTTGCTCAGCATGCCAGTCCTTTACTCACTGCATTATGTCCCTTCCCCAGAGGAAAAACACCGCTGATTTGTTGTGTAAATCGGCCTGAGCGTGCGAGGCGTCAGACGTGACCTCCTTACCGTGTTCGTCGCTGCCAGCAAATCCACGCGACAGGTCCTGCGCTTCGCAGATTCCACCCGAGGGTCACAGGCCCTTCCCCAGGGCCACGCCACAGAAAAACGGTGCATCCTGCAGTTGAGCGCGGTCTGTCACTCGGGAGACCAAAGTGAGTGGACCACGCCACGAGTGGCCGACAACTTACAATCGTGTCCGGGGTGGACAGCTCGCCACGCCACGCCACTGCTGAAAACGCAGCTCCCAGATCCCAAACCCGGCACCAGTGAAGAACTGAAAAAGGGCAAAGTTTAGTATAACAAAAGACGGTTTATGTGGGGGAAAAAGATGGGAAAGAGGTCGGACAGCTCCCGCGAGTGGGGGCTTCCCAGCTGAAAGCGCGCGCGCTCTTCCTGGCCGCTTCTCCTGGGGACTCCTCTCCCCGTCCCCCGGGGGGCGCTGGTCGCTCTCTGATCTGTTGCTTGACTGTCTTCCATCCTAACCTAGGCCTCCTGGCCATTTGGTGTCTTCCTGGCCTTTCCTAATGAGTAAGTGAAGGGGGAGGGCCTATTAGGAAGGCCCCTTAATGATTAAGTAAAGGGGACACGCGTGCCTGTGTGTATCTGGCGCAATATTATGCCGAGGTTAAAATGAGAACATACATGCGTATGTGTGTAGGTTGTGCGCGCACGTGTCTTACATATTAAATAAGAGTCCTCAGGTCTCTTAGCGCCCTTGCATTCTGCCAGGTGAGTGAGGGGAGCTGGCTTTCCTGGTAGCTGTGTTGCCTGGCGCCTCTCCCAAGTATAGCTAGCTTTTCCCTCCTTTGTCTTTCTCATCACCCTAACTGCAGAGTCTGTGAAGCCAGAAACTGCTTTTAATAAGTTTCTTTATTGATCTTAATAAAGCTCAGTGAGGCCTTTGTCCCACCTTTCTCTACCTACATGCCCTCTTCCCCTATACAATGAAATAAATGTGTAATCATTTGAGGATTACACAATGAAATCATTTTGGGAGAACGATGGATAAGTCATTTTCATGAGCCTGGGGCTTTTTGGTAATTAGAATGAGAGAGGATCTTTATCCAAGTTTCTAGGCCACAAATGGGATCAGCAGATGCGGACTGATGTCTGTTGTGCTTAAATCTTTCATGAATGGCAATATCAAAAAACCCCGAAAGGCTGGCAGAGGTCCTGGGAGAATGCTGTTCATAATTTCATTCACCTGCTCACTCAGTAGGCTTCCAAAGAGTTAGTGGAACTTGTCACACCCCCTCTAAGGATCTCATTTTAAGTTGGTTATCTCTGTGTTTGGCAGAAAGTTAGCCACCAGCAGGCTGGGGACTGGTGGCTGGGTGGCTGATTGAAAACGCACTTTCCCTCCTTCACTTTTTACATCATTAGCTATAGATAAGAGCCCCACAAGCTTGGGATTTCAAACTTTAGCTTAAAAGGTTGTAACATCCTCTAAATGGGTTAATAAGGCCCAGAGCCTGTACAAAGTCCAGACAATGGGTGAGAGTTTAGAAAAACCTCAAGGTCTCAAACTACTCGGGAGATAGCCACCTAAAGAGTAAACAGGAACCTATTTTCCCTGAAGTAGGTAAACACAGCCCATTTTATTTATACAAGAACAATGACCTCAGAGGAAGGAAAGGATATTCCTTGAAAGACCCAGTTAATCATACAAATACAACCTGAGACCTCATTCAGTGCAGATGTCATTTTAGCACTCTCCCACCTTCATGCTTGAAGGTCTCTTTCTCTCTCTGAAAATCTATCCTTTCCCCAATAATCTCTACTTACACCCTATACCAGTGATGGCGAAACTCTTAAGAGACCAAGTGCCCCACCTGCAACCCAAAACCCACTTATTTATCGAAATGTGCCAACACTGCAACTAAACCTGAACACAGAGGTTTTAGTTTAGGAAAAATAACTCATGCATTAACATCTTTTATCTTAAAAGAAAAACACAGTAACAGGTGTGCCATAGGTTTGGCCACCACTGTCCTGTACAATAGTCTACATGTCTTGTCTGAAATTGTTCATCAAAGACACAAAGAATCAAGGTGTGTTGTCAGTTCCTTGCTGTGTTACCCAGCTCCCAGGTAACAGAAGGACCCTGTCTTCAAATAAGGTCACATTCTGAGAGACTGGGGTTAGAACTCCAGCATACAGAGAAAACACAGTTCAGACTACAACAGGTACTGACTGCCCCAGGGAGGTCAGAAATGGTGAGAGATCAGGGCAGGAAGATCTTACTTTATTGACAAAAACCTAAAGTAAGGAACAAGAGATCCCCCTCTCCATTTTGTTTCCATTACTATCTCTGCATAGAGCAGGACTGAGCTGAAGGAGGGAACAGCTTTGTCTTTGGGTGGGATTCAAAGCTGTAAATATTACACAGTATTGGACATTTTAGGCATCGAAGTGTGAATGTTTTCTGAGACTAGAAGTGACAACACAGTTTTAAGTTTATTTTTAAATTGAAGCAAAATGAGGAAATGCAAAACACAAAATAAAACAAAAACCCCCACCACAACAAAACCAGCCTCACTGAGTTCATTGGATAAAAGTAAACTAAAGTTTACTTCTCATGGCATTCTGAGGCCCGTTTATGTAATCCACACTCTGGTTAAAGGTTAGCTTTCATATAGTTTATTTATTTATTTATTTATTTTGTGGGTACCGGGGGTCGACCTCAGGACCTCGCGCGCCAGCAGGCGCCCGTGCCGCTGAGCGATATCACCGGCCCTTTTTTCGTATGTGGGTTCCGGGAGTCGAACTCGGGCCCTCGCGCTTGCCAGGCAGGCCCTCATATAGTTTAATGATGACTTATAAAATATTTTAACCAGGTGTGGTGGTGCGCACCTGTAATTCCAGCACTCTGGTGGCTGAGGCAGGAGAATCGCTGTGAATTCCAGGTCAGCCTGGACTGGAATGTAGTTCAAGGCCAGCTTGAACTACATAGCGAGTCCTTGTCTCAAAAAACAAAAAAATTTTTAATTATTTGATTTCATATATTTTTGCCTTTGTTTCTGCATTTGCTACCTGCTTGCTTGTATACTTTGTCTATTTTAAACTGCATTGTTCTTTTTTTCTTATAAATTCAAAACTACTTGTGTATTAAGTTTATTAACTCCTGTCTGGTTGTTATTTTTTTCAGTATGTGTTACTATATTTTGAGGAATGACCATTTATAATTTTTCTACGGTAAAACCTGCCAGTAATTTTCTGAAGTTTTTTTCCTGAGAAATTTTGCAAGCATTATAGGTTTTATTCTATTGACACATAATAATTGTACAAATTTATGGAGTAACGTTATGTTTTGATGAATAACTGTGTAATGATATTGACTTGTATAATAACACCCATTAGGGCCAGAGGTAGAGATCGAACATAATTATTCAAGTTGAAAATTCTCATTTAACATGTGACTTTATAATGTGCTAAATTCTCACATAATTTTTTGGGCCCCTCTTAACATTTTATTCTATTTCCATGCCTGACACTTGTGCTACACTGTTTAAAGTATCATCACTTTACTACACATTTTTATATGTGTTTGGGCAAGTTTTTCATTTTTGTACTCTACTTTCCAAAGAACATATTTTGCATGTTTTTCTTTAAAATACAATTTAGAACCATTTTTGTTAATTTTTATACTCTCTATTTTAATTTTCTTGACTAGAATTCTTTTATCTTTTACAAAAGTTTAACATCAGAGCCATCTGCATTTCTCAGTGAGACTCAGTCTTAGGCTGTTTTGAATTATGGGTTCTCAGTGGGAAAGGCTGGGGGTGGCATCGATTGTGTTCCATTCCTTAACAGTATTTTCCTCACTCACACACTAATTGCAGGTCATTCATGTACTTAGTTTTAGGCCAAACTGTACACAATTAATGTACTGGGTAAAGATTTTAGCTGTCACTCCTCCCACCTTCCTCACATTAGTACTGCTCTCCTGTAGTTTAGGCTTTACCAGTAGAGGTCACAAAAGTGCTTTTTATCATCCCTAAAAACTGTGCCAAATTCCTGCTTGGACTTGATGCCTTAAGGAGTACAAACACGCAGTTATGATTGGAGGGCACTGTCGCACGTTAATTTGTTGCAGAAGAAAACAAACCAGGACCGAAAGGAAAATGCTCTGCACCGAGGAGGTTGGAAGGCAACTTGTTTATTAATGCTAGCGGACTGATGGGAACCTCAGTTCCAGACCATCAGCCCTGGGTCAGTTTAGAGTTCAGTTTAAATACATTTTAGCAAGCAGGAAGTACAAGCTGGTTGCAGGTTATTACATGATTGGTTACATGAATGACATCATAGGTTGTCAGGTAGGCTTATTTTAAATAGGTGCACTTATAAAGAATTGTTTATAACATTCTGGGAAAGGAGGGAGGGGTACTGAGCTGAGCAGGTAAAGTTAAATGTGTCCTTGAGTATGCTAGTCTGTTCTGGGCCCAAAGTCCTTGAAGCAAGCTGGAAAAACTACAAACATATCCTTCTGGGTAGGAAAACACAGACCTTACAACAGGACACAGTCAGGCTGGCCTAGCGCATTACCTAGAAACCGCAGCTGCACTCAGACACCCGAGGCTGCCTGAGCTTCAGCATCTAAATATGTGACAGGCAGCAGGAGCTCAGTCAGAGGCTGCTAAGTGATTTCTAATCTCTGCTATGAAATTTCTGTAAGTTTGCTACTTTGTAACTTTGCTCTTACAAATTCATTCTTCTTTATGAAATCCATTATGTTTGGATAAGTATCTTATTACAAGAAATGTATATCTCTTCAAGAATACAACTATTAAAACTTTTCCAAACTAAGAGAGTTTTAGAGGCGATTCCAGGCCAAACTCCTAACTTCAGAGATGGCGGAATGGATCTCACACGAAAGTCTTTCAGTTAATTGGAGACGCGGCCTGGTCACTCAGCGTGTTCATTAGTATGTATGGAATGACTGCGTGAAAGCTTTCTGGAGTCCAGGTTTTTTCCCTCACATGCTATCTGTAGATTACTTTTTCCAACTGGAACTGAAGTAATTAATTTATATATATTTTTATTTCAGGCACCATGCTAATTGGTGGGGATTTACTGGTAAAAAAGTGGTTCTTTCTGTGGGAGTATATGCAAGTGTGAGTAGGGACAGTAAAGTAATGAGATGAACTTAGAGGGAAGGTTAGGTTTCTCTCTGTATATTTCCCTCTGGTCTTGGTTTTTGTTTAGTATTTTTAATAATCCTATGCTACCAGTTTGAAAAAAATCAGCTGTGGTAATAAAATCCCATTGACTGTTTCTTCTTACGTATTTTACTGGTGATAAATGACCCAAAGATAAGAATCAGGAACAGGAGAAACAAGAGGATCATAGCTTTAAAAATTTCTTAAACTGCGTAATCGTCCCAAATGTATAAGGAAAGAGTAGACATCCTCTACTCAGATAATGACAAATAGAAACTAACAGAAAGTGTATTGGAAACATATAAAAAGTTAGAAATATCTTAGAAAAATAGATGTATCTTATAAATTTATGTGATTTCCTGCTTCAAGGTACTCATAGATAAATTTATTTTGCAATATTTTCTCACTCTTTCGTCACTTATGGCAGCCACCTTTATTTTTATAGTATGTACACACATAAATACATTTTAAGGCACTTTCTTAAAGCAGAACTGCAACTTGTTATAGCAGATCCAATGTCAACTCATTTCTCTGCCCCAAGTTTTGCCAGTACAGATGAAAACACATCCACACCCACACCCACACCCACACCCACATACACACACACACACCCCACAGATGATTTTGGTTGCCCAATTTATTGTTAAACAACAAAAAAAGTCGTCTTTCCTTAAAATTTTTTTCTCTGTTTCCAGCTCCTCAATGTCTGCTCTATGTGTCAAATGGATAATACTGTGAAAGCAGCGGAGGAAATAAAGACACCGATGAGGGTCTCGCACACAAATCGTCGCCGTGGGGTCTGCTTCACTCGTGTGGCTATGTGTCATAAACATCTTTTTCACGTCAGAGTCTTTTATCTTCAGTGTGAATTTCAGTAACCTCTAAGTGAATCATCACAGGGCTGCACCAGAGTTTATACATCTATTGCCCTATTGCTGGGCATAGAAATGGCTTTCCATATGACAAACTTTATGCTATGTTAAGGGGATATAGCAGCAGCACAGTGCCTGCCTGGCAAGTGCAAGATCCTGAGTTTGATTCCTGGTAACAACAAAAACAACAAAATGTGTGGGGAGCACTTTATTCACCTTCCTGAGGTTTCTGTCCATTACAGTGACAGTCCTAGCCTTTTTCTGGCCTTTGGGATGAGGACCTGGGCCTGTGTGGCTCGTGCCTGTTCCTCTTGGGAGCCAGACTGGTAGCAGAGAACAGGCCAGAGCCGCGGCCTATGGCAAGTTCAGTCCGTTTAGTGCAGGACTCCATAGCAGGAGCCGCATTGTGGCTGTACACCCAGGCCCGTGCCCGGATAGTCACGGCTGATGGTTTAATCCTCGCACATCTATGTGTCCTCTTGTGATTGTTCTCTTGGTATAAACGTCAAGATCATTATGTATGGGCCAGTGAGATGGCTCAGCAGCTTAAGCGCCTGCCCGGCAAGCGCGAGGGCCCGAGTTCGACTCCCGGAACCCACATACGAAAAAGGGGCCGGTGATATCGCTCAGCGGCACGGGCACCTGCTGGCGCGCGAGGTCCTGAGGTCGACCCCCCCAGTACCCACACAAAAAAAATCATTATGTATATCTAAAATGTACAATAAACTTAATTATATATAAAAAATCGGGATTTTTCTGGTTCAAAGTTGAGTGCAGTTGTCCCTAAGTATTGGTTCTGGGATCTCCAGGGATTCCAAAATCTGAGGATGATGAAGTCCCTTATGTAAAATGGCACAGCATTTGGAAAGAACCCATGCACACCCCTCTATATACTTCAACTCACCGCTAGATTACCTACAATACTTAATAAAATACAAATACTATGTGAGTGGTTGTTATACTGTACTGTGTTGTTTAGAGGATAAGAAGAAAAAAATCTGCATGTTCATTACAGATTTAGTTTTCAAAAAATACTTTCGCTCTGTAATTGGTTGAATCTGCACACACAGGACTTTTGAATATGGAGGGCCAATTGTTTCTTTTTCGCCTTTCATATTCCACTCTAGGAAGTTTGTACCAATGTTGAGTCCTACCACAGATTACAGTTATGATTGCCTTTGAAAACAAATATTTTTCAAAGACCTGTATCTAATACTTAAAATATACTGTTTAAAATATACATTATATTTACATGTAAATATATTGAAATTATATAAAATATACTTAAAAACTGAAATATTGAAAATAGAAAGAGAAAGTTAGGGCATCATTTATTGAGTTCTGAACCATCTGAGAACTATCATATGAAATAATTTTGGTCATTTGATATATATTTGCCTGTATGAATATATGTTTCCATTAAGTGATTTTATTTATTTATTTTATTTTTATTTTTTGTGGGTACCAGGGGGTCGACCTCAGGACCTCGCGCGCCAACAGGCACCCGTGCCGCTGAGCGATATCACTGGCCCCTTTTTCGTATGTGGGATCCGGGAGTCGAACTCGGGCCCTCGCACTTGCCGGGCAGGCGCTTACGCCGCTGAGCCATCTCACCGGCCCCTCCATTAAGTGATTTTAAAAGGGGCATTTGGTATAAGAAACACAAACAGGAGATTTAAAAGATATATCATTTCATTTGTAGAAATAAGGAGTGGATCACTGAATCGATAAAGATCAGAATGACTTCCGAAAGTATTGCCGAAGGAACTCCCTCTCCCCGTCACCCTAGAGCAGTGGTGGCAAACCTATGGCACTTGTGCCACAGCAGGCTGTTTGTATCATTGAAAGCTCTAAAAGGTTTGCTGTCACTGCCTGAGGGTTAAATGATGACTGGCGGTCACTGCATTCAGAAGCTGGAGATTTTATTTTCACGGATCACAGATGTTGGGGCATCAATTACTCTACACAGAGGTTTTCTGTATTGTAACCAGGAACAGGGGAGCATTGTAGATATCCACTTTTTTGCACAGATTTGAAATCAAGTGGAAAATCTTCACCCGTCGGTTGAAGGTGTTCAGCAGAAGCAGCGCCCACCTCCTTCTCAGTACTGGGTGAAGTTGGCTGTGATGTGCTCGTGGTTGAAGGGTACATAGTCAGCAACCCCTAGGAACAAGCACAGCATAACCTGAGGTGACTGTGGTGCACGTAACCATCCTTGCCCCGAAGGGCCAGCCCATTAAATGTTCGAGGAGTAAAATCGCCCTAGAGAGAAATGAGCAGTGTGGTTAATGTGGAAGAAACATGTTATTGGGATTTAGGGCGTTCTCATCTCCCGTCTCTAGGTCGCCACTTAGTGGAGCACATATTTAGGTGTGCCCCTTAAGATGTGCCAGCCTTTTTTCCTCACATAGTGTCTTAGTTACCTTTCTCCTTGCTGAGACAAAATACCTGACACCCAAAGTTAAAGGAGGAAAGGTTTATGTAGCTCACAGTTTGTAGAGGTTTCAGTCCATAATCAGTGGGCTCCAAGGCAGGGTGGCGTGGCAGAGGAGAAACAGTTCATGGCGGGCAGAAAACAGCAAAAGCAAGAGAATAGACAGCGACAAGACACTTTCTGTCCCTTATATCTCATCCAGACCCTTAATCCTAGCATCGCACCATGAATCAATCCCAGCATCGCATCCGTGATCCCAGCAGAACTCTGCCAAACGGTCCATGGGCTAATTTAGTAATCACACACTCAAGATCCATCCAGCTCTGGAAGCCCCACCTATGACCACAGGAGGCTTTGGGGGACATCTAGATGCAGCCATAACACCCAGGAAGTTCGTCATAATATTTCTTCTGAGGACTAATCTTAAGGATTAGAGGTAATGACTGTTGGGTGCCTAGTATAGTACTCAATGGATAATAGTTGTGCAATAAATTATTATTAAAATGGCTTATTTAGGCCAAAAGGAGAACATTCAAAATTGTATCTCACATTCATTCTTGAAGATTTTGTGAGAAATAAGGAAGGGCGGTGGGTTGACAATTCTTGTCTCTCAAGTCAGGAAAGATATGTGATGACAACATCCATTATTTCCGGGCAAGAGAAAGAATGATTATTTCAGTCCCAAATATTTCTCCTTTACCCACCTTTCTCCTAGAGAAGAGAATCATGTAATTGGCAAACATGAAAATAAGCTGTGCTGGGCGTGGTGGTGCACTCCTATAATCCCAGCACTTGGGAGGCTGTGGCAGGAGGATTATTGCAAGTTTGAGGCCAGCCTAGGCTACATAATGACTTCAAGGACAGTCTGAACTAAATAATGAGACCTTGTTTCAAAACAAAAATAAGCCTAATTTAAGTTCCCAGGGCAATTTCTCGAGAAAAGTAGTAGAAAAATGAAAACTAATAAAAATAATAAGCATTTTAACATATTCCATGCAAAAGGTACTATAATTAATAATTTAAAACACATTATTTCTAATCCTCACAATAACTCAGGAAATGGTTGTTGCTATTTCCATTTTATAACTGTAGAGACTATGGCCTGGAGACGATGGGTTACTTGAATATGTAGTTCATAAATAAGAAAAGGAGCTTCAAGTCTTGTGTGACTCCAAGATTTTCTTATATGCTTTGCTGCAATCCTACAAATTCTGGGTCACCAGGTTTTGTTAACTATACGATAGATGCTAAGAAAGACATCTCTCCATTGTAACATTGGGTATGACGCCTTTTATCAAGCCATAGCCTTAGCTCTGCTGTCACTTGATTTGCCTTTACAGTTTCTCCACATGGTGACAACTAGTATCATCTTGACTAGTTGACCCTTAGACCCTTAGACTAGTTGACTAGTTGACCCTTAGCCCCCTAGACTAGTCACCCTTAGACAGAGCCATACACCAGTGCTCTTTAAGTTGGAGGATATTTTAGTATTTGTAGAAATTCTAGTGGATGCTAAGATTTGGCTGGGGTCTGAGTTTTATTCTTCTTTCTCTGCCAAAACATGCAGGCACAGATATACCTTTCATTAGAGATTTAAAAAATAACATGAAAGAAGAAGGTGAAGAATGGGTTTCCTTCTCTGTAAAAAGAGAGTCACTAATACTTATAAAGTTGATTTATCTACCTAAAAATTATGTATATGTCTGTGTGTACATAACTCACATATACAATTGTAACTACATATACAATCTGACAATTATTTATTATTAAATGAATGAAAGAGTTAAAAAATTAATAGATGAAGCCTTCAGACTCTGGAAGAAATGACAGCCCTTCTTCTTTTCTTACCTTCACTCAAAGGTGTCCCGCCACTCAGGAACTGCCAGTATGTCTTGTGATTAACGTTCTCGGCAATATTGTTGATAGAAGAAACAATGGGGCCCCAAGACGTCATCGTTGTTTCAAATCTAAGAATAAAATCACATACGATCAACACCTCACTTCGTATCAGGCCACAAAGGGTGAAATGAAGGGATATAGCCTTTCTAAATCCTTTAAGATTAGGAAAAATCACGCTCAAAGGAGAAAAATACAAATGACTAATGAATATGAAATTACTTCACTTGATATTAAATGAAATTGAATGATTTTTAAAAAGCAAATTAAGGGCCAGTGATATTGCTCAGCGGCACAGGCGCCTGCTGGCACGCAAGGTTGACCCCCGGTACCCACAAAACAAAAAAACAAAAAAACAAGAAAAAACAAATTAAAAGTGTAAATGCCCAACAATGGGTGAAAAATTGGACGAGTGATACGGTGAATATCCAAAATTGAAAATTTGAAAGTTACAAAATAATAAATTTTTAATAATTTTCAGCAAAATGGGAAAACATTTATGTAGTAATATTGAGCGAACATACGGGATGCAAATTTTATAGAAATATCTGTCCCCTGTAGATGATGAATCACAACCATTTGTAACATGCATAGATAAAACATAGAAAATTAAAAAATTAACAGTTCTTTTATTGTGAATGAACTGTAGATGATTTGTTTTCTTCTTAATTTTTCATTAAATTTTTACTATGTGTATTTCTTATATTTACAATCCAGAAGAGGAAATTCAGGTACATTAAACCTAGGCTTAGAGAAGTAAGTATATTCGGAGAGTATGAAAATTAAATCGCTTCCTTTCCACAAGTTGGCCCCTTTCCTGACTCCTCCCAAACTGAGATTTCTCCATGTTTCTTTGCTGTTTTTTCTTTTTGCAAACTATCAACATTCCCCAACATTTAATTTTCTCCTCTGTGATTTATTTCTGCATTCTCCCTCTCCCTGACAGGGGAGCAGAAAGAGTCCGTCAAGTCGGGACTCAGCTCTCAACTCTTATCAGTTACACTTTATGTGACTTTAGGAATATTTTTTTTTATTAATAAATTTTTATTGAAAAGCAACTGTACTTCCCTTTCAAGGTGACAAACAAAAACAAAGCACATCATTTACAAGAGTATTAAAATATGAAATAGTGATAAATCTCACCACAAAATTTACACAACATATACAGAAAGCTAGAGAACATTACAGAGAAATTGAAGATTTCAAGAAACATTTTGAGGTGAAACACTTAAAGATAACAATTTTCCAAAGACTGATCTAATAATCTAATTCTAATGAAAATTCCAGTTTTTTTTAATTGGCAGGCTTTTCTAAAATTGATATGAAAATCCAAAAGACTTGAAATCATTAAAACAGTTTTGAAAAGGAAAAAAAAACTTTGGAAGGCTAACATGACATTATTTCCAGAATTAATATACATTTATAATACCTTATTTACTCTTTCAGCTTCTCACACTAGGGAGACACTACGATGCTTACACATGAGTCTGATTTATTTCACTTATGAGTATGGACTCGAGTTGCATACATTTACCTATAAAAGTCCCCAGTTTATCTTTCTTTATGGCTGAGCAGTACTCCATTGTATAAAAAGACCACATCTTTTTATCCATTCCTTGGTTGATGGGTATTTGGGTTGTTTCCAAGATTTTATTATTTTTACAAATTGTGCTGTTACAAACATGGGTGCACATATATCGCTGTGGTATGATGTTTTTAATTCTTCTAGGAAGATACCCAAAAGAGGAGTAGCTGGGTCGAATGTGACCTCTAACCCTAGTTTTTTGAGGAGTCTCCACACTGATTTCCACAGTGGTTGCACCAGTCTGCACTCCCACCAACAGTGGAAAAGGGTTCCTTTTTCCCCACAGCCCTGCCAGCATTTGTTATTGGCTGATTTCTTGATGATAGCCACTCTTTCTGGGGTGAGATGGAATCTCAGTGTTGTTTTAATTTGCATCTCTTGGATGACCAATGATGTTGAACGTTTCTTTTCAGGAATATTCTTTAACTTTCTTGGGTCTAACTGCCCTAGCTGCAAAATGGGGCTAATTAGAGCTGTCTCATGCTCTTGTTTCATTTTGTGTTACTTTATTTCAGAACACATGTGTCTGCCACCTCCTGCATGGTTCCTAAGCATCGTTCGTCACTGCTTTCAGATGACTGTCCCAGCTCTTGCTCGTCCTGACCTCTTCTTTTTGGCCTCCACTAAAAGCCTTCCAAGGTTTCTATTCTGAACACCATCAATGAAACAAGCCTCAGGAATGGCATCTCCTCCCTGAAAGATGGGCTTTCTTCCCAACACTCCCACAACAGTTTTGAAGCTGTTTTTTCTTGACACCTGCAGCCAGTCACTGTGGAGCCCTCCTTGGCACCACCTGTTTATAGGTAAATGTCACATCACGTCACAGTGTCCTTAGTCATGCCCAGCTTTTCTCCCGTCTCCTAGCCCACAACCCAAGTACCTCTCTGCAGCATGGATTTCCTCGCTCCAAAACTTGCAATGCTTTAATTTGCATTTCTCTAATGGCCAGTGGTGTTGAACATTTTTTTCATGTATTTATGGGCCATTTTTGTTTCTTCTTCTGAGAAGTGTCTATTCATTTCAGTTCCCCATTTTTTGATTGGGTCTTCCATTTTGGAGGTCTAATTTTTTGGAGTTCTTTGTATATTCTAGATATTACAGTGGTCCTCTTCCCAAGGACTAGCTGGCAATTTTTTCCCATTCTGTAGGTTCTCTTCACTGTTTGCTGTTTCCTTTGCTGTGCAGAAGCTTCACAGATGAATGGATAAAGAAAACGTGGTATTGTTGACTTTATTTGGTAGCCTTACACACAACCGGTATACACAATGGTATTGGTATACACATTACTCTGCTATAAAGGACAAAACTGAGTCATTGGTAGGAAAATGGATGCTCCTTGAAAATATAATGTTAAGTGAAATAAATCAGACACACAAGTTTAAAACCATGCAGTTTCTCTCATATATGAGAAATTCAAAGCATAATAAAGTAGAGAGCAAAATAAAAATAGGTAAGAGGAAACAAGGAGATAGCTCTGCTGCAAATGGAAAAGGGATCAAGAGATGGAGGGAGGAGAGAAGGGCGGGAGGGGAAGGGGACATAAAAAAAATTAAGATGCATCATGTACCAAATAGCCACAATGAAAGTAGTTATTATGTATCTCAAACATGTACAAATAAAGAAATTAAAAGAATACTGGCAATGCAATAAGAAGGCTAATCTCCTACCCTGGGATTTCAGGCCTCTTACAGTGTCACCCAATCTTCTCTTTGCCCTGTATTCTCTTCTGGTGAAGCTGGCTACTCCTGGACCCCAAGTTCCTTGCTCACGGCTACCTCGAATGCCATTGCTATTCTTTCTTCCTGGAATGAACCTGTCCCACGTCTTCTTAAGTAGCAACTACTCACTGTGGTCCAAAGCCCCGGAACCTCCTTTGAGTATTCCAACCCACCCTCTCTCTTTTGAATTTCTGGTATTGCAACTCTATATTGATTTGGATGATTGAACTTTTTTAAGAAAGTCTGTTCTATTTACTAGACCGCAAGCTCTTCAAGAGGCTGTTAGATAAAAATATAGTAACTTAATCAGAAGGAGAACTGTAAGAAAATGAAGGGAGAAGAGAGAAGGGGAATTTGGTTTGGCTGAGGAGCATGGTGAACACCACACGTAACACTCACTTGAACATGGGGTTTTTGCGCTGGGCTTCTTGTAGGACGACGAGGAGCACCGATCCCCCTTTCACACTGACCTCAATGGTCTCGTTGAAGAGCAGCTCCACCCCTCTCAGCTGGTTGTTTATGGTGTATGTGACGGTGATGTTAGATGCTGAGGTGGGGACCGGGGTGGGATAGATGGGGACAGATGGTGACACCACTTGACCTGTGAAGAACAAAGTGATCACATCTGTCAGAGATTATAGGGTTTCTATGACAGATGCAAAACCTCTGTGAATGGCAACTTACCTCAGAAAGGGTGTCAAGCAAGCAGTAAATTTCAGAGCAGTTAACGAGGTACTGGGACAGCTGGGGCAGAGTCCTGGTGAAGACTCCCCAACCGTCCTGTGAACGTAGGGAAATCACCGGCAAGCAGGCTAAGGAGTTGGGTAGATGTGGTAGTGTTCGATATGATTGGGATCAATTTGCTAGATTTTGGTCTATGTAGATTTTTCATTGTGATAGACAAGAAATTTATAATTTTTTCTTAAGAAGTCCATGCAATGTAACTGAGTAATATGTTAGCATTTGATTAGAAAGAATTAGAGAAACAATTACCTCTGGAGTAGTACGATTTTTGTGAAGAATACCTAATTTCTAAATGTGTATTCCTGTAACGTTTGAATTTTAAGTGTTTCTGTATTATATTTATAATTGTAGAAAATAAAGATATTTCAAGTTAAAAAGTGGGATGCCATGATTCTACCCCATCCCTTTGGGGTTCTATGAGGACCAAGCTTTCATAATTAGATCTTTAAGGCTTGACTGAAATGTCATCTCTGTTCTCCTAAGGCTCCCAAATAAAATCTACAATTGGTCCCTACTTGTTTCAATGTTTTTGTTCTGTATATAGATTCAATTTCTATTTAATACCTGTTTCATTATTCCAAATAGTGTAGCTCCTTGTATACGTATCTATTTCCTACTTTGTAAACAGCAGATATGATGCAATATACATAATATTTGGTGGTATGCTTGTCAAGAGAATGAATGAAACTGTTTCGTTGGTGGGAATATGGGCTTCCCACCCCTAGTATCCCACAGTGGGCTTTCTCCATAGCAGGTGCTCAGGAAATAAATGCTGAAGGAAGTAGACAGGGGCTGAATTCTGGGGGCTGGATGACGGGGCCATGTGGCAGCGCACCCCTGTGGAGACTGGAAGTCAGATAATATAACAAGCTCCTGTGCTACGTAGCACCAATTCACACGTCGCCCTTGGTGAATGTTGCTGCTTTTGGACGGAAGAAGAGGCAGATTTTAAAAGGAGAGTTCTTACCAGAGCCACAAGTGATGTGGGGCACATCTAAGTAGGTCTTGCCTTTCAGGGATGGGAGGATTTGGGCAATGGACATAGGATTCTGGAATTTTCCCTGCTTAATCTCATCAAGTACGATAGCCATCGTCTTCTCACAGTCCCACTTCTTGTTGGGCTGCTCAGGTGTCACAGAGAGAGCCTGGGACAGGGGAGTGGGAGAGAGACAGAGAAATCAGGCGTAGCTAAAAGTTGGCCTGCATCTGCCTATAAGGGACAGACTTGGTCAATAATCTTAGTGATCACTCATAATCCGAACTGAAGTGACACAAGGACGGGGACTACATTTACCGCTTCAATGATACACATGCATCCCCTTAGTGCCGTATCTGTCACATAGTAGTCGCAGAACAAACATCTGCACAGCGATCAGCTTCTGAGAACGCTGCCAGGGCTGCCGTACTCAGGAACAGGTTTTGGGTGCAGAGTGAGGGTGAGACTGGGCCAGGCGAGCTCCAGAGAGGGCTGTACTCCAGGACGACCTGGCCACATACATGCCTTCTTGTGTTTCACATTGTCATGCGCACCCTTTGTTGACTTCTCCTACAACTGTAACGGGGCTGGGACTGTTGGTCTGAGGCGCCCCACCCTGGACACAGGGTGGATTCATAGCCTGGGCTGGGCGGACCAGAGTGCCCTGTGCCCTTGGGGAAATGGTTGGTGGGTACATGCCCTACCCAAGATACAGACATCGGCGGAGGGAGACAGTCATTTTCATGCTGCGGTTATTCACTGGGACCATGTGCACAAATACTGAATTGCTGTTACCATCTTCCTTAGCCACTTTGAAGAAGCCATGCAGAATGAGGGAAACCAGGGCTGAGGGATGACGGGAAGAGTGGTTCCTCATTTCATGATTTCAGGCCTTATTTTAGTTATTCCTGAAACCACCTAGTCTAACCCTGGAATTCCCAATATATGCAAAATAATAAATCCCCATTTTTTTTTCTTGAGCAACAATAACTTGGGTTCTGTCACTTTCAAAATAAATCTTGATCAATGCACTGAGCAATTTACTTCACCTTGGTGAGTTTTCTATCTTGTAGGTAAAATAGAAATCGTAATTCCCGCCTGTCATTGGGGGAGTATCATTTGATGGATGGAAAAGCATTTTGTAACACAGGATGTAACAGTTATCTTGGAACCTCCCTCCCTTTACAGTTGTGCTGAGCAGGGCCAGCAAATCATATTAAGGGGCTGGGGTTTGTGCTGACTGATTTGCCTGAAGCTGGGCATGGAGAATGGAAGAAGGTGGAAGGGAGTGGGAAATGGTCTGTCCTCCAGAGAGCCGTGTGGGCACTTGACAGTCGTGACAGGAGTGACCATCCAGATAACTTTGGAAATCATGGGCTATGACTCTTGCTAAAGGCCATTTTCTCAGCTAATTTGGCTTGAGAGGCATCGTCAGGCAGGTACTCCTCAGCAAAAACATCATCCTAAATTGCACTGAGAAATTCCCCTTGGAATAAAACGTTACCAAAGCCAAGCCTCTGGAATGTTAAGCTGTTAGAAGTCGTTCAGAGCTCTGCATGCAGAAGTTTATCAGACGCTTTGTCAGTGTAAGTTCCTATCTGAGAAAATTTGAAGGCAGTACAGTATTTTTGGAAAAAGGGAGAAATTTTGGGACACAGGAGATGCTGCACAGGTGCCTTTGGGAAGGGATGAGGTATCTTGAGCCACATGAAGGACACTGACATTTGGGAAGTAGGCAGGCAAAGGCGGAAAGTGTTTAATAGATGTACTGTTCCGCCAAGACAGACTGTGAACAGCGACCATGGCATTAAACCTGCGGTGTTTTTGGACATCATGTTTCATTTAACTGAGTTGCTATTGTGGAGAAGATTAAATTCAGAGAAAGTCAACATTTGTTCAAGATGGCGGTGGATCTGGGATTGAAACCCAAGTTGTCATAGCTTTAGGGCCCTTTGATCTCAATACCAGAACATTTTAGATTAGACAAAGGGTATATTTTAGACATCTGCTGATTTCACATCTGAAGCTGCCTGGGTAAACTACAGATAAGGGCAGCAAGGAGGATTGCGGGAAGTTGCATATCTTAACTGACAAGAAATCCACATGGCCTGTGGTATCTGGATAAGCTTATCAAAGGTGCCTAGCAGCTGATAAAATCCTAAACAGAATTCATGAGCCAAATTAGCAAGAGTCAACCTTTCTCAGTCTGGCACTAAGTCGAATTAATGTCATTTTAAGAGAGTAGCTCTACTCATCCCCACCAAAATTTTACATTCATTGCATTCATTCTTTCCAGCCTACCTGGTTTCTTCTATTAGACTTGAGCCCTGGGAATAATCTTATGTGATTTCACCATGGAAAAAATGAGGGTTTTTCCTATGAACAAATCTCATTGGCCATAACAGAAACTGACTTTGTTCTCATTAGTCACTTCTGCACATGGTGCATTGGGGTGGAAGGTCACTTTTACTCTTACGCTCGTTGTGAACTAATTCTTAGCTGTATATGCCTTTCTCTAGCCTTTTAATGTATGGATATTGATAGTAGTCCATTTTTTCTCTCAGGAGACAATTTCTTTCTCAAAGGAGTCCAGAACTATACTAGGTTTAGGGATAGCAGCAAAACTCCATGATTCTCCCTTTCTATTAAGCACTGTAAATACAAGCCTGCCTTTTTAGATTAAGATGAAAGGTTGAAAAAAGAACATTTGGCTGCAAGCCTGAATAAAAAAATTCAGTATGTTTAAGCACTTACTTTAAATATCATTATTTATACATAAAACATTCAATAGCCTATTTTATTATTCGTGAATTGTTCATTATTAATAACAAACCAAAACTTGCTTGGATTTTTTCTATTTTTTCCAAGGGAGGAAAATTCATTCACATAAGATGATTTTCATGCTTTATCCATGAGCTAGGGAAGAATGAACTCTTATTTGCATTTGACCACGGAGGCCCCAGGCACCAGAAGGATCTACCCCAAGTCGCACTCGTCGGCCTGTCCAGAGGCGTTTGATGCCTGGTCTCCTGATCCCAGAGTCTAGGCTGGTTGGCATGGACTCAGTCTAAAGCACCCAGGATGGGTTTACCTGCATGGCAAGGCCAGTACTGTAGATGTTTCCAATGATGCCATTGTCTTGGATCTTCATGCTGATATTGTCCACAATGCTCTTCAATACATGACCAAACAGTGTTCTGTAACTGTCCTCAGAACCTACGGGGATCTTGTTGTACATGCACGTCAAAGCCAAGGTCGCCACTGCTCCTGTGTCTGTGAATCACAGGAGGACAGGACTGTGACCATTACCACCACCTCCACTGCCACCACAATTGAACACCAACATTTGTCATGTTCTTATTGAATTCTAGTCAGAAGATCCACTTAGTCCTCAGGACAAGCTGTGAAATAGTCCCTGCAATAGTTTAAGAGATGAGGAAATAGAGGCTCAGAGGAGATATGTGGCCAAGGCCATACGGCCAATAAGTAGCAGGGCCAGAATTTGAACCCAGCTTAACAGCTCGTGCTTTTAATTAACGAAGATTGACACTGTGTTCAATCCTACCTCTCTTGCCCCAGTGTTTGTCTCTCCTAATGTCATCATTCTTGAAGGCCTGGGTGTCACCCCTTCTCTATGAAGCCTTCCTGGTTGTCCCAGCACAGTGTGTACGGTCTCCATCCTGAACGCCTCTAGCGTTTGTTTTTATATCTACTTTGCCATCTCAGTACTCTCTGCTGTGCTATGCTCTGTGAATGCTTGGGTGGTAGGAATGTGGCACCCCTGTAGCACCCAGAAAAGGGATTTTTTCATCATTTGTGCATGATAAACATATTGGATAGAATGAGCAAGCTCTGGGAAATAAGACCAGAACAAATGAAAAATTTGCCAGATAGCATCTTTTACTTCATTGACATTTCCCTCCCATCCTGAGCTAAAAGTTGCATAATTTCATTCAGGATAAAAGTGTTACTGAAACCCAAAGACAAAGAGTCCAAACTTCTTGAATTGGCTAAGATGCCCCAGCAATGCATGAGGTTCCAGATAGGAAAAGGGGACTGGACTCTTCCCGACCCACAGGAGGGAGCTAGAGAATACCTGCTTGCTTGTCTGATAGAAACTGAAATTGGAGGAGTTTCTGAGGAGATACATGTAAGAGGTGAAAGCGTGAGGTAATACTACAGCTCAGAAAAAAGTAAAGGAGGAAAGAGGACCCCGAGAGAGGGCCATGATGGTGGCCTGTGGGGAACATCATTCTGCAATGAAAAGTGGACAGAAAAAGGATGTGGTGTTGCGGAGGAAAAAGCTCCCATTCCATGCAGTCACAAGCTTTCAGAATCAAGGAACCGGATGGTTCCCAGTTTCTCAAAGGGTTTAGGGTTCAAGTAATAGCTGTTTAATAGAAAAAGGACACTTGGATGTAATAAGGTGAAGCATCGAGGGGAACAGAGGGTGATGCATTGGCAGCAATTAAAGAGAGGGTACAAGATTTAATTAACTTGATTACATTGCTATTTAATTTGGAAAAAAACTCCTGACTTGAGTGACATGTTTATTGCTCCCAGTTGAGGCTTTGTAGCTTTCAAGTGTTGCCCTTGCTTCTACATGTTACTACCTCCTCATCTTTTGTTTATTCCTTATTTCGCACATCCAAGAAACATTTGTGAAGTTTCCCCCTCTAGACTCACTTCCGTGGCTCTCTGGTCCTCTACGGGAAGTGCTCCACATCGCCCACCAGCTCCAGCATGGGCTCAGGGCAGTGTCTGATGGTGGCCACCCACTTACCCACATTGAAGGGAGAGGTGTTGGCCAGCAGTGCCTTGGCAAAGCCCGCAGCTACTGGCAAGGTGGCCTCCGAATTCTTCTGGCACAGTGCCAAGACCGCCAGGCTGGGTGCATAGAAGGCTATGGCTCCATCATTGGGGCCTGCAAGCGGGGAGAGTGTCTGCATCAGAGTAATGGTCATCATGGTGGGGACATTTGTGAAGCAGGCAAAGCCAAAGCTTTTCAACAGAAATGAAACCTGTCTTCGAAGAAAGGCACAGTCACGGAGAAGGATCACTTCACTGTTGCTTAGAATGAGAATATTTTCTGGCGTTCGGATAGAGTGGAGTGGACGATGCTGTCTGTGGACAGGAGGTGGCCTGACTGGTCTGTGTGGAGGGGGGACTTGGCTTTCTGGTCCACTTTGGCTCAGAAGGGAATCCCTCGCAGGTGGGATTGATGGAGTGGAGGGGACACTGCGTCTCTTTTCTAACTGTGCGCTCTTGGCACCTCCACCCTTTTCCTTGCTGGGTTCCAAGTTCTCAGGAAGGTCCCTGTGCCTCGCTATCCCCTCCATTCCCGTGAGGTCTCACCTGGCGCTGCCCAGCGCTCCATTTCTCTTTGTAGAACTGACACTTTGCTCCCAGTGTCTCTGCAGGAGGAGGTGAGGGCCATGATGTTGAGGGCAAGTTGCCCCATGGTTAGGTCTGTAGAGGAGCAAACAGGACAGTGACACAAAGGGACATTCTCAGGGAGTGACCACCGGGGCCCAGTTGAGCTTCCTGCTCTTATCTCAGAATCATTTTGATTTTTAAAATAGTGCACTCACATAAGTTTTTGATCTGTTTTCCAAAGAAAGATGGAAATATACTTAAAGAAATATCGAATCTAGGATCTTCTCTGTGACTTGATGACTCCATTGGGAATCCTTAGTTGATCTGGTTAGAGAAGTAGCAAGAACAGCCATCCAAATTTTCTATGGAAATCCACAGTTACAAAAAAATTTAAATGTTGTTATTTAACTTGAGCCTCAAAGCAACTCTGAAGTATGCAGAATAGAGATTTCGTTGTCTTTGTCATTGCTATTAGCAGTAGTAGTATCGATAGCATTACTAGAGGGTAAGATGAGGAAGAGTAGCAAGGAGGGACTGTGTACACGGAATATGCAAACCGGAAGCTTGCTATTTTTACATCTATCTAGGGCTCTTTCTACTTCTCTAACCTCCTGATTGAATGCTCTGACCTCACACTTATTTCTTTCTAGGTCTTTTGCCCGTGTGTAGGAAGAGGTGATTTAGGTACAATCACAGGTGGCATTGGGATGCAGAGTGGCACAGAGCTGGGCTGGGGGAGTAGTGGTCAGTGGTGTAAGATTCAGAGAGCAGGTGCAGGTCTTGGGTATCTCACCATCAATGTTACTGGCCATGAGCTCTTCAGTCAGGAGCTTCTGGGCCTCCAGGTTGTAAGATCCAGCTAAGTTCATGGCAATCAGGATGCTGGGGTTGGGGAGGGCTGATTGGGTCACCGACTTCTCCATGAGCACTTGTATGCCATCAACCCAGGGCTGCTGTCCTGAGGGGATGGCTGAGAAGACAAAAACCACTTACCAGACCCCTCCCCACCACCCCCTCATCTTAGAAACATGATCCCCAGTTCTCTTGCTTAGCCTTGGTATCCTAAGTGGTTAAAGAGAAACGCAGAAAACTTTGCAATTTTTCTTTGAAAGCCAATTAGTCTTTACATCTTCTCAAACACCCCATTCTACTAACTTTAAGCAATATGGTTCACAGAACTTCCATGTGATCTCTAGCACTTCCTTACAAATAGACTTCATTGCATCTATCACCCCCAGTCTTCCGTGAATAATATTAAAGATCTGGGATATGATTTGTACCCAGCAAGTACCAAAACCTCTTGCTTCTGGTGGTCCTGGTCTCAAGAGCCACTGAGCATCTGTACCAGCAGCCATCATTCTTGTGTAAGAGTCATTCACCCTCTCTTAATAAAACATCTGTCACCTCAACTCCCAAGGAACTTGCTCTATTAAATCAGGAAAGATGAAGTCACACACTAGCACCCCCCTCCATTTACCCTCGCTGGGACTCCTACAGAGATTGCTATGTCAACCCCCTTCTCCTCAGCAGACCACAGGGCCTGGGTTCTCTGTCTGTACCCAGGGTCACAGTTGTCCTGTCCCACTCGGAATGAGCGCCGTACTCACAGCATGAGCTTCTGACCTGGGTAGAGGTCCCAGTCGTAGCCCAGAGGTGGCTCAAGAGGAAGAGGGCAAGCCAGGCCATTTCACTCTCTGCTTTCCTGTGCCCGTTTCCCCACGCACAGACCCAGTATTTGCAAGCGGAGTGTTTCTCACCTTCTCTTATATGTGCGTATCTTTGCGAAACAGTCTGCCCCTCACCCAGCCACTCCTGAGTACCTGTGCTGACCTCTCCTTCCCTGGGTAAGCAAATTTCCATTTGCTTATCTATGTTTACCGACGGTATGGGCCTCTGATAGGTTTTGAAGGTGCCTTCTAGACAATCCAGTCTTATGAGAAACTTAAGGGTAGACATGCAACGAAGTCAATGAAGAAAATATATCCTTTAGCAAATTCCTGGATTATTACCTTGGAAGTCTGGCTAATGTGCCTTTTCCTAGGACTTATTCTATGGGGTCAAGGAAGCTTGTGTTTGTTTATCTGCAGCCACTTCATTGAGGTTTGGGAGGTTGTAGGCATCAGCTTATTTCATGGTCCAGGGCACCCTTTCGGGCTCTCGGGCAAGGACCTACCTTCAGGTGAAGTCTGACTTGATGCAGTTAGGTTAACTAGGACTTGGGTGCTAGCCCAGACTCTGTGAAGTATTTTGACTTTAGGCAAGAAATAGACCTTCATTTTCACCAATATTGCTTTGTCTGGTTTCTCTTCCCTTATTCAGGAATAGAAACGGTCTCTAACACCTAAGGCTTTCAGATCCAATATTATCTTTTGAAGTCAGTAATTATAAAATGTGGGATCATTTAACTATATTACTATACAGTCTTTTAAAAAAAGCTATACACTCTTTTTTTCCCCCAGAAATATAGCCAGGTAATAAAGCAAAGAACACCTCCCTATAAAGAGAACTAGAACTAGTATCTTGAAATTGTGAGGGAGGGGGCTGACTCCTTTCTGCCTTTTAAGTAGCTCCTCTGAGGGGAAAATTCTCCAGTGGCTCCTGTTATAGAATAAAAGTAGAGGTCTTTAGTGACCTACAAGGCTCTATAGGCTTTGGCTTCTAGTTTCCTTTATAAATTCACCGCCACCCACGTTCTCTCCTGCTCACTCTGTTCCAGCCATATGCACCCTCTTGTGTTCCCTGAAAACTTTACCCAGCTTTGCACTCTATAGTCTCCAGAACGCTCTGCTGAACACTTGTGGTGGCTGCTTGCTTTCTTAATTTCTCTGCCCAAAGAGAAACTACTAGAAAGGGCTTCCAGCCCACGCCAATAAGACAGCCTCACCACCACCTGACCACCCCGAATGCCTCGTACCTGCTGTACTGAGTCACGCTGTGTGTGTCCGTGTCTGTCACTTGTCTCCCTCCTCTCTAGAGCGTCAGCTCCAAGGGGGAGGGGACTTGTTCACTCCTCTATACCCAGTACTTGTGACCTGCATGAATGAATGACTGAATAAATAAAAACCACGTGGGTTCTAAAGCACCTTTTTCCTTCTCAGGGAGCATCGGTAGCTTTGTGAGGTGGGAGCGTACTGCGGTGTAGCGAACAGCTTCTAACATGGCCTCTATCCCCACCTCCAGCTTGACATCCCCATGTCACCCCCAGGAGTCCTCTTCTCTAGCATGTAGGCTGGTCTAACTCTGAGGAAGGTTGTGCAGCAAGAGCGATGGGCCCAAGTCACAAAGACTGACTGCCCTCTTGCTTGCAGTGAGGTCTCCCTGGCTCTCCTCGGCCCTTGCTCTGAGGAAGCTGCAGGGTTCTGAGCTGTCTTGCGGAGCAGCCCGTGAGGTGAACACCTGAGGGAGGCCTCCGGAGAATCCTGCTGACAGACCTTCTTCCCCTAGAGCTTTCAGATGAGGCAGCTCCAGCTGACACGCTGGCTGCAGTCTCCTGGACACTAAGCCAGAGGACACAGTTAAGTCCTCCCTGGATTCCTAGCCCACTGGAGCTGTGGGATAACAAGTGTTCTAGGCTGTTAGGTTTTAGGGTAACCTGTGATGCTGTGATGTATGATGTGTGATTGAAAAATACAGTGAATGTTTACATTTAAAATAACTCATTACAGGGCCAGTGAGATGGCTCAGTGGCATAAGCGCCTGCCCAGCAAACGCGAGGGCCTGAGTTCGACCCCCGGAACCCACATACGAGAAAAGGGCCGGAGATATCGCTCAGCGGCATGGGCACCTGCTGGCGCACGAGGTCCTGAGGTCGATCCCCGGTACCCACAAAAAAAAAAAAAATAAAATAACTCATTACAGTAAGAGACACCTTACCATTAATCCCCCTCACAATCCCCCCTCACTTTGAATGCACTTACCCCATGTCCTTCCCTCTTTCTGAAGCAACTCTGGAGTCCTCTTTCATGAGTGTCTTTAGCTGTGCTGTCATGGTTGTCTTGATGTCTTGAATTGATTCGAAATGTTGACCTTTCACGGTCGTTCTGACTTTGGGGAAGAGCCATGAGTCACATGGTGCCAGATCTGGTGAATAAGGTGGGTGAGGACGTGTGGTAGAGTCTGTCTTTCTGTTGGATAGTGTTGGGTAGAGCAACCACTGCATTTTTATTTTTTAATTTTATCATACCTGGTAAAGAGACTCATGAAAGAGGACTTCCAGAACTGCTTCCAAAGGTGGCAAGAATGATGAGATAAGTGCGTTCAAAGTGAGAGAGGGGAATCTAGAGGCAGGTTGATGGCAATGTGGCTTTTCCTGAAATACGTTTTTAAAGATTTAAATGTGACTGTATGTTTTGATCACCCGTGTGTATCCAATGCTTTATGTATGGTGGGGGATAAGTTCAGAAGGACAGTTTGGGTCTCTGGTGGAGGAGCGCGTATGCTCTGTGCAGGAGTAGGGGCAGAATAGTGCCCTCTTCCCCTCCCTGCCCTGGCCAGCTGGCCGCGTGCTTATCTGTGGAACCTGAAAATATGTTATGCAGGTTATATGGCAGAGGGGAATTAAAGTTACGCGTAGCACTAAAGTTGCTAGTGAGTTGACTTTAAAGCGGGGGAGTTAGCTAGGATTATCTGGGAGAGCGCAGTGCATCCGCGGGGGTCCCAAGAGAGCGAGCGAGAAAAGCAGCCGTGAGGATGGATGCAGAGGTCAGAATGATGGCGCTGAGGGCAGATGGGGCCATGAGCTGCAGAAGGCGGGGAGTGAATGAGCTGGAAAGATGAGGGGTGGGCTCTCCCCTGGAACCTCTGGAAGGGACGCAGCCCGTTCGCACATAGATGTTAGCCCTGTGAGATCCGTTTGGGACTTTTGACCTTAAAATGATAAATTTTTCTTGTTTTATGTTCATATAAGTTTTGTATTTCATTATGGCAAGAATAGGACTCTAACACTGTGTTAGGAACCAGCGTGCTGCCCTTGTGGTCCAGATCCTGCTTGGGACCACCCTGAGGTGGCCCCACACCTGCTGTGTCCTTGCTCTTCACCATGCACTTCCTTTAGGTTGTCACCGGCACCCATGGTTGCCACAGCAGGTGACACCGTGGTTGCACTTAACAAATACCATAGTTCCACAACAGGAACCCTGCAAGCCGTACATTTCTTCATCAGTACTGTTTTGACACTGGTTAACTGTTCACCGGGCTCACTCATTTGCTTATTTCCCTATGCCTGATATTGTGGTATAAAGTTCTCTGTCTCTCTCTGTCTCTGTCGCTCTCTCTCGGCTTCTGTAAGGTTTATTTGTGGAGATTATTCTTTCCTGTGGCGACGGATGGGAGTTTTTCTCCTCAGAGTTAGTCTAGGTTCTGTTTTAACCGTCCCAAGCCCCAGGAGCTTCTCTGCAGGCGAGCGTGGCCGGCGTGGGTCTCCCTGGCCCGTGTTTGTGAAGGGCTGGGGGATGTCGCTTTGTCAGCCTTCGTGTCTGTCTCTGGGATTCACGGGTTGTGCAGGCAGCAGTGTCACTGCTCCTCTCAGGGAAGCCACTTGCTGGGAGAAATTCTGCCCTTTGTTAGAAGCGGAGGCTGGAAGTGCTGGAGGGGGGGGCGTTAGAAAACATGGGAGCACAATGCTTGATCCAATCACAAAAATTAAATGAGAACAGAAAGGAAGTTGCTTTTTATGAAAGATTTAATTTTTTTCCTTTATTTTATTTTATCAGTACACGTTTGCAGTACATGCATTTTACAGTCATCTTGGGGAGTTGGTGCATGCACATAAGATAGCTTGTTTCTTTTCTCATCCCTTTCCCTCCCCTCTAGTTCCCCTTCCTCCTTTCCATTCTTCTTGATATTACTAATCTTAGTTCATAACATATAAGGTCCCCATTCATTGAGGTTATTAGGACCTTGTACATGACATATCTTCACTCTACCTATTTCCTGCTCCTCTCCATCTGAGTAAGGCAAAGTACAAACTAAGAGAAAAATAAAGATTTAATTTTAAGAGCAGTTTTTGTTTTAGCAAAACTGAGAAAGGTACAGAGATAATTCATATACTACTGTGTCCCCACACAAACCCAGCCTTCCTGTTTCCAACATCCCTCCACAGAGTGGCATATGCGCAACAAATGATGAACCTGCATCAACGCACTATATGAGAATTGCGAAGGACATAATTTTAAATGCGATTTACAGTTAACAGTGACGTCACGTGTATCTCAAAATTGCCGAGAATATACCGCTAATGACTGACCACATCCATGTGAAGTGAGGAGATGGGCACGTTAATTAACTTTGATTTTTTGCATGTATATTCTCACACAAATATCAGGCTGATTTTTATTGGGAAGTAAGAGGAAAATAAACACGGGAGAAGAACAAGGGTTCCTGAGACAGACAGGTGTGGAAGTGGGTGATATCATTCTTCAAGCTATGAGCTGACTTTTTATGCCCAAGCTTCATCATTTTCCCTTAGTTTCAGGCAACCTCCTTGTCTCTACCTACTGCCCTTGTGAAGCCACTGTGACAATGGGCTTCTTCCCTCTCGTGTATCCCTGCAAACTTTCTGTTGATCTCATTGGTTGCTGCTGAAACCTTAGACCTTGAACTTGAGCGCCATTTTCCCCAGTTTCCTGAGATTCCCCAGCTTGTCAGACATGGGGTCTAATTTCCTTTTACTTCACTTCATCCTGAGGCGATCTTCCCTCTAATAAGTTTTAAAATCCTTTTTAAAAAGGACGTGGTCAGCACATGCTCCTTTTGTACAGCTGTGGATCTTCTATTGAACATGGGAAAGAGATGGGGACGTTGTTGACCATCCTGTTGGGATTGGGGTAAATGCAGAGGAAGGCACGAGGTCAGTTTCTACATGGAAGTCCATGTGACAAAGGTCCAAGTTTGTTAATATTTGCTCCAATGAACCTCCAAACCTTCTCTGTTGTGGACAACATAATTACCAACTCCTGAAAAGAAGAAGGAAGAGAACTGGTCAGATGGTTTGGTCAGGAGTCACCAAAGAGTGGGACCTATCTCTTCCAACGCTGTGGTCCATTCCCAGAGCAGCTCACTCCTGCACACCTGAATGCTCTGGGCTGGTCCCTCTGTGCTCTTTTTGGTTCATCTCCTCCTTACCTCGGCTCAGGGATCTGCCCCCGCTCAGAAGTTCCCAGTAGGTTCTGTTATTATTGTTGGCCTTCAGGCCCTGAACAGAAGTGATGAAGGGGCCCCATGAGCTCTGCTCCACTGTGAAACTGTGGGGGACAAGGAATAAGTTGCATCAATTTAGACTTTTCAAAGTAAACTCTTCATGGGTACTCGTTAAACTTTAATGTACCTAAGAATCACTTGATATCACTACAAAAATGTACAGATTTCCTGGCCCCATGCCTAGACAATTTGATTCTCAGATCGAGGTCAGGGGCCAGGAATCTGCATGTTTTATAAAGAGTTCGGGTGATTCTGATGTAGCACTCAACACTTTTCCCTAGTGGCACACCCATGGTTCTGTCCCCACCGCTGTTATAAAAGACACTTCGCAGTTACCAGCCTCAACCTTCTGCCCCAGTATACTAACTGTGGAAGATACAGAAGCAGTAGAAGAAAATGTGAACCTCATATCCCACAGGCAACATACGTTAGTGGATTTTCTCTTAGGAAAGAAGATCAGGAAAAAAATAATTTGATATTTCATGTTGTGTTTATTAAAAAGTGACACGGTCAGTGTCTATGTCCCATTCCTTAGTTATTTTTCTCCCTTAACCCTGGCCATGATGTGTGGATGAATAACAAAGGTACCTGAAGTATTTTAAATGTACTTTGTATTTGGGTGCAGATGTGCTGCTAAATCTCTCAAAACTGTAGTAAATGACTTAACCCTAGGTAATGCTCAGACATACCCAAATAGAGTCTCATTCTTTTTCCTAGCTTCCTCCATCACATCTAGGAAGACAGAACCACTGGGCACGGTGACGGTGGTGGAATATATTTCATCGATTGTCACAGAGTAATGGACGGAGATGTTTGAGGGTGAGTTAGGAGGTGTGGTAGATGTAGGCTTATGACTGGAGATGTTGGAGTTACCTGGCGGACACAGAAGAGCAGAGAGAAATATTCAGAACTTTAAAAATGCCAGAGTTTGCACACTTAGCCAACATCTAAGGACTCCTTTCCTTTAAAGAGAGATGGATTTGTTACAAGAAGCAAATATCATCAATCAAGGGGCAGAGCTCTCATATAACTAAAGCCGAGATTTCACTGATGGTGAGTGTTGTCATTTGTGTCAACTCCCAGCTTTTCAGGCAATTTAGTTTCCCCAATGTCCATTTTTCAAAGAGGGTCTTGATTTCTCTTTTCTTTTGGGTGCAGAATCCAGTAATGTTTGTCCATTTCCCCCTTTTAATTTATTAACATTTATTGTACTCATAATTCTACATGAATAATTTCATTCAACCCTTACAAAAATCAGTGTTAGGCGCTGTTATCAGTTCCCATTTTTACATTAGAAAACTGACGCTTAGAGGTGAAACATTTTGTTCAAGCTCCCTAATTTGTAAGTGGCTGAATCAGGAATGAACAGAGATAAAAGGAAGTATCTCCTTTCTTTCCACCTTGTGGGAAAATTATTTCTCTGAATAATTGACTCATTCCTTGCTTTTCTTAGATTACTGCCACATTTCTTCCGTATAGATGTCTTATTTCCCAGAGGGATCACTGAGGGGGAAGTAAGAAAAGTCAGAAACATGATAGCCAACTTCTGTACTTTGTTTAGAATGAGAACGGGGCTCAGATCTTCGTGTATCCAATGGAAGACATCCCTTGGAGACAGACATCATTTAATCAAGCTAATCTTGTTTATCAATATTTGAACCAAAAGCCATGTGTACCACTCCAGCAACAAATCCTCAGGGGGTTGTAACTCCTGATGATGTTATGAGAGCTGAATTTAGAAAACTGTTATGCTTCCTTATTTGGACATTTTTGGTCCCTTGGGATACCTGTATCACGCATGCTTTGGGTTAAGTGGTGCTGAAAGGCAAAACAGCTTACTCCTTAGTTCTGATACCTAAGCCACTGGCACAAGAAGAGCCTCTGTTGACATCCAAGTAGGTCTTTCCTACGAGGGTAGGTAAGATCTGAGCCGCAGCAGTTGGAATATCAAACGTCCCCTGAGAAATCTCTTTGAGTATTGTGTCTAGAGTTTGTTGGCAATTCCACTCACTTTCTTTGTAATAGTCTGATGAGATGAAGAGGGCCTGATGAGAGAGAAAGAAGAAATTAGAGATCTTTCAAAGAGGGACAAGGCTACATCTACCTAACTCAGTGAGTATTTACTGAACATTGAGCACTCAGGAGGCAACTTACTTAATTAAGTTATCTTTTCCACTACCAACAAGCTTATAAACTAGTTCAGATGGAGGGGGAGGGAGTTGCTTAGTAACATAAGCTACAATAGCTCCAATGAAAATAGACGGTCTCAGCCATATTCACTTCTCTATCCCAACACTGAAAAAATACACGTCACATAGGAGGTGCTCAATAAATAGTTAACAGGTGAACTGTTGAGAAAAGAGTCCTAAGATGAATACTGTGAAAGAAGCATCTCGTGGCACGGCCTTTCAAAAGAGGCTGAGGAAAGGCTTTGTCGGAGAAGGCAGTGACTGAAGTGGGCATTAAGAGTCTGAAGTCGTCTTGGCAGGTGAAACGAGAAGAACTCTGTATGAGCAAGGGCCTCATGTAGGGAGACAAAGACAGGGCCTGTGGTGATGAGGGTGCCTGCATTTTTACAATGCCCCTGGGGGACTCCTCCTCCTCTAGGAGGACTGGTGGGTACAGAACGTGCCAGGCAACCGTGGAAGAGCAGGCTGACGAAGGTAAAGTTAAAGGCCTGGAGCTCGGGGGAGGTGTCTGACATCATCTGACTGATGCCGGAGGGTCTGGTCATTTGTTGAACAGAAACCATCCATGCAGCAGTCTAAGCTCGACTAAAGGGGCAGAACTGTGAGGTCGTACAGGGCCGGAGGGCATTGGAGTAAGCGTTGGAATAAGCAACAAAAGCTAAAATGGGCTGGGCTTGCACATGTTGCTCTGTATTTTCCAAGAAAAAGACACTTCTCCTTTTCAGTTTTTCTTGAAGATTCTTAAACCCAAACAAGTGTCAATAAGCAGTTGTTATACCTTAAGAGAAACGCAAACCTGATCCTATTACACCTCCTCTTCAGCGTTCTCTTCCAGGCAGCTGGCTTTCAGGCTGCCAGGCAGCAGTGTCACCTGTTGGGCTTTAAAACGAGACCAGGTTCATGCCTCCCCGCTCAGTGTCTGTGTCTGCTGGGGTTTAGACGGTAGTGTTTTCTAAGAGCTTCATCAGATGATTTGACTGTGCAGCCAGAATGGGGAAATTCACTTTTAACACACAAACAACCTCGGCCCCCACCTGCACTGCCAGTCTCATGCTGTAATGTTTCCCGAGGACCCTGTGCTGGCTCTGCTGAACCCCTTGGTCGGAAAATACATAATACTATTTTGTGCCTTTTAGTCTTTGTCTTTTCTGTCCTTTCTCCTGCGAAAATCCTCTCATCCTAAGTCAGCTGGCAAACAGCTGTTCACACTAACATGCCAGTGATTTTTTTTTGAAATAAGCTTTCCTAGCTCTCTTTTTGTATCTACCCCTTGGAGTTGAGTAAATTGACGAATGAGTACAGAGTTAAAGTGCTGGACCTCAGGGAACATGTGCATAACAGGTAGGTGATGAGTACGAGTTTTGAGAAATGTCGAGGTTCTAGGATCCCCATCTGCAATATTTTGTGGCTGTGTAAAGTTAGGCAAGTTACTGACCCCCTGTAATAGAGGCGCCTCTTCTAGGAAATGGAAGAAATAATTCTTTCCTTATTGTACTGTTGTGTGCATTAGTGAGTTAATGCTGCCCCACAAGACTTGCTTCTGTACTGCCACTGCCGCTTGCTACTTCTACAACAATAATCTAACTTGGAAAGAACGATGCATGCTCAAAAGTAGGATATATGGCAAAGTGTGAAACTGCATGTGATAGAACAAGATAGGAAGATTTCAAACTTGAAAAGAAAATTGTAGGTAGGGAAAACTTCACAGAGTATTTTGATATGGAGAGGTAAAGATTGATGATGAAGAGAATACATTTCAGATGGGGAGGGGAATTGTATAGTGAAAGTCAGTGTAGAGACACTGAATGGATAAGATTTTAGGGAGCTCAAAAGAAAGCATCGAGGTATTGCTTTCCTCCCTGACTAATTTCTCACCTTCCTATTTTGCCCTCTGACTTACCTGCATAGCGCCTCCAGTGCTAAATGTGTTTCCAGTGAGACCATTTTCTTTTTTCTCAGACAAAATCATTTTTACCAGTGACTGTATATGATTATCAATGTTCCTTAGATCCTCTTTATCTGTCTTTGTCTGTCCATTTATTAGAGCTCTCTTCACACATGTCAGAGCCAGAACAGCCATTGCCCCAGTATCTGTCGGGAAATAAAACACTGGTGACAAACCATACCACTTTGTCCTGGACTGAGGGGATTTCTGGGATATGGGACTTTCAGTGCTCTTAGAGTGACGAAGCTGGAAAACTTGGGATGGTTGGTTATACTAACTGATGATGGGAGAGGAGGATTTCAAGATACAGCAATCATCCCTGTAGTACCAACCCTCAAATATTTCAAGATTCCCTCCCTATTTTGAGTTGCCATGTGCCTCATACTTAATTCAGTACTTCATGTATGGCCATAAAACACATACGGATTTGTAAGTGCATGTACATGAACAATCTTCTGCTTTTAGATCCTGGTTGCTCTTATCTTTTCCACCTTTCTCTAATCTTCCAGCAGTATTGGCAAAGGAACTGAGAAAACTCAGGATAATCGACTAAGCAATCGGTCCACTATACTGAGTTGGAAATGGCAATTACCAGATGTGCTCTTCAGTGGTCATGGTGATGGGAAAGGGTGAGGGAAGGAATGGGGAAAAGGGAAGATGGGGTTCTTTATCTGGATTGATACCTGGTCAGCAGCACCTTCCCTCTCACGCGGGAGAAGGAGTATGAGAAATCTCATATTCTCCTCTCTGAAATACTGAATGGTGATTTGCTCTCTGAACTTCATGGGGAGAATGGACTTGCATATCTGGATCCCCAGGGGCTGGACACCATGCTGGCTGTCTAGAGACTTCTTGTTGGGCATGAAAGTGACGCGGGGGATAACTGCTCCTTCTCCCTGTGAACCTGCTCTGTACTGATCAGACTGGGTGGACTTCATCACTGAAGCCACATATCCAGATTGCTGCAGTGAATCAGAGTCAAAGGCAATGTTTAATAAAGGAATTTTACCTTTCTGAGCTCTTTTATTTCCTAAGATATTTCATATGAATATTCTCAGGCTCTATCCCCATTTTACAGATAAAAAGATCAAGAGCTGGGGTAGGAATCAGGTCTTTCTATTGTACCCTGTATCTATAAAGAGGCTAAAGTGTCATCCATTACCCATTATTTCAAAAAGAAAATTCTCTTCTGAAGGGAGTAGGGTAAAAAAGTACTGAAAATGAAAATCCGAATAAATTTGGTAGAAAACTCAAAGAGCATAAAAACAATTGACCAGGTCCTCTGTATCAAGGGAGTTGGGTAATGACTCACCTACTATGAAGTGTCCATGAAAATAATAGTTTTGATTTTCAGGAGCAAAGTGTTCAGCAACATGAGTGGTGGAGTATTGCCCATGGAACAGGTACAAGGCCAGGATGTCCAGGCTGAGCTGGTAGTAATTAGTCAGAGGACTGCCATTGTGAGCTTCTGAGAGAGAGAGAGAGAAGAAATGCTCTACTCACAGACATGGTACTGGGGTAGCACACTTTTCGATCTTGCTTGCTCTATTCCCATTTGGCTATAAAGAGAGGAAGGTAATAGAAGGGAGAGATCACTCAGAGGATCAGCAAACCTGAGAAATTTAAAGGCTCTTTAGGGCCACCAAGTTCAACTCGACTGTTTTCATTTTACAAGTGAGAAGATATAGCACTAAAGAGATTAAGAGACATTCCAGTTTATCCTTCTTTATAGCAGAGTAGTACTCCATGGTGTGTAAATACCACATTTCCTTTATCCGTTCATCTGTTGATGGACTTATAGGCTGCTTCTAAGATTTAGCTATTGAGTTGTGCTGCTATAAACAAGAGTATGCATGGACCACTGTAATATGATGTCTTTAACTTTTTCAGGAAGATATCTATAGAAGGGGAATTGCTGGGTCGAATGGGATTTCTAGGTCTAGATTTTTGAGGAATCTCCATACAGATTTGAAAGCTAACATATAAATAAATTAAAGAGTGAAATAAAAGATAACAGGAGACAGGGAGATAGATCTTTTGTAGAAAGGAAGGAGACCAAGAGATGGAGGGAGGTTGGAGGGAGGAGAGAGGAAGGGGAAGAAAAATAGAATTAAGCCGTGTTATGTGCGTACACAAACTCGCCATGGTGAAATGTAATCACTGCATAATGCAAACATGTACTAATACAAAAAATAAAATACTTTCCAAGTATTCAGGTGGTTACAGAGCTAGAATTAGGGTACAGACTTCCTACCTTCAAAGCTCTTGCATTTTCAGCAGTAAGACTGATAATGTAAGTAAAAGCAGGGGCTGGAGGCATGTCAGAGAAGATGGAGTTGGAGGGACTCAATCAACAATAGGATAAATGTTGGTTGGGAGTTGACATAAAAACAGTGTGCTCCACTACCAGCCTCCACAAGCAACCTACATTTCCCAGTGATGAAGTCCTTCGGTCGTCTTTAGCTCTTACATGACCACTGGATACTTTGGCACTAATGACACAGCTGTTCCTTGTGTAACTCATTATTTGTTCAGCTGTTTCTTGTGTAATTCATTATTTGTCTAAAAGCCAAGATTGTGGAGGACTAAAGAACTGTGTCTTATGTGTGTGTACGTCTGCTATCGTATGTAAAGCAGCTTGACATAGGTCAATGCTCAGCTGAACATAATTAAAAAGAAAATTCAAGATGCTGCTGAGAGAAGGTGGGAATGTGGCCTGTGCACTGAGAGGGATGGAGAGAACGAGGGAAGGGTACCTTTCTATAGTTCTAAATCCATGGAGGAGAAGACAATTTTGTCTAGGATCGCCGAACATCTGATTCTTACCCATATTTTCAATTTCTGCTTGGAATTTATTTTCTAAATTGCTGAGTAGATGATTATCATATATGAAGATTTCATCAGGGGTATGACATGCTCTCAAAGCCAGCGTAATCAAAGCAAGCTGTCCCGAGCTTAAATTTAACCCTGAAAAGAAAAACGTTTAAGTTTAACAAGGCATATACTTGTGATTTTTTGGCCTTCTGTCTTCTGAGTGGCTTACATTGCCGATCATTTTCTTTTCGTCTTCTAGTCTATGCAGTACTAATATTTTCTTGTTCTCTTCCTTTGTCCCAAAACTGAGCCTTTAATGGCTATTCTGTATCATTGCAAGCTAGATCTTAGTCTTTTCCATAAAATCATAGGATATTTTTGTAAACATGTAATCTTTATAAAAATGAAAACAGAAGAAAAATAGATAGATAAAACCTTGGGATTTTTTTTTCTTTTTATGGTGTCATTTTGCCAGATAGTAATAACTGATTTCTATGTTCTGCTCCGTAGACTGTCAAAACTCTCAGACTTCTCATAACTCTTACACTAAGAGTATGAGGAGATAAGTGGGCTTCGTTTCCCTCTTCTATTGATTAGAAAACTGGCTCATATTGATTAGGGACTGGCTTAAGGCTGACCCTGGGCTCACACCCAGCCCCAAATCTCTGTTGTTCCATGGATGCTTCTCTACTATAAGCTTTCTTGGTTCTGATTACATCCCTATGTTGTGATCTCAGCCAGTTTATGCACAGTATTAGTGGGTGAGAGTCCATATCTTTTTTTGCTTTCCTTTGTGGTCTCTGAAGGAAAATGATATTTAGAACCCAAAGAAGCAAAACCAAGTCCCAGAGTGAGTGGCACGAGATTGGTATTTTCAGGCAGCTTTCTGCCACCTCAGGTTTTATGCAGCTAGAATTGTTGTGGCAGAGGTACATGAGATGCCTACGTTTTAGGATTAGGAAAGATAACCTTTTTAGGTAGGTAGATCTTTTCTTAAATCACCCAGAGAATACAGGCACTCACCTTTGCTTCCCACATTCTTTCTGACTTGTCGTGAGAGTGGCTGGATTAGGGTTTGGTTCTGGATCCCAGTGAGTCTGAGGGACAGCAGGACATCGGCAGATTTGGTTCCCATGGTATATTTTGAATTGGTCATTGTATTCAACAGGGGGTTTAGAAGGAAGTAGCTTTCTTCACTCTCTGTGGCAGAAGAGAGAAGAAACATTACAATCTTGTTATGAAGTAGCTGAGGGCAGCTTTGTTTCCCCTTTCTCTTCATTAAACACTAACGCTCAAAAACCAAGCCTGGACTCAAAGCAAGCTCAAATCCTTCTTGCTTCTTTATTGTCAGCTTTCTTAGTTGTGGTCCACATTCCCTTGTGGTTGTTGGCTCAGCTAACTTATACGATAGTATTAGTGTGTGAGAAACACACACAGAAAATATTAAGGCTAGGCACAATGATTCCACGAAAATATTTAGTAATACCTATGACATGGATCTAGATCAATTCAGTGACCACTGGCTGTGTTGGTGGAACAAAACAGAGGTGGGTCTGGAGCCCTCCCCCCCATTGCTGTTTTAACAACCAGTGTAGAAGTGTTTCAATATTCTAACAGCTGTTGTAGACTTATCATTTCACCATGTATCAGCAGAATATCAGTTCTTCGTGAGGTATTTAGTATCATTCACTAATTTTGGGTATGAAGACAGAGAGACTGTCCTTAAAGAAATCTCTGTAATCAGAGGCTCAGTTGGAATTAGAATGCATGTCTCAACACCCCATCCATTACTCTTTCTACTTCCTCTATTCTGTTCTTCTACTTCTTCTACCTGAATTGGGTTAATATGAAAGGAATAAAGGCAAGCATTCTACTTTACATTGGTGATTGACCACTAAAACTGCATTGTCTGATTGCACGACTGGCCAGGCATCAAGATTATCATTCAGCAGTACACTCCCCATGCAAAACCCTCCAGTTTTAGCCTACAGCATTTCCAAATCTCAAGGATGACCATGGAGGGAAGTCCCATTTTACAGTGGAAGTAAAAGCGAATCCAGAGCCTCCGAAGAACTGGAGGAGAATAAGTAGAGTTAATTATCACTTAAACTATAAGACAGTTTCTCAATGTACTTTGTCTATAATTTTGAGACGTATCCCCAAATCCTACCCCCTCCAGATTATCTCACAGGTTTGTGGGATATAGAGAAAATTATGGCCCAGTTGTCTTTGGCTGGCCTCTCTGCTCCCTAACTTATTAATGTGTATAAGTTACATAACTTCCTTGATTTAAAAATTGTGGATATTAACTCCTACCTCACAGGGATAGGAAACCACTTATAAACTGTAAAATGCTTTATATATTATCCTTTCCAGCCTAACTGGAATTTCTGTCATTATACTTAGAGAATCCAGGAAATGTGATTTCCTTTGCCCACTTTTCTTTACTCAGGAAAATCTGAATGGTGTGATTATAAAATGTCATAGTTTTTTCAGATACAATACAGCAATTGTCAATTGTTTTTGAGATTTCATGGAAGCATCCAGTTTGGCAGATTTTCTGGCATTGAAGCAGACTTTTAGTTCCTGGTAAACAATTCAAATCAGCTTCCTTGACCACTAAGGATATATTTAATCATTTTGTGCAATGAGCTGAATTTGAAAGCCTTCAGAGAAATCTTCTGTTCTCAGGATCCAGCAGGGCAAATGACAGCTTAGGAATAAAAACTGGAGTTGGCAGATTCTGTGCTTTAGCTGCTTGAATACAAGCCTGCCTTCCGCGGTGCTGATCCTGTCTTTTTGGCTGCGGAGTACGAGGACGATTGCATGATCTAGTCATCTTTGAGTTGGTTAAAAGGTCAGTTCCAGGTTGCGGACTCACAAAAGAGAAATCATGCACCTGACTTCAGGGGTCAAGTGATTCGACACTCTCTCCTCAATGTCCCCCACTCATGGGTGAAGATAAAGAAATTCAGGTATATGTTGAGTCATTCTGATACCGAGGGGTCAAATTAGATCCAGGCCCAGTTTTCCTTTCTCCCACTGTAGTACTTTTTTTTTTTTTTTTTTTTTTTGGTACCAGGAATAGAACTCACGACCTCACGCTTGTCAGGCAGGCACTGTGCCACTAAGCTATATCCCCGGCCCTGCTGTAGTATTTTTTAAAAGAACCACACACTCTCTGGAACCAACACTCGGAAGAGAGATGACGGGGCGCAGACCTACGTCCCACGGGGAAGAGTTGGAGGGAGGGAGATACACAGCTTGAAATATCGTAGCTCACTCACGGCAAGCGGGCAGTTCTCATTGTTTGAAAGAGATTAGTATCATTATTTTTTTCTGGGTGGTTACACAAGTTAAATCCAAATCCATGGATTGGACAACAGGAAAATAGATTGCATTTCACAATCAAAGGATAAATTCCCAGGATTCTGAGATCTTTCTGGATTGATGACCTTTCTATCATTGGTAATGAACAAAATAGTTTCTTCTTTGTGATGTTGTGGTGGATAGATCAGAGCATAAGAAAATTCAGGCACGTTGGTAATGCATCTATGGTCCCTCTTACATCCATATGCATTGTGGAACTGTCATCATCTCCTGCCCCTTTTCATCGCTCATGGAGTGCAAACACGTGTCGACCTGACCTACGATCTTTTATTACCTGTATACAGGCGGCCTTGTTATTAGCTTTCAGGAGAGCATCACGCGAGACTTTGTCCCAAAGTGTACTCACCACATATCTTGCAGTGTCGGTTTGGAATAAGAGAAAAGAATAAGAGTCCCACTAAGGGGAGCAGATGTGACCGTCCCATCGCTCCTTGGCTGGCTTGCCAGTGTTAGGGCTCGGCTTGGGTGATGGGCAGAGGGTAGAGAGCTCCTCCTTCAGGTTGCTCCAGCCTCTGTCACTCAAGCAAATATTGAGCAACACCAGGAGGCGTGGTCAAATGTATTTGTCCAAATAATGTGCTAAATCAGGAAGAATTCTTGAAAGCTATGGCTAGGGAGAATGAGGAAGTGATTTCTCCTCGTTTCCTGTTCTAGGGTTCACATTTATTACTTGTTTTTAGCCTAATAGATATAAATTAGCCGAATGACTGTTTTCAGTAATGTTTCCTTCCTTTTCATTCCACTTTGGCTATATTTCATTTTTATCTCCTGAGAAATTAGATTGGATGGGGCAAGAGCATAAAACACACACACAAAAAAGGGAAGTAGAAATTTTAAGTCTGAAATTGGAGCAAGCTGGAGTAGGGAGGCTGGCACCTGGGAGAATCTTTGGTATGGTGGTTTTGACCAAAGATTTTCTCTGAAATAGAGGATTCCCAGAGAGTTTCTTCACCCAGGAGGGAAACCAGAGAGATATTATCAGATGCAGGTTTGTGCCCTGCCAGGATAGGTGCTCTCGGTACATGTGAGAAGTGTGCCCTATCGTAGTACTTTTAAGAGTGGTTACAGGACACTACCAACGTAGCTGGGGACGTTAGCACTAATTAGGACATGCTCTTGGCACTGTACTCTGCCATGGCAAAATTTCCACGTCAATTTGATTGGCTATGGGATGCTGAGATTAAAAATTTCTTTTTTTTTTTTTTTTGTGGGTACTGGGGGGTCGACCTCAGGACCTCGCGCGCCAGCAGGCGCCGGTGCCGCTGAGCGATATCACCGGCCCCTTTTTCGTATGTGGGTTCCGGGAGTCGAACTCGGGCCCTCGCGCTTGCCGGGCAGGCGCTTAAGCCGCTGAGCCATCTCACCGGCCCTGAGATTAAACATTTCTGGATGTGCCCGTGAGGGTACTTCCAGATAAGATTAGAGTTTGGATCAGTGATTCCCTGAGACTTCCCTCTCCCATGAGAGTGGACATCATGAAATCCACTGAGGGTCTGAATAGAACAAAAGGTGGAGGAAGGAAGGCTTTATCCCTTTCCACTTCCTGCCAGCCCCTTTGAGCCTGGGCATCTCATCTCATCCTCTCCAGACCTAGGTTCAGGATGTGCACCATTGGATCCTCTGGTTCTTAGCTTTTGGACTCAGATTGCATTACACCGGTGGCTTTCTCAGATCTCAGCTTGCAGACAGGGGACTTTGGGATTTCTTAGCCTTCCTGGTTGCATGAATCGATTCCTCATAATCCCCCTCCTCTCTCCTTCCTTCTCCCTTCTGTTTCATTTCTGATTCTAGGTACCCTGACTAATACAACTTTACTACCTAGCACATTGTCCAGTCCATAGACATAATTATATTCAACATAAAATATCACAATAGAAACAGGGGAATCCAAGATAAGATAGACTCTGTCTAGGCCCCAGTTGGTTGTGGGTGCTGTGCTGTGCGTTGTAGGAGTTGAGGGGTTGTCCTGAGCTGTGAGAAAACTGCTCATCAGTGTCCCTGGCCAGGAGAACTCCTTCTTCCCCCCAGTAGTCATGACAAGAAGTGTGTCCGGGCACTGCCACATGCTCCCTGGGGGTCAACATTGCACCTATCCCATCCACCCCGAGATGGGAACTAGTCTTCAAGACTTTAAGTAGTTTATGTTTTGTGGTGGGATGATCCATAGTTACCTAACTTTATCAATACAGTTTGGCCCCCACCAAGAGTAGGACCAATAGTATCACCCTTTTTTACTTTTTCCTTATTCATGTCCTCACTTCTACCCATATATAGATGATTTTCTAGATTCCTTCTTAAAACCACTTCCTTGAGCATACTTTCAGCTCCTTGGGCTCTTTCTTGGTTTCTAATACTTTTTTTGCCCCTGCCCTCTTAACTCCAGTTCTCTGTCTGTGCTGCGTCTGAACTCACATGGTTTAATGAGGCTGTGTCGTTGGAATGTGTGTGTCCCTCAAAATTCGTAAGTTGAAACCCCAGCTCCAAGGCGATGCCATTAGGGTGTGGGTCCTTCGGGAGCTGATTCGGTCAAGGAAGTGGAGCCCTCACAAATGGTCTTAGTGCCTTTATTAAGAAAGCCCTAGTGAGACCCCTGTTCCTTCCACTATGCGAGGAGACAAGAAGAGGGTGTCATCTATGTCTGCCCTTGTCAGACATCCAATCTGCTGTCACCTTGGTCTGGGGCCTCCCAACCTCCAGACTAAGAGAAACGATTGCTCATTTGTAAGCTGTACAGTTTATGGTTAGCAGTGTGAACAGACTAAGACAGAGGGTGACGAACAAGGACCCATGGTGCTGGTTTTGCTCACTAACCTCTAGGGGACCTACAATGCTGACTGGCAGTCAAGCTGTCATTCCCTACAAGGTTACTTTTCCTATTATCCTTTAAAATGGTGTTGCATATATTGTTGATCCTCAAAGCTCTAACACCTACTCTTCCATTCTTACCCTCCACTGCTAACCTCGATGCCTACTTCTTCTTCTGTGAGGTATCTTCATTTCATGTGTGCATTTTTGATTGGATCTTTTATTTTGGGGGGGGTCTAATATTTTTGAGTTCTTTATATATTCTAAAGATTAGTTCTCTGTCTGAGGAATAAGTCTATTAACTTCTCTGAGTCTCAATTTCCCTAACAGTAAAATGTCAAAAATAATAGTTCTTATGAAGCATGGTCACAAACTACAGTGGGTGTTCAAATTTTAAACGTTTATCCCAGTAAGGGCACATTGCTTCCCCTCACTTATCCCATCTTTCTTGCAATTTTCTGAAGCAGTTCTGGGAGTTTTCTTTCATATCTTTAGTTGCTCTGTCGTGGCTGCTTTGATGCCCCAAGTTCATTCAAAACGTTTTACTTTTACGGTCATTTTGACTTTGGGGAAGAGCCAGAGACCTGTGTGGTGCCAGATCCAGGGGATAAGGTGGACGAGGACATGCCGTCACATTTTTATGAGTTGCCTTCCCACTGGATGGCAGCAGCAGCATTCGCTGTATTTTTTATAAGACCCGGTAAAGACACTTATGAAAGAGGACTTCCGGAACTTCTTCAGAAAGTGGCAAGAACAATGAGATAAGGGTGTTGCAATTGAGGGGCAGGATTTTGAGAGGGGTTAATGGCAATGTGTCTTTTGCTGTGATAATTTTTTTATTTAAACATAACCATATTCTTTGATCAGCCCTTGTACCTCTTAGTTTTTATGAATGTTCAATGAGCTACTGTGCAGAGGCTTCTTGGAGCATCATTACCACATAATAAACAGTAAATAATTAACAGCTACTATTATCTCACTAAAAGCCATCCACGCAACCCTACTTGCCAGCAATCTGGCTGTTATGCTTGGGATCTCTATCTTCCCCCGCTTAGTTACTTACTTCATCAATTCCCAGTGTCCGCCTCCTGGAACCACTGTTTCTCTTGGCCTTAACTCTTACTATTCTGGCCAGAATTATAAAAATTTTCTACACCATTGAAACGATTTCTGAATCTGTGTCCCAGCCTTTGCTTTTACTTCTCTGTAAAGCCTTATTCACCCAACTCCTGTAGTAATATTTCTGAAACTTGATTAATACATGGAGCACATTTAAAGAGAAGTATTCTCAAGGAACACAGTTTGAAATACTCTGCCTTACAATTTTGAATCTATAAAAATGCAAGCTTTGAATTTTCTTTGCAACAGTGATATGTTGTTGTACTGTTTACTTATTTATCTTTGTGGAGCTGAGGATTGATCCCAGGGCTTTTGCATGGAGCTACATCCCCAGCCCCTTTTTTAATGTTTTAGTTAGAGACAGAATCTTGCTAAGTCACAAAGTTACTCAGGCTGGGCTTAAACTTGTGATCCTCCTGCCTCAGCCTCCTAGAGTGCTGGGATTCCAGGAGTGCACCTCCATGCTCAGTGGCGCTGCTTTGGAAGAAATATTAACATCCTCATTCCTGGTTGAGCCTTGAAGGTCTCTGTGGCACTTGAGTAAAGCCACACTAAGTGTGATCTCTAGAAGCCTCTACCTTTCCATGTTTTCTCAACTTGCAAGCATCATCTCACTTCCTTGTACATTGTGTTCCAGCCAGAGGTTTTCGGTTCCTATCCTGTGCCAACTTCCTTCCTACCACAGGGCTCTTGCATGCATGGTTTCTGGTCCTAGGTGGCTTGCTGCCTCATCACATGTCCCATGAATCCTTCTGTGTGAGTGCTGTGTCTTCGGGGATGCTCTCCCTGCACCCAGATCTGTATGTCCCGTCCCCTACTGGCCACTCTCTTGACACTCTGTACTTTCTCCTGAAGCACTTATGAGAACTGCAAGTAATTATTTCTCAACTATGTTTGTCTCCCTGCAAGACCGTGGGTTTCTCATAGGCAAGGACAGGTCTTTCTTGTTCATTGTTGTGCCCCCCACTGACCCAGGCAAAATGCCTATGACATAGGAGGTTGTCAAATATTTGCTGAAAGAAATCTCGGATTCTTAAGCCAAATGATAATTAATCACACATGTTAGTAGATAATCTCATTGGATAAATATCAGACATTTATATAGGAATAAACTAGAAAAAATAAATAATTGAAGTAGCTTGGATATAAGTGCTTAGAGTCTAGTCAAGGTAGCCCAAGTGTTAATTATTTATAGCTGTCTAGCCATCATCATTCTTTATCTAATCAAGCAAACCCACTTTGAGACAAACTGCGCTCTTTTCATTTCATCTCTCTCCACGCTGATAAGTAGAAGCTTGTAATTTTGGTTATTTACTGACTTGCTGAAGGTGAGATTGGGGACTGACCCAAGTACCAAGGTGTCTGGGAAAACCCAGGTCCCATAAAGCTTATTAGCAGAGCAGGTCAATGCCCTAAAAACCCCCAAGGAGATCAAGAGAGAGAGCTCCCAAAATAAATTATGAAGTGTGACTGAAAAATATGGTGAGTGTTTAAAGTTTTAAAAATTTATTACAGTAAAAGACACATGGCCATGAAGCCCACTCAAAATCCTCCCCCTAATTCAAACACGCTTGTCTCATCCTTCTTGCCACTTTCTGCAGCAGTTCTGGAAGTCCTCTTTCGTGAGTGTCTTTAGTTGCACTGATTCGAATGTTTCCCTTTCCTGGTCATTTTGACTTTGGAGAAGAGCAAGAGCTGCTTGGTGACAGATCCGGTGAACGAGGTGGATGAGGGTGCATCACCACGTTTTTATGAGCCTGTCTTTCCACTGGAGGGCAGCAGCAGCACTCACTGTATTTTTGATCGTACCTTGTAGAGGAGCTCAGGAAAGAGGATTTTCAGAACTGCTTCAGAAAGTGGCAAAGTGACAGGATAAGTGTATTCCAATCAAGGGGAATATTTTGAGGGGGATTCATGGTCTTGTTCCTTGCACTGTAATACATTTCTTAATTTAAACATTCATGGTATATTTTGATCACACCTTATACTCTGAGGGGAGGGCAAATGGCTCCAGACCTGCTCCCACCCCCATACGTGGACCCGGGAGCGCGGGTACGCATGGAGCCACGTATAGTGCTCATCTATGTAAAAGTTATAAACTAACCAGAGAAACTGTTAAACAAGATATGTTTCACCTTCCTATTTTCACAAACCAAAATGCTTTCATATTGAGCTGGAAGGACAGGTTTTAGTTGAGAATTCTCGGAGTCCTCAGTCCTCCAGGACATTGCAACGTGGTAAGAACCCCTGTCTGTTTCCCTCTCCTCCTCTGCCCATGGCCAAATCCACTCTCCTTCTAAGCCCACTCTGACCTGCAGTGTGTGCAGCCTGCGGACACAGATGACAGCTCCAAGCCCCACCCACATTTCCATCAGACACTGGCCCTCGGCCACCCCGCATCTGGGAGCCCTGATTCAGGGAGGGACTCAGACAGGCCTCTGGCATAAGTTCACGGCCATTTGGGCAGAGAATTCTGGAAGCTTGGGATTGGGGTGGCATTTCCCTTCGGTCCAACACATCTCCTTCCCCCTCACCCCAGAAAAGCACACGGTGACTCTGTCTAAAGCATGGGTCCCTGAGCAGGGTTCTTCCTTCCCAGGTCAGGGGGTGCTACAACACAGCAGGGTCATGAATTGATTTGTCCTTTCTCTCTCGTTTTTGTTACAATGGGTGGGTGTGTAGAGGAAGCTAAGACTGGGAGGGAGGTGCGAAATGCTGCCGTGGATGAAGGGAACTTGTCCTCTAATGGAGAAGCATTGTTCAGAGCTCTGATTCCAGAAACCTGGTCCAGTGTCATGCAGTTACCAGAGAGGGTCCAAGGTGGTCCCCAAAGCTGAGAAGGGGAGACCTGACTCCCCACAGGTTTGCTGGCTTCCATCACAGAAAAAGAATGGGTAGGATGAGTCAGGAAGAAGTACAAAGGGATGGAACTGGAGTGCGGGCCTCCCTTGAGAGGGGAGAGGCGCATTAGAGTCTGGAGCTGGAGACAGTGGTGTATTTTTGGCAGTGGAATGTGTGGGGCTATGGGGAGCTTGGCTTGGTTTCAGGAGAAAAATCAAGGGCCCACCCACAGGTAGAAATATCGTGACTCATTTCACAGGTGAAGGACAGCCCGTTTTCTGGGAGAAAGGCACAGCTTCAGTCTAACTGTATTGTGCAAAGTCAGGTTTCTGCCCTTTATCTTATAATTCAACTAATTTATGGACTTAAGATATCTTTAAGGGGTTTTGGGTGTGATGGGCCTGGAAGAAGAGAGCACAAACAAGCCGAGGGAGTGCAGATGTGGATATGCGTAAGTCTGACCGTGTCCTGAAGTTGCAGTCTTCTTAAGGGTGTACTTCTTCGTGTTCAGTTCATATGGTTTGTGTTATTTGTGGGTTTTTAAAAATTTCTTTATATATCCTGGGTAGGGGTCCTCTGTCTGAAGAGTAGCTGGCAGAGGTTTTCTTCCATTCTGCAGGCTATATCTTCACTCTATTAACGGTTTTCTTTGTTGTACAAAAGCTTTTTGGTTTGATATGATCCCACTTGTTGATTCTTGCTATTATTTTCTGACCTATTGGAGTCCCATTCAGAAAATGACTGGTACTGTGAAAACCGGATATCTACATGTAGCAGATTGAAACTAGATTCCTATCTCTCACTGTGCATAAAAATCAACTCAAGATGGATCAAAAAGCTAAATATAAAACTGGATAAGCTGGACATGGTGACACACACCTATAATCCCAGGAGCATGGCAAATTCGAGTTGAGCCTGGGCAGTTTAGTGACTTAGCAAGACCTTGTCTCAAAATAATAAATTAAAAAGGGCTGGGAAGGGGGCCGGTGAGATGGCTCAGCGGCTTAAGCGCCTGCCTGGCAAGCGCGAGGGCCCGAGTTCGACTCCCGGAACCCACATACGAAAAAGGGGCCAGTGATATCGCTCAGTGGCACGGGCGCCTGCTGGCGCGCGAGGTCCTGAGGTCGACCCCCCGGTACCCACAAAAAAAAAAAAAAAAAAAGGGCTGGGAAAAAGAGTGCATTTTCAAGTTTATCATTCTATCTGGCTCAGGCTTCATCTTCCCCTTTGATTCTTTCAAATTGCCTTCCCCACTAAGTTCCCTACCTTGGGTTTCCTTGTAGAGCTCTGACCGTCCCCCGCCCCAGGTTGACACTGTGTTCTGTGGCCTGATGAAGTTCTGTGATCGCCCTCGGGGACCTGGAGAAACTCTGGCCTGGACAGAACTCAGGTGTCACCAAGTGTAGCCACGCATTCCTTTCCCTGGAGACTTAATTCTCTGGCAGGCTGCTTGACCTAACTGGAGGTTTCATCAATGAGCCTTTATTCATTCTCTCAATCAGGAGAAATCTGAATACTCAGGAAGCATCAGATACCATGCTTAGCACTTGGAACTAAAAATGCATAGTTCCTGTCTCAGTGGAGTCAGCAGCTTAAAGACAGGATTGATTGAATCCTACATATACCTGTAGAAGCTGCTAAGGGCCAGCGTACGGGGAGTTGGGGACACTTCAGCACGGAGCCTTGGTCCACTCTGGAGTATTCTCTTGGGGGGAGATGTGAGTCAAGATCTTCAGCACAAGTAAGAGCTGGTGGGTCACAGGTGACGGGAGGCGAGCTCCAGGTGGAGGGAACAGAGGTGCAGAAGCCCTGGAGGGGATGCGAGCTTATGGTGCCAATGAGGTCACTGTGGGGTCGCTGTCCTGAGGTGGGGCTTGCTCAGCAGGCGTGCGGGGCAGGAGTGGCTGATCGGGACCAGTCACCATGGCATAAAGACAGGTCATTCTCCTGTAGCTTATTTCGAAAATGGCACACCCTGTAAAGAACAATGAAATATCGGCCCAGTGCCTGGCCTCCTATTCATGGTTTTGCGATCCTGATGCTGGTGTTCCCCGAAGTGTGGTCAGTCGATCATTGAGTTTCAGGTCACCTACAGACCACAGTAAGGAGAAGAAAACATAGATTGTCCAACCAGGAGGGATGATGGGATAAGCCCTGAAAGATCAACTAGTCAACATCTCCAGTTACACCTCTAACGTCCAACCCCAATCTACTTTTTTGTTTGTTTTTTGACACAGGGTCTTGCTATGTAATCCAGGCTGATCTTGAACTCACTATGTAGCTCAGACTGGCCTCAAACTTGCAGCGATCCTCCTACCTCAGCCTCCCAAGAGCTGGGATGACAGGTGTGCACCACCGTGCCCTGCCTGACCTACTCTTTTGTTTTGTTTTGTTTTGTTTTTTGTAGGTACTGGGGGTCGACCTCAGGACATTGCGCGCCAGCAGGCGCCTGTGCCACTGAGCGATATCACTGGCCCTTTTTTCATATGTGGGCTCCGGGTGTCAAACTCGGGCCCTCACGCTTGCCAGGCAGGCGCTTATGCCACTGAGCCATCTCACTGTCCCACTGATCTACTCTTTCACAGGCTTTCCCATTCCAGAAAATGGTGGCCTCTGTTCATCTTGATACTGTATCCAACCTGTGAGTAGGTTCTGTTGGTCCTGTCACCACCAAACTGCCCCAAGTGACTGTACTTATTTCTCAGTTAGATTATTGCATCTTCCTCTTTACTGGCACTTCTGATTTTGTCTTTGGTCCTTGAGAGTCTATTCTCAGGACAGGAGCCAGAGCCATTCTTTTCATACCCAGCAGTACATTAGTTTCCTGGGATTGCAGTTATAAAGCACCACAAAATGATGGCTTTATTCTCGCATTCCAGAGGATAAAAATCCAAAACAAACCTATCCACAGGCCAGGTCCCCTCTGAGGCTCTTCCTTGAAGCCTCGCGTTCTTCTCCCAGGTTCCATCGGTGGCTGGCAGTCCTTGGCGTTGCTTGCCTGGCGTCTGTGTCACTCCATTTTCCCCTCCGTCACTACTCAGTGTTTTTCTTTGTATGTCATTGTCTTCACACAGCTATCTGCCCTCTTTCTATGAGGACATCAATCATGTTGGATTAAGGGTCATTCTATTCCCTGTAACCTCATCCTAACTAATTATATCTACTATGATCTCATTTCCAACAAAGGTCACATTTTGGGCCGGTGAGATGGCTCAGCAGCGTAGGCGCCTGCCTGGCAAGCGCGAGGGCCCAAGTTTGATTCCCAGAACCCACATACGAAAAAGGGCCGGTGATATCGCTCAGCGGCACGGGCGCCTGCTGGCACGCGAGGTCCGGAGGTCGACCCCCGGTATCCACCAAAAAAAAAAAAAAAAAAGGTCATATTTTGAAGTATTGGGGTTAGGACCTCAGTGTATCTTTTTGAGGAGACAAAATTCAATCCATTGCACCCAGGCAGGCCACGGCATCCTGTGCTCAAGACCCTCTGCTGTGTCCCTCAGACCACAGTGAGAGTCGGAGTCTTCATTAAGTCCTGGGAGGCCCTGTGCAGTCTGGCCGTTACCTCTCAGGGAAGAGGGTCAGGAAATACCAGCTTCCCCATCTCCCACCGTGGTCCCATCGCTCTCACTCAGCCTGACACCTTGCCAGTCATGCAGCAGGGCCTGTGCCACTTGGTGTTCCCTCTGCCTGGAATTTGCGCTGTCCCCATGCCCCGAGCCCAGCTCCCTTGACGACTTCAGGTCCCTGCTGAAACGTCACTTCCTGCGTGCGGCCTTCCCTAAGTATCTAAAATCCTATCCGCTTCACCACATTATGCATCTGACCAGTCTTATTTGTTCCTAGGGTTTATTACCATCCACCATTATTTATTTTTATCAACTATAGCCGTTTGTTATAATGTCACCTACATGAGAAAACTGCCTGTCCAACACACACACGTCTGCATCTCCAGTGCCCAGAACTGTGCAGGTACGCGATGTATTTCAGCCCATTTGCGTCACACCATGAGACTTGTCCCAGTGTTAGAGGACATATAAGAGCAACACATTAAGATTGGCCAGTGGACAGGGATGCTGCAGCTGTCATCAGTTGCACATGGAAGTGGGTTTGAAAGTTTGTGCTGATGCTTCCTGAAAACTTGAGAAATGGGGATCACCAAAGGGCAGGAAGTTCTGGAGAAAAGAGTGGAGCGTTTTAAAAGAGAAGGGTCACGGGGCTCGAGTGAGTCGCTGGGGAAACAGGGACGCCGACTGTGGACCAAGAGGTGATTTAGAAGGGCCAGACTCACTGTGATATTTTAGGATTACTACAGCCAATTTACTTAGTTTACACTTGCTTTTATATGCGGCATGAGAGTAATATGATTAAAAATGCCCATAAGAGCTCTTTCAATTTTTATAAAATGATTTGAGGACTAAATGGTAAAATGCATCAGATTAATTGGTAGCTTCTATAATTTCAAAAATATGAAAGTTTCTTTAATCTTGGTAGAAAAAATAGTGGTGTACCTAAAGTTGATACCTTAGGTTCTGTGAAAAACCAGAATAGATGCTCAAATATTTGTTAAATGACAGTTTTCCACTGTTTTCCTCCAGGCAAAGGCCCATGTGGTTCTTCCTAAATTCAACAGCCCTGTCTACAGGGAAGGGAGCTTTTGACAACTTGTTTGCATAGAAGTCAGCATAGCTTATAGAGTTTTTGACTTTATACAATATCCTCTGAAACTTATAAAAGCCCATTTTTTCAGAAGATAGGAACTCGAAAAGCCAGGAATGACCCTCAGGATTTGAATTATTTTATTATAGTTTTCTGTCTAAACATTAGGAGAATGACAATAACATCAGAGGTGACAATAACACAATGTCCCCATAACTACCTGAGGGTATCTCATAGAATTATCACATTAATTTTGATCCATTTAAAGCTAAGGTGGGAAGTTACTTTATGTAAGCAAGACAGAGCAGGTATCGTCTCATATAAAATGTATGATATAGTTAATGTTTATAAGTAGCAAAACTTCCTTTATTTTGACATTAAAAATAAGAGTGCAAGCTGCCCATGGCCTGCGAGGGCAGCCAACTGACCAGGCACTTTGTTTCTGTTCATGAGTCTGTTTGTATGCGAATTTCACACTCAATCTTCCACAGAAAGTGGGAGACCAAATGCATTACCCAACCAGATGTCCTCTGGAAAGATTTCCGTTCACTGTTACCTTTCAAGGCCACCTATGAGAGGGGCTTCATGCAGGTGTGGCGCCATTCAGTCTGTGCTCATGCACCGAGTCAACTCATCCGCGACCCAAGCTTGGCATCTTTCCTCCTCTATCAGCTGATCATGAGGGACATCCTTAGAGTCAAGGGTATGAGTGGAGGGAGAGGTGCTGGTGCAATGTCTGACGTAGAGTTCTGAGCCCCTGATCTGGTGCCCTCTGAATTCACTGGTTCCAGTCATGGATGTGGCATTTCATCTTGTAATAGCTGATGTCCTCATTATTGTTTCTGAGTCTGAGAAAATCCAGCCCATGATGGAAGTTCTGGCTACAGAGTCACTTGCTATTCCACGGGCAGATGTTTGTCCCTACCAGGACAAGTAGCACACAAAAGCTGGTGTATTAAAGGTGTGTACCTCTGATGCAGACCACATGGTTTCTCTGAGAACTCTAGGGGTCTATGTGTAGTGATTCATGATGAGCTGCTGGAGGTGTCTCTTCCCTCTCTAGTTTCACCACTGCCATCTGCTGGTTGTATGGATCATTCCACAGGGTCCGTGGCAAGTTTATTTCCCAGTATATGGCCCAAGGGGTATTTCCAGCTGTGCACTTTGTTGCCTTCAAAACTGGAAGAGACCTACTCAGGTCTATGCTTACATCTTCGTGGTAGGAGGCACAAGACACAAATACCTGTCATTGTGAGGGAATGTCCCACCACACCCCAGACCACTGGGTGCAAACATTTTAATGAAGTTTTGGGACTCTAAAACTCAGGTCTCTCTGGTATATATTCGGAGAGGGAATAGAAGCGCTAATACAGTTGTGGGACAACACTATGAATGTACATTATTGTGGGTTCTAGATCAGCAGCCACACACCCCATTTTACTCCTACTTCCTCTCTCACATGCAAGCAGGAATGGCTTCACAGCGTCTAAAGTCCATTTATAACCAAGGAATCTTCCATTCTCACTGGAACCTATAAGGCATAGTTTCTCGAGTACTTCATTAGCACAGTTTCCTGTATAGTTGCCTGGAATATTTGTTAAAATGCAAATTCCTCATCCCTACCCAGGGAGTCTAGATGAGCCCTATCGTTTCCATTTTAAAGTAAGTATCCAGGTAATATTTACAGAGTTTGTCTTTTAATACCCCAGGAAATATTGAAGGACGAATTCTAGTCTCAGAAATGTTTCTTAGCCCTTCAATTTATTTGAAATCTCATTTAGTCTTTCCTCTGATATGAGCGCAACACTTTCTAGTCAAGAGAGCTAAGTCAGCTCTCACTGTGGTTACTGCTTCCCTGCCAAACTCAGGGCCATGGCCTATAAAACACAAGAGGAAGCCAAAAACTTGGCAAAAGTGCTGGGGAATGGCAATAAAATAGAAACGTGAAGGGGAGAACACTGCCGAACAATGAGTTTGCTGGCCTGGGGAGTCACGTTAGGGTCTGTGTATGGTACGTTATGGGAAATGCTCCCCACGGGCCGAGCTCAGTGCACGAAATTAGAGGTCAAAGTGCACCTCCACCTCCACCATCTGTACCTTCACCTCCTTCTCCACTTGCATCTCTACCAGTACTTCCAACTTTACGTCCACTGTTACCTTCATCTTCATCTCTACCCATACATCCATTTCCACCTCTACCTCCATCTCCACCTCCACCTGCACCTTTATCTCCACCTGCACCTCCACCTCCATCTGCCCCGTACCTGCATCTCCACCCTTTCTTCATGTCCACCTGCACCTGCACCTCCACCTCCTCCCTTAGGGCCCGCAGCTGGGATGGAAAGAGTGAAAAGGCACAGCTGTCCCTATGGTCTAATAACTGCGGAATGGAAGCGAGAGCCTTGATTTCAGCCTAGGTCCCTGGTTTTTATCTTCCTATATCACACCATCAGGAAACACTGCAGAATACGCAGTCCTTCTCAGAGTGCAGTGGGTGTGTGTTACAGGCCTGAGTTGTGCCGCAGCACTCCTGTGTTCAAGTCCTAATCCCGAGAACCTCAAAATGTGACTGTATTTAGAGAAGAGTCTTTAAAAAGGTAAATACAGTGGAATGAGGTCTTTAGGATGGGTTCCAATCTGACAGGAAGGGCTTCCTTATAAGGAGACATTAGGACGGAGACACAGAAGGGAGGCCACTTGTAGACATGGGGAGAAGACGGCCAGCTGTCCATCAAGCAGAGAAGCCTTGGAGGAACCAGGCCTGCCGACACCTGTCTCTCACCCAGGCCATTTTGGGGGGAAGAGTTACCAATATAAAGCTAAGCATACCCCCAAATCAGGACCAGTTCTGTTCAGAGAACACCAAATACATATATTTCAGTTTAATTTTGGAATGGGTGTTGGCATTGGGCTGGTGGTCAAAGTCCCTTCATTGTGACCTAGCTGCCACCACCTTCTTTGACTAAATCCTTTTAGGACTAAATCCTTCTTCATATTGGGTACCAGGAGCCACAGAAAATGAGTGTATTTCCTGGGTGCCTTCCATCTTATTTTTCTCTTTAGAGCTGGATCGTGTGGGATAATGTAGGAAACTTTAAGTCACAATAATACTTTTGTTTCCAGCAGTCCCAAATAGATTAGTGGGATATCTAGGCTGTGCTATTTTAGGATTAACCTTTGACCACAGGCATGAAATAACTAATGAAAATATAAACTTGCATGTAACAAGTTTTACATAGGAATGAGTTACCATAGCATAGTTGTCTTAGTCCATTCATGATGCTGTAACAAAATGACTCTAAACTGGGTGGCTTATAAACAACAGGAATGTATTGCTCACTGTTCTGGAGGCTAGGAGTTCAAGGTCAAGGCGCTGGCAGATCTGGGGTCTGGTGACAGCCTCTTTTCTAGTTTGTAGTAGACACCATCTCAGGGTCATCACTTGGTGAGAGGCAAAAGTAGGCTACCTACCCTGGACCTCATTTAAGAGGGCACTAATCTCATTCCCAAGGGTCCCACCCCTGAGATCTAATTGCCTCCAAAAGGTTCACTTCTTAGTACTGCATCACTGGGATTAGGTTTTAACAAATGAATTTTGGAGGTAGGGCAGAGACGCTTGGACATTAGAAACAGTACATCAATAAACAGACAATCTATCAAGAGAAAGCATTTTATTATAACTCCTTGGAAAGTTAAAAACAGGAAGATCCTACTTAATAAGGGCTCAGGAAACTACAAGGAGTCATTTCATTAAAAATTAAGTCATTTAAAACATTTAAAAATGAGATAAACAGGATCCTTAGGCATTTGCCAGCTGCTAACACATCCGACAGTTGCAGCCACACCTTCTAGGCATCCTGTCTGCTTCTGAAAACTCAGGTGGAGAAAGAGAAGCTGAGCAGCTTTTAAAGCAGGGATTTTGATCTGCAAAGAGAAGGGTTAGAAACTGCCGTTATGTGGTTTTCTGACTTTGTCTCAGGAGGGCTTCTGTTTATAAGTCTCTGGGACAGGTGGAGAGGGTGGGAAGAGAAGAGGTGATGTTCGAGGTCGCGTCCCCACAAAATTAAATATAGGCACTGCATCTCTCTAGAGATAAGTATCTAGCCTTCTCTTCACAATGAATATAGCAGAGATCTGCAGTATATACCTCATTTAGTATATCATTCACAACACACCCCAAATTTGGAAGAGTGTTTACCATCTTTCTAATATGCAGCTCTCTCTTTTTTATCCTTTGAAAATTATTTTAATTGACAAATAAAAATGGTATATATCATGCTGTATATGATGTTTTGGAATATTTGTACGCTGTGGAATGGATAAATATAGCTCATCCCCTTTGGACACAGCCATATGCAAAGTTTGAAACACATGTATGTCTGTGTACATTTAGAATTTTCCTTCACAACTGTCTCAGAAGGAAAATCCACTTATTTTAGGAAATGTACTCCCTGGCAGGAAAACGTTAGATCTTTCAGGACAGATTCTGTATCTCAGATATTACTAAGCATGGTGTCTCCAGGGCTACTTACACCAACAAAGCCTACATTCTTAGGTTTTGGTATTGATATTAAAGTATTTCTATTTAAAATTCTATTAGTATTTATTTTGGTAAAATATTTCACTTAGTGGGCCATTATCCAAGACCCCTGAAGGACAATCTTTGTCATAAGTTTCTTCTTTCCATTAATGTCAAACCAACAAGGGCTGCCATGAAACCAGACTTCTAATAAACAAAGAATGCATCTATCAGCCTTGTGTATAAGAAATTGTATACAATCTCCTTGCGAAGTTTGGTTTGATATTCTAGAACATACTTGGACAGCTTGAATGTATGTATTTTAAGTAACCTCACCTTGAGTTTGCAGTCAACTGTCTCCCCAATGTCTAAAATCACTCTTCCTGCCCTTTTGGGGGAGCCACTCTGTTTGTGTGCATTATGTCTTTTGTTTTTTATAGCAACTGGATGGCTGCAGAAAGGGAAAAAAGACAAAGAGGAATGGGTCTGAGATCTGCTCAGGTCCTGGTGCTGGAGGCTCAGGACCTGAGGTAAGGCCTGGCTCTTGCTCTTCCTGATTCTGTACCGGTGCCCTTTCCTGCTGGTCGTGAGGGAGGCACTGTGAAGTGCTGCCATCCTCTTCCCACCTTGAAGACTGGGTCATAAGTTTAATATCTGAACCTAGTGAGCTTCACGTCAGGGAGGGCAGAGCTGTTGACTGGGAGACACTGACGTAAAGTTTGATGATCTTCGACCATCAATAATGGTCGAAGTGGTGGTGTCGAATGAGCCCGTAGGACTCCTACCTATGGAGATGGTGAAAACATTTAACTGCTTAAAACTAATATTTTAGTATATTTCTCTTCTCTCCCTAGCCTGCAAGTTCACAATAATAAAACTGTCGACTCCCGTCACCTTGTTAATTTATTTCAGGTCTCTAATATTCCTGATTGGTCTTGGCTAAGAGATAAGAAATAGACTTTGTAATATGGTTATTAATTAGAACAAAGTGGATTCTCAGCATGAGAGCATCTGGGCACAGAGCGAAGAAGTTAACCCGTACAGCCTTACACACAGTTCAGAGCCACTGCGGAGAGACATGGCCGACAGAGTGAGTGCAGCACCCGCCACGGTGCCCTGTGTGCGTTTTGAATTCCGTGCTGCTCCTACCCCTTTACATGCAGTATCTCATTTAATCCTCACCCCAAACCTGTGACACAGGCATTAGCGCCTTCACTCTAAAGATCAGGAAACGGGCACAGAGCTGCTAAGTGACTTCCTTAAAGTCGCAGAGCTGAAAGGTGGAGAACACAGAGGAATACGGTGTCAAGCGAGTGACACAGTGACTTGGTCTCTCAGAGTGAGATCCCCACCTTGCCGGCCAGTGCGAGGTGACTCAGGGCACGAAGAGGCTTAGTCATGGCATGCTCACCTGGGTACAACACAGGCCACAGCTATGGAACCATGAAGTTCTGTCAACGATGATATAAAGACGATTTCAGATTCAAAGAGGAGCAGATTTCCTGGCAGAATCTGAGGCAACAAAGGGAACGTCAGAGTTGGCTTACAGGTCTTGTCAGGGAACAGCGGCTCCGGAAACGGCTCCCCAACACGGCCTAGCTCACTAAAAGGCATCTTCCCGGGGGATGAGAAGAATGAACTAAGAAGCCAAGAAGAAGGAACACCTGGAATAGGGCAGGGTTCATAGGAGGCCAGAGTCGTATTCGCCACGTAAATATTGCTTCCAAGCTATTATTCATTATTATCAACAGAGAGCTGGAAACTTATTCTTTTGAGAAACTTTTTGGTAGATTTTGTAAGACCTTGAGATACTGAACACGGCCTTTGAAAGCCAGATGAGTAAAAAACACAGTACATTTAGTTACAAAGAGTATATTAATTAGGTTGCGTGTTCTTCATAAATAACATTTGGCTTTGGGAAATGTGAAAAATGTATAGGAAATACACAGATTTTGCTAATTTCATCATCTGGAGACTACCACAGTGAATTTTTGTGTACATTCTCTTTATTTTTAATATTCTCTTAAAATGATCAAAACTCCACGGATAGCTCGGGCCTTGTCACTAACTCTCATTGACATCCTAACACTTTATATCGTGGCATGAGCACTGTATTCAATTCTATTTCAAAAAGGCTTAAAGGCTTTGCTTTTGAGATATTAAATGAAAAAACTAGAACTAAAAGAAAATTAAGAGAAATGATATTTCCTTCAGGGTTTCTCATAGGAGGTTGAAAGGAATGAGATTGGTTTTGTCTGAAGGCAAAATAATCTAGAAGGCTTAAAAACTGCCCATCTCTGTCACCAGTCTGTTGCCCTCAACTGCCCATCTCTGTCCCCAGTCTGTTGCCCTCATTCTACCTGTTCTGGCCCCCACACAGGAAAGGGGTGCCAGAGTCTCCAGCGGGGCTGAGAGGTCAGGATGTCAGACAACAAGCCCTTATCATTTGCAAATGTCAGGTGTGACAACCACTCAGATGACGCCTGCATTTTCCTATGCCACAAAGGGCTGGCTGTTTCCTAAGACTGAAAAGTTAGAGCGCTGTGGAGTTGTGTGGTTGGCTTTGATGGTACGGAGCGTTCCACTTCTGTAACAGGGCAGAGACCAAATACTTTGGGCTTTGCGGGCCATGGGTTCTCTGTCCCAGGTACTCAGCTTTCTCTTGTAGGGTGAAAGCAGCCATCGAGAATTAGTAAATGTATGAACAGGCATGACTGTGTTCTAATAGAACTTTATTTATGGACACCGAAATTTGAACTTCACAGTTTTTCACCTATCTCAAAAGGTTATTCTTATTTATTATCTTTCTATTCTTTGTATATATAAACATTATTCTCAGTTGGGTGACAAAAACATGTGATAGGCCAGATTGGGGCTACAGGCTGTATACAGTTTGTTGACTCCCAATAGAATTTTTTTGGAAAGTCCATTTTCTTAAATGAAGACAAGTTACATGTCTTAGAAACTGACAAGTGAGAACTTGTCACTTAGCTCATTTATTCTTAACCTTTCACGGCCCATGTGATATTTGGCAAAATCAGTTTAGCTTATTACCAGAAATAAGGAACATCCCAAAGCCGTGGCATGAAGTTTATGAGCCAAAAGCTCTGAGAAGATTTAATTAGACAAATATCTAATTACCCGAGTCCTGATGTCACAGTCATAGGTATGGTATATAAAGTGATAAAATTCTTGATGTACTGAGGTTACAGGACAGCCGTTTCCTAGAAATACTTCTTCGGGGAACATCAGGATATTATTGTCAAATGCAGTTGACTTAACTTTGGCAAAGAACCAAGAGGGGCTGAATCATACATAGACTGTGGAGAGGCAGAAAAGAGAGAGTGTCAGATGGCACAGGTGGCATGGAAGGTCGGGGCGCCCAAATATAAGGTTTTCCCATTTGCAGAGGAAAACACATGGCAGATGTGGTTTTCTTACCTCTCCTTTAAGATACTCATTGTCCTCTCATCCCCAAGAAGAACCCAGGGGATGCCATATGTGGGTGACAACCAGCCCCATTGTGGTCTCAGCTCCACTTAGAGTTCTGCAGTGGGGACCTTCTCTGTGGTGGCACTGCTGTTAGCCATTATAGCCAACTGGGTATCATGCCCAATTTAAACTCCTAGAAAGCGAAACCTGTATTCCAACTGTGGTATGTATGTTTAATCTTGGTACTTTGTGAAGCTACACAGTTACTGGACTAAACTAATACTCATGAAGCTGGGACAGAAAGGTAGCCATCATAGCTTAACCCAGTGCTTTTTCCCAATATATTTTTCTCTAACTGTTGTGCATAGTAATTATATTCATTATTTTTTCTCTTTCCATGAGAATGGAAGCTGCACAAGAGTAGAAATTAGTTCTGTTTTGTTCTTTGCTATATTAGAGCCAAGAACAAGCCCATAGTATGTACACATTGTATATTTGCTGGAAGGATGTATGAATGATCCCACTTGTGCTGAGAAAGAAGGAAGCCCACACAGAGCCCTCCCTGACCACCGAGCTGTGTTTCAGAAGAACAAAAACAGAAGCTCAACTTGGGTGGGTACAGAGGGGGAGACAAACAAGAACTCTCCTAGATCTTGCTGATAAGTAATTGGAAAAAGCTGCTGGCTTCAGGATTGGCTAAATCCTGTCTACCAAAAGACAGTTGAACTTACAATCATTTTATTTATCATTTATTATTTTATTTTTAAAATACATTTTATTATGTATACTTATGGTGGACAACATGATGTAAAGATACATGAATGCATACTAACACGGCTCCTATGGTGAAACAAATCGACAGAGCCTCCCATAGCCATTTTTATCCCTTGGGGCGAGAGCAGCTATGGTCCATTTATTTAGCAGAATTCCTGAATTCTGTAGTCTTCGTGCTATGCACTGGATATTTAGACTTATCCATTCCACATGTCTGCTTTGTATTCTGTGACCTACAACCTTTCATTTCCTTCCTCGAACACAACACTTAGTGTTTTATTCTACTCCTGTATTTTTGATTTTTTAAAAAAAGCACTTCACTTACAAGTGAGATCAGGCAATGTTTTTATTTCTGTATTTGACTTATTTTACTTGGCGCTGTGTCCTCTCAGTCCATCTGCACTGTGGCAAATGGCAGGATCTCCTTCTTAATTGGCTGAATAATGTCCCACTCTGTGTGCATATATACCGTGGGCCAAGTGGGATCTGACTTATGTCATAAAAAGTCATTTTGGTGAGGAGAAGGAAGGAGGTTTTGTCGGCATGGGAAGGAGGGTGAAGAGCGAAGTCAGAGGGTTTGGCTCCTGACAGCATTCAAATATACCAGGAGTAGTGGCTGCTGGCTCGGACTTGAGTTGCTGAAAACATGGAAAGAACCAGAGGGATTCTAGAAAGATTTTGGATGCATGTGCATATAGGGCTGGGAAAGGAAAAGGTAATTTTATAAGTTTTTTCCCCCTGAGAATCTGAATAAATGGTGCTACTATTGCCTGAGATAAAACTGGGGAGAGGGAGAGGGAGGCTTATGATTTGAAAAAGCATGTGTTTTGCTTTAGATCCAGTAATTTTAACATGCAAGGTGGTCATTCAAGTTAATATCTTGAATAGGGAGTAGAGCTCAAAGGAGATATTACCAAGTGATAAGAGCTCTGATAATTTAGCATAGAGGAGATATTAAATTGAACTCACATGTAGTAGAGAATTGAAGGATCTCGCCAAATCTGAAAGTTAATTTTAATTACTAAAAACATGTACATAAAGTGACTTCATATTGAATCCCAATTTTGGTTAGAATCAGGAAGTGGGCCTTTTATTTAAATTCCATTGTGGAACCATCTTCAGTGCTTGTTGAAAATGCAAGTTCTTTGGCCATATTTTCGGAATTCAAATTCATTAGATGAGGGGTGGGGACTCATTTGTTTACATCTTAATAGGTACTCAAGGTGTTCCTTATGTGAGAATTCTTCAAAAACTACCCAGGGAAATGGAACTTGGCTTTGTTAGAATTCTGAAGTAGTCTTGCAATGGTGGGAGACACTTTTTCCTTAGAAATAAGCAAGCACTGAGAACATTTATCTGGACATCCTTAAATGTGTAACTCAAACAACTGTCGGGTAGAACAGACTTTATCTTGAAAATGTGTAATGACATAACTACGGCCTTATTGTCAGAATTTCTGGGAAAAAAATTTTTTTCAAACTCTTAGCATTTTGCTTTACCAAGCCAAAAAATAGAGGTCCCTCTGAGAATCTAGATAGAGGTAAGCATTTGATAGACATACTGTGAGAGTAATTCTGCCTTTAAGATTTATACCCAGGCATCATTTTCCACAGTGGAATATAAGATAACCCTTCCATATCAGATGCATGGAAATCTCTTCTCTCTCATCAGTCAACCCCATCCTTCTTATAGCGTGGCACATCCTTCAAGGGAGAAGGGATTGGGGAAGAGAAAGATACCACTGGTCAAGCCAGGTGAGGACAGAAGATATGCCAACATCAGCCACTGAGAATGGATTATTTAGCGTGGCTCTTTAGCTAATAGCAATGCAGCAACAAATTGAAACATTCAGAATGGAAAAAGCCATAGAAAAAGCATTATTATTATTATTATTATTATTATTAACTATTATTATTTGCAGAGGTGGGAGTTGGACTCAGGCAAGTGCTCTACAACTGAACTTGCACCCCCAGCCCCAGGCCTTATTGGTGAACACCATCCCTCTATTACTTTGTAAGTACCTGACTGGTCTCCAGAGCAAGTCCAAATCAGAGAAAACAGGAGAAGCAGCTTTCCAAACACCAGGAAAATCTCCATCTGGCCAGAGCCCAGGGCACCATGCAGCTAGGGAGCAGGAGGTGGCAAGCGGACCACGTGCCCAGTTTTGTGCCTCCGGAAGCCCATCAGATGTTCACGATAATGCACCACCGAGGGCAGCTTGGAAACAGCCTTTCCTCATTACAGACCCGACCTTCAAAGACTCAGCAGCATGACAGGTGCTCAAGGCCAGTGAGCCGAGAGTGAGGAGGGCATCTGGTCGATTCCGTGGACGTCGTCTTCTGCAGGTCACGGGACCTATTTGGGGCTCCGTCTCTTGCAGCTGTATGTTCACTGAATTTCAGAGGGCTAGTCAGGTTTTTGTTTTTTCCTAACATTTCAATTTCTGCATAGCCATATTTCTAGGTGAGGGGTGGTGGTACAGATAGGAGCATCTTCAAGGAACACTGCATTTGTGACCTGTCCCTAAAGCAATGCTCTGAGATTAGGTGGGACCAGGATGGTCAGTTTTACCTACTCTGTATTATCACTGTGAGATAGCCTTTGTCAGGGCCTATTTTTTTCTTTTTTTTGAGACAGGGTCTCACTATGTAGTCTAGGTGGGCCTTGAACTCACTATGTAGCTCAGGCTGGCCTCAAACTTGCAGTGATCCTCCTGCCCCAGCCTTCCAAGTGCTAGGATTATACGGCTTGCTACCATGCCCAGCTAGGCTAGTTCTTGATTTAATGTTGAGAAATACTTAGAGCTAAAGTAGAATCCCTTTATCACCTGGAAATCCTAATACATTTTTTAAAAATCAAGAGCTCATTTTAGAAAAAAGAGACTATCATTTGGTTCAGTGCAGCATATTATTTCAACATGAAATACTTTGCTGGAGATCAGAATAGTACACCACAACCATCTTCAATTCTTGTTTAAAAACATAGAACACTGATTCCTATCATCAGGATTTCTAACTTGGTAAATCTGGGGCAGGATCCAGGGATATGTATTACTGATACATTCCCAGATAAGACTAATACTGTTGGCAGTGGTCCACTCTTTGTGAGCCATAATTGCTTGTTTAAAATGGGGAAATAGAGATTGCTTTTCATGTAGACGACTATCAATTTTATTATCATTTGTTTAGGATAAGTGTACTTCTCAGTTTTCTAGTTTGAAAATAAAGGGGTGTGCAGTTCTTATCTATATTTTAGAGATTTTTTTTCCTTCCTCTTGTAGCCCAGGCAAGTGCCATAATTGATTTTATCCTTGAGGGCAGGGATTTGTTGTTGTTATTTTTTTAACCTTTGAGTTCGTGGTATGGAAAAGAGGGTAGAGACAAAGAAATGGGAATAATTAAAAAAAAAACCATGGAATTATTATTGTTTGACTTTTCTGTATCTTACAGGTACATTTTTCAGTGTGTGACATGATGATGGATTGTTACCCAGATGAAAATGTAGGGTTCTGTCATGTTTAGTTTAACATGTGCAGAACACATTGGTATCACCTGAAACCCTAACTTAGGTGGGTAACATCGCATAGGGCAAAGCTGTGACCGGAAGTGCGGTGTGGGTCACCTTCGAAGACCGTACACCAACAGGGTCTGTGTTCAGCCTTGCACATGGCACGTTTAACCGTCCATGACTGCATGTGTTCCCATTTCCTAACCAATCTGGAAAGCTCACACTTACAAATTAAACTACGACAGACCAGTCACTCATATCTTACACTGGCCTGGTCAAATCTCTTGGTAGTAATGTTTTTTTTTTAAATTAATTAAGTTTATTGGTACATTTTAGATACACATAACAATCACATTCATCATAGGGATTTTGTACCTGTACATGGTATAACTTGATTCTTTTTTCCCATTCCCCTCCCCTCCCTTCCACCCCCTTCCCCTCCTTATTTACAAAAGCTTGTTTTCATTTTTTCCTTCTTGTCTCATTTTTTCCTTCTTGTCTCATTTTTTTCCATTCCCCCCCTCCTCCCTTGTTTCCCTTCCCATTTGAATATTTTCTTTCTATTTCACATTATCTATTATACATTTTGGTCCTTATTTACACATTCGGTTTCTCACACCAGAAAAACAATGTGGTATTTACACATGTGTTATTTCACTTTAAGAGTATGGCCTCAAGTTGCATCCATTTAGTTAGAAATGTCTCAAGTTTATCCTTCTTTATGGCAGAGTAATACTACATTGTATAAAAAACCCACATCTTCTTTATCCATTCATTGATTGATGGGCATTTCGGTTGTTTCCAAGATTTAGCTGTACAAACTGTGCAGCTATAAACATGGCTGTGCATATATCGCTGTGGTATGATGCTTTTAATTCTTTTGGGGAGATACCCCAGGAGGGGAATAGCTGGGTCAAATGGAACCCTAGTCCTAGGTTTTTGAGGAATCTCCATGCTGATTTCCACAGCAGTTACACCAGTCTACAATCAAGGGTTGGTGTTTTTGTACTAAAAATAGAGGTGTGGATGATGACGTTAGTTGCTCCCATTTATAAATCCTATCACTTTTAACCCCACAATGTTTGATTCTACTTTAAAAGAGAATTCTTGCACTCTTCTCCTCTGGTTCCCCATCTTTTCAGTTCATACCCTCCCAGTCCATTGCTTGGACTGTTGCAAGAACTTCCAGCTGGTGACTTTCTCAGGGTCTGGTCCCCTGAGAAGCAAGCTGAGTCTGTAACACAGGGCTGCTACTTCAGTTCTTTCCTCTTTGAGTCAATTATATTTGGAAGGGAAGGGAGCTGGGATCTCCTAATTGATAATCATTGCTGTTTTCCATTCCTCCAACAGGCTAAGCTTTCTTGTCTGGAATGCTATTTACATGGACGTTGCACTGACCATTCTCATTGTCCATGTCCTAGGTTATGTTACCGCTTCAGAACGACTTGCATTGAGCACTCTGTCCAAAAGTGATACATTTCCATGTCATTATTTTTGACTTTGTTAAAATCACTATTTAGTTTGACTCTGCCACCAGAATGCAGGATCTATGAAGGTAGAGATTTATTCATTGCTGTCTTCTCATCATTTCCAGACACACGGCAAGTGAGCATTCATGTTTCTTTCATGGTGAGGCAGAGAAAAAGTCAAAGGAAATGGGTAGCAGGTATCTTGGTCACAAGACTTCCTCCCAGTTAGATTTGCTCCTACCTCCTACAGTTTGCAAAGTTTCCAGTGGGGCAGAGGATGTCAGGCAAGATTTGAATGGAGCCCTCAAATAAACCCAGTCGTGATATGGGTCCCTTTCGCATTTCTCTCCAACTTCTGTCACACTTTAGTGATGAGGATCTGCACTGTCCTTTGTGTGTCCCAGCACAATTGAGTTCCTGCTTTTGACACAGACCTTCGTCCACGTGTGGAATATTGAGCTGAGGGCAGGTGTGGCCTAGGGTGGAGCCTGCCTTCGGGTCAGAAGTGCAGATGACCTCTCTGCCTTCCTTCTCCATAGGACCGCGGAGCCTCTCCAATTACTCATCAAACGGGCTGGTGCCTGCATTCACACAGTTTTCTGTACAGTCTTTTTTCTCCACCAGAGAGATGCACGGCAGGTGGAGGTTGCCTGCCCCTTGCCTCCATTCCCCACCCTTTCCACAGCCTTTGTTAAATTCCAACACCATCTCAGGTGCTGTTTCTAACTTCTCTGCCTTTGGTCACATGGGTGACCTTTCTGCGCACCAGCATGCAATCCTGCTCTGGCCTCAGGTCTGTCTAATGTATTATTTCCTTGCTGGGTCCAGTCACTCTCTTCCATGTCCCTTTTAGCTAAAAACATCATTGTCCTTAAGGTTTAAGATGCCTTCTTCGTTGTCCTTAGCAAACAACACCAAGTCACATTAGATGCACCTGTAGCTCCCAGTACTTTTCTTACATGGCACTGAACAAACTCTATATGGGCAATTATACCAATGACAATTCTCTCTTCTCTGGACCAATCTATTGTGTTTTCCTTCTTATCCTTAGGATGATGCCCCATCTATGCCAATGTATCCCTTGGGAATATCCGATATTTTGGCCTTAGCGATCTCTCAGTATATACTGCAGTAGTTAACTGAGTAAGTGGTATTGTGGCACTGCAACTAAGATGTGAGATCATGGGCAGCGATGTTTCTGTTTCAAATATCATCTTGTATAGAGAACTACAAACTTCCTGCATTAAAGTCAACTCAGTGTGGGATAGTTTTGCAGTCTGAGCCTCATCAAACATACACGTTCTAGAATATCTACGTATTTTTTATATAAAACACATCTATTCACTCTATGCACTATTGCTCATTTGACATGTCCACTGCATTTTTTGGTGTAGGGGGAAGTTTTAGTATCTTATGCTCATAATTTCTGCAGCATTTGGAGGTTTGGATTGATTGCTTCCTGAACAGCTCTTATTTATCACAACATTGGTAAAATCTGTAAAAATATAATGAAAGCTCATCATAAAAAAAGCTACTATGGGTGGGGAGGTGGCAGGTAAATGCTACTGGCATTGGGAAAATTTGAGTATTTGGAAAGGGGGCTTTAGAGCTAGCTGACCAAGTATCAGGGATCTGCAAGGAGCATAGGGAGGGACATGCAGGGTGCTCTCCTTGTGCCAGGAGCTGGTATTACAGAGCCAGGAAGGCACTTAAACTTGACATTGTGAGTTCAAGCCAAGGAATGTCACTTGGAAGCTACAGTGGTCCCAAAAATTTTGAAATGGAAGCAGCTTTCTTTCCTTGAAAGGCAAGAAGGTGGTCACAAGAAATAAGAGGATTCCAGGCTTACATGGCCAATGTCTCAACACTTGATCCATTTGGACAGTGGCTTGGAGGGTCTGGGTCTCGGGGCAGGCAGACCGAGATGGAGGTGTTCTGCAGAATCCCCCAGAAATGAAGCTGCTCCGGTGGGAAGACTAAGGCCATGGTAGCTTCAGAGCATGTTTCCCTTGAATTCAAGCCAACTGGATATTCAGATAGAAAATACCTATTGTTACTAATTGGTATGGCTTGTCTTTAGATGTCCCGCCAAAGCCTCATGTGGTCATAGATGGGGATTTTTCAGAGGTGGCTGGATCTAGAGTGTGTGACGCTGGGATTGATTCATGGTCCAATGCTAGGCTCAAGGCACTAGGATTCAGGATGTGAGGGCTACCCCTCGTAAGTACTCCGGATAAGATATGAAGGGTAGAAAGAGCCGTGGTCATCCCTTGCTTGTTTTGCTACCTTCTGCCCGCCATGAACTGTTTCTCCTCTGCCATGCCACCCTGCCTTGGAGCCAGCTGATTATGTACTGAAATCTCTACAAACTGTGAGCCACATAAACCTTTTCTCCTTTAATTTTGGGTGTTGGGTATTTTGTCTCAGCAATGATAAAAGTAGCTAAGACACTAATGCTTGAGCAGAAAATGGGGTTAGTTTCATGGGCAGGGGTGACTTTGACTCTTGGGAGGAAAGAACTCGCCCTAGGTTTGCGGCTGGAGCTCTGTGAAAGCATGTGTGAATCATTACCAGAGCACGCAGCTGAGATTCTTCCAATGACAACATGGCGTTTGTTTCTTTCTTTTGGTTTTGTTTTTTTGAGCCAGAGTCTCACTCTGTAGTCCATGTTGGCCTTGGACTTGTGATCCTCCTGCTTCAGCCTCCTGGGTGCTGGGATTACAGATGTGAGTCACCGTACATTGTTTCTAAAGTTACAGTGACAGTAATATTTTGACAGAAACAAATCTTAACAGGCATAAGTAGATATGATCACAATTTTCAGTGTGTTCTGTTCAATGAGCCCAGTTAACATAGAATCTTTGGGACCAAGAACGGGACGGTCACTCACAGTGCTCAGAAGTGCCTGATAAAATGACATGGATAGTTGTCACGCTGGCCAAAATCTAACTCTTTGAATTTATATTGTGGAATAATGTAATGTACTGCAATACTGGGGAAGACCCAAGTAGACATCCTATCTGTGATTCTGGGCTCTCTCTGCTCCTAGTGGCTCTCAATTTCTATTCAACATTTTCCAAGTAACCTTAGAAGCTCTGGTACTGCATTCAGCTAGGACCAATTTTCAGTAGTGGGGTATTTCATAGCTACTGAGTAGCTGAACCCTAGGCTCCCATCTGCTTACTAACTCAGCCCAACAGCTTAGGAATTAATCAATTTTAGTTAAGTTATAAACACAATAAATACTACTCACAATAAAATATGCCAAGTTTTATTTAAAAACACAAATAGCCTCTTCTCAAAGGCATCATAAAGGGTATTACAATAGATTAAAATGAGTTAAAAACATACAGATATATAAAATTAAAAGATCACATCATGTGATTAAACTAGGTTACTTTTTGTTGCTGCTTAGTGTCCAAGGACAGGACCTTCTAAAATCCGATGAAAGCCTGGCTAAGATGATTGTGGATTGCGTGGCCCATAATAAGGCGTTGACTGTGGAAAAAACAAAGTCCATAAGCAGCTGACATTTGCTATTTATGAAACCCAAGTTTCAGGGATATTGTGCAAAAGTGGGGGGGCTCATCTACATGACAATGGAACCAGCTAACTTTCCACAGCTCTAAGAAATGAGCTCTATTGCACACGGTCTTGAAATAATCCACACTTTCAGATGGGAGCAACATAGATTCTGTCTCATAAAGATTATAGGAAAAGGAAAAAAGAGGGAGAAAAAAAAGAAAAACCAAACACACACACACAAAGGAGTCTTATAATGTTTGCAATGTTGTTTGAAATGGACCCGGTGATAAAACTCAAGTGATTTCGCCCGCATATTTCCTTCACACCCTCCTAGCCCCGGACATTTGGTCTCTTTGCGAAAGATACGAAGAAAATGTCCCAGAAGGACGCCCCGGAACTTATCAGTGTCTGTTTCTGTTACAGGCACCGGTTTTAGATTCAAGTGTTCAGGTCTGAACTTTGTAAAGTGGAATCTTTACTGTTGAAGGAAAAGCATCCTAGGATAAGGAGAGAATTCTAAAACTGACGCGCGTAGGGTCTTCCTCAAATCAACTCTGAACATACTGTGACACAAAGTATAAGAGAGAAGGCCACACACCTGTGTACGCCTCTGGTCCAGAATCGTGGTCAGCTCAGTCCTCTGTGGGGTGGGATGGGATGGGGTGAGGTGTTGCATCTTGCCTATTTGTGATTGTCTTGAGAAGTTTTTTGTTCTGTTTCGTTTTGTTTTGGTTATAAAATATACAATTTGGCACATTACATGTGGGCCTCGTGGGACTCCTTACCCAGTTATCCCGGAAGTGCCTTTTGCCACATTTCGTGCAGAATCTGAGTTGTACCAAGAACCACCGTTGAGGAGCAGGTTTTTGGATGAGGCAGGAGTCCATTCGACCGTCCTCAGGTGGGACATAGGAGCTTTCAAATGGAAAAGAGAAAAAGAAATTAAGAAGCAACACAAAGATTTAAAAGTTATCATTCCTGGGATCGAACTTCAGGCTCGGGCCTCATCAGCGGGCACACAGAGCCCCCTCTGCGATGTTACCATGAGTTGTAGGAGTTTTTTTTTTTTTCCCTGAACTAAAACCTCAGTATTCTGGTTTAATCACAGCATTGGCACTTTGTGATAAATAAGTGGGTTTTGGGTTGCACTTGATGTCAATAGCCTTGATGTAACACCTTAATGTAGATTTAACAGTTTAATTAATGTTATAACTGTTTACTATTTTAAGAATAACACAACTGTTATGTTAACAGTTGTGTTATTCTTGTTCAACAGCATCAGCCTCTCACCACATCCTGCCTTGTGGGATCATAAATTATGGACACAAACCATTGTGTTAAGTTGAGAAGAACTATTTCAAGAAAATATTCAGTGTGTTGGAGAAATTTTTGCTTGGAAGTAGTAATGAGTCTAAAACAAAACATTCCTAGAATCTCTTCAAGTTTACTTAATAGGTTACCAAGAGCTAATACAGTTTGAATATATTTATTAAAGATGTGTATTAAAGATGAACCAGTCAGGTAGGAGGATGGGAGACAAAAGCTTACGAACCATCACAGAGTGACAGAGCGCAGTCATATTATGTGATATACCAAGCCTCTTTGCCCTGAAATAAATCTGGGGCTCTTAAGCTGTGAGAAGCTGGCAAATCATTTAATGTGCTTCTGTCCAAGTTTCTTAGTCTTTAAATGGGGACAACATTAGTGACTCACGTATTGGGTTGATGCTAAGGATTCGATGCCTACAGTTCTTTGAAACTTATTGCCAGCACAGAGCAGGAGTTTAACTGAAGTTACTGACACGAGCAAGGGTCAGACAGCATCTTTGCTCAACAGCTGATACCCGGCTGAATCTATGAGTTGCAAGCCTTCTAATCTTTTTTCCTTATTGAATTCTAATTTGCTTATAAAAATATGTACTTACTGCTTAAACCATAGAATTTTCTTTTTAATGGGCTGTTTGATACTTAACAATTTTTAAAAAAACTTTCCAGAGAAGGATGATTTATTTTTGGTCCACTCTCCAGGAGAGAGGAACTCATGGTAGGCAGTTTTACTTCCTCCAGGCCTTCTGCCTCATTTCTCCTCAGGGGAACAGGAAAGCATTAACCAAGCCAACAGTGAATTTGGGAGAAGGAACTGGTCACTTTTAGTTTGGTCTTACTGGCTTTTTGGAGCCAGACTGTCTTTGAGGGGCACATTCTGGCCTGCCTTGTGGCCAGGAGGCCAGCTTACTGGGCAGACTTGCTTCCAAGGGGAGACTTGCAATTGCACAACTCCTCTTGTTCCAAGGTCAACAAATTCATTTCAGGGTGGACTTTTAGGAAGGAGGCCTTCCAGCTGAAGATGGAAAGCCCCAAATACCAATTGGCTTTGTCACTGCAAAAGGGAAGGAAGAGGGAGAGAAGGGAGGGGAAGGGAATGAGATGGGTTATCTGCACATACCAACTCCACATGAGGAGTGTAATCGCTATGTATTGCAAACATGGACTAACAAAAACAAAAATTGAAAACACCTTGCTAACTGACCCCTAAAGGAAAAAACAAACAAACAAACAAAAAATGAAAACAAAGCATTGTCTCCTGTGTGATTTATTACTGAATTAATTCAAAATTCAGGAGAGGAACAGATTACTTCCACGACCGCAACTCTTCTGCACAATTTAGAGCCTCTTGAATCGTGAAGGTCAAAGCCAATTTGCATACTTAAGAAACCTGCATAGATATTGTGTAACAGGTGTGTTTTCATACTCCTCAGGGGAGTAGAAAGAAAGATCAAGTTGTTTTTTCAGCTTTGTAATTTTGCTTAATTCTTTTGGTCTGGGTTTTGGCCAGTGGGCCAACATGCTATGAAGCTGAGAAGCTAAATAAAAACAATCATGCGTCTTGAAGGTCTCTGCTTAAATAATGATACATGTCAGCAAAGAGCTATTACTGTGCAGGGGGGGAGCCGGGGGAGCTGATGGGTATTTGGACTGACCTGGGGACTACACATTCCAGTTGAAGTTCGGCAGCAGTTAGTCCATGCCTTGGTTCATAATGGAGCCAGGAACGTAAGATAGTTCTATCCATGTATATCTGATGGGAAAAGAGACCGTTGATATGTGCGTTCGTTTGTCACAACATACGTTTAGATAAAAGCTAGCTCCTTCAACATCTGTAGAGATCAAGATACCTACTCCAATTAACATGATAAAGTTTCCTTCTGGCAAAGCAGAAAGAAATTATTGAGAGAATGAATGAAAAACACGTGATGCATGACTTTTGAGAATTTGCAAGTGAGGGTGAGCTGGCTGGGAAGGTCTATTAGCTGTCTCAAAATTCTAGGAAACAAACCTTTTTACAGATACTTAGGAGGAGTTTTTTCTTATAAGAAATGAAAGGACAAGATAATTATTATGAGGTTTTGAAACACTTGATCTGATACCTCTGAATTGAAATATACTATTTTCTCTTCACTCCTTATTCCCAAATCTCTGAAAACATTAGGCATTTAAAAAGGAAGGCAGCTCGTTAAAAGTGATGGTAACCTTATACTCCAGAAGTTGAGCAGAAGTGAATCCATGGCTTGGTTTGTAAGTCAGCCAGGAATGGAAGACAGTTAACCAATTAAGTTTTCTAAACATAAAATACATACTTCCCATAGGGAACATTTGAATTATGTTTGGTGGTCAACAAATGAGACACAATTCCTATGATTATATCATACTGGGTTTAATTTCTCTATTTGCATGTAATCCATCTTGGCCCTCCATTCCTTTCTTTCTGCTATTGAGATCATATATATCATTACATGTGTCTTTTTTATTCCTACTTGCAAAGGGAGATTCTGATGTCATTAAATTGTTGTATAAATTGATCGGCTGCACACCATTCTATATGATGAGCCATATGCTTCCATTGGGGTGTAAGTGGTTTATCTCATTCAGCTATTAAAATTAAGATTTAAGACAGAGAAGGCAACTTTAAAAGTATAAAATACTCTCATTTAGATTGTCAGAGTATAGACTGTTTCAGTTGTAAATATTTAAACTGTTGGGTGAAAGGCTGCGTAGAACAAGGGGGTAGGAGAGAAAGTGACTGAATATTTTAGACCAGGGTTTCCCAACCTGGACCCCAGCAGCACTTGAGGCCAGATAACTCTTTGCTGTAGATGACCATGTAATGTCCTGGCAGCATCGCTGGCCTCTGAAATACGATTGGTGTATTTTCAATGATATTTTTGAATTAAAGAAGAACAAGCAAAGTCTAGTTTCATTTCAAGACTTTCCCAGCTCATTCTTTCCTCTGAACCTCCCTGGAAATTTCTTCTGTCCTTGTTATACATTCCATTCTGCTTTCCCCAGAGTCGTCGTCATTGAAAACAAAGCAATTAGACTAGGCAGCAGCACGCTTGGTTTCTGTCCCTGGTTTCTGTCCCTGGTTCTGCTAAGTACTAATTCCATACATTTGATTACACTACTGGCCTTTACGCCTCAATGCCTTCCTCTCAATGTGGGGACGGCTTCAATCTCATAGGTTGCCAGGAAGAGCCTGCAGGTGTGGCTGCTTTATCACGCTATGCATGCGACTCCTGCTCTAACCCCACAGGCTGTGGGCTTCTTGAGAGAAAGAGCATCGAGTTTATCTGCTGAGATGCTCAGTATCCTACACACAGTAGTTCTCTGATGGGCGAATGAAAACAACAAAAAGATTCATGTTTTTTTAGCCTTCCTTCCGCTCTGCGGAGGAATACCAGTGGTACCATAATAACAAACAAATCAACCTTTCTGAGGACTTCGCAGGTGGCACTGGGTAAAAAGGTCACTTCCCTTACCAGCATTTGAATTCCACAGCGGGTGACAGGATAATCAAAATCAATTTCATCTGGTTGCACAGAAGTAGCTGGACAACCGGTCCCCAGAGATAATTCATCAGGGTCCACCAATTCATTTTCACTAAACAGTGCTCTTTTAACAATAGCATGGAAATTAAAATGGGTGCATTCCACCAACACTGTTAGAAGAGGAGAAAAAACAACCAGCATTATTTGGGTTTCAAGAACAATTTAAATGTGAGCAGGAGTAGGCCTCATGGAGGCCGGACACAGTGCTACTCCTCCTTTTACTGCTCTCTAACAGTCCCCCTCCTCACTGATGGTCCCCCGGTGGCCACCGTCAACTAGCACTGCACTCAGAAAGAATCCTTGGCACTCTCTCTGGTCCAGGCACAGAGGCCAAGTCCCCCAGCATGTGATGTGTTTGTAGAACCTGAGCCTTTGATGACAGAGTCCACATTTTCAGTCTTTAGCCATAGCTGTGTGCCACATGGTAGCAGATGCACACTTTGGGGGGAGAATAACATGACTCGGGGTCACAGAGGTAGGAAAGTGCTGGGATGAGGAGTCACATCGGCTTGTTGCTCTCAGGACTGACTACCCCACATTATCCTGGGAGACTGGGATGTGGTATTTATGCCAGGCCTGGACTCTTCTCCTGAGTTTTAGGATCGTCTCTCTGGTTAGCTACTACATAAAAAGAATATATTTAAAATAGTCCTTTTGACAAGGACACTTTCAATAGAGAACTTATGATTTTACCCCACTTCCCATATATTTTCTCCACATCTCAGTCAATAGCACCACAATCCATCCAGTATCTAAGGCAAAAGAACTTAGAATTTATTTTCAATTCCTTCTTTCTCTTCATACCCACATCCACTCTACCCAAATCTTTTCACTTTTACCTCGAAGTTTATCTCACACCTGTTCACTTCTTCACAGTCAATACCCAGGTCCAAGTACTGCTGTCTCACTCCGGGGCTGCTCAGCAGCCTCATGCGGAGCGACTCGCCTCTGCTTCCCTCTCTTTTTAGAATGGCTGTACATACAACCATTTCACCAGCATGCGTACGACTTTCTAATTGCTTCCTCTCATAATTCGCATAAAATCTGAAATCCCTGAAACCCTTATTGCTCTGGTTTCTGAGTTTCCAGCCCTTGCAGAAACAGCATTTTAAATGTCCTTTCTGGGGTGCTCTGGGACGCAATTGGACACCTGGAATCGAGGGCAGCCTGAGGTCAGTCTTTGCAGGATGCTGAAGGCCAGTCTATGCCCAGCCTTCTTGGCTGAAGGGAAGCACTGGAGTGTTTAAGAAAGGGGATTGTTCAGAGTTGTAGCTTAAGAAAAATTGACACTGATAACATAGTGGGGAAGAGAGGCAGTTGCATAGGGAGGCCAGTTGTGAATGTGTGGCTGAGTAAGTCAGAAAGAGTCATGTGGAAGAGCAGTCGGCCCAAGGGTGACTACCTGGGGAATTCCAAGTAGGAAAAAGTGGGAGGCGGGGAAGAGAAACTAACTCTGGGAAAACTCAGAGAACGTAACAGCTACTTGAGTACAGCACTCATCCGACAGCGTTTTCTGGAACCAAGGGGAGGATAAAACATGGGACTGGTGAGAATTACTAAATTTTAACTGTAGGATGGGACAGTAAAGTCCTAGCAACCAAAAGCCCCAGGACTCCCAGTCATTGAGAAATCACCCTTCAAAACTCCCCCAGTCCATGTTCACTCTGATACCTGGTTCTTGCCCAGAGCAAATCCACATCAAGGAAACAAGTAGCAGCAACAGTCCTTCTATCCCAAGCAAAGCCTTCATGATGCTAGCCATGGGGCTGAGACCTCCTCAGGCAACAGGCAATCGAGAGGAACTGGGAAGCCAGAGTGCTTTTATACCAAGGCCACTCAGATGTGTGCAGTTAACCCGATTCAGAGAGGAGAGAAGGCACCACTCAGCTCGTTGTCAGCTCCAGCTCCTGACCCTGTCTTGATCACTTGGGTATAGAAAACCAGTGCCATAAAAAGTGAACCCAACCAAGCCCCATGGAGTGCTTGCTCACTGTGCTGATTTTCTTTCTGGGACCTTTGAAGGGCTTGAATAATGTCATTCACTGGCTAATTTCCAATACTCTTTGAGTTGATTTGGGGATGCCACAAAGCTGTGACTGATGATGCACTTACGCTGTTGTTGGAGTCGTTTTTCCACAGCTTATGATTTGTTATTTAATCAATTCCTTGGGTCTTGTAGGAGCCACAGCAGCAGCTGCAGGACTTGCCCAGTGTTATCAACCTGAGAGGGAGAAGCCAACAGTGCCAAGAGGCTCACCTCGAGCACGTCTGTAGTTTGCAAAAATCTCCCTTGATAGACTTCAGTTCGCTTCAATGATTTCTTAATGTCTTCTGTGGAGGTCAGATATCTAACCCTTTGGTCACTTTTTCTTTTCTACTGAGTCTTTACTATCCCAAGAGAAACACTGGGGTACCTGACAATGGTAGATGCTTCTGGCTGAGCAATACGCCCCTCCTGGGTGGTCTGTCCCATCGGAAGGCTTTCAGAATTCCTACAATCTATGAGAAGCTTAAGTTTTCTTCAAGTTGATGCTAATGAAAATATTTATTCATTTGCCTAGTAGTATTGCGTTTTCCATACTAGGGTTTGTACAAGCTCAAGAATATGCTGTCATTGTGCCACTATATAATCGAAGATAAAGGAGGGACATGGTAAGTGTATTAAGAGACTCCTGGAGAATCTATAAGGGAGATGCTTCCCTGGACAACAATTTGAAATCTTATTTAAAATGCAAATGAAAAGGACGCCACTGTATAAAGGAAAGGAAAATTCCCATGAATACTTAGAGCAAAGCTGTATCTCAAGCGTGCAGCTTCCAGCTGTAACTTTATGCACACTATTGTTTTGCGTGCCATGGGAGCTGCTCCTGCAGGGCCACCATAGTAAGGATGCTCAGTACTGGTAACTTAGGACTTTGTCCAGAAATATCCTAGACAGGAGCCAGGACAATTGTCAAGGACATGTCATGAATTCATACTAGGGTGCATCGTGCCTAAAAAGCTTCCAGATCAGGAACGGAAATTCGTGCATTCTTGTGGTAGCGGAACGTGTTATTGATCATAGCAGTCTTATTATTCTGTCATTACCTGGTAGGTTCCATACAAATAAAAGGTGTCTCTCTTGGGCATCATATGGAATTCCATGATCAAGGTAAAGATGGAATACCTATCAATTCCAATATCTATAAGATTCTGAATTGTAAAGAAACTTCAAATGAGTTAAAGAGAAGTCAGCAAGGCAGACTGGAAATAAAACAGGGTAGAAAGGGGTCCTGCGTGCCACATTGGTAGAGCTATCAGCTACGCTGGTAGTTGCTGAACAGTTAAAGAGGATGAAAACCAGGAACTAACCATCAGATCCAGCAATGGGGAGGACACTGATGACTTTACAGCAGAAGTTTTGGTGGATACACTTTGGTGAGCGCCTGCTGATCAGGCTGAAGAGGATGAGAAGAGGAACCCCGAAGTGTAAACATGAGCAGCTTTTCCCAGTAGTATGGTGGTACGAAGCATGGAAACGGTCATTCTCAGAAAAACTGGAGCCAGACCCTGGTGTGCAGGTGGAGCAAGTAAGGAGGGCTGGCAACGTGGCAAATACAAAAAAGGTGGTGGGTGGAAGCTTGAGGTACAGCCGTAGGTCAGGTGAGGTGGAGCCCCCGTGCTGCACTAATCACCCCCTGCGACTGAGATCCTAAATGAAAGAAAGAAAAGCGACATGAGAATTCTGCGGACTTTCTTCTGATCACTACCGCAGGCGTAAGGAAGAAACAGATATCTGGGCACAAGCACTTTTCATGTTTACCTACTGTCTTGAATTTATCCCCCACGAGCCGGGGGAAGGGTCAGATTTTGGGAAATCTGGCTGAGCATAAGGAAAGGCCTAAGGAAGCGTCCATATGCAACACCTGAGGTCGCTGCGAGCTAGGAAGCCAGGGAGAGCAGCTCAGCTTCGTTTTCTTTTTTGCATCCTGAGGTGGTTGCTTTGGGTCTGGTAGCATGAGGGCTGTCTTGAAGTTAGCTTTAGTTCATCTCCTTGTTCCTGTGACTGTTTTGGGGTGCAGTACACTGAGAGGTATACAACAGATACTTGAGAAGTTTATTCAAAAGATAGCTTTTGTTGGCCTTTGAGCACATTGATGTGCTCCAAATGTATTGAGTGCTTTAATTGCCTTCTTATCTGACTTTCTGATTCTTATTGTTTTGGTAAAGAAGGAGTAATTCAAGATTTTCTGATTCTAATTAAATGTAGGGCCAAATAAGCACTACTATCTTATTTTCTTTTGGTCTGCTAATTTGCTCAGTTCAAATTGGTGTTATTTTTCTTTCATGAAACGCTCTGTCGGCACCAGATACTTTCTTATCCAACTCTACCTCTTCTCTTTGGCCATGTGCTTCTTTCAGGCCTGGACCCTCACACCAGAACTTCTGCGAAACCTCTCAAGGATCTGTGCAGATTTGATCACCTAATTCTCATTCACGACTCTCTTCCTAAATTAAGTTTCCTGTGCTGACCGTCCTCCAGCTTCTGCAGGAACATTTCCTATCGATTGAACCCTGCTTTTCCAGCATGACCTCCCTGTCCTCTTGCAGGTAGCAGATCAGGAAGTGCACCGGAAATAAGTAATTGTCAGGTGACACACTTCCAGTGACCTTAGGAAGCTGAGTGACAGCTAAGTTGTGGGAGGGGCCTATGAGGTGTTGGGGAGGGATCCCAACCTTGTTTACAGATCTGTCTGCAAAGTGGGTTTGGCAGACAGGGCTCTTGAAGTATTTTTCATGAGATTTATGATAAATCAATGTGCATGAATTTGGAATGGCCCCTTTAGACTTTGTTGTTATTAGTTATATCTAGCAGAAGTTCAGTGGTGGTTATTTGATTTTTAAAAAATACTATTTTGTTGTTACTACTACTTTTCTGTTGATGAATGCAGTGGTTGTGACTTGTGGGAAAGATGATGTTGGAAGGATTTTGGAATTAAGAGCTGCTTAGTCCAGGCAGGCTACATATGGTTCAGATATAATGTGAGTGTTTTTGTGGACCTCTACCTTAAAGGTCCAAGCCTCTAAGATTATACACATTGCTGAAGGAGTGTGATCACTGAAATACACAGAAGAAAGATACAGTTGTAGGTATGGAAGTAGACCCAGACTAATTTCCTAGGAACACAGCAAATGTCATATGTTGCACTTAGTCATGATTCCTCCCTTGAATCTTTCAGTCTGGATCAGATCTGGCCTGAGTGAATAGGGCATTCGGGTTGTAGGAGAGGCCTCAGTTTGAGTTGGTCTGATATCTTCTCACAGATAGCTCCAGGGTATGCATCTTTGACTGCAGTATCTAGAAGCGGGCTGTGTTCTTCTCAGTGCACCATATCAAGAGTCACAGGGTATTTATTTGCCCTATTAGAATGACACTTAGTTAAGGTGGTGGCTGCCATGTAGTAGAAGTCATTTCTGGTAAAGTTACTTATTAGAGCTGAACAATAGTACTCTGTTGGGGGAGTGTTTGTATATTCCATTTCTCATAAATTTTTACTAGTTTTAGGATCCATAGATAATTCTTGTCCTCAGTAATTATTAATATGGTGGCTGGAAATGTTGATTTTTGTCCTAATTCAGCCATTCCTTCTGTGGTATTCTTAGGTAAACTAGAACTCCCCTTCCCTCTCCTGTTTTGCCTGACATGGCTACTTTAATATACATTTTCCTCCGGAAAGTATGTGTGCTTTTCCCGTTGGTTTACTTTTAATTTTTATTGTCTTCATACTTTGAGTGCTGATTTTCTCCAGAGTTCCAGCAGGATAACTCCATCACTGTAACAAAATGACTATTTATTTACTCTTCCTTTTTCTTTTTCTTATAGGACATGACAAACATTAGATCGTTATTCATCTTATGGTTCATTTGCTTTTCAAAGGGAAATGGAAGTGGGTTATATAATGAGTTATCTGGAGCAACTGCAGCTGCCTGAGGACTGAGAAGCAATATGTCTAGTGTTAGCAACCTTCTGGAGGTGGAAAACCTCTTACTGATACCATGTGATATAGATGTTTTTATCAATCTTCAAATTTAATAAAGTAGACATTTTCTTATGATTCATTTTGAGAAAGGAGTTTTTAAAAAGTATACTAGAATGAAATGCAATAGATACCTATTCTTTTGTTTATGGGAAGTTACTCATTGCATGCTCTTATTTCACTAGGTATTTCTGTCTGCCTCAATTTCCCCACCTATAACATGTGGAAAATAGTATTTGCATTATTAAAGTTGTCTGCCTGGCTTAACTAGAACAGTTAAGCTCTGGGATGATGTCTGGAGCTGGTTTTAGATGTACAAGGGGTGATCAATATTTAAACAAAAAACTTTATTATGGTAAAAGACACATTACCATGAATCCCCCTTAAAACACTTCCCCTTGCTCTGAACACATTTATCCCTCTGTTCTTGCCACTTTCTGAAGCATTTATAGAAGTCCTCTTTTCTGGGTGTCTTTATGAGGTATGATAAAAAATTTGGTGAATGCTGATGCTGAATGCCATCAAACGAAAAGCCAGGCTTGTAAAAACATTGTGGTGCATCCCCGTCAACTTCATTCACTGGATTTGGTACCATGAGACTTCTAGATCTTCCCCAAAGTCAAAATGACCACAAAAGGTGTGTTGAATAGATTCAAGACACAGAAGCACTCATTACAGGGCAACCAAAGACACTCAGAAAGAGGACTCCAGAACTGCTTCAGAAAGTGGCAGGAACAATGGGAAAAGTGTGTTCAAAGCAAGGGGAGTATCTTGAAGGGGATTAATAGCCATGTATTTTTTACTGTAATAAATTTTAAAATTTAAACATTTACCATATTTTGTGATCACACCTCCTGGAATACAAATCGAAGATAGTAGCCTTGTCTATTGCCACAGTTTGCGGTAAGGATAGGAAATAGATTTATATGTCCACTTCTGAATGGTTCTGGAGAATCTGAGATGATATTTGGGTTTAGACAATTGCCATTATCTTCTTAGAATCTGAAAGGGTAGGTTTGTTGGGATATACTTATTTGTAAAACTTTGTAAATAAGTGTTTTTGTAAAACTTTTAATGAAATCTTCTATGCTGCTCACTAGAAACAAAAAATATAAAAATCTCAATGCCACCACAGAGGGCAGGCTCTTGTTAATATTTACCTATATTATTTACATCATATAGCATCAATATTGATTGTACATATCCTCTACTGAATGACTACAAAAGTCTCTTCTGCAACCTTAAAATTCCTTCTTAAGACAATAGAGAAAAATGTGTTGATTTGGTTCTTCACTTCAACCCTTTTTCTGTCAAGTGGTAGAAATAGTTACAGGGGTTTAGAGAGACAGCAAACTTCATCTCATTCTAACCATCTCCCTCATCTCTATGCCAGATCCCAACTCACCAATTTTCCCCAAATCACACAGAGCTATTTTCAAGCATTCAACATTTGAACTGGGTGTAGGGAGGGTGTTTGTGGAGCAGGACACAGGGTTACACTGTGTGGCCTTCATCTCTGTGTCTACTGTATTTATTTGTACATTAATAAATTCATGTTTTACATGTCAAACTGTGATTTCATTTCCCTGTGCCAAGTACATTTTTCATGTAAATATATAGTCTATTAAGCAAGCAGCTACTCATCATAGTCTTTATTTTTATTTGAAATATATTGATAACTACTTTGATTAGGAAGGCACAGCAATGAGAAGTATCTTAAAGTGGAAGAGCTAATTTTTCTTGATGTTTATTTGATCATCAACTGTACTATTACAATTTTGTAGAATTTATCAGCTAACTATGGCTGTACAACAAGTAATTCTAACACATAGTGGCTTAAGACGACAACAATTTACATATCCTGTAATTCTAGTGGCTGGCTGGGCCATTCTGCTGGTTTTATGGATGTTTAGTCAAGCTGCTTCTGGAGGACTGGTGGATGGAAGGCCCAGGAAGGGCGCACTTGTCGACTAGCTGGTGCTGGCTGTCAACTAGGGCCTCAGTCCTGCGGCATCGGCCCTCCCTTCTCCTGCTCCCTCAGCTGGTTTCATTCCATAGTAAGCTCAGGTCAGCATCCCACAAAGGCGATGGGAGAAGCTGTGCACCTTGGTGAGATCTTGGTTCAGCAACTCACAGAGCAAGTCACAGAACAGCCCAGATTCAAGTGGGGGCAAAACTGATTTCGCCTCTATGCTGTAGGAATGAAAAATGGGATTTTATACTAAGACTGTGAGACTATGTGGCTAATGAGAGATCTATCACACAGGGTAGAAAGACTCAGGGATGGATTTATGTTATAAAATCTCAAATCTATTGAACATTTAAAAAATTGTAAGTACTGTGTTGTTTTGTTCTTTTTTTTTATACTTATACACTTATTTGAATCCTTAAAGTTCTGACTTAGTTGTAAACCAAATTTGTCACATCATCTATTAGTGAAAAAATAGACGTCTCTTGATAAAGCAAATCCTCAGCCTTAGGGCGGCTCGTGTGGGTCAGGCTCTTCTATGTACTGGTTTATTGGTTATGTTTTAAAAGAAATAAATAGTGTACCTTGACTTGGTATAATTGTCTTATGTGCTTTATAGCTTTTTTTTTTTTACTTATCAGTCTGGTTGTGAATATGTATGTATGATAATGAACTTTATAAAGACTTAAAAGATAAATGAATCTGATGCTGGAAAAAAAAGGGGGATGGAGGAAAGGGGAAAACAAGAATTGAGATGCGTTAGGTACATGTACAAATTCCTTACAATGAATATAATCATTACGTACTGCAGTACTAATAAAAACTAAAAATTAAAAAATAAGAAATGTGAAATGTAGCCCTGCAGCATAATAATTAAGTGGCTGTTGGAACATTTCTATGTAACTCTGTGACAAAGATGCTGACCGCTATTTATGCGAGTTTCCATCACATTCCCTTCCAGGTCAAGCTGGGTTCCACCACTGCTGTAAGCCAGGAGATGAAGCTCTCTGCGGCCTTGGTGGCTAAAGCAAGTTTCCTATCTGTATTGGTTATGTTTATTTAGAATAAGACTTTTGTCTAACACATAGACTTTTCTGGAACTCTTTTAAAATTTCAGGATAGTACACATTACATAAATAAGTAGAACATGCAGAATAGTAGAAGTAGTAGTGATCAGGTTAAGTAGTATTGTTTAGATTTAAGTAATAATTAGTAAATTGGATGTGAAACTTAATCCACTCTTTATGCCTTAGAATCTAAAGTTAAAGGGTTCAGAAGAATCTTGAAACTTAAATTATAATTGATTTGAACCAAATATTTAAGATAGAAACCTGAAGGAAAACTAAACAGTGTAAATGACTTGCTATATATGCTGTAAAAAAGACAATGAGGCCAGGCATGGTGGAGTGTGCCTGGCACTTGGGAGGCTGAGGCAGGAGGATTGCCATGAGTTTGAGGCCAGCCTGGACCACATAGTGAATTCAAGGCCAGCCTGAGCTACATAGCAAGACCCTGTCTCAAAAAATAGCAAAAAAAAAAAAAAAAAAAAAAAAAAGAGAGAGACAAAAAGACAAAGAGGAAATGGTGATAGAGTGCTGTTTCAGAGGTGACTTTGGAAAGGGAACCAAAATAATCGAATGAATTAATTATGGATAAATGCTGAAGCACATTCTTTGTAGAAAGAATGATAAAGCCAAAGGTTTTTAGTTAGGGGCTTGAGCTGCCAAGAGATTAGAGAAGGGATCTCTCTCTCTCTCTCTCTCTCTCTTTCTCTCTCTGTTTAGGGGGATGGTAGGAGATGGAGAAGTTAGTGCAAGACCAGATTATGAGGAGTCTAGCAGACCATGGTAAGAAAATTGGCTTTTACTCCACTGTGGGAAATTATTAAAGGTGTTTGAATCAGAGAGTGACACAACATAATCTATATTTAAAAAGGACCTCTTCGAATTTGCAGGTGATATTTTTATACAATGAAGCAATAGCTTTGCAGCAAAATAAGAAACAGTAAATACTCAACTTTTTATTGAAAAGAAGATTGTTCTATTTCCTTTGACAAGGACCAGACTAAAGGGTGATTAAAATTTATGACCTATGCAGGAAAACCAAATAGGAGGTAAGAGGGATCACTTCTTTTTGTACCTGCAGACAAACCAAATGGTAGTAGGTGTGGTGTTTTGTTGCTTTTTTCCTTTAGCTCTTCTTTTATAGTAGGGCTATTGGCAATAAATTCTCTTACTTTTTTTCAACAGAGAATATCTTGATTTCCCCTTCATTTTTGAGGATATTTTTGCTAGATATAGGATTTTGGTTGACAGTTTCTTTCAGCAGATAAAATATTTTGTGCCATATACTTCTGGCCCCCATGGCTTATGTCAAAAAACCACTGCCATATAAATTACTTCTAACCTATAAGTAAGGTGTTGTGTCTCTCTGGATGGAAAGGCTGATAATGTAGAAGACTGGGAGTGAGAAGTCACGAACTTCTCTACTGTTGGTACCTAAACGTTCTTTCAAAGGCTCTTAAAGTCTGGCCAGGTTCCGGCTTTCTTTGTAGCCAACAATATTTTTCATGCCAAATAAGAAAGAACTCTTCATAAATCATAGCTTAATTATGAGATATCATTCACCAGATTTTAGTTAATATTTTTCCACCTGCTATTGGTGTCATAGTCAAATTCAGACTTTAGGATTGTGTAAAGAAATAAATACCGAGTACCCAACCTGAAAACATTGTCAATATATTATTTGACATTTCTCTATTTCTTGCTTCTCAAATGTTTCATAGGCCCTCAACCGTGGAGTATATGTAATAAGACTAAAAATCATTGAGTACTCTGAATTGGTACACAAATAAAATGGTTTTTCAGTCTATTTTTTGTTTATAGCTATTCCTTTCCCATTTTCTGGAAGACGCAATCTTTTTAATAGTTCTGCACTGCGATTTTAATTTTGGTGCCGTTTAGCCAAAGTAGCAACCTGTATGGCGAAGACAACTGTGACAATGGATTACAGAGTGAGTTAGGCCCTGTTGCTTATATCTCTTCTTCACTTTCATGCTGATGATTCTTCATGAAGATTTGATTTGTGAGCACAAGGACACTGACTGGACTCTGTTGCTGATTGATGGAAGAGAACATGGTCACACTTATGAAATATCAGCCCTTAATGGTTTGTCCCCACCCCTACTAGACAAACAATGTATACTCGGCCTGAGTTTTAAGGCACAGTAACTGAAAAGAGCATCTGCCAACAGGCCGTATCCCTCCCACTTTTCAAAGTGCAGTATGATGTTAGATGTAGCGTCAGGATCACTTTCATGGAGGAGGAGCTTTGGTGTCTGCAGTGTGAAATCTGCAGCGTCCAAACAGGCTTCACTGCGCTGCCCGTCGTACTCGTGCCAGTCAGTCGGACACTGCTCTACCTCCCCACAGTCATGCTCTTGCTTTCTCAAACCAGTGTGTGCTTTCTTAGGTTTTCCGCTTCAGTCTCCAGCCTCTGCTCCTACCCCTCACCTCCTCATACTGCGAGTGGCCGCCGCTACATCTTTACAGATAAAAGTGTGAGCTACAGAGTGGTGGTGTCATGATCTGGAGGTTCATTAGAAAGAAATGTCACATGCCTGTGAGCCCAGCCCTTGGAAGACTGAGGCAGGAGAATTGCTGGGAGTTTGAGGCCAGCCTTGGCTACATAGTGAGTTCAAGGCCAGCCTGTACTATGGTACATCGCAAGACCCTGTATGTGTGCCCCAATCCGAGACTGACTCCATCAGAGTCTGTATTTTAGTAAGATTTTCACATGAAAAGTAAATTGACAAGTTAAAAAAGTAAATTGACAAGGATGAGTCTTCATATTTTCTTTGATCTAAATGGTGAAGCCACAATTTTTCCTTCATAAGGGAAAAGAATTATAGGTGTGCGCTAGTGTTTTTCCCCCCTCATCCCAATCCCTTACTTCGAGGATGTTTGTAGGGTTTTCAACCCAACAGCATCAAGCTAGGACAAAAGAAAATCAGTGAGTCCAAAATTAGGGTGTGATTCCAGTCTACCAGTCACATGTGTAATTATTAAATGATGCTTTCGTGCCTGTTTTTCTTTTACCTAGCAAAGTGAGCAGCCATTCGCAAAGTGTCCTTCACTTCTGGTAAACTCTCACTTATTAATCAAAGAGATCACTTCAAGCTACACGGGTAGACCACAAATACATGTCCCATTCCGCAGCCCAGCGGAGCCCCCATTTCCCACCTGATAGCTGATCTCCCCTGCTAGCTTCCGGAGTGAGCCCCCTAGGATGGGCCTCAGTCCAGAAATTCACAATGGCTCCATGGTTACTTCTGCTACTTTTGAAGGAAACACAAATTCCCTGTAGTCCCAGGGCAGATTGTGTTGAATATCTGACTCATAATATAATTGGTATAATCTAATTGAAAAAATGAAATACCTACATGTCCATTACACTTTAAATATTATATGGCTTTCATAATATAGCATGGTATGTCGCTTTAATAAAGAAAGTGGCAGACATAAAGGCAATGATATAAAAAGTTTTTCAAGATATTTTATGTAGGAAAATCTCTCTGTAAACAGTATAAATTCTATTTATGTTACAATGACCTAAATATAATATGCATTCATAAATTAAAAGAAATCTAAAGAAAATTGCTAAGAATTTCTATAACAGAATCTTACCCATTGTTGCTTCAGCAGCAATGTAGAGGATGTAAAAACTATTAAGTAGAAATCTGTGGTTAATTTACACAGAAGTATGTAAAATCACAGTATGTTCACCTATTGAAAATACCTATGTCCACTTCTTGAACTGTTAAGAAAACTGAAAAGTATTGTCCATTAAAATCTATTGACATTTTCCTTGTAGATATGTCCTACTGCAAGACCTTAATTTCCAATCAGAACTTAAAGAAAAGACATCCTAAAATAAAAACCTGTTTGATTTAAAAAGCCATGTAATGCAATCAAAATATTTAGTAGAGGGCATTTTCTGTTGAGATTTCTGATGATCATAAATGTACATTTTAATTCTTTGCTACACTGAAGTGAAATCCTGGAATTTCCTATAGCCACCATCAATTATCCTGCACTTAGAAACTAAGGCAATCTAGGAGACATATAATTTCTAAAGATAAAAGATTGACTTCTGCCAGAATATGGAGCCAAATCAATTTTTTTCTCATTATAATCCCTTTGCTAAAGATTTTACTACAAGGTTTTGTTGGATGAAATTTCTCTTGGAGAAATTTTCTTTATTTCTCTATTTATCTACCTATCTATCTATAATAAAATGCTTTTGGGGAAAGTTAATTGAACCAGAAAGCAGTGTTTTTCCTAATTCTGACCCTATTTGTATTTGTTTACATGAGTAAGAATCTCTCGTAGCTTGTTAAGGGGACGTGTACATAGGTTTCAACCTCGACTTACTGGATCACAATTATTGGCTACCAGGCCAGAAAATTGGTGTTTTTTTTTTTTTTTTTTACAGGAATCCATAATGGTTTTAGGTGCAATACCATCAATCAATATATAAATTATTCTTCTGTATCACCCATGTGGAGATTCTGAAATTATCTTGCAAATCCCTCCTCTTGGTGGTCCAGTAGCTACATTTCACTTATTACATAAGACAGGATTTCAGACACATCTGATGCTTGGGAAGACACATGGAAAATATGGTCTAGACCCACTTTATGTACTTCCCTCATCTGATTTTCTGAGTCATTATCATCACAATAATTTCACCCTGGAAGATGAAAAGCTGACTGTGCTGAGGGCTTCGGCAGTGCTTCCTTAGCGATGGATCACCCTTGCAGCTGAGGAGGCCAGTGTTCTATAAACACCTAAGCCCCTCTTCCCTCAACTTCCTGTTTCTCCCTCACTTCCTGTTTCCTGTGGTGCCCTGGATGGAGACCTGAAGTGATGAAGATCACTAGGGTGTTAGTTGTACACCCTCATGGTTTTTGTGTCCATTCATGGTTTTGAAGATGGTAAGGAAAAGGGAATTCTGGAGGGTGGTATGCCTTCTTACAGTGGTATGCCTTCTTACATAAGGTTGACTTTGGGAATTAATATTTTATTATCTGGTGATCATCTGCTAATTGCTAGTCATTGCCATTCTCCACTCAGATACACTGTACTTCCTCTTGAATCCACAACCAAGTGACCTCAGGATTTTAAATATTATGCATATTATGTATATTTAGGATAATATTAAATATTATTTTATTTGAGCAGAAGTCTTTACTTTGTCATAGCATAATGAAGTACAATTGACTTAAACATTAAAAGAAAAGCATCCAATTGTTTTTTCCAAGTATCTACAACCAAGTATTAAAGCGTTTCAGATCTATATCCATTATTCTTGGAAATACTTCAATGTTGTGTTCCTGAGGTCTATTTGTAGATGACATTTGAATACTTTCTAAGAAACTGGTGGATAATTGGTTCATGAGCCTCTGTGACATTTCCGCATTCAGATGAAAAGACTGCGCCATGGAGATATCTTATCCAAGATCACACAGTGGGAAATACATAAACAGAAATGTGCCATTTCTATGCTAGAGTTGAGATCCAGTTTGATCAGAGGTCAAACGCTTTCTGAGCTATTGTCTGGTAAGAGACACGGTATGTGACACTTCCATTTCTTTCTTTCATCAGTGATTATCACCTGTAGTGAATGGTGGCTGTGGGTGAGAATTAAATGATGGCTTTTTGGGGATACCCAGGAACCCCGGCCTTCTGAACTGTACCTGGGAACTTGCTGTGCCGCAACTGGAAGGCTGATGGATTACTTTGAGTATTTTTATCCTCTCTCTTGTTGTGGGATGAAAACTGAAGTAAGAAAAGTTATGATTTCAAAAATATCCTTTCATTTTATTTTCAATGCTACAAAACAATCATTAAAGTTAACTATAAGTTCATTTTATAGCTGATATCATATTGATTATCTTTAGTTTTGGGATCATTTCACAATAGAAGAGATAGCAGGTAAAACTTGGAGCTTTACCCATGGTGCATTCACTTATCTAACTTTCTCAGTGTATCTCTCTTAACTTCGATGGCAAGATTTTATATTCTCTATGATAAAATCTACACAAAGAAAAACATTTTGTTTTGAAACATACTGACCATCTCCCACTGTTTGTCATTGTCAAAAAATTCTAACTGAAATAGGGTATATAAAGTTACGTAGCTGCTGTACAACTAAAGGAGAATCAGTCTTTCCTGAGATTGCATTGATTATTCCACATAAAAAGGATCGTTGTGTGTGTGTGTATGTGTGTATGTATGGGAGAGAGGCAATGAGGGAAAGGGCCTAGCTTAAAGTGAGAGAAATAAGCAACATTATTAAGCAATTATGCACCTGTTGTGCTGATGAGCATTTCAGAAATTTCAGTTCCCTTCAGCCTCGTAATACCTAGTGAAGGTTATACTTATTTAACTAACAGGCCTTGCTTAGTGTCAGGTGGTTTACGTAACCATCATGGCACCCTGGTACTTAGTGTTATGCTCATTTTAAAGATGAAGACATAGAAACAGAGCACCGCATCACACAGCAAGCGGAGCCCCTGAATTTAAATGGGTGTCAGTGCTGAGCTCTGATGTCGCTCACATCAGTTGCTTCTGCTTTCTATTAACTTCTTGTTGGATTTGGTAATGGCAGCCTGGTTTTCCATTTTGGTTCCATACCACCTCATTTTTAGTGTATAGAAGGCGGGATTGAAATAGATGGTGAATGTGTAAATTAAAAAGATTATTACAGCTATGTTTAAATACAAAATTTATTACAGTAAAAGACACATTGCCATGAATTCACCTCAAATACTCCCCTTCATTTTGAACATGCTTATCCCATCATTCTTGTCACTTTCTGAAGAAGTTCTGGGAATCTGCTTTCGTGTCTTTATGAGCTGTGATCAAATATACGGTGAATGCTGCTGCCGAGTGCCATCCAATGGAAAGGGAGGTTTGTGAAAAACGTGATGGTGTGAACGCATCCACCTTATTCACTGGGTCACACTGTGTGACTTCGGGCTCCTCAAAGTAGAAATGAGTATGGAAGGCAAACATTTTGAGTTAATTCAGGACACAGAGGCAGCCACAACAGTGCAGCTAAAGATATTTACACAATAGAATTTCCAGAATTGCTTCAGGAAGTGGTAAGAATAATGGGATAATTGTGTTTAGAGTGAGGGGAATATTTTAAGGGACATTAATGATATTGTGTCTTCTTCTTTTTTTTTTTTTATGTAGGTACGAGGAGTCGACCTCAGGACCTCGTGCTTGCCAGCAAGCGCTTGTGCCACTGAGCGGTATCACCGGCCCTTTTTGTCCTTTATGTGGGTTCCGGGAGTTGAACTCAGGACCTCGCGCTTGCTGGGCAGGCGCTTATGCTGCTGAGCTATCTCACCAGCCCGATACTGTGTCTTCTAAAATCTAAACACTCACTGTATTTTCTGATCTCCCCCATATGATTTAGGTCAACTGATTCTACTCTTGGATTCAGATATATATCCCATGCTTTTGATCACTACCGAATCTCCCAGTAGCTTTCCATATGGCAAGATTTATACAGTTGTTAAACAAAATGTAGACATTTAATAAATACTTGTGAATGATGAGGTGGTGCCAATTGTGAGTTCAGATAATACTGAATTATTTAGTGGAGTAATCCCACCGCTAGTGGAATCTTTCAGGCTTGTTTGGAGGATTTTTAGGGAAGAGGATCAGTCTTTTCCATCAGAAAAGCAGATCAGTCCTGGAAGAACATAGGTCCTGAGATTTCAGCTTGCAAATCCTGGGTAAAGAAGCTGCCTGAAAAAAGACCAACCCAGGGAAAGAAAAAGGTATGGGATTCTTTTTCAAGGGAAATTGAAAAACAGGTATTTGATAATGAGACGGATTTTTAAAAAAATCAAGCTATTACTAATGTCTACTTACCTGGGACTCTCAGGCACATGGGCCAATATATTCCCATGTGTGAATGATTGGGATAAAATTCTATGTCTTTAATATGTAATAAATATGTCCTGTATGATATTCAACCCTATAAATTCTTACCAGACCCTTTTGCAGATCAAAAAGTTGGAATTATTTACTCTGTCTGGTCACACAAAGAGGAAATGCTAAATACAGAATTTAAACTTGTGTAATCTGAGGAGCTAACAAGCTCTTAAGCAGCCTATTTTTAAGGTGTTAAATGGTCCAGATACAGGTGAATAATATACAAGTACGGACTGTATCCCACTGTACGGGTAAGGTAAATGCTCATTTTTGACACTCCTTTACGTGTTTTGACTCTAGAATATGATTTTTTAAATTTAGTCTGTAAATCCAGACATAACGAAAGTAACCAGTTTTATACTCTTCACCATTTTAGGTACACATATGGGGCATTCTCATCGAAAGCTCAATCACTTACAAACCGGCAAATTCAGATGTCTGGGGTCTCTTACTGATATCGTGCTGCATTCAAAGGTAAACGTCATATACCACTGAGATGAAAGTCATCTGACGTGAGGTTGGATGCTGGGGTTTCTAGAGGAAACCTGTTGAACAGAATGTTGTGGTCGAACATTTGGGTCCTATGTTATCTGCAGAGTTCTGCTTAATCCTGTGAGTAGGTCTTTAAAATCCCTTGGAAAGGGATTTTCTGAAGGAGGCGAGGCTCACCCATTTAATAGTTCAGTGACAGCATTGTTGAGCTCCATGTCAACTTTCTTGTTCTAGATCCCATGTTCCCAAATCTGCCCTAAGTTATCTCTATAAATATCAAGAGGTGCTGGCAATCCTTATAGGACTGGGTCAGACACCATACATTTTAATGGATCAGGGTTAATGATCACTCAAAGTCAGTGGCTATGAAAAGAAGGGGTTCTGAGTTTTATATGCTGCACGGTTTAGTATCGTCTGCTTACACTTTTTAGCCAAGACCCAATGGGGGAGTGTTACGGAGTCAACGGGAGTACATGGGTACCTCAGTACTTGTTCATTGGTCCTGGCAAATGCAACAGGTACCAAAATTGATGAGTACCAAAAAATTATTTTGGCTGGAAAGGGTAAGTGAGTCAGAAGGGCATCAATACCAACAAGTTCTAGCTTGCTAGTATAGTACTGAACAAACGGAATAGACGACGAGTACTGTGACAAAATTTTCATGTCACAATGCACTGGCAGTGAAGTACCAAGGTATGGCTGTATTATGCAAAGAGATTTTGACTAGTAAACCTTCCTTCTCTTAGGTGTTCCACTTCCATACCTACCATCCCCAACCTGCCCCATCCAGTGCCTAAAAATGGGCCGTTAGAGTAAACCATACCATCTCTTTGGAAATAGTTGGGTTAGAGCTAAGAATGACCCCAAAGACTTAAAAGCAGAGTATTCCTCCAACCTTTTCAAAGTAGAACTTATAATGTGATATAAAAATTATGACCTACTACAGAAGAGCATTCTCTCCTTACCTGGTGGAAATAATTTCTGCTATGAGAGAATGAAACAGAAGATCCTATAGATACAGAGCTGGGTTCTAGGCACTGGGGGATTCTGAGCTCCGTGGAGAAAAGTACTGAGAAAAATAGAAACTAGATAATTGCATTTATTTTACTGTCACTGACTTTGAACAATGTTATGTGAAATTTCCTTTTACTATTCCTTAACATCTTTGATCCTTCTCATACGTACATGAAAACACAAATTGTAGATCATATCCTCAACTACATGTAAAATTTAATATTTCCTTCCTGTAATATTTCCAACTCTGCTCAAAGGATTTGGAGGCAGGCAGGGCTCACCATAATCTATGGATACTTTCTTGCTGTCATCCTGTATCCAAATACAGGAGAGGGTGAAAGAGACTGTGAGGTCCGACTGGTTCTGAGTTACATGGTGCAACTGTGGTCCATCTCAAGCAATACTAGCTAAAGTCTAATATATTTCAAATTATGAATAAATGAGTTTCTTGGGGAAGCCCTACAAGGGCAAATTGTCTCAACTGTAGAATTCCTAACAGGATAATCTAGACAAGGCTTTATCCATTCTGCCCAGCTCCATCTCTGTCTGGTGGGTTGTTTATTCACTGTTCTAACATCTTGTTTTTTTGCGGGAGTTTCCTCTCCAGCTGACAAGCATTCTTGGGTGGTGCCTTGAGTGAAGAGCTAGAAACTGGGTATGTGGTGGGGAACCGACCGAACATGCCCCACTGAATGGTCAAGGAGAAGGTCCACTGTCACGCTTCCTTCTCCACCTGTCCCGTGCCTCTCCTGGGCAAGTCCACACATAAGCAGGCAGCCACGTGGGAGGAAGATGCCAGTCTCCTGCTGTGAGCACCCGCCGTGTTCATGGGGTTGATTTAAGACACTTTCCTCTGGCTTCATAAAGGGGAGGAGAGTTTCAATGATTCCCTCACCCTTCCACATAGGCCAAGAACTCAAAGCTTTCTGTGTAATCATTTTTTGCACATATGTAGTGAGATGAGTAGAGACAACAGAGCTGCTCTGGGCACTTGGTAAGAGTTTCTGGCTTTTGGCATTTCTAGTAAATCAGCTTTGGGCCCCATTTGCATATTTACGGAGTAATGAGAAGTTCCATTCTACAAGCTTTTAAGAATTCTTTCCTCTGTAAAGGATAAACTTCCATTTTTTTTGCCTAAGCAAGTTGATTTGGCATTCTGTCACTCATGACCCAAGATTTGATCTAATTTGGTTTCTTTCCCTGCACCACAATCTTTTCTTTACTTCTTTCCCCAAACAGTATATGCGCAAGTCTCAAATCTCCATGTAATGATTTCTCTCATTCAGAGTGTTTACATTAACTTTTTGGGAAAGGTAAAAGACAAGAATGGTCATGGATCCAAAAAATCAACAAGAAGCCAAAGCTCAACTTCATTTCAAGTGGAAAACTCGGGAATCCAGCCAGGAGGGACAGTAAGGTGGGCTTTTGACTTCTCACTATACTACATGTTTCCCAGTACATTTGTGGAAAACGGCATGGGTTGAATACAGTGATATGAGTCACACACTGTGTACCATGTGCCCACACTATTTCAGCTTAGGATCACTGAGATGATGAATTATTGAAGACTTTAAAATTTTTATTTATTGTGGTAAGAACACTTAATGTGTGATCTACCTTAAAAATTTAAATGTACGATACATTATTCTTGACTATAGGTTCACTGTTGTGCAGCAGATTTCTAATGCTTATGCATCTTTCTTTTCTTTTTTCTTTTCTCCTTTCTTTCTTTCTTCTTCTCCCCCTCCTCCTCCCCCTCCTCCTCCTCCTTCTTCTTTTGTTTTAATTTTGAGACAAGTTCTCACTATGTAGTTCAGGCTGGCCTTGAACTCCCTATGTAGCCGAGGCTGGCCTCAAATTTCCAGCAATCCTCCTGCCTCAGCCTCCTGAGTGCTAGGGTTACAGGCATGTGCCACCATGCCTGGCTCTTTATGCATCTTTCTTAAATGAAACTTTATGCCTATTAATAATTTAACTCCCCGTTTCCCTGGAAACTACCATCCAACCCCATGCCTCTACAGATCTCGCTATTTTTTAATTAATTAAATTTTTAATTAGTAAATGCTTGCCATACACAATGATCACATTCATCATTGGGAATTTCTACATAATATATCATTTTTTTCCCATTCCCCTCTCCTCCCTTCAATCCTTTTTCACTTCCCCATTAACAAAAGCTCTGTTTCCTTCAGTTCTCTCTTTTTTTTGGTACCCAGAATTGAACTTATGACCTCGCGCTTGCCAGGCAGGCGCTGTGCCACTGAACTATATCCCTAGCCCAGGTCCTCTTTTTTTAAATCCCCTTTTCCTTCTTTCCCTTCCTCCTCCCTTGTTCGCCTTCCCATTTGAATCAGTTCTTCCTACTTCCTAATATCTGTCCTCCATTTTGCTCCTTATTTATACTTTGGATTTTTCCCACAAGAGAAACAATGCAACATTTAAACTGCTGTGTTTGATTTATTTCACTTATAAGTATGGTCTCAGGGTGCATCTATTTACCTAAAAATGTCTCAAGTTTATCCTTTATGGCAGAGTAGTAATCCATTGCATATAAACACCAGTTTTTTTTTTAATACATTTACCTGTTGATGTGCATATGGGCTGTTTCCAAAATTTAGTTATTATAAATTGTATCGCTATAAATATGAGTGTGCATATATCATTGTGGTATGATGACTTTAGCTCTTTTGGGAAGACGCCTAGAAGGAGAATAGTTGGGTCAAATGGAACCTCTACTTGTAGTTTTTTGAGGAATCTCCATACTGATTTCTATAGTAATTTTACCAATTTACACTCCCACCAACCATGGAGAAGGATTCCTTTTTCCTCACAGCCTCACCAGCATTCGTTATTGGTTGATTTCTTGATGATAGCCATTCTTTCTGGAGTGAGATGGAACCTCAGTGTTTTAATTTGCATGTCTCAAATGTCCAGAAATGTTGAACATTTTTCCACTTATTTATTTGCTATTTGTGCTTCTTCATCTGAGAAGTGTATATTCATTTCAGATGCACATTTTTGGATTGGGTCTTTAAATTTTGGGGGTTAATTTTTTTGAGTTCTTTATATATTCTAGATATTAGTCCTCTGTCTGAGGAATAGTTGGCAATTTTTTTTTTCACCATTTGGTGGGTTTTCTCTTCACTCTGCTGGTGGTTTCCTTTGCTGTGCAGAAGCTTTTTAATTTGATGTGATCCTGTTTGTTGATTCTACTACAGGCCAATCTCTTTAATGAACATAGATACAAAAATCCTCCATAAGATACTGGCAAACAAAATGCAGCAAATCATCAAAAAGGTCACACGCCATGACCAAGTAGGATTCATTCCAGGGATGCAGGGATGGTTCATCACATGTAAATCAATAAAAGTAATACACCATATTAACAGAAGCAAGGAAAAAAAAACCCACATGATCATCTCAATAGAGGTGGAAAAATCATTTGACAAAGTCCAAGATCCATTCATGATAAAAACCCTAAAGAGAATAGGAATACAAGGTCTTTATCTCAATCTGATAAAAGCTGTCTATGACAAATCGACAGCAATATCATACTAAATGGGGAAAAACTGAGAGCTTTTACTCTGAAATCAGGAGCAAGACAAGGACACACACTATCGCCACTCCTGTTCAGTATAGTTCTGGAAACATTAGCCAGAGCAATTAGACGAGAGAGAGATAAGAGGAATATGGATAGGAAAAGATCTGACTATTTTTAAATGCTTCCTATAAGTGCAATTAAGCAGTATTTGTCTTTCTCCAATTGACTTTTTTCACTTACCATAATACCCTCACATATTGTTACATATTGCAAAATTTCCTTTAAGAAAGCTGAATGGTATTCCATTGTGTGTGTGTGTGTGTGTGTGTGTGTGTGTGCATGTGCGAAATGTTCTCTTTATCCATGTATCAGTGAACTTTTAGGGTAGGCTATTTCCACATGTTGGATGATGTGAACAGTGCTGGATCCAAAATAGGAGAGCTAACATATCTTTGAAATACTGATTCCAATCAATAACTCTGAATTTTCATGGTGATTAGGGATATAATAGGCCAAGGCATTTCTCATTATCCTTTTAGGTAAAACAGTTTTGCCACTGTGCCCTCAGTAGTTTATCAATCTCAAACCAGCAAGAGAAAAATCTGTGTGATGTACACAGGGATGGGACTGGGAATTTCCACTGATGTGGTAGTTAATATGAGTGCTCACTCTAACATCAGCTGTTTTCTTAGTAACAGCCTTTTTTTGAGTATGTAAGATAAATCCCTTTTCAATTAAACTGTAAAAGTGACCCGTAGTCTTTAGATTTCAGTATCTCAGGCGGGCTAAACCTTTTATTCTTTTTTTTTTTTTTTTTTTTTTGGGCACTGGGGGTTGACCTCAGGACCTCGTGCGCCAGGAGGTGCCCATGACGCGGAGCCATATCACCGGCCCTTTTTTCGTATGTGGGTTCCGGGAATTGAACTCAGGCCCTCGCGCTTGCCAGGCAGGCGCTTATGCTGCTGAGCCATCTCACTGGCCCTAAACCTTTTATTCTATGTATTGATTTGGTACTTCTAAATAAAAACTTGAGACATTGCCCTTATGAAATATTTATGAATGTTTACTAATAAACATATATAAATAACAGAAATGCTACGCTTGAATGATAGAATATTAAAATATTCTTTGAGCTCTGGGCTTTAGCTGCTTACTAGTCCAATTAAGTACAGGATGACCAAAATTTGCATATGTTTTCATTAATTATTTCAACATAATATAACAGGAAATATAAAAGTGACAATTTTATAAAACTTATTAAGTACAAGAATCCACTGGTTGAAGTGACACCTGCCTTAGCCACGCTTGGGATAGCGAGTACAAAGGCGCTGCCCGAGTGCTGCGCGGGGAAGATTAAGTGGTAGAAACCAAATCCCTCTTCTCTCGTGCTGTCACCCGTTGGACCTCAGTAGGAGTTCTGGTAATTGTTGCCTCTCAGTACCGCTTCATGAATGTTTTTCTTTCATTACAGGAATATCGCAGGACCACATCCATTTTATGCCCCCTTCTAAGTATGGAAATGTACCTGTAAATTCCGGACGAGAGGCAGCTGCGCTAACCCTAGAACTGTGGCTCACGAGGAAGGTCCTGCCTGTTGGAGAATGGGCTAACGCCTACGGACATCATCTTTTACCTACTTTAAAATTACCATTTTAAATGAAGAATTTTGTCTGCAGCCTGTATGTATGAATGTTTTGGTGGTGGGTGGGGAGAGCTTTTTCAGAGTTTAAACTTGTAATGAAGGAATTTTTTTTTTAAATAAAGCTTTGAAATTCTTAATAACCTTTTTGTTCTTTCCTGACTTGTATGCACTCTACGTAGACTATTGTATGGGCCTCTGAGTGACAACTGAGTAGCGACTCTACCGTATTCTAGCTCTCTTATTAATATTTGTGTCACTTCCTCCTGGTGATAGGTGTAATACAAGATGAAATTAAAGTTCCCTCTAGCTGGCTGAGAGAATAGTAGATTTTGCTATTCTCTATTTCTGTCTTTTGTTTGTATTTTCTTTTTCCACCCCTTTCTTTTATTATTTCAAGACAGTTTGAACACTTATGTTTATCTATCTTGCTCATCAGAGGAAACTGAAATTCAAAGGAGAAAATAAGATTCCAGACAGTTTCTGCTTCGTTTCTGCTGGCTTTGAGCCAGTAGTAAATCTCCACTTTCCAAAAATCTTGACTTACAAAGCAGTGAGTTAATTAGCTTTGAAAAATCTTTTAAAAAAACATATGGTTTTAGGAGTCTTCTTAAACTCTTGAATCTGAGCCTTTGGATTATGAATCAGTTGACAAAAATGGAAGGATGGCATTGTAATCACAATATATTCTTTATTCCTGGTTCAGTTGTCAAAATGAGACTCCTTCAAACCTCTGGCCTCCCTTCATCTACCGAACCAGTCAGAGGGAGGAGTCCGTACCTCACAGCTTCCGTGATGCAGGAGACCTGGGTACAGTACTGGAGAGACCAGCACAATTTCCCCCTCTGCGCCCCGCCCCCAGCACTTAGGGTGACTCCTCTCCTAGCGGTGTGCAGATCAAACTCTCTTAGATCAAACTCTGGAGAAAAAGAGAGAAAACTGAAGAGAAAAATCCATCTATGTGTTTCAAAGTCTTCTCCTTCTGGGGTAATGGAATAGCCAAATAATGTCTCCCAATACTATCCTGACGTGTCCATCTTCCCTGTTTTCTACTCTGTCTCATTTCCCTTGTAATAGGCCACTGAGGGGCTTTGCTGAGCGATATAGAATACGCTTATGCCTGAAAGGAAGAGAGTGAGGTTTTGTTTTTCAGTTCATAAGGAAATGCTTTCATTTTCCTTCTCTGAGGAGAAAGTATCACAGATTTCTGCTAACTTAGAAGATAATTTATTTTATCTGTTTGAGTTGCTATCATTTAAGTCAAGTGTCCCATAAACGTGAAGGTTATGTCCTTTCTGCATCAATTCTTTCAACCCAAGTATTTGTTCATCAAATTTATGTGGATGAAATTTTCTGGAAATGAAGAGCAAACAAAGCTCCTGAAAAAATAGCTTTACACCCCCCCCCCAAAACAGGTGTTTGAAAGAGGCATTTGAAGGGAAAATTCTGGATGCAGTACCTACTGGTTAATCTTCCTGTTGTCAACAGAAAATGATAGACCAAAGGACGGTGCTCCAATCACACAGTGTATAAAATCATTTTAAAAGAGAAGAATCTGCTAACCAGGGGCGAATTTATAAGTTATGACATTTATAAATAAGAGAATAGCAGGACATAATAGGTAGAAGTTTTGCTAAATGAAAGAAAAACAAACTACTTGTTCCATCATTATACTCAGAATCTTAAAAAATAAGAATCTTTCCAATTTATATTAAGTTGTTGGAAATGTACACCCATATTTTCATTTATAAATATATATCATGAGTGCGTCATTATCGAAAACACCCATAACTATTAGAAAACTGTATCTAGCATCTTAGCATTTCAGGATAAGAATTTAAACTTCTGTTAATCCTAAGTAGTCTATCACTGCATTTAATGACAAGATAGGCTAAATAGGAAAGAGGTCATCATTGTCAGGCACTGTCCTGAGCAGTTTACATGAATTTACCCTTTAACTTGTACAAAACCTACTGAACAATTGCGTGTTAAAGTTGCCAGTTAGGAGGAAAAGTCAAGTGGAAATGAAGCCTTTTTTTTTAAGAAGCAAAAAGTTGTGTTGGCTCTGTAAGGGCAAGAAGAGGAACTGTACTGAGTCAGTACAGGAGAAGGCCACGGCCACTGTCGAGGGAGTGCAGACACCTGTGCGAGGAGGACTAACCTGGGGAGGTCGTAGGGTTCTGAGCCCTTGACAACAGCTCCCAAAGGAGTGCAATGCATTGGTTCTGCATCATGCTTTGTCCTGTGAGGGCTGCTACGCAATGCCACATAATTGATCAGACCTGGAAGATCACACACAGGATTTTGCCATCAATCCAGAATATTCAGCTCTACCCCTTGATTCTTTAGGGCCCTACACCTAAATGACCTGGACATTCAGGGGATGTGCCCATAGCCACAAATTTATCAGAGGCAATAGTAGACCAGGGTCATGCTCAGAGTCACTCCAAGGATGATGACCAGATCAACTTCAAGGCCATGAGCCCCCAGTCTTAACAAGCTGGAAAAGTCGGCATGCAGCCCACTAGGATGTATTCTAGGCAGCTAAGAGGTCTTTTGTCTGTGACTAATAACGAACTATTTTACTTTGCCAATTCCACTGATTCAGGTGCCAGATGAAGTACTGTTAACTGCATATGTCTTTTATGATTGGTCAGTGGGAAATTGAGGTCTATGCAGTTACGTTGCACATTAACATTTTCTAAATGGATTCCCAATGGTAGAAATAACTTCCTAGAGTGTACATACAAGCAGAGGGTTAGTAACACCACCTAGAAACTCTCCTTGGTAACTGGGGCTGCCTGGCTTTGGAGGCTCCAACTTATTTGGTATACTATAATATGCTCAATTGGGAAAGCAATTTTAAATATTAAGAAATCTCTAATCAATGTTCCTTATGTGTGTGCTACTATATTCATAGAACAGAGTTTTTAAAAAATAAAATTATATCTCAAGGGGTACACACAGTGCTGGGAGTGTAAGACTCTTTGAATACCATGGAGCCTCCCTTGGGAAGAGCCCTTGAGTGGAACTAATGAGGCATGCAGGGCAGGGAAGAGTGTAGCATAGGATGAGGCCATCGGCACCACGGTCAGAATAACCGTGTCCCTCCTCAGGTGGTTCTGTTCCCCCATCTTTGACATGAGTGAATTGACATTCCTGCAGCCATTTTGTTCTTAGAGTCCTGTTATGGAAATTCATTGGATCCAGATGAATAAGGTTGGTGTGCTCGAACTACCAGAAACATCCACAGTTAGACAAATGTGTGTTTGTGGTATTCAGTGCCCTAGCAATGAGATGTTTATCTGCAGGATTGGACAGTGGGCGATATAGCTAATAGTTTATTAAGTTCAAGGCCACGTCAACTGCACAGGACTGGCATATCAATAAATCCAGTGAGGCAGGAGTCATACAGGATACTCTGAAAGACTGAAAAAAGACATATTCTTGCCTTCTCTCCCTCATATCCATGTTCTCAGGCTCAAAGCTGGTCATGTCTTGTCAGGGAGGGTAATTCCCCCTCGATGGAGATATTGACAGTCTCTCCTGTATTACAAGCAAGCACGGTCCACTCCATTTGATCCAGTGTCCAGAGGGGTGAATCCAAGTCTTCTAGCTTGGATCCTTCAGTGGTTCAGTAACTATTTCTACTTAATACACTGATCCGTACTATGAGGATACAATGGCAAAGTGCCAAGGCCAACTTAGGGAAAATACTGAATTTGAGATCTCAAATTTACTGTCATTACTGTTGAGGTCCTTGTAGGCAAAACCCATGATCTGTCCCAGGGGGGTAAATAGGGAAGGTTAGTGTCTTCCAATCCTTGCTTTTTAATAGGCACCTTGATGTGCCATTGATTTAAGAATTTAGCAAATGATCAAAGGGTACAGAAGGTCCTTAAAGGACTTCCCATGGAGACTGATATGTAAATAATTGCAAAAGAGGAGTACACAACTGAAAGAAAAGGATGTACAGCTTCGTCAAACATGTACAAACGATTACTGCCCTTTAGGGAGATTGCTCTGAGACCCTAGAATACTCATCTGACATGTGTACTACAGGATAGGGTTATCTTAATTTTTCCCATCAGCTACTTAAACCTGATCTTCAACTGTCCATGAAAACACTCAACCATCCCTGTAGGTCGGGGGTGACCCAGAGCACGGGGAGTCCATGACATGCCCCTTGATTGGGCCCACTGATGTGTGGCTTAGGTTGCAAGCCATTGTTGGATGCAACGTGTTTAGTGAATCTAAACTGGAAACAAATGTGGCCCAAGTCAACGGGAGGTCGGGGATGATCAGGCCAAACCTGGAGAAATTGCCAGCTGCAGCCAGGATCCAGCTGAACAGTTTTGATGGGATGAAACACCCAATGCAGTCTACTTGCTAAGGACATCCTGCTGGTTGGTGGACAGATTTGTCCCTGGGAAGTAATTTTAGTCTTGTCCAGAAGCTGGCAGGCAGGACCGCTTTTCTGTGGTGTTTTAGCATCTGCTGACATTGGCCCAGACCAGGATGGTGTCTGAATTTTCATGAGCCATCCTCTCGCAAATCCAGAAGGCAGCTGGTCACTCATCTGTGTGCTCTGAGGTGGAGAATAACTCAGTCTCTACATTTAGCTGATGAGCACAGACTGCTCATTGGTTATATTCTCCTCTGTCAGTGTAGAGGCCTTTTTATGAGCATCCACACTGGTAACTTATTACTTATTACTGCTTATTAGCAGTAGAGCCAACTTCGTCTGCCTCATATCTGTAGAGGGGCTTATTATAGGTGCCAGTCGGTACTTGCCTGCCAAAACAACCAGGCCATGAGTTAGTGAAAATATAACACAGCTTATTTGCTAGGGTGGCAGGGCTAGCCGTTCACAGTGCACGCAGCTTTGCCCATAGTGCCAGGTGTCCTTCGTTATGCTCAGGAAGAGAGCCATCTCTCCGAGGCTGGAGTGTAGCTTCACCCTACTGCATTACTGCAGAAATTAACTGGAGGAGCCATCTGCGAACCAGGCCCATGCATGAGCTGGGAGGTCTCTGTATCTGGCCGGGTCGCCCCTGGGCCCATAGGGTTAGTGGCTTCCTGGGTGACGTGCTTGGGAGACAGAGGGACAATCTTGATGCATTTTCATGGAGCTGCAAGGCCCCAGCGTGACTGTGTTTTGTCTGCTTCTGTGTGTACCGTTTCACTTCACTGTGGAGGATTCACTATCTGGGTACTCCATGAAGCAATCTGCAGGTTGAATGCAAAATCTGTCAAAACACCAAATGACATTTTTTCATAAATAGAAAAGCTGATTCCATAAACTATGTGGAAATCTGAAATTATGAATAAAGATGGATGACTCAGATCTCTCAATTTTACAACGTACTACAGAGTAAGTAAAACAGTAAGTTACTGTCGTAAGGATAAAAATAGATAGCGATAGAATAGATTTGAGAGTCCAAAAATAAGCCCATACATCTATGATCAATTAATTTTTGCCAAGGGTGCCAAGTTCATTAGATGAGGACAAATAACATCTTCAATAAATGGTGTTGATAACTGCGTATCCATGTGGAGAAGAAAAAAAATTTGAACTCCTACCTCTTAGCATCTTAACTCAACATATAGCAAACACCTAGGACTAAATAAGAGCTAAAACTAAATAAATTAGATGGAAAGTTTTCATGACCTTGGATTTAGCAGTCAGTTTCTAGATATGGTACTGGAGGCACAAGCAGTAAATTAAAAAACTAGATAAATGGGCTTCCTATTTTGTATTAAAGGATGCTGTTAAGAATGTGAGGGGCCGGGGATATAGCTCAGTGGCACAAGCACCTGCCTGGCAAGCACAAGGTCCTGAGTTCGATTCCTGGTACAAAAAAAAAAGAATGTGAAAAGATAATCTATAGAATGGGGAAAATACTTTGCAAGTCCCATATATGTGAAAGGTGTAATATCCAGAATATTTTCCAACTCTATAACAAAATTTCCAACTCTATACCCAAAAGACAAACAATTCAATTAAAAAAATGGAGAAGAGCTTGTGTAGACATTTCTCCAAAGATTTACAAATGAGTAATAAGCATATAAAGAGATGCTTAGCATCCTTAGTCATTAAGTGCAATGCAAATAAAAGCACAATGAGATAATCATTTTGCAACCACTAAAATGGCAATAAAAATAATAATCATAAGAAAAACAATAACAAGTATTGGCAAGGATGTGGAGAAATGGGGACACTGGTACATTGTTGGTGGAAATGTAAAACGGCACAGCTCCTGTGGAAAAGTCTGGCAGCTCCACTACTAACTTGTGTAAGCATTACACACTGAAGCAGTAAAATTAGCATAAACCCTAATTTACAAAGCTCTAACCCTAGGCACTTCAGTGGAGGCCTGCTATTTTGTGCTATCTTGATATCTGGTGAAACTGGAAGGGCTTCTGCTGGCCAGCCTGCACATTTCCCTTCTCACTGTGTCCCTGGGACTAAGGTCCCCTAGATAAACAAACCTGCTCCAGGGTCCTCTTCTCTGGTAACTAAAGGATTGTGTCTCCTGGTGGCTGGCTGCCACTCTGTCCCAAGTGCAACCCTTGTGGGACCCTGGGCGGTACCTTGGGTCCTCTGTGGCTCCTCTCCTACCCACTGTGGGTATGTGCGTCAATGAGCTGCTATCCATTTCATCTGGTCAGTGTCAGATGTCTAATGTTTGGCCATCATAGAATGGGAATTTCTCCCTTGGCAATGGGGTGAACAGGAGATATTTGAAACATAGACACATAGTCCAAAGAATTCAAAACAGATATCCAAAGAAATATTGTACAGAAAGATTCATAGCAGCACTGCTTACAACAATGGAAACAACCCAAATGTGCGCCAGGGGACGAATGAATAAACAAAATGTTATCTTTCCATACAGTGGAATATTATTCAGCCATTAAAGAAACAAAATACTGATACATGATATGAAGTAAACGAACCTCAAAAACAGGGCTAAATGAAAGAATCCATACAAAAAAGTTCACTTACTGTATGATTAAATAGTTTTATGAAATATTCAGAATAGTTATATCCACAGAAGCAGAAAGGTTATTGGCTGCCAGAGGCTGGAAGAGAGGAAGAGGCAGAGTCACTCACTTTGCATAGGTTCTACTTTAGGGAGGTGATGAAAATATTTTGAAACTGTAGAGGTGATAGTTGCATGTGTGAAAATGTACCAAATGCCACTGGATTGAATACTTTGAAATGGTTAATTTCTTTTCTTATTTTTTTTTTTATGCGGGTACTGGCAGTCGAACTCAGGACCTCGTGCTTGCCAGGCAGGCGCTTATGCCGCTGAGCCATATCACCAGCCCTGAAATGGTTAATTTCTTACAAATTAAAAGTCCTAGTGGTTACTTGAACAGAGGAGGAAAGCATATAAGTTTCTGGAATTAGAAATTTCAGTGTTATTTTATGTACTTCTATGTTGTTAGCTATTTACAATACCTTCACCTCTTGAATAATTAAGAAAACAGAGGGGTATCATCAGATAAAATCCACTGATTAGTCCTTGTTAATTTAACCCTGTAAGGTCTTCAATCACAAATATGTTAAGCAACAGATACCATACAATAGATCCTATTAATTTTGAAGAATGTGCAATGTAATAAAAATATTTAGTAGAAAAGACATTCCCTGATGTTTCTGATGTTCTCAGTTGGAACTTTTTGTGTGTTGTCATATTGGTTCATAATCCTGGAGATCTGTGTAGGTAAATTTGACAATATTCACCCACAATCATGCTGCCTTTAAAAGCTAAGGCAATGTAGGTGACATGCTGTGTGATTTCTAATGATAAATTACTAGGCTTTAGATTTTTTTTTTTTGTGGGTACCGGGGGGTCGACCTCAGGACCTCGCGTGCCAGGAGGTGCCCGTGCCGCTGAGCAATATCACTGGCCCTTTTTCGTATGTGGGTTCCAGGAGTCGAACTCGGGCCCTCGCGCTTGCCGGGCAGGCGCTTAAGCCGCTGAGCCATCTCACCGGCCCTAGGCTTTAGATTTTGAGATGGGGTTTTTAGAGGTTGATTGCTTCTAAAACTGGAGCCAAATGGCATAGTTATCCATTTTTCTTAGGGATTTTAATTTCTAGTTTAATTGCCCAAAAACACCCTCAGAGATCCTATCTTCTATACCCTGGGTAAACACACATTCATCATAAAGGCCTTTTGGGAAAGCAAAATCAAACCAGAAAGCAGTGTTTACCCAAACCTCTAGAACATAGGTCCATGGGTTTGTTTGCCCGAGTCAGAATCTCCTGGAGCTTGTTACAAGAACACGTTAATGTGTCTTGGCCCAGCTTATTGGATCTGAATCACTGGCTGGGAGGTGGGCCAGCACCTCAGAGTGACATGATCTGCATTTTCTCCCATCAACTGGTAGATGATGCTCCCATGTTGCCCACTTGGATTCCTGAAATCATCTTGCAAAGTCCTGCTCTTAACATTCCAGTGCTTACCTATCAAATATTACACGAGACACAATTTCAGATATGTCCATAAGCTCGGGGAAGATGCCGTGGGCTGAGGTTTGGTTTATGTCTCCTTTCCACATTCTCTTCCCTGACTTTCTGATTTGTAATGTAACTTCAGCTGGGAAGAGGAAAAACTGCTAAGGCCTTAGGGCCTTCCAGAATAAACCATCACCCACAGCTGGGGAGGAAAGAGGTTTATAAATACCTGCACATGTCACTTACTTGGATTTCCTGTTTCTGGTGATCCCTTGGGTGGAGGGCTGAAGCAATGATGAAGATCTTAGGCATGTTAGGAGGGCTCTTCATGCTTTTTGAGTTGACTCATGTTCATGCCAATTGTAAGAAAAGGGGCTTCTAGAGGTGGCAATTATACGCACTGGGGGTGCTTTTCTAACACACTGTTGCCTTTGGGGGTTTGTTGTATCTGGTGACCACTTGCTAACCCTAATGACTGCCAGGTTGCAGTGAGATACGGCTTCATCCGTCCATCTTCACCACGGGACTTCCTTTTGAATCTATCCAATAAGCTGATCTCAAGAATCTGTTAGATTTTCCTTACTTGTGAAATATTTGCAGGTGTATATTTTCTTTTGTCTAGAGAGACTGGCTTATCACTTTGCAGACTGTGAAATACTTGTGTTGACTCACAAAGTCAGGAGATTGTGCCAGATACTAGGAGAGGAGGTAGCTCACAAGGGCCTGCGAGTTCTGTCCGTGTGCAGTGATGTCGGCACGGTGGCAGGCAGCTGTGTTCAGTTGTAAATGATTCCTTTTTAGAGTTGAGACAGGACAGATTTTTGTGTAGGTTTTCATTCTGCTCTGCCACTGACCAGCTATGTGATATTAAGCTTATCTGTCTGTGTAAGTATGGGATAATAGACTGACTTAATAGATTTTTGATGAAAATTAAACAAGACTAAAAATCAATTATTAGCAATTATAAGAAAGTTATCACTGAAGTAACTGCAATATTGTTTTAGAATTCTTTAATCTCACCTAGCATATCAGGGTCAGGTTTTGGGTTAGGGTTAATAGGCCCAAATATTTTAACTCAAAATAAATTTTTTAATGGACGCACACGATACATATTCCAGCTGTGTGTAACCAGCACCAAAGCTTCCTCTTCTGTTTTTCAGAATTCCAACTGCTGTGCTTGGAAATCCTTTGAAAATGTGCTCATGAGATATGTTGGTAAAGTTTAAAGTATTTCTAAAAAGCCAGAGAGATCTTTGGCTCAGAGCTTCTCAGGAAATATCTGATTTTTCCATCCTTGGAGGAAACAGAGCCACACAGAGTGAAGTAATTGGCTCAAGATCTCACTGTGGGAAAATACACAAATAGGGACAAAATGTCATCACCCCGTACCTGGGGACTCAGATCAATGAAGGGGTTGAAAGTTGTTCAGGCTGTTGTTTGGGGCACACATGTTGTCGATAGTTTTCCTTTTTTTATTCTTCAACAGTGATGGTGGCCTGCACCACAGCCTGGCTTCTGGTTAGAATGGATCGGCTGCCTCTGGTGAATAACTTGCAAGTCCAGCCCCATGAGCTTACTCTGGGTGATGACTGCCCTGTCTCCATCGTGCAGCCTCACTTCTTTGAATTCAATTATGTTCTATCTTTCTGTGGCATGAGGATTTACGTAAGAGCTCTTACTATTTCAACAGATAATATATTCTTTGTTTTAGGGCCACGAAACAAGGACTAAAACTGAGCTGTGATGTGACACCTCATGTAATATTAACTACTCCTTCTCCCTTCCCTCCTGCCTCCTCCTCCCCCTCTGTTGTGAAATCTAGCTCCAGGGAAACATGTATTGTGAAACAGATTTTCAATCTCCCATTCTTTTGTTGTTGTCTACCTAAAATTCTAATTTACAATGGGTGTGTCTGGTTATATTTCTCCTGTATTAATAAGAGGAATCAATATTTTCTAAGACCAGAAAACTTTTTTTTTTTTCTTTTTTCCTTAAGTGAATTTGTTGCTCTGTTTGGTGATGGCAGCTTGGCTTTTCCTTTTGGAAGCATACCTTCCTACTCTGGGTACAAATGATTTGGGTGGATGGATTAGATTCATGGTTTCAGGCACATGGCCCCACTTGTTCTTTAATGCTCTGTCTCTAGTTCCTAAAATGATGTCAAACATATGGCAAGTGCTCGACTTAGTACACAGTTGACTCAGCTGCCACATGAAAAGGCTGGTTAGTAAGATGCAGGGACTCGAATATTTGGTAAGTACATGAAAAAGCTATGACCATTTTCACTTCTCAAAATCATGCTAGGTCAAGTGGAAACTACCAAGGCCTTTTTCTGGGATATCTAGGGAAAGAGACTCACACTTTTTAATTGAGACTATAAATAAGTAATTTTAAACAGATAGATACTGAAGTTTTCAGTTACCACCCAGGAAGGGAGAAACTGACTAAAAAAAAGAGGAAACTCAGAAAGGACAAGATACAAAGTTGTAAGGGCAGGAAGAGGACTAGGTATTTGACAATGTGATTTGAATTCTATTATCCACCTGTTCCTCATATCAAATTACCATCAAATCACATTCCTTTTGGTCAGAACTCAAGTTAATTTGAACAGCTTTTAATGGATAATAAGTGTTGTCCCGTCTAATGCTCAGCCCTGTCTTACTGTGGATATTTCATTTGCTTTTGGATAATCTGAGGTACTAACAAGTGTTCCTGACTACCATGTTTTATAGATGCTAAATGGTACACACAAAGATGAATTGTATGCAAATATCGACCCTGTTTGAATGCTTGGAAGAGTTAAATGCTGATGTTTTTGACAGTGCCTTATGTTTTAAAATTCTAGAATACAAATTCTAATTTGTAGTCTATAAATAAAATAGATGTGTGCTAATTAGTTTTCACTCTTGGTGGTATCCATACCTTTGAAGATAAATAAATGGGCGAAGTTCTTATTTCAGTTGTTTTCTTCCTAGAAATACTTACATTGACTGCTCGTATTTTTTAAATCCAATTCTATTGGTACATTTTGGATACACATTTTGATCATGTTCATCATAGAGAATTTGTATCTGTACATGATATAACTTTTTCCCATTCCCCTACACTCCTTTTAGTTGAACGGACTATATTTTATTATAAATAGTAGCTTATGCCTGTGGCTGGTACCTATGGTCAATGGGCCAAAGGTATCCAGCTTCCTGTGCTTGCATATTAAGTTTTATTGGAAGAAATTCACTTTTAGTTATCATGCATGGCTATTTCCATGCTACAAAGGTGCAATGGGTACAGCAATAGAGACCAAGTGGTTTGCCAAGACTGATATATTTACTTTCTGGTCAATTTTAGAGATGTTTTGTCAATTCCTGCTTTATTTTATTTTCATTTTACAGGTAGAAAGATGTAACCTTCTAAGTTGTCAAATACAGTATTTAGCCAAAATTTGCACTCTGTGTAACTTGGGTCCACCTCAGCCAGACCCTGATTCTTAAATGTGAAGAGTGAAAGTTGAGGGTGCAGACCCAGCTGCCAGAAAGATACGAAGTCCCAGATGCCATGCGAGCTACCAACGTCTGCTGCGGACACTTTATCATTTTATTCTATTACGTGTATCATAAAGTAAAAATGAGGATTGCCTTGCTTTCATGTAGTGCAGTTTAAAAATTGAATTTGAAACTATTTGAAAGGGAGATAATAAAGATAACTGAATTTATATTCTTTATATTTTTAGGAGCAACAATCAGGTACATTCATTGAAACTTCAATCACATATAATTCGCCGCATTTAGATTTTTGTCTCTACCTCCCCATAACATGTCTAGTTCCAAGGTAAGTGTTGTGGACTGCTGTGATTAAGGTCATCTGATCTGATCTTCAGCTGCTGGGTGTTTTGATCAGAATAAAATTGCTGGACAATACGCTGAGGTTGAGCGTTGAGGCCGATTTGATTTACAGAATTCTGCTTAATTGAGCAGATCTAAAAAGAAATTTAATTGATTCTGTCAGTGTGTTTTCTAAATGAGTAAATAAAGCTCAGTCGGTACCTGACTGTTGAAATTTGGTCAATGAAGAGAATATACCAGTTTATTTGTTCATAAACTTTCCTTTTCTGGGTTCTTCCTTTTCCTTACCCACTTCTGCCTAGTGTCCCACCCATGGCTGTTATACAAACTCTTAAATTTTTAGGAGAACCATCCAAATGTGGGGGTGAGACAAGAGATTTTAAAAAGTCAGTATTTCTCCAAAATTTTAAAGCTAGAACCAAGTGAGTCAGTTTGTGGTGACTTTCTATGGATATGAAAATTGAGACTCACTAATGATCCAAATCCTCCCCATATCTGAGAGAGACTTTTGCAATGAGATGGAGAAGCAGAGGAGCTCTTTACTGACACAGGCCGAGGCAGTTTGCCTGTGATCAGTCTGTAGGGGCTGTCGGGGAGGACCAGTGGCATCTCCGTCCTCTCTGCATTGAGAATTGCATTGCAACTGTATTTCGGTCATTCCGACTTCTGGGGAGACACAGGGCTCCATAGCTGCGACTCCACATTAAACACATGGACTAATTGCATATGCGAAATCTGCTTGCTTATTCCTTAACGACACCGCTGGTCCTTTTTGTAGTAAACATCAAGTCATTATGTTCCGTGTTCTCTCAAATTTAGGTTTCCTTTCTTCAGTGCTTCTAATGCTGGACACAAAGGGGTTGGGGGAGGGCAAGGTTCAGCACAATCTATGATTCTCTTCTTTACTGCTTCCCGGAAAAATCACAAGAACTCTAGCACTTGTGGGGAAATTACTGTTAGGCTACCATAGATGTTGGGGAAGCGGGCGCTTCCATTCTGCCCTCTTCCTATTTCCCTACTCTGCCTCTCACGTGCGAGTCCGCGGTCTGAGCAGATCTTTGGCAGGGAGAGTCTCCTGTTCAAGGTGCTCTCAGTGACTGCGGGGTTGGCTTAAAACACCCTTATTCAGCTTCATTAAGGGCAGAAGACTTTTATGACCCCTCACTCTTTTATCACAGGCCAGTAATTGAAAGTTGTATGTCTGATCATCCATTGTAGACATGGCGAGATGACTAGACATAAACAGAACTTAAGAGTATCTGATACTTGATTGTATGAAATCAACTTGTGGTTCCAACTGTCATCTCCAGGATAATGAAAAGCTCTATTCAACATTCTATTAAAATTTTCTTCTGTATTCTGTAAAATAAATGTCTATTTTTTGCCTAAGCTAGTTGATTTGGCATCCTGCTACTTATTACCCACCTAGTTTAGTTCCTATCCCTACGCCTCAACTCCTTCTCTACTTCCAAAAGTTTGATTTAGACAGAGTTCATATATATTTTTCTTTTCTATGCATTCTTTTCTTTTGTTCAGAAAGTTACCGATAAGCGTTATAATGAAAAGAAGAGGTGGGCCCAGCCGTGAATACACTGTAGTGCAACAGATGTGGCCACTGTCAGGTGGAAGTGAATACTCGGGAATCAATCTAGGAATGTCATCTTGGTGAGAGCATTTTTATTAAGCAGCATAAATGTTTACATTTATGAAAATAGGTCAGGGATTAGTGAAATGATACACAGCACACTTTGTAGATCCAAGTGCATATTTGATTTTAGGCCAGGATTGTTGTAAACATGCATTTTTATGGTTATTAGGTATGTTTCGTGAGCATTTATTTTTTTCTCTCTTGTACTCAGTTAATTTGCAATCACAACCCTGCTTACTCTTTTATACTATCAGTCTACTCCAGCCAGATACTCCCCAGAAATCTCTGGAGTTTGTACCATAAGTATGGAATGGACTTGTGAATTTTCACAAAGATGGTAGTTGATATGTTTGCTAACTTTTTAATCACCTATTTGTTCTGGAAGAGCTAAATGGCTATAATGCCTTCTAAAATGAGCTGTAAGAATTATTCAGACTATAAAGTCTTTTTTATGCCCAAAGGACAGAACTTTACTTTTCTTCTGACCCTCAGAATTCAAAATGTGAGACATTGTGCTCATGTAAAATTGATATACATAGTATTGGTTAATAAATGCTCAGTAAATGTTTTATAGCTCCTTTTATATGAATATATAAAATATATACTATTACATTTGAACCATTAAAATACTTAAATGCTGGGTGAGGTGGCACATGCCTATAATCTCAGCATTCTAGAAGGCTGAGGGGAGGATTGCAAGCTCAAACCTTGCCTGGGCAACTTAGTGACTTAGCAAGACCCTGTCTCAAAAAAAAAGGGGGGGGTATTTAAAATTGATGCCCTCTCCTCCTCTATTCCTACCTTGTTGAGTCTTAATGGTTCTTTGAAGATGTAATGATTTCTTATTGGTATTACGTGATTTTTTCTTTTCTTTCCTTACAGGAGCAGTTGTCCCTTGTTGGGCCATAGAAATTTTACTGCTTCCTATTACATAGAGGGATTTAAACTATAAATTCTGGACCATGAAGTGATCTTACCAACCCTGGCTGCTTGAAGATTTCACTGCTTCCTAGATGTTGGACAAATGCCTATGGGGGATCATCTTTGACCATTTCAATATGACATTTTAAAATGAAAAGCTTGCTATTCTATCCATATTTATAAAGTCTTTGGGTGGGAAAAGGGCTTCCCCAGATTTTAAATTTGTGATAAAGGTAATTTTAAATAAACTTTTGCAATTCTTAGTGGCTATTTGCACTTTTTGAAGATGGCCTCAGTCCTTAGTTACAGGGCATCATAAAGCAGGGGGCGATTGTATTTTGTGGACAGGCTTCCTTATCCTAATTGGCTTGGGGTGGCAGCTGGGAAGTTGGTATACTATAATCTAATTTTCCCACTGACCCTTACTTTACTTCAAATGGTATGTGGAAAATAAAATGAAATCAGAATTTCCTTTTAAATATTTTGTTCTTATTAACACGCGTTTAATTGTACCTATGAAGGGGTTTGGTGATATTTCAGCACATGAATCACATCTGTGCTCCCTATAACCCTCCTCTCCCCTGTTCCCGCTGGCTACGAACCAGGATTCTCCCTCGAAGGTGGCTTTTCTTAGCTTCCACATATGGGAGAACACGAAGTCCTCGTCTTTTGTTTTTGGCTCATTTCACTTAACACAATGTTTTCCGGTTCTATCCATTCTGCTGAAAATGGCAGGATTCAATTCTTTATGATAAGTAATATTCCACTGTGCATGTACACCGTGTTGTCACGTATTTGCTGATTTCACATCTTAGTGATTGTGAATAGTGCTGCAGTGACCATGGGTGTACCGGTCTCTATTTGGCAGGCTGACTTTTATTTCCTTTGGATGTGTACCCAGTACTGGGTTAGCTGGATCGTATGACCCATTTTTAGTGACTTCTATGCTGTTCTCCATAATGGCTTTACTAACTTACCTTCCCAACCACCAGGTATGAGACTTCCACATCCTTGCAAGCGCTTATTTTTTGTTTTTAATGTAGCCATTTGAACTAGAGTGAGATGATAACTCAGGTCTCAATGGTCTCCTTTGGTGGCTGATATTGGGCATTTTTCATATATTCATTGATATTTGAATCTCATTTTGATGAGTATTCAGATCAGTTGTTTATTGATTAATTGGATTATGTGAGTTTTTAAAAGCTATCTTTTGGTGTTCTTTATGTATTATGGCTATTCTTTGTCAGACGTACAGGTGACAAATATTCTCTCCCTTTCTATAGATAGTTTCTTCTCTCTGTTGGTTTCCTTTGTTGTCAGAAGATTTTCAGTTTGATGGGATCCCATTTACACATTTTTGCTTTTGTTTCCTATGCTTCTGGGTCATCAGAAAAAATTATTGCCTATCTTAATGTCCTGAAGTGCTTCCCCTGCAGAATTTTCTTTGCAACTGGTTCAGAGGATAGTAAATTATTCAGTTCCCTTCTTCTGCTTTTTTCCTGTATTTTGTTCCACTCTGCATCACTTTCCTTTTCTGTGGAGCAGTCATTTCAAGTTGGGTTGAGAATTTAGTTTTATCCACTTTAATCGTGGAAGGGCTAAAATTTAGAAAATTCCAGTTGCTTTCTGCATAATTTATGATGCAAAATTCAAACTTTCTTGTTCAAAGTTCTCTTTAGAAGAGGTGGATTACCTGGCAGCATTGGAAAATCTTACAGAACTCAGATGCTCTTAGGGGTCCTTTTGAAATTATTCACTCCTAATCTCTGGATTAAAGATTAGTTGACAAAAGTTCAAAGGGGTAGGGTCTTTGTTCCTGGGAAAGCTGTTGAAATCAGAGATAATCGACTGGGTGAATGAGGCTTCCTTTGACTCTTTGCCCTTTCTGGCCTTAACCAGCTCGTCAGAAGGAAGAGCCCTGTCATAGTTTCCATGATGGAAGCTACCTGGACGCATGCAGTTTCCAAGCCCAGCAATAACACAGGCAAGAGTGCAGAGTGACTGAGAACATAGATTAATAATGCTGAAAACCAGCCACAAAGCTTGACGGAGCCAACTGTGATGCTTCGAGTATCAGGAAGGAAAAAGAGGCATCATCACATGAAGCAGATCATAAAAGAGCATGAAGATCAGTTTTGCACACGTACATCTAAAGTGTGAGATATACTGACAAAATATATTAATCACCATAGCTGATTGGAATCATTTTTTTAAAGCAATAATTCTATAACCATTAAAGAGATTATCAAAAAACCTTCTACAAATCAAGTTCTAGGTCTAGTTTGCTTCATTTCATTTTACCAAACTTTTAAGAAGAAATTAATTTCAATCTAAAAATCTTCAAGAGAATTGAAAGAGAGGAAATAATTACCACCTCATTTTTATGAGGCTAGGGTAATTTTGGTAATGCAACTTAAAAGGAATTAGAAAGGGACATAACAGGCTATTTTACCAATGAATATAGATGTAAAAGTTTTAAACAAAACGTTGATACAACCATCCACAAATAAAGAATATAGGATAACAAATAGGATAACTAATTTGGTTTGAATCAATAATAATATTTGGACTAAATGTTGGAAAATTTGTTAAATCACAATATCAAATTATGAATGGTAGAATCATCTCAGTAGTTGTGATAAAATTCATCAGTTGATAAAAAGAAGTGATAAAAAGAACTAATAAAAAGAAACATTCTTAATTTGGTAAAGTTTAAAATATCCTACATGAAACATCATACTTTTATGGTGAAATTGTGATAGATTTCTCTGTGAAATTAGAAATAAGGCAAGGGTACCCATGATTGCTATTTTTATTCAACTCTATGTCGAAGGTTCTAGGTTGAATATAGGGAAACATTAGGGAATAAAAGATAAGACAGAAATAAAATGTCACTGTTCATGGATGAATAGTTATCTATATAAAAAATACAAAAGACTGTATAGATAAACTATTAGAATTAGTAATTTACAAAAAACTGGAATTTGCCAGCAATAGTAATAAAATAGAAAACAGATTATAATAGAATGAGAATATCTAATATTTAGGATTAAATCTAAGAAACTACGTACAAGAACTCTAAACAGAAAATTATAAAACTATTCAGACATTAAAGAAGCTCTAAGTAACTGAAGAGATAATATGTTCATGGGTTGTAAGACTCATGGATTTTACATGGATTCTAATCTCCCCAAAATAAAAAATATAGTTAAAATTTGGCAAGTTGGTTTAAAAATTTATGTGGAATGTCAATAAGGCACATCTGGGCCAGTGAGATGGCTCAGCGGCATAAGCGCCTGCCTTGCAAGCGCGAGGGCCCGAGTTCGACTCCCGGAACCCACATACGAAAAAGGGGCCGGTGATATCGCTCAGCGGCACGGGTGCCTGTCGGCGCGCGAGGTCCTGAGGTCAACACCCCGGTACCCACAAAAAAAAAAATAAGGCACATCTACTCTCAAGTATAGAAAAAGGAGGATTTATTGCTTCACATGTAAAGAGGAAGCATAAATTAATAACAATTCAGCAAGTATAATACTGGTATAAGAAAAAAATTAGAGTCTGAAAGTAGATAAACACATACAAATATGTAGACCCTTGATTCCTGACAAACAGACTAAAAAGAGGCCAAGGGAAGACTGTATTAAAAATGGGACTAGGACATTTAGATATTTATTTGAATATGCATAGTCAAATGCCCTATTTGGAAAAATTAATTCCAAGTGGATTAAGAAATCAACTATGAAAAGCATAATTGTAGAACCTTTAGAAGAGAATACTAGAAAATTTTTTCATGATTTTGGACTAAGAAAGACTGATTCAAGAACACATACAAAGCACTAACCATGAATATAAACAGTATCCTGACGTAGCCATATCGGTGAGTTTAAGAAACTCTAGCCCCCAGTAGAGGCCGAGAATTTAAGTCAGTTCCATTTCTGTATCCTGAAAGTAGCGCCTCAGTTGTGTCACAATAAAAATATTCAGAGAAAGAACTTCCAGTTGAGGCTTCCAACAATCATATTTCTATCCTTTTCCTTGTTCCTTGCTATAGCAATACAAAGTCCTTCACATTCTCATAGCTAATCTTGATAATATCCATCAGCGAGTATCGCATACACTGATGATCTATGTGATAAGCTATGTAGTTTCCGGAGATAACCGATTAAACTCTTGCTGTGGATACCAAGCATCTATAATAACCGGCTTCTGCCAAAATACTGAGCCAGGTCAAATCATTATTCTCATTGGTTATCTCTTTCTCTCTCAGACTTTTGTAGGTCTCAAATTCTCTCAAGAACTTTTCTTCAGCAACCTAGCGATGTACACATTCATGATAAGATACTTTAGAGAAAGCCAAAATAAAGCAGAAGGCTCAGACCGTAGTTTTGTGGATTTGTTTAGCTGATTGGCACCCGCTGGAGCTTGTTTTCAGGCCATTGCACTGGGTTCACTGCATTACAACTATTAGCTGTCAGACCTGGAAAAAATTATTTTCTTCATCCCTCAGAGTGATTACATTAAACAATATTATTAATCAAATCACAAATGCTTCATCTATATTATATACTTGAAGCTCTTCAAGATATCATTTTAGAAATACAAGACACCTGAAGTCATAATCAGGTGGAGGACTTGCAGTTAGACCACTTTTTCACATTTCCCCTGATTTTTTGAATCGTGTTTATAATGACTTCAGCTGTGAGTGATGAAGCCGACTGTGCCGCAGGCTTTTTCAGAAAGGTACCACATCACCCCCAGCTGCAGAGGAAAGAGGTCTATAAAGACCTGCAGAGGCTGTCCCTCAGTTTCCTGTTTCCTGTGATAGCTTGGTTTGCAGTTAGAAGTGATGCAGGTCTTTGGGGTGCTAGCAGGTCTTCTCCTGCTTTTTGTGTCAACTCATGGTCATAATAATTGTAAGCAAAAGAGGGAATTCTGGAGGGTGGCATTTCAAACACTGGGGCTCATTGTTACAGATTTTTTGGCTTTGGGGTTTTGTATCTGTTGATCATCTGCTAATATCTCGTGGCTGTCAGATAGTTTGTCCATGCATCTTGTATCTTCATCACTTGAATCCATAATTATATTAGGTCAAGATGCTAGTTTGTATTGTTTGTTTTGTTACTTGCAAACATCTTGAAGTTTCCATTTTCCTTTTCTTGGACATGCTTGTCACCTGGGAGAGTCTGAAATACTGGCAGTGAGTGGATAAATCAGGAAGAGAGCTGGCCAGTTATTGAGGAAAGAAGAGTGTTTAGGTCCTTGATCTTTGATCAAGTGGTCTGAGAAATTGGATATATTAGTCAGCCATTTTCAATTGTAAATGACTTTTAAGAGCTTATTTCACATTGCATATGAAACTAATATTAACTAGCTCAATTGGTTTAATATTTAAAAAAATCAAAGCAGCTAGTGCATTTTTCCAAGTTATCATAACTAGATATTAGAACTCTTCCTTTCTCTAGTGCAGATCCATATCTTTTATGTTTGGGAAAATTTCAAAGATATATTCATTAGGTTCTTCTCTATGTGAATGTTCACGGGTTTCTGGATGGCTGGCGTGAGATTGGCCTATAACTTCTTTGTAACCGGTGCGTGAGATATGAATGACCAAATTAGCCTATAATACTTGGTAGTGGACAAGTATGATCATATTAAGGCATTTGTGTCCATACCTAATCCTTATAACTGTTCCGCAGCCATAAAAAGCATGTTCTCCTTTGTTGTAATATACCCATGAACTCGCCCTCTACTAACACAGGCTGAATCTCTTACCAGACTGGGGAATTACAGTTAAGCATGATGCCTATTTTGTTTTTAAACTGTGCCATGTAACCGTACTAGTACTGCGTTACTTGCAGACTAAGAGAGAATGAACTTGAACTAGGATGTGAGCCTCATGGCTTCTCTTGACAGATGTTAGAAGATAGCACAAATCACAGTAATCAGATCAGTATGGCTTTGGCAAGCTGTAGAACTGTGAATGTTTACATAATAATGACATGCTGCTTGAGAATGTAAAGAGGACTGTGCATTTTCTTTTAGTAGGCCAGGTAAGTATGTCACATTTACTGATACAAAAGCTCTAGAAAGTATGTCATTGCTCATGAACAAGGTGACGTTCACCAGCTTCTCTCTGGGCAATACATATTGGAGAACAAATTTAACATGTGAAAAAATACTTTTGTTGTCAGATAAGAGACATTTTTTTCTTATTGGTAATATCAAGGAATTATTGAATTTTTCTTAGGCCCAAATACCAATCTAAGACCATTCAAAGCTCTTTCAATTTAACGCTCAGTGATTCCCAGGTAGCAGCTCCTATGACTTTTCCCACATCGAGATGAGGAGATTGAGCCATGGGATGAGTAAGAGATGCACCCAAGAACTCACAGTACAACACATAGAAACAGGGCCACATTTTCCCCTGCAGCTGAGTATTCCGGTTGTCTAAGGGGATGACACTGATCTTTCCAAGCTACTCACTAGAAAGTCACGTGACCTGACATTTTCCCTTCTTTCTCTCCTATCAGTGCAGGTAGCGTGTACGGATTTATTTCTTGAGGTCAGAATTAAGAGAGTGTCTTATGTGGATCAATTGACACCCGAACATTATGAGTTCTATCTGGGAACTGGCTGTCCTGTCACCAGAGTGCTGCCTGACTTTTTCGAGTTCGCTTATACTATCACCTTCTGCGGCATCAAGAAATATGTAAGAGCAGTTGTTCTTTGGATACGTGACTTCACGTTTCTTCTTCAGGGTCATTGTCTACTTATTAATATTGAGCAGCTATGTTTTTAATTGTCAGCTGATTTTATATAATATTGACTACTCTCTGTCTCATGCTTTTAGATACTTTTCAAATAGAGGAAATATCAGATCAAATGTGGGATTTTAAAAACCACGTATTCCTTTTACTTTCTCCAACACATCTCCCCTGCTGTTGGAGAGATTATGTATTCTTTAGGGTAAAATCAAACTTGAAGGAAATATTTTGTTTAATAACAAAATAACACCACAATCCCTTACTCATTTGTTGATACAAATATTCAGTGACAATGGAGGGTTATTAACTGCTGTGTACTTAGGAGAATTAAATCTTTTTTTAGTTAATTAAGTTTATTGGTACATTTTAGATATACATAATGATCACATTCATAATATGGAATTTATACCCGTACATGATATATCTTGATTCTTCTTTTTTTCCCATTCTTCTCCGCTCCCTTCAATCCCTCTTCCCCTCCTTATTTATAAAAGCTTTGTTTCAATTTTTTTCCTTGTCCCTTCCTTCCTTGCCCCTTCCCCCTCCCTAGCTCCTCTTCCTGTTTGAACATTTTCTTCCTATTTCACAATATCTATTATAAATTTTGGTCCTTATTTACACTTTTAATTTCTCACACCAGAGAAACAATGCAATATTTACACATATGTGTTTGATTTATTTCACTTAAGAGTAGGGTCTCAAGGCACATCCATTTACCTAGAAATGTCTCAAGTTTATCCCTCTTTATGGCTGAGTAGATCTCTATTGTAGAAAAAGAGAAATCTTTATTTATCGGTTCATGGGAATTTGGGTTGTTTCCAAGATTTAGCTATTACAAACTGTGTCGCTATAAACATGGGTGTGCATATACCACTTTGCTATGATGCTTCTAATTTTTTCAGAAAGATACCAAGAAGGGGAATAGCCAGGTCAAATGGAAACTTTAGTTTTAGTTTTTTGAGGAATCTCCACAATGATTTCCACAGTGGTTGCACCAGTCTACACTCCCAACAGTGGAGAGGACCTCCTTTTAATCCACAGCCCCGCCAGCATTTGTTATTGCTTGATTTCTTGATGATAGCCATTCTTTCTGGGGGAGATGGAATCTCAGTGTTGTTTTAATTTGCATCTCTCGAATGGCCAGTGATGCTGAACATTTTTTCATATATTTATTTGCTGTTAGTACTTCAACTGGGAGCCAAAATACTTGGAATTTTAGCAGGTATCCTGAATAAAGCGGATCATGATGAGAGATGTAGAGAGGGAGGGAAGAGGGGAAAGAGGGAGGGAGAGAGAACCAATAGAAAACTAGAAGAGTAAGTCTTCCTAAGGAATCATGTGCCAATTGTGCTAATGAACATTTTAGAAGCTGTAGTTTTTTGATCATCATGGCACCCAGTGCATATTTAACTTATTTGATAAACAAATAGTGCTGGTCCTGTGCTAGTTGATTTACTCTCCTAGCCCCCACAGTACCATTCTTAGCTAAATAGTGTTATGCTCTTGTTGAATAAGCTGTCTCACAGAAGGGATGCCCCCCTTTCTGTGCCGAGATTTCAGTTAAATTGAATGGGGCAGCTCTTAATCCATTAAAAATCTCATGTCTTGTGTATATTGATTTTGCTTTTATATTCTTGTTGCATTTGGTAATGGAAGCTTGGCTTTCTTTCTTGGACCACACATCTGGCCTACTTTGGGAAGGTAATTCTACTTCTGCCTACAGTATGTGACCACACTCTAGTTTACTGCTGTATCCCCGATCCTAGAACAGCACCCAGCATATGACAACCACCATGAAAGTGCTGGTTAAATAAAAGGGATGCACTTAAATGTTTCTGGAAGAAATGGAAAAGCTATGCCGGTTGTCAAGTTAGATAACCATGACAGGTCACATGAAAGTACTGTATTCTAGGACATTTTTGAGATTCCTAGGAAAGAGTTTACTCTTTTTCACTGGGATCCTAAGTAGATGATCTGCAGTGAGTATATGCTGAGATTTCTATTTGCCAAGGAAAGAACTATAGTTAAGAAGAGGTCACCCCACAGGAAAGAAAAGAGAAGGAAAAGATAGACAGGAGACAGAGGTGTTAGACAACGTGGTTTGGAAGTCTTAGTTGTTACCCAACTATTCCTAAAACAAATTACCCTTGGGACTTCTCAGGTCTTTGAACCAATTTGTGTTAAGTTTAGACTGAGAGTCTCTTATGTGTAATAAATATTGTCGTATATGCTCAGCCCCGTACATTCTTATGACAGTTATTTTATTCATTAAAAAGTTTAGGTTTAGTTGTTCCTTGTTGTCACATGATATTTGAGCCTAACCACGTGGCATACTAGCAAGCATTCTTGAACACCATTCTCCCAGTGTGTTGTGTTCAATGGATTTGTCCAAAGCTCAAATACATCCAAATATCACTTATGGATTACTGTATGGAAAGGTTGAGTGATCTCAATTTGAAACTGCCTTATGTTTCCCAATTTTACAATGTGATTACTTACAGTCATCGATTATAATGAGATGCATGTCTATTGGCTTGCACTTTCTATGTAACTTATATGTAGCTTTATTGGTTTTCTTTAGAAATAATTACATTTTTATTTATGGTAGATGTACTATGTCTTGTCACTTACAAACAACAAATTATACCTGGTTTTGGAAATTACAACTTGTGGGCCAAAGTTATCCAGCTACCCATGCCTATAAGTCGAGTTTCTTGTTTCTTGGAATGTGAGGGCATTCCTTCAGGAGCTCTTACACTACTGCGGCAGAACTGAGTATTTTCAAGAGATATCATGTAGTCTGCAAAGACTAAAATATTCTCTGCCCAGTTCTAGGAAGTTTGCTGACCCTTGATTATTCCCATTTTACAAGTCGAGAAGGTGAAATCTTCTCTGAAATTATCAAATATGTAAGCAAAGTTCATGCTGAGGGGCAGGCACAGAGCCCGCCCCATAACCCGGGTCTTCAACAATCTGGCTTTCACTCCTGAGCAAATGTGGCCGACCCGAGGTGACTGTGCAGATTCAAAGGCCAAAGAGAATGAGCTTGACAGGATCTCAGGAGCTTTCCTAAACACGGGCATTTATTACTCAGCTCTGCTGTCCTCCTCCTTCATGTAATATGACAATTTCTGTATTTTTCTAAGTTGTTTACATGCTTTCTGAGTTGTTAACTTAACTACAATAACTGTCCTGTCTTTTTCTTTTTCGCTTCAGGATTACCCATGGGGTAGTCTCATTGAAAGTTCAGTCACCTACGAGCCAATGTTTTCCAATGTGAGAGGCCACACCATAGTGGCGTGCGCTATCCAAAGGTAAGCCTAGCTTCCCTCAGTGGCAAAGGTCAGCTGGAATGCTCTTGGCTACAGATGTTCCAGATGAGAGTAGAGATGTTCTGGAGCCCAGAGCCGTCTTACTGCCAGCGTTCTGTTTAGTTGTTAGTAGGTAGACCGTGTATGCATACTTATATATAAAGTAGAGCATATGCATACTTATATATAAAGTGGACCTTTTTGATGTATTTTTATCCATTAAAAATGGAGCCTGTTATCTTAGTCTTCCTTTGTAGTGGACAGTACTTTTGACACAAAGCCAACTTTTTTGGTTTTTAGAACCCAAATGTTCAACTCTACCATAAATTAACTACCTATAAAACTGTATATATCAGGAGCCACTGGTAATCCTTACCCGAGTGGGTAGCACACTGTATCGGTCATTGTCAGTTGATACCCCCTCCCAATGCTCTAACTTAGTGTCGACCACTGAGCTTCTTATTCCTGTGTAACATACAGGTGATAAATATTGTTATACTAGAGAAATAACTCAAACCCAGTTTTTTTTTTTTTTTTTTGGCAGGAGGGGTAGGAAATCATCAACTAAAGGTTTGAGAGTGTATGATACTCTACTCCTTTTGCTACTCTTCTCTCAAAGTTTCTTTTTATTCATGCTAAAGAAACATAAGTGCAAGATATGCTGGTCTACTGCATAAGCATATCAGTCCCCGCTGTAGGTACTCGGTGTGTTTAAGGCTTCATTTAAAACCTCTTCATTAGCTTCATAATTGGTGGGAGTACTTAGTATCTCCCTCCCCCGCAGCCCAGGGGCATAAAACTATACCTTTAATCACTTTCTACAGACTGTGGTGTGAGATGACTGCAGGTATCAGAGCTGGACCAGTAGTTTTTTAAGGGTTTTGGAATTTGATTCTGCTTTGGTTTTGCTTTGTTTACAATAACTAATTCTGAGGTAATGGAAAGTCCTAATCAATACTCTGTAAGGAACTTTTCCTTGTATATCTGTGATAGACAAAGAAATACAACAAATATACCAAATTGCTCTTTTTAATGAAGGTATTGAATTTGGTATTCTGCACATACAATTGAAAGAAAACTCTCCAGTCCTTTAGTTTCTATTCTCACATTCCCAGCCATTATAAAGTAATAGTAATATATAATCAGATCCATGCATATGTTTCTCCCTCTCTTTTTCAGGGAGTTTTCATTCACCTTTTCAAAAAAGATAGTGAAAAATAGAGGTGGATCTGGGAAAATAACCCAAAAACTACTGGAAAAGACAAATTCAACATCATCTGAAGTGGACAAATTGGGAGTTCATCCAGGAATGTTATGTGGGTGAGTATTTTTGACTTAGTACAGCAAATGTTTCCCAATAGATTTATTTAAAAAGGCAAAGGTTCAAGGTGACATTCACCTCACGTCGTGTACCATGGGCCCATTTCAGTTCAGGATTGTGGCTTTGCATTTATGATGATAAGGGATATATGTTGTCATAGTGTTTCTCATTACTCTTTCAAGAAAAATGTAGATTTTTGAGGAATCATCAATCACTATTCTTATTATCAATCTTGGCTTAACCACAGAATAAAATTTTGATGATTATGACATGAATATAGATGGAACGGGGAATTTACAAGAATTTCCATGAAGATAGTAATATGTGCATTAATTCAAATATCTGCATTTCATTCTGCTAGGGCGAAATGCCTGCAAGAGCAAACACTTCTTGAATTCAAAGGTGATCTCTAAGAATCATCCAAATAGCCTTAAGATTTTGAACTTCAGCATCCCAGAAGGGACAGAGCTCATTCATTTTTATTTCAGGCATTTGCTAACCATCTTAAATCATAATTCAAGTTATCATTGTCACACAAAATTTACATTTATTAGTCAATAACTATACATGAACAATGTATCAACTATCCTTGAATCATGGCCATCAACGCTCTTTCCCAATCCCTTTATTGCTTCCTAGTTACACATAGTGAAATATCTGAAGAATTTTTATTTAACAGTCTCACATCACTAACACAGCCCATTCCTTTTCCTTCATTACAGGAGCAGTTTCCCCCTTGATGGATTACAGCTCCCTGTTACATGGAAGAATTAACTTATAAATTCTGATGATTAAGACGATCTTAACTAACCTTGATGGTGGCTACCTGAGGACTTCTCTACCTCTTAGAAGTTGGACTAATGCTTGCTGATATTATCTTTTATCTTCATAACACTTTTTTAAATGAGTTGTTTCTACTGCACATGTTTATGAACTCTTTGGGAAGGGGAGAAAAGAACTTCCCCAAACTTTTAAATTTGTAATAAAGATAATTTAAAAATTTTGAATATCTGATTATTTTTCTTTGAAGAAAGCTGAAATCCTGACATACAGGGTAATTGTTCTGGCAATTGTAATTTGTGAAGGGCAAAGGTATACCCATTACCCAGCAATCTGGGTGGCAGCCGAGTAATTATTATACCAAAGTGCAGTTCTGATCCATCCCCATTCATTTCTTTCTCGTGATGTGTGTAAAATAAGACAAAATCAATGTTCCCTCCATAAGGCTGAGAACAGTGGACTATTCTATTTCCTATTTTTAGACTTCTTGTATTTTCATTTTTGAAACATCTTCCTTTTTTATGTCATAGTAATTTCAAGTAAGTTTGGGAATTTGGATTCATCTATTTTGCTCTTATGAAAAGGTCAGTGTTTTTTTTGGGGGGGGGCGGACAGATTCTACTTGATGCACAATTTTTGATATTTTTAAAGCAAAAATGAATCTTCTCCAATTTCTTATTTATATATCATAAAAATTATAAAGCAAGGGATTGACAACATTTGAAAATATTCTGTAAAAATCATCTGCTTTGAGGAATTCTCTTGAATCTACATGTACATTCCTCTCTGGATTCTAAATCAGTTCACAGAACAAGGAAATCATAATCACACTATATTCCTCAGTTCTTGCAAAACCTGAGATTATTTACCTTTTGGACAAAATGATTTTTAGGAAAATCTGTGCTTTTTTATCCTTAACCAACTAATCCCAGGATGGGACCCCTGTCCCATAGGATTTACATAATGCAGAAGACATGGGATGAGGTAGAGTCCAAGAGAAGCCAGCGGAAATCTAGATGAAGTGTGTTGAGTGATTTCTTCCTCCTTTCCATACATGGAATGAGGATTAATTCTCCTAAGAAACTGAACCCCAGAAACATTTCCAATGCAGCTCTTTCTTGAGTGAAGAGTAGATGAGCACTTTCCCCAAGTAACACCCTGCCCTGCTATCCTCTCATTTCTACACCATCCCTTTCCTCTCAAACTAAATGTGAGCTAGGTGTATTGTCACAATATGGAATATCTCTGATGTTGCATATAAGAACATATTTTTATTTCAATTTATGAGAGACTAGTTTTTGTTTCCCTTCTCTGGGGAGTAAACCTCATGAGTCTGTCACTGAGACTAAACTGAAGACAACATATGTTGGCTAGAAGAGTTGCTGATTCCTGTAAATAAAATGCTCTGTGCTTAAAAATTATTTGCTACTTAACTCTTTCTACCTAAGTAGTATTTCTGAGTAAGATCCAGCTTGCTGAAATTCTAGAAAGCAAAGGAGAGAACTCATAAATATTTAATAAAATAAAAATCCAAAAGAAAAACTGGAAATTATCTTTAGGTATATTAGGCCACGTCTTCAGGACGTCACAGAACCTCTCAAAGTTCAGAGTCCCAAGCGATGCTGTAAAGACAGTGTGTACACATTATAGCAAGAAGCAAGGAGAAAGAAGCACAGGTAGGTTAGAGATAACACAAAACAGGAGGCAGCAGGATAGAAGTGCCGTGGTATCAGGATCCTGGAGTGTGCACCGTTTGTGTGCTCTGTGCTGCTCTGTGCTGCTTTACCCTGCTGTACAGGTTGGGTAATGACGGATGATGAAGTTGCAAGGACCAGCACTGAGGACCAAGCAAAAGGCTGAGAATGGAGGGTGTCAGGCTCAGTGACACATTTTCTGTCAGAGACAGAGTGGTAGCACCAGCGACAGGTGTGATATAACACCAGGGACTCATCTGGGAGTGTGTTCGACAGCAATGCAGCATGGCACAAAGGGCCTGAATGGGACTACACTGGATGTTACTCACTGGCGAACAGCTTGGGGTTATAGAGCTGTCTGGTCAGTGGCGGCTTGGCAGAAAAGCATTTCCCCCTCATTTCCCCTTAGAATAGCTCTCCTGTTTCCTCCGTATTTTCTGCTTACCTCTCGTTACCTTACTGATCAGTAGCTCCCTCACCTGTATTTAACACGTCTTATTAATTTTGCCCGTGTTTCATAAGGTTCCTGTTTATTTCTATTACTTCTTATGAGTTTTGACCACTTTCTTGTTTTCTTGCATTTAGAGACTAATATTCCTAGGCCATAATGAACCCATATTATAGAGGATTATTAACACGTATGAGCATTACTGGTAGATTTCGATGCTAGAGGTACATGAAATAATAGCTTTAAAATTTCAGTCAAATTTACTTTAATCTTCCCTCTTATATTCAGGCTAACTAGAATTCATTTGTGAGGGGAAAATGAAGATGAATATTTATAATCTTGAAACTCTCCTAACTTTAGTTATCCTCTGAAGGTGTGTGTGTGTGTAAGGTATCCAATAACAAAAACAAATAAGAATTACAATAAATAACACAGATCTCCTCCTAAAGAACTATTAAACATGTGCTACCCATAAAGTTAGAAAGCACGTAAAGCATATGCACATAAAGTTAGAAAGCAAAGATATCCGCAGTATTCATCCTTTGGCATAAATGTGACATTGGAATATAAAATCTGGAACTACAGTTTCAAATTATTGCAAAATGTTGGGAAAATACAATAAATTCGCTGTGGGAGAATACAGATTGTGTATCAGTTTTCTGTTGGTGTTGTAACAAATCACCACAGTGGCTTAAAATAACAGCCATTTGTTATCTCGTAGTTTCTGTAGTTGGATTCCAGGTACCATGTGGCTCCCCAAGTTCTCTGCTAAAAGTTTCAGAAGACTGGGGTCAACTTTTCATTATAGCCATGGCTCCATGTCTATCTGATTTCAAATTGGCAGAACTCATTGGCAGAAAGTGTTTAACTTTCTTTTCATTTGTATAGGTGCTCACAGCTAAGAGTTCACCTTAGATCTCAGCGGAGACTTGGGACTTGCACTTTTCCGCAATGCTGAAACTGTTAGGACTGTGCAACTCTTAGAGATGGACCAGAATGCTTTTTGCATAAAGGGATGTGCATTAGTCTTTGTGGGGCCAGGGGCGGAGTGTTATGGTTTCTGTCTAGATGTCCTCTCAAGGCTTCACGCAGTCATGGGGGCGGGCTTCTAGAGTTTGTGATGGATTCATTGTCTAGTGCTGGGATTATGGGTGTGAGTGCTACGCACACCCTAGGGTGAGTAGCCTACATACAATATAAGGGACAGAAGGAGTCTTCTCTCACACTCCTCTCTTTTTACTCTTGTTGCTTTTGCTATTTTCTGCCACCATGAACTATTTCCCTCTGCCATGTGCCGCTCTGCCTTGGAGCCAACCGAGTATGGACTGAAACCTCCATAAACTGTGAGCTAAATAAAACCTTTCCTTCCTTAATTTTGGGAATCAGGTATTTTGTCTCAGTGATGGGAGAAAAGTAACCAAGACACAGTCCCCATGATTTTCACTTGTGGGCTCATCACATAGGCATCCTCTGGCTGGTATGTGCCCGTATTCTCGATTCTCCAAAGGAAAGCATAAAGCATGTTGTTCGCACGAACAGGCACAGTAAGACAGTACTATCAGTTGCTCTTCTTGTAAGTCTCCTCAAATCCAGGCTCTTGGATGCTAGCCAAGGGACATCCTTGCAAACAAACCTTTCAAAGACAGCATTCTCAGGCCCACTATTGTTAAATCTTTCCTGCACACCTTTGAATTTGCAAAGTGGTGAATCCTGTATTTTTCTAAAAGGTAATTAACAAAAGTAGTAGGCAAAATTCTAAACATACTGCCTCTGCTCTCTTATCTCAGACATATTTAATCAAACATTAATCTAGGTGCTTTACAGATGTCATCAAGATGAAGAAATTGAAACTAGGGAAATTGTCACATATTATCTGAGGATGTGACTTAATTATGTGAGTCCTCGACAGCAAAGAACTTTCTCTTTCCTTCTTTGTTGGCTGTAGGATTCTAGTGCCTGGATCACTGAGTGCTCTGAACCTGATTCTGAGAAACAAATTCTCTATGCTGCCACCATTTTGGAACCTGGTGTGGCCACTGCTGCCATTCTAGGACATAGTGTGGCTGCCGCCATTCTGGAACGTGGTGCTCTTCAGCTTTCTTTTCAAAGTAAAACCTTTCACTTTTGCGGTTTTGATGCTGCAAAGTTTGGAGACTTGCTGCTTCTTGTGATGCCCTCAGGCCATCTTTTACGTTCTCCTGTTCCTTCTCAGCAATTGAGATCTCCTCAGCTCTATCTGCAGTCCATAGCTTTCCTAGAGCTTCCTTTCTGGCCAAACTCACAATGTTTTAAATCATCCTGTTGGGCTCTTTGCTCTTGATTTGCAACATAAATCTGCCTAGAAGCCCCCAACGATAGCCATGCTACCGACTCAACATTTGACTTCCTTGAATTTTTTTCTGCTAGTTTAACTAGTCCGCCACCCTTAATCTTAGTCTCAGGCAAAGTCTCTGGACATGAGCAAAATGCAGACAAACTTTCTGCCAAGCCATTACACACATCGTCTGGAGTCCAGCAGCCAATGCAGTCCTTCTTCCCCCCAGAAACCTCCCTAGCCTGGACTTTACCAGAATGATTTCTATCAGACTTCTGGTCTTCTGAGCTCTGAACAGGATCACCCATACAGAACAAACTAAGGCATTCTGGCTCTACTTTTTCAGGTGACATCTCCAAACCTTTCTGAACTCTTCCCACAAGCCATTTCCAAAGGCTCTTGAACCACATGATCAGGTAGTCACAGCGGCGACCCCACTCCTGATACCAAATTCTGTCTTGGTTACTTTTCTCCCATTGCTGAGACAAAATACCTGATGCCCAAAATTAAGGAAGGAAAGGTTTATGTAGCTTGCAGTTTGTGGAGGTTTCTGTCCATACTCAGTTGGCTCCACGGCAGAGTGGCACATGGCAGAAGGCAACAGTTCGTGGTGGCAGAAAATAGCAAAAGCAACAAGAGCAAAATGGAGGAGTATGAGAGAAGATTCTTTCTGCCCCTTATATTGTATGTAGGCTACGCACCCTAGGGTGGGTGTAGCACTCACACCCATAATCCCAGCACTAGACAATGAGTCAATCACAAACTCTAGAAGCCCACCCCCCATGACTGTATGAGGCTTTGGGGGACATCCAGACACATACAATAGCAGAGTGCATCTCTAGTGAACTTCCTGGTAGACAATACAACAATCTGTGCACAAGTCTTTGGAATTTTGACAATTGGATATCATAATTAACAAAATGGACATAATGACATCTATAGATAACCCCATTCTGTGTACAGAATATATATTCCTTTTTATTCTTACATGAATTTATAAAAATTGACAATATTTCAACAGTAAAGTAAGTCTTGCTTAAAAAAATTGAAATTAAACACAATAATGTTTTCTGATAGGTTAGGATTAATTTAGAATTCAATGATAAAAGGATGAATGAATAAATAATAAAGGGATTTAAAAACATACATGTAAGAAAATTGAGTAAGACCTCTTGATAATTAGCAATCAAAGAAAAAGCATGATGGTGGTAAGAAAATGGTAACAAAATTATCAGTTGTCTAAATGTGTGAGGCACAGCTTAAGAAATTTATAATTGTACAGCTGTACTTTAGAAAAGAAGGGCACAAGAGCATAGTGGTAAAAAACTAAAGAGACTAATTCAAAGAATTGAGAAGTAAATAAATAATACAATTAAGAGCAAATTACAATAGAAAGGATCAGTTGAACATAGATGTAAAAGTTCCAAATAAAACAATTGAAAAAGCAAATCCAGAAATGCATTAAAGATTCGTAATGATCAATTGCATTTGTGTTGATAGTTAAATTTGGATTTAATACTAGAAAAAATGTATCAAGATATGTTACTACATTAACAGAAGACCTACACAATACATTATATAGTAAAATATTTGATAAAATTAAATATTCAATGGTGATAGAAATGAGAAAACTATCCTCATAAAAAAACTGCCACTTTGATAAAGGTTATCTAAACATCCAATAACAGTTATCATACTTAATAGCTAGAAAAGAAATTGCAATAGCATAAAACATCAACCATCCAGGAATAAATCTAATAAAATCTTTGCAAGAATGTAAAGGCATAGTTATGAAGCTTTACTCTTAGACACTAAACAAAACCTAAACAAATAGATGCTATTGTGTTCATGATTGGGAAATCTTATGAACCGTGGATTGATTCCAGTTACAATAAAAATTTTGACTGTATTTTAAAAAAGATTTTACTTTTTAGAGAAGTTTTAAGTTAACAGTAAAATTGAAAGGAAGGCACAGAGATACTCAAACACTTATTATCCCTCCAAAAGGAAAGCTTCTCCCACTATTAACCTCCCCACGAGAGTGGTATATTTGTTATAACTAATGAAACTACTTTGTCATTTGAGGTGTGATAAAAACACAGTGAATGTTTACATTAAAAATTTTATGACATAGAAGACACATAAATCACATCAATATTTAATTCTTCTGTTTCCCATTGTTAGAAAATACACCATGAGAAAATGAACTCCCCACTGAATCCTCACTGCATTAGTCTGGATTCTAGGAAGGAAATACTACATATGTATATTGGCTGCTGTGATTTTGGAGTTTTGGGATCTAGTGAGCAAAGTGGAGATCCAGGAGAACTAATGGTCTAATTCCAGTCCAATTCCAAAAGTCTGAGAGCCAGGAGAGCCGATGGCGTAAACTGTAGTCCAAGTTCAAGTCAGAAGACCAATGTCCCTGCTTGTAGCCAGTCAGATAGGAAGAGTGAATCTCAATTATTTGAGCTTTTAATTAGACACGGAAGGTTAACTATGACATGGTTTCTCTAATACGAGAGACTCACAATGTAAATAACTTACAGAGAAAGATAAAAGAGAGATGGTAGATAAAGAAGGATAAATTTGGGTCATTTTTAGGAAAATGGATGGATCTTGAGACCATAATGTCAAATGAAATAGATCAGATACAGAAGGTTAAATATCACTTGATTTCTCTAATATGAGAGGCCCCAAATATGAATAATTTAAAGAGCAAAATGGAAGAGAGATGGTAGGAAACAGGCAGGTAGACTCCTTGGGGATGGGAAAAGGACCTGGGGAAGGACAGAGCGAAGGGAGGGGGAGAAGGAGGAGTAAAAATAATTAAGGTGCAATGTGTGTATGGACCAGTTCTCCAAGTGAATATAATTATTATGTGTTGCAAACATATACTAATAAAAACTGAATAATTCTACTCAGACTTTCAGTGGATTGGATAAGCCCTATCCACATGGGGGGAGGGCGATCCGCTCTACTCCGTTTACCAATTAAATGTTAATCTCACTGAGAAACAATCTCGGAGACACTTCCAGAGTAATGTGTAATTAACTATTTCAGCATCCTGTGGCCCTGACTGACACGAATTTGACCTTCACACTTACAAAGTGGTGGAAGATATTCACAAAATGCATAAACCAAGAGTCATGTCTGGGCCGGTGAGATGGCTCAGCGGTGTATGTGCCTGACTGGCAAGCTGAGGGCCCGAGTTCGACTCCGGATCCCACATATGAAAAAAGGGGCCGGTGATATCGCTCAGAGACACAGGCGCCTGCTGGCGCATGAGGTCCTGAGGTCGACCCCTGGTATCCACAAAAAAAAAAAAAAAAAAAAAAAAAAAAAAGTCACGTCTGGAAAATATACAAGAGTCTTAAAATTGATTTAAAAAATATAGATGACTAAATAGAAAACAGAGGAAACAATTTCCCAAGAGAAGGCATCCAAATGGTCAACAAATGTGATTTCATGAGAAATCGTCAGATGACAAGGTGCTCAAACCCCATTAGTAGTTCAGAAAATGTAAAATTAAACCACACAAAAGAATAAGACAGATCCAGTCAGAAATGCATCACCCATGACAGCCTTGTGATTCTTGTTAAATCCTAAAGCTTTTATTCCTTATAATTTAAATAGCAAGAATCATATAGGGATGGCAGTTGCTATCTAGGTAAATCCTTATACCTTACCAAGAGTTATAAAACTGGATTATTATCTTTACTTATACCATATGTCTAATATCAAAGTAATGTTTTTGAAATTACTGGTTGAGTGAACCAGACTAAGACTATGCTGAAAGAGATGACTTTCAAATTTAAAATGCATATCCACTCCCTGGCAATCTTATTGAAAAGCATTTTAGGATTGCTCCTGTACATCTAGAGTGGAATCTGATGTTTGGCATCTGACAAGCCAGTAGGGGAGAGCGTAGAGGTGCTGTGGGCTGGTGGACCATACTTAAGAGGGAAAAGGCGCTAGGAGATTCCTTGTACTGCCCACTGAGAGGCAGCTGCAGACAGCTGAGGGTGACAAAGTCTTACAGTCACTCGAGGAAGCCCAGCTCCCGGCTGCTTGTGACTTGGGGTCTGGCAGGGTGAAGGGCTCTGTGCTCTTTGGCAGGTCTCTCCTCCTTTCCTGTTGTTTGGGAATTCCTGTGGACTTGCACCAGGTAAAGCAAGAAATATCTTTGGAGGATGTGATGTAAGGTGACCAGGTTGTTTTCTAAAACACCGCAGGGTGAAGACCTTTTTTGTTTTCTCTCTCCATGGTTATAAACCAAGAGGCAGGGTTGCCTTTCTCTAATTGCTTTAACTTTAAAAAGTTAGTGGGTTTAGGCTGTTCTCAAGCTATTCGCATTGCTTACACACCAACTTAAGAGCTCCTCAGGTTTAGTTTACCGTATTTCACTATTCTTTTCTAATGATGAGGCCCATTCTCTTATATAACTGGGGTTCATTTAATATCAGAGAACTGGGAAAAGAAAGGCTGCTGTGGCCAGAGACCTATGAGTTTCTGGGAAAAGAGAGTTTAAACTCATAGCCTGCATGTGAGGCCTGACAGGTAGAATGAAAATCATACAGGTATGAGCAGCTGGATTTGGGGGGTGTAGCTCAGATGGTTATAGCCTCTATGCATGGAAGTTGGAGAAACAGACAACCTCAAGTATGGTTCTTGTTAACTGTGGACCACGGCAAGTTAAAATCCATGTGTCTAATTTAGGCCACCAGAAATAAGTTACAAGAAATGTATTGCACTTTAAAATAAGATGAGAGAGCCAGTGACATGATCATGCTCAACTCTAATTCTTGGGGTCACCCAGAGGTAGTTAAGAGAGTATCTCTGGTTTTCCTCTGTGTAGCAACCTGATGTCACTCATCTTAGGCTGGTGTAACATGTTTGCCAAAGGAGGCAAACAGACTTTTTCTTCATCTGTAACTGTATTTTTCTCCTGCCTTTACATGAGAACACTGCTTTTCAACAAGGGGTGGTTTTGCCCTCTGGGGAGATTTGGCAACATCCAGAAGCATTTTTGACTGCACACCTGGGGCCGTCATTGGTCTCCTGTGGATAGTGGTCAAGAATGAGGCTACTCTACAGCAACAAGTCCAGCCTATAGTGTCGACAGGGCTGAGGTGAGAAAGCCCTCTGTGGAGTGTTTACTTCTGCTTAGAGGTGCTTTAAGGCATGTATTCGTGAGACATTTTTTCTGTGGAAATGGTGTCAGAAACTAGCTCAGTCCACAGCTGTTTCACGCAATCGTGATTTCTAACATCTGAAGATAAGGACCTCCTCCTGCTTGTGGGTCTCAGAGTGTATCAGGACTAGTGTGGTTACCCAACATCAAACATCAAATCCAACTGTGTTCACTCTTTTCATAATGTGACTTGGCTTCTCTGGGGTGCGTCAATCCATTAATCTCCGAGCCCTGGCTGTCGCGCTTGAGTTTGTTTGATTTTCTTCCTCATTTTGAGGTTTGTACCCTAATGACTTTTTGTTGTGTGGTTCTAACTTCCCTATGCCATTCCATAAGACCAAAATCAGGAAGTAGATGTAAGGGTGAGATAAAAAATGAAGTATTCTTGAGTTACATTCAATTAGCCTAGGGAAATTAGGGAGTAAAATGAGTTGGAACTCTAGTTCTTGCTCTAAGAGTGCCACCAATCCATTTTCTGTTGAATATCTCATTGTGGCGTGTTATACTTGGCACACACAAAGCCTTTATTTCTTTCACTATAAAGAGCTAGTGTAATGAAACTTGAATAGATGGTTATGGGAGAGTTCCCTTGCTCCCTATTTTTCTCTTCACATCTCTTCATTGGCTTCTGTTATATTCGCTGGTTATTTTGCAGCTGTGAATGTGGGCATCCGTTAGATCAGCTACTCTCTGACTTGGATGTACATATAAGTCCTCTGGGGTTCTTGTTGAAGTGTGAAGTGATTCAATAGGGTAGGGATGAGACCTAGAGTTTAGTAGTTCTAATTAGGGTGCAGGTGATCCTGGTGTTGCCCATTTATGGACCAGATTTTGATTAATTAAGCTTTAGATAAATTACTCACTAGCTAGTGTTACTATTCCCTAATAGAGAATAACTGATGACATGTGAGTCAAGAATTCATTGTTGTTCTAGTTCTCCCTTTTCATTTTGATATATCCTTCCATGATACGGACCTGGAGTGGATAGAGAGGTACTGTCTAGATTCCACCAATGGCTGCATTGATTAGTGGTGGCCAACAGGATTAATCTGACTTGGTGTTAGTGCCAGCTACATTAGTTAGTGGTTTGAGCATTCCACTTTTCATCTGGGAAAATGAAGAGATTATTTGTCTTATCTTGGAATCTCCTTGTATGAAAGAGAGAGAGAAGGGGAGAGAGAAAGAGAGGCAAAGAGAGAAAGAGGGAGGGAGAGAGAGAGAGAAAGAGAGAGAGAGAGAGAGAGGCAAAGAGAGAAAGAGGGAGGGAGAGAGAGAGAGAAAGAGAAAGAGAGAAAGAGAGAGAGAGAGAGAGAGAGAGAGAGAGAGAGAGAGAGAGAGAGAGAGGAGAGACACGTGGTCCAGGGACTCTAGACTCATGAGTAACAGAAATTTATTTCATGTGATGACAATCAACTTGGGAATCTCCAGTGGTAAAAGCTGTGGAAAAAGCTCTTTCATGAATGGCTTACTTCTTAAGATGAATATGTCTATGTTTGGGTTAGTTAGTTTATAATTCCTTTATTAATCTGAATAAAAGCAGGGAATTGATAATTATGATTCCTATTTTGACATGAACCATGAATATCTGGAAAAAGGATTGCAGGTTTATTTCATTTCTACTCTAGATCTCACTTCTAAATCTGTCATCACTACTTTTTGCTATCAGTATTTGTTCCTTATATAAACAATTTGTACCATAAATGTTTCCAGCAAAAATACATTTACCCCAAAAGTATCAAGTTTCTTGTTGTACTTGTGTGTCTGTCTTTTTTTAGTTACCTCTGTGATAAATAGTGTCATATTGTTCAACTGCAGGTTTCTAGCCCAAACGAGGCCCCCCTTTAAGCCACTGTTTAAAGACAGAAGTCTACAGATCACTGGGTACTGCCAAGTGTCCTTAGTCTAAAACTAGATCCATATTTTATTCATCCATAAGTCACTTATTTAATTAAAATTCATGTTGAAGACAAAATGCATACCACGTAACTGGCAACTAGGAGGTAAAGGTATGATTTTTTTTAGGGAGAGGTGACAAATGTGTCTTGCATTTACTCATGAAAACTGGCCTGTAGTCATGGCATCCTCAGGTTAATATGAGAATGTTGAATCCTGTTGCATTGTCTTTTACATGGTATTAAGATTCTGGCCCAGATTATTTTCATTTATTGATGCAGAAGATGGATGAATGTCTGTAGATGGGAGGAACCTGTGGTGGAGTGTCTTCCATAAAGACTTAAATTGCTTTATCTTAATGAAAGTTAACTGAGCACCTAAATTCTAGGTCGTGTTCAAAGTTCTAGGTAGTGTTCTAAAGTTTAGATGGCTTTTCTAATTTAATCATAAAACCCTGGCAGGCAGGTAATAATTGCTACAATCATTGTAAATGAATAAAATGGTTTCAAAGTAACTGAAAAACCAATTTATCTTTTGAGCACTGTAAAATACAGAGGAAGTGTCCACTACACTCAAGTGGTTATTGAGCACTTGAAATGTGTCTAATCTGAACTGTGCTACATGGGGTTACATGAACTATACTTACAAAAATTCTATCTGCTTATTTTAAGTTTTGAATATGGCTACTAGAAATATGAAAGTTACACATACGGCTTGTGTTATATTCCTGACAGACTGCGCCGTTATGTCTTCAGGTAAAGACACAGCAACACATTATTTTTGAATATTTTTAGCAGTGACTTCAATCTGTTCTGAGGATTGGTTGATAGCCAGAATGAAAAGATGACCCTTTGAAAATAGCACAGAAGCGAGAATTGAAGATACACTCCTGGGAACCAACTGTTCCATAACAAGGATGCTATCACCCAACTGTGAGTGTGTTCTCATCCTGTCACTTCTTATGGGATCAGTAAAATTGTAAGTGCTATGATTTTCACTAAAATATATGCTGCATTTTTCTTCCGGGCTTCAAAGTTCAGAGGTTTCCTTACAGAACTTCCAAGCATCGTTACCACTCATGTGATTGGTTTTCAGTACAATGTCGATGCTTCAGATCAGGGGTTTTGAAAAGGCCCGAAGTCGGAGTCTATGTCTTCTCAAATTTCCTGCCCTCACCTGTTAGATTTTAATATTTTGGGAATTATATGTGGGTGTGTACACATGGGGAGCTGTTCTCAAACGGGAAAATAATGCTTCAGGACGGACCCAGGGCCAAGGGTTGTCTCTTATCCCTCTGTCTGGTGGTGGAGATAGAGGCAAAGACCAGAAGGATCACAGTGAACGGGAGAATAAAATGCTCATCACTCAACCCACTGTTTTACTTCTGTTAAATGAGTGTAAGGTGCCATATTCATGTATTTTTTAGAATTGACAGGTTCTATTCAAATTAAGTGATCAAAATAATGTGTCTAGTATTAAAACTCTCAATCACTTCACGTGTTCCAAGAGAATAATGTTTTCCTATTTTCTGAGATCAGTTACAGACCACCACTGGGTATTGCTCATCCATTTCAGCTGGTTTGCTTTGCAAAGAGGTATGTGTCACCAACTATGATTACGCATTCTTTTTTTTTTTTTTTTATGTGGGTACCGGGAGTTGACCTCAGGATCTCATGCTTGACAGCAACACTTGTGCTGCTGAGCGATATCACCGGCCCTTTTTTTCCTGTATGTGGGTTTCAGGAGTCGAACTCAGGACCTCTTGCTTGCCAGGCAGGCGCTTATGCCACTGAGCTATCTCACCGGCCCTACGCATTCTTACTTTATCCTTTGGCTGACAGATGTTTTTGTAGAGAAAGCAGCCATTTAGAGGATGCTTATGGCACAACTAGAGTTTCTAAAATCTGGCTAATTCTTTTCAGGAAAAGTTTTAAATATACAGAAGAATCAAAAGAATTTAGTGAACATCCATATATCTATAACCTAGAGTACCAGTTTTCTAAACTTTATCACCTATACACTCTCCCATCTACCAATTTTTAGGTGCATTTCTCACTGATGGCATGTTTCCCCTTGTGTATGTCATGAATTAGGGATCACTTAAGGTTATTTATTTGAAGAAAATTCACCTCTAGTTCATAAACATTACACAAGTATATACATTTGTCAACTCAGCTATTTGTTTATGTATGTCTATGTATGTTTATGAACATACATAAAACTATGATCACTGTAGAATATAGCTCCTGCTTGTTCTTATTCTCATCTCTTCTATAACTTTGAATAAAAGGAATCACAGCATGTTCTTTTGTCTTGAGTCTTTCATCCAGCATAACTGAGATACATTTACACTATTTATTTATTCTATAGCTTGTTACATTACATTGCTGAGTGATATTCCATTGTATATTATTTTGACTTAGACTTGTGCTGTTTTTAGTCTTTGGGATTTATGAGTAAACCTATGAGCATCGTTTTGCTAGTCTTCTGGCAGGTGTATGTTTTTTCTTTGAATGAATATCTAGGAGGAGGATTGCTTGATCACAGGGAATGGATATACTTAGTTTTGTAAGACACTGATGAATATTTTCCCAAATAGGGTGCTGTATTTGAACTTATATTGGAATGTAGCAGTGTCCAGTGGTTTCACCAGATGTTAGTTGTTGTCTTCTAGTCTTTCTAAAGGTGCATAGTGGTATCTCATGATTTAATTTGCATTTTCCTGATTAACTGTTAGTGCTCATTGGCCATTTTCATGATTTTTATGAGCTGAGTTTTGCCCATTCTATTGTGTCATCTGTCTTACTGCATGGAAGTGTTCTTTATTAATCTTGAACACCAGGCCTTTACCAAATATTTTCTAATATTTTGCCCCAGATTGCTTATTCATTGTCTTAATGTATCTTTTGATGAACAAATCTTTAATTTTTTTTTGTGGGTACCAGGGGTCAACCTCAGGACCTCACGTGCCAGCAGGCACCTGTGCCACTGAGAGATATCACTGGCCCTTTTTTCGTATGTGGGTTCCGGGAGTCGAACTCGGGCCCTCGCGCTTGCCAGGCAGGCGCTTATGCTGCTGAGCCATCTCACCGGCCCCAAATCTTTAATTTTGAAGTTTAACTTACAGATATTTTATGGTTGATTTGTTTTATCTTAAATTCTTATTGAATGGTCAGTCTTTTATTTTCTTCTAGAAGATTTATGGTACTGGTTTGGGCCTGTAATCCATCTGACTTCTTTTCCTTGTGCAGTGTGAATTGGTACAGGCTCTTCTCTTCCTGTGAGCATCCCGTTGCTATGGTACCTTTAATTTAAATGACTTCCTATTCCCTCTCGGATTGCATTGGCTCTTCTGTTAAATTGATGACTATATTAGTTTGGATTTCTCTGGACTCCTTTAGGTTCTGTTGATCTAACTGATCTTTGTCAATATCATGCTGTCTTGACTAAGTTCACTTGCAACTTGAAAAAGTCATTTCCAGCTATTCGGGATGCTTTCACACAAATTCTCACTATTTCCTGGTGGGTGGAAAAGGTCAGACAAAATGAAGTCACCTAGCAGGGACTGACTTGAAATCAGCATTTAGAAAAAAATCCTGTGTTCTTTAGGCTTCACCGGTCATTTCTAAACCTATGTTGTCTAACTGGCTATGTTGTCTAGCCAGTTGCCACGCGTAACGTGTACACTTTACTACAACTGAAAGTTCCTTAGTTGCACTAGCTAGTTTTCAAGTGCTGAATGACGGCAGTGCTGTTGGTTATCTACTGCACAGCACAGATTTAGAACATACACTTCACAGAAATTTTCACAAAATTCTACTGGACAGTGCTACTACATCAGAATAAACACAAATTTTTAACTGGAAAATATCTAATGATTGACACAAATATTCAATTTTATCTCGCTACTGGATATGAACTTTAAAGAGTATTTCTCCATGTCCTGTATTTTTGGTGCATTCTTTTTGAATTTTATTTATTTACGTAATGATTACATTCACTGTGGGGAGTTGGTACATGTGCATAACACATCTTAATTCTTTTTTATCTGCCTGCTCTTTTCTCTGTCCTGCTCTATCATTTTTGATGCTAGTTGCTTTTAGATTGCATAACAGGAGAGATGAAGACATGTACAATGATATGAAGCATGAGTGATGATAAGTAAAGGAAGAGCACAGTGTTGGACACTTCTGATGTTTTGGGTACTGTGACAACAGCTTTCTTAAGTCGTCTCATTTCATCTCAGTTCTGTGAAGTATATGTTGTAATCAGCATTCTTTATTGACAAAGGCACAGAGGTCTGTAGCTAATAGCTGGCTTTCCAAATGGCAAAGCTGTGTCATAACTTTTTTGAGATTCTCCAATTGATATTAGCATGAACCTTCCTTTTCAATGAACTAAGAGACACTAATAGTATAACTAACTTGCATTTTTCCCCTTTTTCCTTTCTTCCTTTCTCCTTTCTCCCATCCTAGTTCTTTTTTCCTTTTAGACAATTTCTTCCCATTTCACAATATCTATTGTAATTTTTATACCATATATATATTTTTTTGTGGGTACCGGGGGGTGGACTTCAGGACCTCGTGTGCCAACAGGCACCTGTGCCGCTGAGCGATATCACCGGCCCCTTTTTCGTATGTGGGATCTGGGAGTCGAACTCGGGCTCTCGCGCTTGCAAGGCAGGCGCTTACGCCGCTGAGCCATCTCACCGGCCCTTTAGACCATATTTACTCTTTCAATTTCTCACACCAGGGAGACAATATGATGTTTACACATGTGAGTCTGATTTATTTCACTTATTAGTATAGTCTCAGGTTGCATCAATTTACCTATAAAAGTCTCAAGGTTATTCTTCTTTATGGCTGAGTAGTACTCCATTATATAAAAAGACCACATCTTTTTTATCCATTCCTTAGTTGATGGGCATTTGGGTTGTTTCCAAGATTTAGCTATTACAAATTGTGCTGTTATAAACATGTGTGCACATATATTGCTGTGGTATGATGTTTTTATTTATTTATTTATTTATTTATTTATTTTTTTGTGGGTACCGGGGGTCGACCTCAGGACCTCGCGTGCCAGCAGGCGCTTACGCTGCTGAGCCATCTCACCGGCCCGGTATGATGTTTTTAATTCTTCCAGGAAGATACCCAGAAAGGGAATAGCTGGGTCGAATGTGACCTCTAATCCTAGTTTTCTGAGGAATCTCCACACTGATTTTCACAGTGTTTGCACCAGTCTACACTCCCACCAACAATGGAGAAGTGTTTCTTTTTCCCCACAGCCCCTCCAGCATTTGTTATTGGTTGATTTCTTGATGATAGCCATTCTTTCTGTGGCGAGATGGAATTTTGTTTTTTTTGTGTGTGTGTGTGTGTGGGTACCGGGGGTGAACCTCAGGACCTCGCATGCCAGCAGGCGCCTGTGCTGCTGAGTGATATCACCTGCCCTTTTTTCATATGTGGGTACCAGGAGTCGAACTCAGGACTTCGCGCTTGCCAGGCAGGCACTTATGCCGCTTAGCCATCTCTCTTGGTGTTGTTTTAATTTGCATCTCTTGAATGACCAATGATGTTGAACACTTTTTCATATATTTATTTGCCATTTGTATTTGTTCATCTGAGAAGTGTGTATTCATCTCAGATGCCCATTTTTAGATTGGGTCTTTGAATTTAGGGTGTCTGAGTTTTTTCAGTTTTTTATAGTTTTTTAGAGTCTGAGGGACAACTGGCTATAATTTTTTCCCACTCTGTGGGTTGTCTTTTCACTCTGTTGGTGATATCTTTTGTCTTGCAAAAGCTTTTTAATAAGATGTGATCCCATTTGTTGATTCTTTGAAGTATTTCCCATGCAGTTTGGGTTTTGTTCATGAACTCTTTGCCTACACCTATGTCTTCTTCAAGATTTCTACCTACTCTCTTTTCCAGTAGATCTAGTGTTTCTGTTTTATTTTTTATTTTTTTGGTACCAGGAATCGAACTCAGGACCTTGCACTTGCCAGGCAGGTGCTTGTGCCGCTGAGCTATATCCCTGGCCCTTTCTGTTTTAATATTTAGATCTTTGATCTATTTTGACTTTAGTTTAGTGAATGGTGATAGACATGGGTTTAGTTTTAGTCTTCAGCATGTAGAGAGCCAATTTTCCACCACCATTTGTTAAAGAGGCTATCTTTCTTCCAGTGGCTCCTTTGTCAAAGATAAGGTGGCTGAGTGTGTTTGTAGTTGTATTTACATCTTCTAATCTCTTCCACTAATCCTCAGGTCTGTTGCCAGTACTATGCTGTTTTTATCACAGTAGCTTTGTAGTATAATTTCAGGTCCGGGATTGTGATGCCCCCTGCCTTGCCTTTGTTACTCAGGATCGCCTTTGCTATTCTAGGTCTTTTCTGGTTCCAAATGAATTTTAGGAATGTTTTCTCTAAGTCTGTGAGGTATGCTAATGGTATTTTGATCGAGATTGCATTAGATCTGTAATACAATTTTGGGAGTAGGACCATTTTCACTATGTTGGTTCTTCCTATCCAGGAGCAAGGGATATATTTCCATTTTCTGGTATCCTCTTGGATATCCTTTTTCAAAGTACTGTCATTTTCAATACATAGATCTTTCACTTTGTTAGATTGATTCCTAAGCATTTCATTTTTTTGGATGCAATTGTGAAAGGTGTTTTTCCCCCTATTTCTCTCTCAGTGAGTTTGTTGTTTGTGTAAAGGTATGACATTGATTCTTGAGTGTTGACTTTGTATCCAGCTATGCTACCATATTTGGTTATTAAATCTAGAAGTGGGCCAGTGAGATAGCTCAGCAGCAAAAGCGCCTGCCTGGCAAGTGCGAGGTCCTGAGTTTGACTCCCGGTACCCACATACAAAAAAAAAGGGCCGGTGATATCGCTCAGTGGCACGGGCACCTGCTGGTGCACGAGGTACTGAGTTCGACCCCTGGTACCCACAAAAAAGATCTAGAAGTCTTTTGGTGGGGCTTTTGGGGTCTTCTATGCAGAGTATCATGTCATGTGTGAACAATAACAATTTAACTTCTTCCTTTCCTATCCTTATTCCTTTTATGTCTCTCTTTTGTCTAACTGCTCTGGCTAAAATTTCTAGAATTGTATTGAATAGGAGTGGTGATAGTGGACACCCTCATCTTATTCCTGATTTTAGATTGAAAGCTTTCAATTTTTGTCCATTTAGTGTGATGTTGGCTGTTGTTTTGTCATAGATGGCTTTTATGAGATTGAAGTTCAGACCATCTATTCCAATTTTCTGTAGGATTTTTATCATGAATCAGTGTTGAACTTTATCAAAAGCTTTTTCTGCATCTATTGAAATGATCGTGTGGTTTTTCTCTTTGGCTCTGTTACTATTACATTTATTGATTTGCATATGTTGAACCATCACTGCATTCCTGGTATGAATCCCACTTGGTCATGGTGCATTAATCTGATGATTTGCTACATTCTGTTTGCTAGTATTTTATTGAGGAGTTTTGCATCTATGTTCATTAGGGAGATTGGCCTGTAGTTCTCTTTTTTGGTTGGGTCTTTCTCTGGTTTTGGTATCAGGGTAATACTTTCTCCAGGAATGAATTAGGGAGGATTGCTTCCCTTTCAATTTCATTAAAGAGTTTGAGGAGTATTGGCAATAAATCTTCTCTAAATTTCTTGTAGAATTCAGCAGTGAATCCATCAGGACCTGGGCTTTTCTTTCTTCATAAGTTTTTACTTACATTTTCAGTTTCATTAATTGATATTGGGTTATTCAGAATTTTTATATCTTCTTGATTCAGCTTTGGTAATTCAAATGTATCTAGGAAACTGTCCATTTCTTCTTTGTTTTCTATCCTATGTGAGTAAAGATTTCCAAGGTATGTATTGATGATCTTCTGAATTTCCATAGGGTCTGTAGTGATTTCACCCTTTTCATTCCTCATTGCATGAATTTGAGTCTTTTCTTTACTTTTTTTTTTTTTGATAAGGGTGGCTAGGGGTTTATCAATCTTATTTATTCCTTAAAAGAACCAACTCTTTCATTCATTAATTCTTTGTATTGTTTTCTTCGTCTCAATTGCGTTGATTTCTGCTCTGATCTTTCCTCCCTTATATGGGCTTTGGACTTGACTTGCACTTCTTTTTCTAGAAGCTTGAGGTGCTATATTAGGTCATTTATTTGTGCTCCTTCTGTTTTCCTGCCGTGAGAATTCACTGCTTAAATTTTCCCTCTTAGGACTGCTTTCATTGAGTCCCATGAGTTCCGGTATGTTGTATCTGGATTTTCATTTAATTATAGATATTCATCTTCTTCTTTAATTTCATCTGTGACCCATTGGTTGTTCAGGAGGGTGTTATTTAATTTCCATGTGTTTATGGAGTTTTTGCGGTTTCTTTTGTCATTAATTTCTGATTTCATTGCACTATGGTCAGATAATATGCATGGGATAATTTCAGTTCCTTTGCATTTACTTAAGCAGGTTCTGTGGGCTACTATACGGTCTATTTTAGAGAATGTCCAGTGTGCAGCTGAGAAGAATGTGTATTCTGATGTTGTGGGGTGGAACACTCTGTAGGCATCTACTAAGTCCATTTGTTCACAGGTTTGGTTCAGTTCTGTTATTTCTTTGCTGATTTTTTGTCTAGTTGATCTATCTCTTTGTGACAATGGGATATTAAGATCCTCCATTACAATTGTGTTGTTACTTATTTGATTTTTCATGTCTATTAATATTTGTCTTATATAGTTGAGTGCTCCCAAATTTGATGCATATATACTTATGACTGTTACCTCTTCCTTTTGAATTTTTCTCCTAACAAGTATATAGTGACTTTCTTTATTTCTTTTGTTTATTCTTGGTTTGAAGTTCACATTGTCTGCAAACAGAATAGCTTCCCCTGCTTTTTTCCAGGTTCCTGTTCCATGGAGTACTGTTTTCCATCCTTTGACTTTCAGTCTATAAATTTCTTTTTCAGTTAAATGTGTTTCTTGTATACAGCATATTGTTGGATCTCATTTCTTGATCTATTCTGCCATTCTGTTTCTTTTGATTGGTGAATTGAGGCCATTTACATTGATGGTTATAACTGATATGTATTGGCTTGTCTTTGTCATGTTATTTTCCTGTTGTTGGTTCCCTGCTTTACCCCTCTGTTTAATTGCTTGCTCTGCCTGGTAGTTTCTTTCTGTTGTTGTTCTTGGAATTGTGGTCATTTTTATCTCTGTCCAAAATATCTTTCAGTACTCTTTGTAGGGTTAGTTTTGTGGTCATGAATTTCTTCAGTTGTTCTTTGTCATGGAAGTATCTTATTTCTCCATTGATTTTGAAAGATAGTTTTGCAGGGTACATCAATCTGGGTTGGAAGTTGTTTTCTTTCAGGACTTGAAATACTTCACTCTAAGCTGTTCTTGACTTGAGGGTTTGTATTGAGAAGTCTGCCATGATTTGAATGGGCTTTCCTTTATAGGTGATCTGTTGCTTTTCTGTAACAGCTTTTAGTATTCTGTTTTTGTTCTGAATTTCTGGGATTTTGATTATTATACATCTGGTCATAGATTTATGTTGGTCATGGCTATTTGGAGTTCTATATACATCACTTATCTGTCAGATTCTGTTCCCATGCTTGGGAAATTTTCTGCTATTACTTCTGTGAATAATCTTTTTATGTCATTTGTGTTGACTTCTACTTTTTCATTGACACCTATCAGTCTTATATTGTTTTTCTTTGCATTGCCTTGCAGCAGTTGCATTGTTATTTCCTGATCCCTGGTTATTTTTAAGAGATCTTTCCTTTTATGATCACTAGCCACAATCCTGTCTTCAAGGTCTGAAAGTCAATCTACAGTTTTGTTCAAGTGGTTTTGCCAGCTTTCAATGGAGTTTTTAATTTCCTGGATATCTGTTTGAATGTGTTTCATGCATTCTATTTCTTTCCTATATTGTTAATTCAAGGTTTCCATAATTTCCCTATGCTTTTCTATTTTTTAAATCTATGTCTACTCTAGATTTGCTGAGCGATTCCTTCATTATAGTTGTCATTTCTTTTTTTATCTGGGAGATTATTTCTGATCTGATTTCCTCTATAGCCACATGGATTTGTTTCATTACTTTGGTTGCTATCATTTCAGAAATTTTAGTTGTGTGTCTTCCTTTTTCCTCTATCTCAGTGTCTCCTGGACTTGTTCTGGGTGGGCTGGAGGTCTGCAATTGCATTTTGCTTCTGCATCTTGTCATTTTCTATTTCAAAAATTTTTTATTTTGTTTTCTGTGTTGATCCTTGTAAGTTTTTTTAGTAGGTAGCAATATCACTAGTATCAAGGCCTCTTTAGGAAAAAGTCTGTTCTTCATGGATATCTTCTGTGTGTAGGAGGTTCTTGGTTTGTTTCTGCCCCAAGATCCTACCTTCCCAATTAATTAAGAGTGGGATGTTGGTATCTGTTTGGCTCAGTCCCCTGTCCTTTGGTGTTGGGCTCTGGTGAGATTATTACCCCAGAGCTTCCCAGTATTGTTATGAAGGGAGAACAACTGATTACAACAGATATGATATTCTAGCTAAAGTAGTACAAATAGCAATAACAATAGCATCACGCACAGTTTAGAAACTGACAAACTGTGGTAGCTATTAATTTGTACCTTAAACCATAGGAGCAAAATCTACAGTTATATAACAGAATTGATCATAAATTAGGAGCTTGTATGTAAAGTGTTTCCTCTTGGTGGAGTGATTTTACCCTACGGTGGGGAAATTTAAGAAGGATAGTGGATAAAACAAAGATAATTGAAAAAGAAATAGAAGAAAGGCTGGAGGACAGAGGATGATCATGCAAGCTTTGGGAAACTAGAGAAGAGGGCAGAAAAGAAAGAATGAAGACGTAAGCAAGGGATTATCTGAACTTGGTCTCTGGGTTTGGGGGATGGGAGTAGTTTTCTGTGGCTGGAGTTCTCCCAAGCCATTTAGAAAAGAGAGGAAAAAAAAAAAGACAAGAAAAAAGAACAGAAAAAAGGAAAAGGATAAGAAACAAAGATTAAAAACAAAAAATAAGTGAAGAATATAGTACTTCAAATAGCCATGATGAAAATAAATATACACCAAGGCATATACTAATCAAGATTCCAGAAACCCAACACAAAAACAAAATATTAAAAGCATCTAGAGAAAAGAAACAAATCATCTATAAAGGAAAGCCCATCAGATTCACAGCAGACTTCTCAACACAAACCCTCAAATCAAGGAGAGCCTGGAGTGAGATATTTCAAGCCCTAAAAGCAAACAATCTTCAACCCAGATTAACGTACCCTGCAAAACTATCTTTCAAATTCAACAGAGAAATAAGATACTTCCATAACGAAGAACAACTGAAGAAATTCATGGCCACCAAAACAGCTCTACAGAATGCTGTGAAGGAGATATTAGAAAGAGATAATGAAGACCACAAACACATGAACACCAGTAGAAAGAAACCACCAAGCAGGGCAAGCAATTAAACAGAGGAGAAAGACAGGGAACCAACAACAGGAAAATAACATGACAAAGATAAGCCAATACATATCAATTATAACCATCAACTCACCAATCAGAAGAAACAGACTTGCAGAATGGATCAAGAAACAAGATCCAGTGATATGCTACATTCAAGAAACACATTTAGGGGCCGGTGAGATAGCTCAGCGGCATAAGCGCTTGCCTGGCAAGTGTGAGGTCCTGAGTTCGACTCCTGATACCCACATACGAAAAAAGGGCCAGTGATATCGCTCAGCGGCACAGGCACCTGCTGGCACACGAGGTCCTGAGTTCGACCCCTGGTATCCACAAAAAAAAAAAAAAAAAAAAAGAGAGAGAGAAACACATTTAACCCAAAAAGAAATTCATAGACTAAAAGTCAAAGGATGGAAAACAATTCTCCATGCCATGGGAACCCAGAAAAAAGCAGAGATAGCTATTCTATTTTGTAGACAGTGTAAACTTTAAGCCAAAACTGATCAAAAGAGACAAAGAAGGTCACTACATACTTCTTAAGGGAAATTCTAAGAAGGAGAGATAACAATCATAAATATATATGCACCAAACACCGGTGCACCCAACTACATGAAACAAATATTAACAGACATGAATAACCAAATAAGCACTAACACAATTGTAGTGGGGGGGCCTTAATAACCCACTCTCACAAATAGATAGATTAACTAGGCAAAAGCAATTCTGGGCAACAAAGGCAAGTCAGGGGCAGCACAATCCCAGATCTGAAATTATACTACAAAGCTACTGTGATAAAATCAGCATAGTATTGGCAAAAACAAACAAACAAATAAAAAAACAAAAAACAAAACAGACCTGAGGATCAGTGGAACAGAATAAAAGCTGCAGATGCAACTACAAACACACTAAACCACCTTATCTTCAACAAAGGAGCCAAACATGTTCACTGCAAGAAAGATAGTCTCTTTAATAAACGGTGCTGGAAAAACTGGTTCTCCAGATGCCAAAGACTAAAACTAGACCCATGTCTATCACCATGCACTAAACTAAAGTTGAAATGGATCAAAGATCTAAATATTAAAACAGAAACACTAATTTTACTGGAAGAGAAAATAGGTAGAAATCTTGAAGACATAGGTGTAGGCAGAGAGTTCATGAACGAAACCCAGACTGCCTGGGAAATACAACAAAGAATCAACAAATGGGATCTCATCTTATTAAAAAGTTTTTGCACTTCAAAATAAATCACCAACCGAGTGAAAAGACAACCCACAGAGTGGGAAAAAATTATAACCAGTTGTCCCTCAGACAAAGGACTTATATCTGGAACATATAAAGAATTGAAAAAAATCAGGACCCTAAATTTAAAGATCCAATCCAAAAATGGGCATCTGAGGTGAATACACACTTCTCAGATGAACAAATACAAATGGCAAATAAACATGTGAAAAAGTGTTCAACATTGTTAGTCATTCAAGAGATGCAAATTGAAACAATACTGAGATTCCATCCCATCCCAGAAAGAATGGCTATCATCAAGAAATCAACAAATAACAAATGCTGGAGGGGCTGTGGGAAAGAGGAACCCTTCTCCACTGTTGGTGGGAGTGTAGACTATGGAAATCAGTGTGGAGATTTCTAAAAAGCTAAGATTAGAGGTCCCATTGGACCCAGCTATTCCTCTCCTGGGTATTTTCCCAGAAGAATTAAAAACATCATACCATAGCAATATATGTGCACCCATGTTTATAGCAGCACAATTTGTAATAGCTAAATCTTGGAAACAACCCAAATGCCCATCTACCGAGGAATGGATAAAAAAGATGTGATATTTTTGTACAATGGAGTACTACTCAGCCATAAAGAAGGATAAACTGGAGACTTTTATAGGTAAATGGATGCAACCTGAGACCATACTCATAAGTGAAATAAACCAGACCCACATGTGTAAACATCATATTGTCTCACTTGTGTATCTTAAAGAGTAAACAGATCCAAAATGTACAAAAATTTTGCAAATAGGGAAGAAGCTGTTCAAAAGAAAAGAAAAACTGTTTTGGGAGAAATGGGAAAGAAATGAAGGGAAAAGGAAAAAATGTCTATATACAGAAGACAGTTAAGATAGTTATAAAGCTGGTTTCTCTTAGTTCATTGAGGGGAAAGTTTTGTGCTAGTAATTTTCTGGACAATATTTCATACCTATATCTTGTACTCTAACTACCGTGAATATAACAATGAACAATGTGTTGATTATTGTTACTCTCCTAGTAGCCTGTTTTGAAACTCTGTTTTTTTTTTTTTTTTTTTTTACTTTTTTCTGTTTAAAATAAAAAAAAATTAAATTTTTAAAAAAGGAGACAAGAAAAGGGGTTGCCCCACCCACCTGTTTCTATTCCATGTGTCTTTGTCCCAAAGCACGACACTGGTTCACCTAACTTACCACCTGTTGGCTCATGTTTTTAATGTTGCTTTGGACTTTTCCGCCTGCTAGTCCCAACTGTTCATCGTGTGCGTTCTATTGAGGGTCCCACTGTGTGGCTCGCGTCTCCCAGTTGCTGGGTCTGCAATGCGGGGGGTGGAGCCAGGCACCTGAATTTCTCCTGCTGGTGGGTTGCCAGGTCTGAGGTGTGGGTGGGCTAATATTTAGATGCTAATCACTTTAGTAGCATATTTAATCTATGTAATTGAAATAGTGGGGTAATCGTATGAATTATTTAAAGGTTGCAAGTTGATTCTTCATACTATGTCTAATTGAACGTCTATGAGTTCTCTGAACAAGTTGTTAGGTAAGAGTTATACAGAAGCAACTCTTAACTTCTTTTCTTTTTCACCCTACAGGCCCAAAGACCTGGGACTTACTGGGTCAGAGATGTCTGCGGTGAGACTTCCTCTCCTCCTGGGGCACAGGAGCCGAGTAGTACACAGCTGTCGGCGGCCTTGTGTCAGAAACGCTCTTGTTCCGTGTGTTCTAAGATGAGCAGCAATCTGTTACCTACTTTCATAGCTTCTGGGCTTTCAGACAGTGTGCATCGAAATGTGAGATTTAAAAATTTAAAGGCGTTAAATGTAATCGAAATGGTCGTTCTGACTGTGCACATGACGTCGATTTCATGATAAAGCTGTGCCGTGTGAAGCTTGCCCAGTTTTTTGGGGGGTTTCCCAATGCCTCCCCAACACACAAGTACTACTCAACGCTCAGGCTACGTTTCTCACAGTTTGGGTCTCACGTGACAGAGGTTTGCTAACTCGTCTCTGAATTTCTGTTAGTCGGTACATTTCTGGAACTGAAATTCTGTACCTCTGAGCACACTGTTTGCGCTGGGGCCAAACTCCTTCCGGGGGAGCCTGAACAATAGAACGGCAGGATGCATATGCAGGGACGTATGCACACAAATGAACCTTTTCCTCAGAAAAGGTTGGTCTTCGATGGGAAAAATGGGCAGTTTGGGGCAGAACATTGTCTTCTACCTACATTTTTGCCCCTAGTGGAAGTGGTAAAAGAAAACTCAGGGTGGATGCAAGAAAATGTGAAGAAGATCTCACTCCACCTCTTTACTCACAAGTCATTCTTGGTGAACCTGAATGAAACTCCCCCCGCCCCAGTTGAAAAGGGATATTTTGAACCTCAAAGACCACAAAGACATATAAACACTGACATCTAGCATTTCTGCATAACTTAATTGATCTGCTGGGCCTGGTCAACAGGTCCCCAGTCAAGACAATTTATTGATCCTAAATCCTTTCCATGATGACAGAAGCCAGAGCAGACTTGATAGGATTTGTTAGAGGATCTGAAAATGTCTTTTTTAAAAATTGAAAATAGTAGTACTTTTACTTCCTAGAGTTTGAGTAAATCAAAGGTGCAACATGATTTGGCATAACCTTTAATAAACCTTAGTACATTTTTGATGGCCCCAGGAATTAGAGATCCACTTAAAATAATAGCTGTTTTGGGGGTTCATTGCAGTAGGATGCATGCATTTATTAATTTAACAATCACTACAATAATGAGGCAGGTACTCTTTACTAGAACTTAATATTTCAATGGTGACTTAAGTTGGACAATTTTGGACATTTGTTGATATTTTAGAAAATATCTTCCAATGTCTTTAAATTTCAGGTAATTTCATTAATTATATTAATGTTGATTCCTGTAGTAGATAGTATGCCAGGGGAAAGTCAGATGATACTTCAGACATTTATTTATTAAGGATTTACGCAGCTATGAAAATGAGGAAAAAGGATCTCTGCCACAAGGAACCTTACTAATTTCCTGGAGGCATAAAAGGTTGACCAGTTGAGCAGTTGTTATAGCAGATAAATTTGGTAAAAATTCTGTTTTTTGCCTTAACAGCTGGAATCAAGGTGGTATGCGGCACAACAAATGTATTTTAGAGGCTTTAAAACATAATGATCTGGATGTAGAAGTATGAGGCACGGTGAAATTGAAGGTGTTTCCTGGGAGTGAGGGTTGATAGGCATGTGAATTGTACTTCTTAGGAAGTATTTTTTAGAGAGTATTTCTTTGGGGGTCAACAATAGTTAATATTTGCACTGGTTGGAAACTTGCTATCTTTTAGGTCTCATCTTAGTTTTGCTGGTTTTCTCTGTGTCCTGAGGACTCCATCATTCAGTTCAGCTCATTCAGGTGAGCTTTTTGGTGACTACCCCAAAAGCCTGGATCAAGGCTTCATAACTTTAGGGGAATAAACAGGTTTTGTTCCCCTTAAGTACTCTTGACAGAATACAGAATAAAGGAGGTAGATTGAAGCCAGTTCGTTCTTGTACTGGTCTCCTGGCCGGAGGAGCGTGGGATGGGTTGGGAGAGTTGGTGTCTGATGGGTGTGAGTATAGAGTTTCTACAACTGTCGGCACCATACTATCCTAACAAAGGTGATTAAGTAATGGGTTCTTCACATTTCTCCGCTTCTAACATACACGTATGTACACAGTCAAACTTGTGTTGTTGTAGAGAAAACTGCAAGATTTGTGCTTTAACTTTTGGAAAGTTAAAGTTTTCTACATATGAGTTGATTACACTGATAGGCTTTGGGCAATACTAAGAATTATACATGTGGTCTTTGCCATGACTACTTTGGACAAAGTGAAGAGGAAAATAGAGAGTTAAATTTTTAGAGTTAAATTTCCTGCAGCTAGCCACTTCCCTGAACAGATTTGTCTTCCTGTCTTCCACCAACGCCAGGTACATATTTCCTTTATCTAACCTACCATACCCTGAACTCGTATGTTATCTCAAGCACCTGCTTCCTGTAACTCTGAGCTTGCCCGGAGTTTGAACATGTCTTAGTATGCAACATATATGATGTAGTTTTCTTTTAGGCCAGTCAGTAATAATGAGCTAAGATGTAACCAGTCAATAACCACCAAATAGTCTGCTTCTGTACTTGCAAATCCTATGTAAGCCCTAGACTACCAGAGATCAGTGCCTGATACTTTGGGAATGAATCCCTATCAGAGCCCGTCGACATAAATAAATCTGCCTCTAAATCCTGGGTGATGTTTTGGTGTTTCTGTTTGCCGCTGCAAAAGTACACAGAACTACTTGAAAAATTTGTTATGCACTGATTTTATTTTGCATGTGTGCTACAGAAAATTTGCTTTATAGTGGGGTAAGTTAATGTTGGTACAATCTTTTTTTTTTTTTTTTTTTTTTTTTTTTTGTAGGTACTGGGGGTCGACCTCAGGACCTTGCACGCCAGTAGGCACCCGTGCCGCTGAGCGATATCACTGACCCGATACAATCTTTGAGTTACCCCAAACCTTACAAAAATGGTTAGGGCAACCAATACCATGAAAGAAAGCACACAGACTGTTAATTTGGTGATAAGATAACCTACAACACATCAGATAGGTATACACAACTGCCAAAAAGATGCCCCCTCTTTAGGTTCCGTGCAGGTTTGGGGACAATTGCTAATGGAATTCTTTTTTTTTTTTAATGTGGGTACCAGGAGACCTCAGGACCTCGTGCTTGCCAGGCAGGTGCTTATGCCACTGAGCTATCTCACTGGCCCACTAATGGAATTCTTTTATTTCTATTTTTAAAATTGAATCAATGAATTCAAATTAGTAAACATGGCCATGTAATTTTTTTGAATAGTAATACCCATCATGCTTGTTGAATTCACTCAGTTTGATTATTGGTTGACTTTTTGGATAAGTTGATTATGTCATCTGAAACTCATATCAATAACACCTCTGTTTCACAGATATAGGCCTCCCTGTTTTGTGCTTAATTTTAATGGGAATATTGCACCTAGTCCCATTTTGTAATGATGTATATCTGGGTATATTTTTGAACCTTTAGTTTTTCCCTATTAAACAACAAATTGCCCTTTAAAATTGTGTAGGCACTAATTTATTTATATTAAAGTTAAACAACTGTATATGGTTTATTTCTGCTCTATTCCAATCAAGTTTCAATTAAGATTACCTATGAATTCCAAATTGGTAAATTCAGTACCCGATTCTGTTTTTATCTTTTCCACAGTGTCAGACACAATTGATCTTTTCCTTTCAGAAAAACTTTAAAAAACCCAAGTCCTACAATATATTATCCTTCCTTAGTAAGCACTGTCATTAGGAAATCCTTCCTAGTTGGAATTTCTTCTCTTCCAATTTACCGGGGTTCTTAGCACCTGGTCATCCGATGGCCCGTTCATTTGTCTACCCATAGTTAGGCCCTTGGAGAATTTTTCAATCTCATTGCTTTAATAACATCTCTTGGGATGATGAGCTCAAGTTACAGGTCCAGGCTGGACTCCCTTCCTGCCCCCAAATATAAACTTAAGAATCCATTTTGGTCTACAGCATCTATACCTGGTCATTTAGTAGAAAACTTAATGGATTTGTATAACATGGAGTAGGCTCCTGGAATCCTTTCCCCAGGGCAAGCATTCACTTTTATCTTCCCAGGGTCATGAAGATATTCTCTTCTGAACATTCCTCTTAAAACCTCACAGCTTTAACTTCCACATGTACATATATAATATAGTCAATTTTATGTTTAATTATAAAATATACATAACATAAAACTAGCCATGTCAACTTTTTTTTTCTGTACTGAGGACTGAACCTAGGTCCTTTGCACTGATCTACACCCCCAGCCCTGTTTTTATTTTTGAGACAGGGTGTTGCTAAGTCACTAAATTGCCCATGCTGGGCTTGAACTTGCAATCTTCCTGCCTCAGCCTCCCAGAGTTCTGAGATTACAGGAATAAACACTTTCCCAACTTAACTATTTTTCAAGTGTACAGCTCAATAGTGTCAAATTCATTCACACAGTTGTGCAATCATTCTCCAAAACTTTTTCTCTTGCAAATCTGAAATTCTATATCCATTAAACAACTTTGCAGCTACCATGTGATAACTGATGGCACTCAGACCTTCTGATGTCAGGACTCCTCACGATGAAAAATATTGATAATCCCAAGGAGCTTTTGGGTATGTAGCTCTGATCTATCCAAATTACCATATTAGAAATTGAAGTTAGATGTAAAAATCCTTATTAAATAATTTAAAATAATTAATAAACCCATCATATGTTAACAGAAATAAAATACATTTTAATGAAAAATAACTATTTCCCCCAAATAGAGGAGTGGCATTACTATTTTATATTTACATTTTTGCAAGTTTATTGTTTGGCTTGATAGGAAACATCTGGATCCTCCTCTGTGCCTCTGCATTCAGTGTGATATGTCACACTAGTTAAAGTATAAAAAAAGCTCTGTCTCACACAGACATGTAGTTGGAAAGTGTTTAATAGCCTTTTCAGATAATTGTACCTATTCCTTGTTATCACACCAAAACTCAGAAAGGGCCAGTTTCTTCGAGGTTATCGTGAGGTGGAATTTAGACGCATCCCAGTGAACTTTTCAGACTTACTGATATTTAAATCCGCTGGTTTCTCTTGCACTGCGCCACTGTATGCTTCTCTAACATCATGCATTGAACACATGGAAAATGTTGGTTCCCTGAGTCAGGCAGATTTTCTCAGTGGTGACATATTTCACTAGGAAATACAAAAATCATAGTCATATAATCACTGAGCTGTCAAACTCGTGGTAGGAAATACAAGTTTTGCAAAATTTTTATTTTTGCTTCTAAGTTTGAATTTTATCAGTGGATTTATAAATGCTGCCATTTTCTTGGAAGTGACAGGCTTACTGCATTCAGTTTCAAGAATATATGTCACGGGCCGGTGAGATGGCTCAGTGGCGTACGCGCCTGCCTGGCAAGTGCGAGGGCCCAAGTTCGACTCCCGGAACCCACATACGAAAAAAGGGCCGGTGAGGGCCGGTGAGATGGCTCAGCGGCTTAAGCGCCTGCCTTGCAAGCGCGAGGGCCCGAGTTCGACTCCCGGATCCCACATACGAAAAAGGGGCCGGTGATATCGCTCAGTGGCACGGGTGCCTGTTGGCACGCGAGGTCCTGAGGTCGACCCCCGGTACCCACAAAAAAAAAAAAAAAAAAAAAAAGAAAAAAGGGCCGGTGATATCGCTCAGCGGCACAGGCGCCTGCTGGCGCACGAGGTCCTGAGGTCGACCCCCCGGTACCCAAAAAAAAAAAAAAAAAAAAAAAGAATATATGTCACATATCCAGGGCTGGGTAATTGTTGATTGTCTGACAGTCTTTCATCTGACTAAAGATGATATTCTCTGGAAAGTGTGGCTGGTCCAGCTCACCGCCTAAACAACGGCACACAGGTTTTCCTTGCGACGGTCTTCCTTTGATATGCAGCAGAAGTGCTTTTTGTATACTTTCCATTCTATCACCCAGAATATTGAAAGACAGGTGCTCAAGGGCTGACATTTAATAAAATGAATAATACTTTTCACTGTTCAAGTGTTAGGTGAAGCTGTTTTTTGCCCTTTTACTGTAAATGTGCAGAGGTGAAAGATGAAAAAAAAAAAATCATTCATCATGACTGAGTTGGCTGCATCCCAGGGATGCAAGGAGGGTTAAAAATAAGTAGACCAAGAAATTAATACACTACATAAATACGATCAAGGATAAAAATCACATGATCCCATCAATAGATGCAGAAAAGCCTTTGACGAAATCTAACGTCGCTTCATGATAAAAAGAACCCTGGTGAAAATAGGTACAGAAGAACTTTACTTTAAATTGATAAAAACCATGCATGACAAACCCACAGCCAACATCATATTGAATGCAGAGAAACCAAAAGCATTTCCACTGAAATCGGGAACAAGACAAGGCCGTCCGCCCTCAGCACTCTTGTTCAGTATAGCACACGAAATGTTACTGGGAGCAATTAGGAAAAAAAAAAAAAAGATACAAACAGGGAAAATAAAAGTCAGTTTATCCCTATTTGCAAATAATATGAGTCTTCACATAGAAGACCCAAAAAACTGCATCAGAAGGCTTTTAGATTTGGTGAGCAAAGTTACAGGGTAAAAAAACCCAACATAAAATCAACAGTGCTCCTCTATACCAATAACAAACCCATTGAGAAAGAAATGGGAAAACAATTCCATTTACAATAGCTTCAAGTATTAGATAACTAGGGATCAACCTAATCAAGGACATGAAAGATCTCTGTAACGAAAACTACAGAACTTGGAAAAAAATATTGAAGAGGACATTAGGAAATAGGAAGATATCCCTTGTTCTTGGATTAGCAGAATTAACATTATAAAAAAACTGTATTACCATTTTAATAATCTATTAAAATTCAAATAACTTTCTTCACAAAACTAGAAAAAATAATTCTAAAGTTGATATGAAATCAGAAGAGACCCAGAATAGCCAAAGCAATTCTGAGTAAAAAGGACAATGTAAGAGATATCATGATACCAGATTTCAAGTTATACTATGAAGCTATAGTAATAAAAACATGATACTGGCACAAAAATAGACATGTAGACCAATGGAACTGAACAAACAAGAGAAAAACCTTATGCGTTTTCAGGCATCTAATTTTTGACAAAGGGGCAAAAAATATGTTGGAGAAAAGACATCTTTAACAAATGGAGCTGGAAAAACTGGATATCCACATGCAAAAAACTCAAAGGTAGATTCATATCTCTCACCCTGTACTACAATTGAATAAAAATGGATCAAAGGTCTAGATATAAAAACAGAAACTTTGAAACTTCTGGAAGATAATTTTAGGGGGACACTTGAAGCCATAGACATAGGCAAGGACATCCTGAACAGAACTCCAAGGATAAAGAAATGAGATTACATCAAATTAAAATCCTCCTGCGAAGCAAAGGAAACAATTGACACGAGTGAAAAGACCACCCACAGACTGGGAAATTTGCCAGCTACTTTTCTGATAGATGACTAACATGTAGAATATATAAAAAAACTAAAAAGAACTAAAAAGCTAAAAAAGATATTAACTAAAGTATCTAAACTAAAAGAACTAAAGAAAATATTAAGAGCTGAAAAAAGAACTAAAGAACTAAAAAAATTAACTGCTAAAACAAATAACCCAATCAAAAAATGGGCAAATGAATTGAATACACACTTCTCAAAAAAAAAGTGAAAAAGGACAATAAGTAGATGAAAAAATGTTCACATTTTGGCCGTTAAGAAGATGCGAGTCAAAACAATTCTGAGATTCCGTCTTACTCCAGTCAGTGCGGCTGTTATCAAGAATACAAAAAACAACAAATACTAGTGAGGCTGTGGAGAAATAGGAACACTTCTACAGTGTTGGTGGGAATGTAAAGTAGTATAACCACTGTGGAAGGCAGTATGGAGATTCCTCAAAAAGCTAAAAATAGAAATTCCATTTGACTCAGCTGTGTCTCTTCTAGCTATATTTCCAAAAGAATTAAAGAAACAATACGTACCCATGATCCACGCATACCATGTTGATAGCAGTGCAATTCACAATAGCTAAGCTCTGGAAATAGCTTAGATGCCTATCAAAAGAAGAATGATAAAGAAAACGTGGTACAACCACACGATGGAATATTATTCAGCCATAAAGAGGGATGAGATCACGTCATTTGCAGGAAAATGGATGGAACTGGAGACCATCGTGTTAAGTGAAATATATAAGACACAGAAAGCTAAATATCACATGGTTTCTCTTATATGAGAAATGTAAAACAGGAATAAATAAATGAGTAAAACAAAGGCGAGATGGTAGGAGACAAAAAGGCAGACTCTTTGGAGATGGAGATGGGGAAGGGTGGGGTAGGTAAAGAAGAGGGGATAAAAAATCAGAAATGATCAATATATGTTTATGTTATATGTAGGTACCAGTTAGCCTAAACAAACATCGGTATTATGTATTGCAAATGTACACTAATAAAAATGAATAGTTGTTAATAGTTGCTAATTTTTAAAATAAACTTTGATAATGTCTCTCTCTTGCTCTCTAAGAATATGATAATAACACATTTTGGTACTTTGGTGCCATTGCCTTGGTTGTTGCTCAGGAGGCAGCGGTGTTAGACAAAATTGTGTTTGCACATTCGTGCAAATGTCAACATGATAAAAAAAGATGAACAATGTCAGTATTATTATGAAAATATTTTTGACCCTATGAAGCCCCAGCAGCCAAGGGCCCCATATTGAAAAGCATGGCAGAGTAGCTTTTGCTATTCTGAATCTCTTCTGGTTGTATATGAATTTTGGGATTGTTTTCTCTAGGTCTATGGGGAATGCTGTTGGTGCGTTGATTGGGATTGTGTGTGGGTTTCTGTGGTACCAAAAATTTGATTTTTCCTTTGAGCCTTACTCTCCTAAGGATTTATGTTCTTCATCAACTCATTTTATTATTTCTGCTGTGATTCTTCCAGCCAAATCCACAGAAACGAAGAAACAATAGGTTGTTTCTTTCAAATATGTATTATTTAGGCTGTCCACATATCAGATATAAAGTTACAATACCTTATCATTAACTAGTAAAAAGCGTCCTACAATTTATTAATTACTAGAAGCATCACGTATCACCCTGGTCTCCCAGCAGACATTCACAGTCGCTCTGTGGTCACCAAATGACACATTTTCCCCTGATGGGCCTCTGAGTTTCAGTGTTTGAGGCACCAGGGCAGTAAGTCTTCAGGTGGTTCACACCATGGTAAATGAGCTCCACAGCCTGCTCAAATAAGGAGGAAAATGGAGGCAGCTGAGAGGGGCTGCCAAACAGAACCACTTAGACTCTCCACCGTGCCATTTCCCGAGCGGTGCTGTGCTGGAGATCTGCCCAGATGAGGGTCTCCTTGGCCTCAGCGGTCTCGATTCTCCTTGCCGTCTTGGTTTGGCCTTGGGCTGACCTTCACGGGGACATGGATGGTAAATGACCACTCAGACAATGTGTCCTTGAGGGTGTTCAGAATGACTGCTTCCCACCCTGGTGCCCGCCTCCCTGAAAAGAACTTATTTTAGTTTGCAGGAAGAGAAATACCTTCAGGTCGAGTGGACTTGTGTCGACACACTGAGGTCATATTTTTTTTCCTGCCTAAATGTCTGAGTTCCCAGGGTGTTTCTGGCGCACTTTTCCCATCTCTCTCTCCCTCTTGTTTGTTTTGGTCTTTATCTCGATCCTCATTTGCAGAAAGTCCTGCCTCTGAGTTTGTCTTTGCAAGCCCATTGCCAATCACTGGTACTTGATTGCACTGTAATCAAGTGGTATCTTAACTGGAATTCTTGCTCCCAGTCTCTTCCTATTTCCATTCTTGATATTGCTCTGCCTTTCATCCATGTCGAATCCATCAATGGTCTACAAAGCTGATAGGCGAAAGCTAAATCAATCTGCTGTCTGAAAATTAATTCTAATGGATCTTTTCTGCTTTTTCCTGGAATCCAAGTGATTCCCAGCCTTAAAATCTGACCAAATGTCATCTATCTACAGGAGTTTTTCAGTATTACTTTTTGTGCTTTTTTTTTTTTTTTTAAATTCGTTTGCTTGTTTACTTCAGAGTAGACTTGCCTGTTTTATTTTATTTGGGGTCTTTTCTTGGAACTGATATATGAATTTCTTATTTATCCACTTGATGTCAAAGCTCTTTGTGAGCAAGGACCAGATCTCATTACGGGTTTCTTTCCCCCTTATCTAAAATGCGTCCTTCAGAACGCCTAGATCAGTGTAGCTCACCATGAAGCAGCTAATTACGTAGACAGAGCGCTTGTGCGGGAAGGGCGGTGGTTGGTGCGTTCCCGCTGCCCGGAGGCGGTAACGAGGGTCTTCAGGCCTGGGCTCTACTTCACAAGGCCTGGATTCTCGGATGGTTCCGCCTCCGTGGATGTGTCCCGAAGCGGTGTGGGCCCCTCAGGCTGCAGTAAGTCCTTCGTGTTTGGAGAGGCCACCGCAGAACACCAAACTGAAACTTGACTCTGTTGGCACAGAGAGCAGCAGTGAGGTCGAGTGTGGGCTTCCTGTGTTCTCACCCGAGTCTCCTTTTGAACTCATCCTTAATCCCAGTCATCGGAATTTTTTTCTTTAGGAAAGATTTCCCTGAATATTTTGTTTAGGTGATATTAGAATAATATTTTAAACACGTGAAGAGAAGTGATTAGGAGGTTACTGTCACTGATGTAGAACACCTGGCTGCTCCAGCGCTCCCCTTTCCCAAACTTGCTTGTTCTTATCTTCTTGATGATAGTTTATCTGCGAAGGCCAAGGGCTTTCGGGCTCCAATATTGTTGGAGGTCTCTGTGGCCGCTCTATCTCTAATTATATATTCTTTTCACATTTGGAGGACTTAGCTGCCTCAAATGAATCCACTGAAAATGATAGTTCCTGGATTCCCGAAGATTTCAATGTAGAGGAAAGAATGAGTTTTACCACAAAATGTTCATAGGGCTTCGCCCTAGGTAGCAAATTTTTTCTTTGGCTGAGGTTGTTTCTAGTTCTTGCTGCTCTAGATATGAATCTCACCATACTGCCTCACCCTTTCTCTTTCTTCTCCCTTTCCAAAAAAGTATACTGGGAATGTGTTTCTCCCAATGCATCATGACTCCTTCCTTTATGCTTAGTTTAGATGTAGCACTTTCTACGGAACCTAATTTCTTTCGGAGGATGTAAGGGGGTCATAGGATCTTTTTAATCCTTGCGTGTTGATCCTCCTCCAGCCTCCAGGAAGTACCTGAAATCTAGGCATTTGGATGCATAATTAAGCATATATTTTGGGAAAATAACGATAATCTGAAAACCCACTGTAGGCTATTTTTTAAACCATAGTTCCCCTTGCCAGAAGGAGGGAAATGCCCCTTCATTATCGCAAAGGGCAGAGATAAATGTTTTTGAACTCATCCTTGAAGTAGATCACATCTGCCACTTTCTCAAATGGTCTTTTCCACAGTGAGAATGTATTGTTCCATAGACTGGGTGATGATCTCTGTCAGCCCACACAGACATAGCAGAAGCAACCCGTACATGTTCGCGGATGAGCTGGTTCTGGGCCTGGGCTGCCCCGTGACGCAGATACAAACATATGTGTACCAATTTGTGTACCTCGTTAGTGCTTGCGGCATCAGGACACAGGTGAGCATGGCAATTATCTGTAGAAATGCTAAATGTGTGTCATACCTTTGTGTCTAGTGTTAAAGATATTGTCCTTTTTACAAAGTCTGTCTTTGCTCCTCATTTTAGTAACTGATGGGTAGATGACAAGGGAGTTCTTTACCAATACTGGGCCATGATTGACGAGTGCACGGATTTGCAGACTGGTTAGAGGACTGATAAGAAGTGCTCTTTAGGCACCACTATTCTATTTCACTGAAGCTTAGGAGACAGTTTTAAATTTCATCCAGTGATCCTGTATGCAAAGTCATGAATGTGAAGTCGTCGAAGTCTACCTCGTGCTCCATGAGGATATGTATTATATGAGGAGACAGCTTTCATAAGAATAAAACCTCTGGGCCGGTGAGGTAGCTCAGTGGCACAAGAGCCTGCTTGGCAAGCGCGAGGTCCTGAGTTCGACCCCCAGTACCCACATTAAAAAAAAAAAAAAAGAATAAAACCTCTGTTGGTTCAGGAAAAAGATTGAACTGTTTTTATTCTGGGATATTACCTTTTTGTAGATTACCAAATTTAAACAATTTATATTTATACCACACTAATTTTTTGTGCCAATAACTATCGTGCTTGGCCTCTGTGGGCATCTAGGAGGGACAGTGGCGACATCTGAGATCTCAAACATTTTCTACTTCATATGTACATGTGTGTATGGTTCCTTTATTACTAGAAACCTCTCCTATTCAACTGTCTGCTCTCTTAGGTGATATTCGGGGACTGTCTCCTTATTCAAACAGAGCTGTACTATACCCCGAGGGGTGGTCACAGTGACCCTGAGAAGACCCCTTTGTCATGCATTACCTCTCGGTGAGTCCTGCAGACCTGACTCCTTTGAAATACTTTTGATCCACCCTATTTTAGCATTAAGTTTTGGAGAAGCATAGATTTTTGAGATTATAACTCATCCATAAGCATAATTCAAACAAGTCCTAAACTTATAAAAATATTTACAAAAACATTTCAGTGGGTACCTTATTATTTTTTAATTTAGTTTTTTCAATGTAATAGTTACTTTAAAATCAAAACGTAGACTTGCAAATATCCTCAAAAACAATCTAGTGTAACTAGGTTATTTTAAGTAACTCAACTACAAGGCAAAGTCGTGAACCTTTGGTAAGTGGGACACACGGCCATCCATACTATATTTTGATGTTTTCACCTTCATAATACTCTTCTGATACATTTTGTTTTTTAGTTCCATGTTAGAACAGTAAGGGGCCCAAGAGTTAATAGAAAATCAGTCCTTCACTTTGTATCCCTGGCTGATGGAGATACATGGAAGGAATGGAATGTCAGCTTGATCACTGAATACATCAGCTTGCAATCTGTGAAACCGAGATATTGAACCTCCAAAGGACCCTGCACAAATTCAGAAACTAAGTGGAATGTTATCCCGATACATGTTTACTGTCACTGAAATATTTGCATTGTGTTGTAAATCTAAGTGACAATTCTTGGAAACCACCTGAGACCATAAGAAAAATGACAACCTTGTTTAATATGTGAAAATAATTGACATCAAAATAAGAATTTAGAGCTCAGAACAAATGTGCAGTGTCTTTTAACATGACTAGAGCACTTTTATGGGGGGCAACTTTTTATTGTGGTAAAATATACGTAAGACAAGATTTACCACCTTAACCATCTTTAAGTGTGTAGTTCAGTGCCCTTGTATACATCCATGCTGCTCATACTTTTGATCTTTCCTTTAACTTGATTTTATTAGGCAAAACCAGGCTGAGGGATTTAGTAAGTCTGGGAAGTTTCCCAAATAGAAGCCAAACCTTGATTCTACCTGTCACACATCCTGTACATCCATAGATGGTAACTGCTATGTTGTGCGCAGCTTACCCTCCTTAGAAAAAAACGGAGGCTAGCCGCACAACGCCATGATTAGGTCTTTGTTGTATGTATTTTAAGGTTAAGCATGCACATGCACAAACACATACTTTCACACAGAGTTTTGGTTCCAATATTTTAGTCAGTTAAGCTCTTGGTGGCTTTTGCTTATTGGTCTTAGGAGCCATTTGGCTAAGTCTGTTTGACTGAGTACTTTGGTCCTCTACTAACTTAAGCATTACAAATCATCTGGGGCACTCATCTTTCTACTTGCTGTTTTAACCATGGGGAGATGATATGGAAGTAACTTTTCTCTAAGCATATCTGCCTTAATCTTATATCAAGATCCCACTGCCACCCAGAAGGTCTGGTGTGCTGGCCCTGTGCTGTACTCCAAAATTATCATGTTGAAAATGGTTGTTGTTGGAAATAGTAATTAAAACAACTTGGCCCCAAATTTAGATTCAGAAAGACTTGGTAACAAGTATGCTAACCTTATTTACTTTCTGTTTTTCTTTTCTTTAGGAAATCATTGTGGATTACTCCAGTTTCTATTGAGGATGACATAAAATTGGAGCCCAGTCCCTTTATGTCTGATTTTCAGACAACACGAGAAGAGTTATGGTTATTAAATTCTAGTCAGACATGGCCCCTGCTGAGTGAAGAAATGAAGACTGGTCATTAGGATGATAAATTTTGTTGGAAAACAATTTCTTATATAGAAATATAGTTGATATAAATTTCTCTTTAGGTATATTATTCCTTAAAATTCTAGTTCAGTAAAGGCCCTAATTGGTGAAGGTATATTTTTAGACAATTTTATTCAAGGGGTATGGCTTATTAATTTAATGTTAACTATTCAGTAATTTGTAATATCCACTTAAATTTCTCTGTTTTGTATAGTAGATTCAGTAATATGTCCTCAATGACAGGGATTTGATCTAAATGATATGAACTTTCAAGAAATATGTTTTAAATATTTTTCAGTAATAAAGAATAGTGTTAGGCATGAATGTATGTCTGACTCCAAAGTTTGAGCGTAGTGTAAAATTTAACATACTAACTCATGGGAAAGAAAAATACTGTATGTGCCAATATCTTAGTGTGAGCTTTCCTAGTCCATCAGTGAAGTCAAATCCTGAAAATAATTCAACATATGATAATGTATTTGGGTAATTATTCCAGAAGGACATTCAATTCACACTCTAGATTTCAAGCAGTCCTTTCTTGACTGAACTTTGGTGTCAAATTTTCCTTTTTCCCCAGTCTGATTTCTCCACCCTTGAAATTGTTGTGCTCATTCATGGAATCATGCTGCCAATTAGGAGCAAGTCATTAGATGTTTTTTTGTCACTAGCTATTCTGTACTATTTTTGCTTGTTTGATTTCCCCCAAACACGGAGCCTGCCCATGTAAGACACCAAAACTCACTGCTGATTTTGGGAGATTTCTTCTATCGAGTGTAAGAACTGAACTGTGTCATTGGCTATTCAATTGCTTTTTCATATGTGCACTTTGGATGCTATATTCTTTTGGGGGTGGATTTTTGCCAAGTTAATGTTTTTCATTAAAGTGTTTTAAAAAAATTAAAGTGTCATTAGCATTTTCAGTGCCCCACTCCTGGGGTTGTTTACTTGTCAAATAAAGACTTGGACGTAGACATCGTGGACTTCTATTTTTGTCAGTTAACAGACAGCTGAGAGGTAAAATTTCTGTGGGGCTTAACGAGTGTCAGACAGCAGTATAAGTATATAATAACAGTCTAACTTCCTTAACAACTGTCATGGTTGGTGTCTAGAGGTCCCCCCAAAGCCTCATGCAGTTTTAGATGGGGCTTTTTTGGAGGTGGCCAAATCTAGAGTGTGTGGTTGTGATTCATGGTTTAATGCTAGACTTAAAGGTGCTGAGAGTAAGGGTGGGTGATTGCTGGATCAGTACACTGATTGCATTGGCACCACCCTAATCCTGGGAGACTGGATACAATATAAGGGACAGAAAGAGGCTTGTCTCCCCTCTCTCTGTTGTTGCTTTTGCTGCCTTCTGGTGACATGAACTTATTCCCCTCTGCCATGTGCCTCCCTGCCTTGGAGCCAGCCAATTATGGACTGAAACCTCTGCAAACTGTGCTAAGTAAACCTTTCCTCCTTTAACTTTGGGTGTCAGGTTCTTTGTCTCAGCAATGAGAGAAGAGCAACTAAGACAACAACTCACAGCGGTGTGTGTGCATGTGTGTATCACTAGTATCCTGATAAGAGGACAAAGGGTAAACCATGTATTTCCCTGAGTCGTTTAGCTGGTTGTGGTGTCAAGGTTCAGAATTGGGCTACCTGGCTGTGCACTCTGTACACTGTGTCTGTGCGCTCTTCTTGCACGTGAGCCACTGTAACCCCACCACCTCCAATTATTTTAAGTCACTGAATTTCAGTCTCTAGAAAACTACTGCTATCAAAGGACTTTCACAGCTTTCGATGTTCTTGGCTGGTAGCCTGGCAAGACTCTATAGCAATATAAGCTTTTGTGTATATTTTGTGTATAACTTTTGTCTTAGTTACTTTTCTGTCATTGCTGAGACAGAATACCCAACACCCACAAGTTAAGTGAGGAAAAGTTTATTTAGCTCACAATTTGTAGAGGTTTCAGTCCATATCAAGTGGCTCCAAGGCAGGGTGGCACATAGCAGAGGGACAACAGTTCATGGTGGTGGAAGACAGCAAAAGCAACAAGAGCAAAAGGTGGGAAGAAGCCTCTTTCTCCCCCTTTTATCTTATCCAGACTGCTGGGATTAGGGTGGTACCAATCCAATCAGTGGACTGATCCAGCAGTCACCCAGCCTTGGATCCCAGCATTGCACTATGAAATCACAAACTCTAATTTGAGCTACCTCTGAAAAAGCCTGTCCCCCCTATGACTGCATGAGGCTTTGGAGGGTTATCTAGAGACAAATCTGTTTCATTCTATGTAAGTGGTTGAGGGATGAATTCATACAGAATATTTACAAAGCACAATATATTTTTCATAAAAACCCAAATACTTTGTCTCCAGTTTTGGTGGAGGCAAAGCTGGACTATGTACAATTAAAACTCATCAAAAAGTTCATGTTGACTAGCTCATACGCTTAAAGGCTGATTTATTTTCTTCATGACATGTTCCCATTTTCATTGGGAAGTGGAGAGGGAGGAAGTGAGAGTAGGAATTTTTCTTATTCAGAATTGGGGTGTGGTGGTATGATAATGTTAGAGATCAACTGTAAAAGAAAAAAAGTTCAGCATGCCAGGAATTAGTAAATGAGTGAATGTTTTAGATTGATTATGATAGTGATTTTACACACATCCACACACACATGCACACACATATGTCAGAATTCATAGGGCCATACACCTAAAAAAGGAAGAAGCTTATAATGTATCAATTAGACTTCAGTGAAACTCACATAATAGCCAGGTCATCCTGACCAGAGGGCACAATTTTCTCCAGCCCAAATGGATCAAAGTGCATTGATGTCTATTAAATAGTATGTCGGACTTTTGGACTGGGACTTACCTCGTTCAATATACGAAACATATTTATTAGACAGTTACAGTTGTTCTGTGAAATATGTACTCTTAAAGCATTGAGAAGGGCAACAGGGCTTAGGACGGAAAGAAGGTGGAAGTATCAACGGTCAAAGAGCCGCAAGAATCTAGGGATGCTCTGACTGAGACGCTGGGCAACTGCTGATGCCGGGGCTCTGCCACATTCCCGTTTGGGAGGGACACGGTCGAGTCCTTGAGCATCACTTGAAGAGCGGCCTCCTGAGGACCCTCAGGGAAGTCTGAAGGCTGACCGAGAGGAGAAAGCTGTGACTTGGTGAGTCACTCAGGGAATGACTGTGAAGACATCAGATTGGGTTTAAACCAAGAGCAGCTGCAAGACACCCACTCGGCCAACAAGCAGGGGAGGACAATCGATCAGACGCTGTGGCCTGGGAACACGACCTGAATCCCTATTGCAGATTTCCTTCATTGGTTCAGATACTCAAAAGTTGGCAGGAGCCTGCATTATACAGTTTTTGGGTGTGAATCAGAAGAACTCAAGTGTCTTTACTACAGGAAACTGTTTATGCCGAGAGGGCAAAACACAGTCTCTTCCCCATCTTTCCTTTCTATTGTTATCTACCTGTCTGTGTCAGTTAATTTCAATCATCAGTGTGACTGGGTGAGAGGCTCCTGCCGAAGTGACTGGGTCATTGGTGCTATACGTATGAGTGGATTAATCCACTAATAGTCATAATTGACGAGGCTGTGAGGAGGTGGGGCCCATTTGGAGGAGGTGGGTCACTTGTGTGTGTCTTCGAAAGTACTCTTCCCTGTGCTCTCTGCTTTTTGGCTTCCACAAAGTGAGTTGCTTTGCTCTCCCACACCCTTCTGCCATGATGTTTCTGCCTTGGAGTCAGCTTACCATGGACTGAAACATCTGAAATCATGAGCCAATAAATCTCTCCTCCCATAAGCCGCAGGTATTTTGTCTTTGCAATGGGAAACCTGACCAAATTACCACGTATAATTCTCAGATGAGGTTATCGAGACACTTGGAGAGAGCCTTAAGCAGCCTAGGAGACAGATAGTTGTGCAGAAAATTTCAACAGTCACTGTGGGTGACTCATTAGCTGGCTCCTCTCCCACTGTGGAGGAAAAATAATAGGACCTTGACATTTTCTGCCTCTGATATTGCTCATAGATTGGCAGATGCCTCTCAACATAAGACCAAGAGTGGTCATTTATCAGCCCCCAAATTCCAGCCCCTTGGACAAATTCTAGGAGCATGAGACCTTGTGGGTTGGGTGAGGGGATCAGAGTGTCATTCCAGAACTGACTACTATCTATCTAGTGATGTATGAAAATGATCCAAGAGAAGAGTGCAAATATGTGCCATAGTTAGCAAATGGAAATTCAGGATGCCCAGATAAATTTTAACTTTAGATAACATTTTAAAAAGCATTATTATATCCCTTGGGTCATTTGGGATTTATTTAAATACAAATATCACATGTGATATGCTTATTGTGACTACTAATCTTTTTTTTTGTGTGTGGGTACCAGGGTTCAACCTCAGGACCTCATTCACCAGCAGGCGCCCGTGCCGCTGAGCAATATCACCGGCCCTCTTTTCGTATGTGGGTTCCGGGAATCGAACTTGGGCCCTCGTGCTTGCCAGGCAGGCGCTTATGCCGCTGAGCCATCTCACCAGCCCCAATGACCACTAATCTTGATACATCAACTTGACATTAAAAAATGTTTGGCAGGTTTGAAGCACTCTTCTGGGTGTGTTTGTGGAGTGTTCCCAGAGATGGTCAGCAGTTAGGTCAGCAAACTGAGGGGGAAGAGCCTGGTTATGAGTAACAACATCCAATAGGTGTGTGGCCTGGATGGAATGAAAGGGAAAGAAAAAGGAATTTGACCTGCATTTGAAAAGCTCCAGCTGCTCCAGGGGGTGTGTTTTATGCTACTGCCACTGCCTGTACACATCAGACTGCTACTCTCTAACATGCAGATGGGCACTGTGGACTCTCTGACCTCTGATCCTGTAAGGCTACTTAACAAATTCCTCTGCACAAATATATATTTATATATTTTTATTGCTATTGTTCCTCCAGAGAACTCTAACCAATACACTTGTTCTAAGATTAAAATTTAACTGGAAGCCCTGTATTTTGTCTGGCAAACTTGAATCTAAGAGACCCCAGACAAGAAAAGAAATACCCTCACTTCTACAGAGGACAGGGGAAAAGGTGATTTGGAGGGATGTTAGTCACTTTAGACGGATGGTATCTATTCCAGGTTTTTCCCACTGTAGAAAAATAAAATGAACATGACAGCCACACCTGGGGAGTCCCAGTTTAAGCCAAAGATTCAGGGAAACTCTGAGAGACAGTGAGTGAAAGTCACACTTCCAGGTAACTGGGGTTCTATTGGCCTGGGGGCTTTGTTGATTGAAGCATGTCCTGTAATTACCAAAGCTGGCTGGGCACTGTCCAGCACAGCCTTAAAAAACAACATGTTAGTGTGTTAAGCACCCAAGTGGCCCATTGAATCATCGCTGGTGTGTGCCAGTGGGAACATGACTGCTTTTCAGGAGTTCTGGGTCCACATGGAAGCTCAAGGGAGCAGCTTGAGCCAAAGGTGACCAAGAATTCCGTATTTCAGGTCCCAAGGATGAGATAAGACCTAATTTATATGCCATTTGATGAAAGAAAGGACCATAGTACACAAAGGAGGCTCCTAGGATCCTAGAGGAAAAGTGCAAGTTGTTGACCTCCTAAGCTAGAGACAATAGGCACCATGCCCAGTGTAGGTGTTGGCAGGAAACCAGGTGATGGAGAACCCCCAGTTTTTGTAAGAGAAGGGACAGGCTCCCCTGAAAAGTATTGTGGATTAAAGAATGAGGCATTGTATACAATGGCTTCATATCAGGAACAAAGGCAAGGACCACCTATTCAGTCAAGTCTGCTGCAAAAGCCAAGTCAGAGTCAGTCTCTGCTCAGAACCTAGTCCCCTGTGACCTGTTTTGATGAGCAGCAGGGAGTCTGAAATGCAGGAGGGGGCGGCAGCCATGGGCTTCCTCCTGGAGAAGAATCCGCATGTTAGATGTAGAAACATTTTACGTGGGAAAGATGTTGCACCCATGGTAAGCAACTGCAGGGCTTCCTCCTCCCTATTATATCAGTGGATACATGTGCAGTCATCTTCAGAACTAGTTGGGATATGCATACAAATTCCCTTCTATTTCTAGTCCAGATATAAACTTGGCAAGATGTAGGGCTAGCAAAGGGGCCACATCATAGAAAACAAAACGACAACAAAAGCTAAGCATTTTGATTATAGATCTTCCATTATTCCTACTCTTTCAAAAATGAGTCAGAATATTAAAAGATCATATAAGTTTTAATATATGAAACTCTATGTTCAGAAGTTTGCATGAAATAGAATTAAAATTCATGATATGTAAAAGTCTTCCCTCTCTATAAGGAATGATCCGGAACTATCTACAAATGGGATTTGGTATTATCTAAAAACACTAGAATTCCATATTATTAACTCTGTTCTAGAGAAGATTAAAAAGACGTTTAAGAATTGAAAACTAATTCCTGTGAAATGGTTGTTGTTCTAGTGGGATAACTACTGATGACTCACAGGAAAGAAACTTCAAAAAGCTAAGAGAGAAACAAGAACTGAAAGAACAATGATCTATTTCTCATCTGTTGTCAAAGTTAAGGTTAAGTAAGGGAAGTAGAACCAGTCTGAGCAATATAGAGAAGAGCTTTATAAAAATGATAAATTTTATAAATTGGGAAATAATTCTACAGATGTCTGTTGCTTTTGGATCTGCTGGTGTGCCTGATGTTGATATAGGTCATCACTGTGTGAAAAAAAGGTACATTCTAAAAATAGTTAAGATGGTAAATTTTATGTTAGGAATTTTGTTTTACTGTACTAAAAACCCTATAATTAAGACATGGAAGCATAGAGACAAATTGGAACCACATCATTCTCTCATCATCTTTATCCTGGACCACATGGGTGACCTGCACCCATCACCTTGGAGTTTCACAAGTACCTGGTTCAAGACCCAGAGATACTGAAAAAGGTGATCCAGTGAGAGCAGAAGTTGTAGAACCAGCTACAGCCCCTGTGCTGGCAAGGTGAGCTAGTGGGTCAGTGGCAGTGTGTGCAATTCATACCCCAAATGTACCCTAAATAAATTTTAGAGCACCATGGCTACTATCTGATTCCCCCCTTGCAAATCTCACACAAATTTCTTATGTTGCTAACACTAGAACTCTTCAGAACAAAGACTTCTGATGAATGTAATTTCAGCTTAGCTAGATGCAAAAGGGCTCAGCTACTGCTCCAGCTGGCGGGAGACCTTGGCATCATCCACGTGGTGGTGGTTTTACAGACATGTAAGATGCAAGCATTGTGGGGTCAGAGAGGCTCCCACCCACGTTGCAGAAGAAGGAGTGGAAGGCCAGGCAGTGTGTGAAACTGTGAGTGTGAAGCTGAAAGTGCAGTGGAGACCCCAGGAAGTTGGAGAAGCCAGGAACGGGGATCATCTGAGGAAAGCTGCAAGGCAGCAAAGCAGGCCCATGAGAGAAATGATGAGAGCTACAACTGCTGGCAATGCCATAGGGGCCAAGCCACCCAAGCCCTTTGGAGTTCATATCTCACCACAACGTGTCCTGGGTGCTGGACATGGGACTACAAGATTTAATGTTTGCCCTGCTGGCTTTTGGTCTCGCTTTGGTCCCATTCCTGTCTATCACCACCATTTCTCCTTTTTGGAATGGGAATGTCTACCTTGTGTATTTTGTATGTCAACAATGTTTAACTTCCTTTTCATTTTCACAGGGGCTCACAGGTAAGAGTTTGTCTTAAACCTCAGAAGAGACTTTGGACTTGGACTTTTTAGCGATGCTGGAACTGTTAGGACTTTGGTAACTCTTAAAGATGGACCAAATGCATTTTATGTAAACAGATGTGCATGCATCTTTGAGGGCCAGGGCAGAATGTTATAGTTTATACCTACATGTCCCCTCAAAGCCTTGCATGCTCCAAGGTGGGGTTTTTTGGAGTTTATAGCTAAATGTGGTTTGGTAGGTAAAGCCTGGCTGGAGAAGGTGGGTCACGGGGGGGCGTGGCCTAGAAGGATCTCTCTCCTTCCTTCCTGCCTTGATCTCTTTTTCTGCTTCCTGCTGCCTTGCCATGAGCTGTTTCCCCTCTGGTACACCCTTCTTCCAGGCCCCTCTGCCATGCCCCTAGGCCTTGGAGCCAGCTGACTATGGGCTGAAACCTCTACAGACAGTGAGCCTAAATAAATCTCTCCTCCTTAGAGTTTTGGGTGTCAGGTATTGAGTCTCAGTGATGATAAAGTAATTAAGACACTTGTATTACTTATAAATTATCCAGACTGTGCCTCCTTATTAGAGCAGCAGAAAATGGACTAAGGCAACTGGTTGAATGTCAGAAAACCTGATTAACATTTCTATGCCATCGTTATCTCCCATAACTGTAGTAGCGCCTAAGTCTTGGGTTATTGTGAGAATGAAAAGCATTTTGCATAGCGACTTGTACAAACTCATCATTTAATGCATTCAAGTGACAATTAGCATCATTAGTCTATGATACTACACAGAGTAATCTCTCTAAGCTTGTAAGGATTGAACATGATCACAGATGTGAAGTGTATAGCAACTTTGCTGGCTGTAGTGACCACTGCCCCTCCTCGCAACACTACACTTACTGTCTGGCTTTATCTTTTTCTTTTCCTACACAACTAATGCTATTTTTCTCCATTCCATTGCCCCTTGCCACTGACCTACTTTTATTTTCTGCTGTATTTTTTGTTTCATCAATGTGTTAAGCAAACATCTCCAAGCCTAAAGACGGTTCCTACTGATGCCAGTTTCCTAATTATCACCAAGCCTGGGGGAAGCTGATGGTGTGGCCTCACGTACACATGGGATTAGCACAGCTTTCTTGCAGACAGCAGAATATCTTCATCGGCACCATGGAGATGCTGCACAAGGGAAAGATCAGTTAAGCCTGAGGAGGAAGAGGCTGCACTTTTCCTGAGCAGACACTGTGGTGATACTCACCAGGTGTCTCCTACAAGATGGACATGGGTGGAAGGAACTCCGCCAGGGCCTGAAGCCCAAGGCGAACCCTCCAGGGCCCCTCCCCGTAGGAATTCTCTTTCTTGTTAAAGGCGCCTGCCAAAGGCCCCCTCGGGGTGCCTGCGAAGTTTTCTGTTTGGCAGGTATGTAGAGGTTCGGCGTACTTAGCTGTGAGGGTGACTCCTTAGCATGTGGCTGTACTCTGGCGCCGTGATGGAACGTGTTAGAAATCATAGTTCAGCTATTTCTTTGGGAAAACATAGACACGGACACACACACACACGCGCACGCACGCACGTAACCCTTAGATGTACTGAGTGCAAGTGGCTGCGGCTGAGTTTGGCTGCTGGCTCTGACAGTGGGGGTGGTTTGGACGTTGCTGAAGTGAGGATAGGGTTCGGTGAGTGAGTTTCCACCCCGCACAGAGGAACAGTCCAGTGCAGGACGCCTAGAGAGATCAACAGTTTCTCACCCCCGCTCCTTACACCGCGGACTGTCGGCCTTGGGAAAGTTACTTAGCCTCTCTGACCTCAACTTCCTCACCTCTAAAATGCGAGGGATCATAATACAGCACCCACTAACTGAATTAGTTAACATGAGGAAATTTTTTGGAACAAATTCTGCTACATACGAAGAGGTGGATGGGTGAACCTCATGGGTAAGCTCCTAGGAAATCCATATTTCTCTATTATTACTATTACTACTATTTTTATTATTATTTTGTGGTACTGGGGATTGAACTCAGGGCCTTCACAATGAGCTAAATTCCTATTTCTCACACCCTTTTTAAAATTTTGAGATGGACTTGCTGAGTTTCTCAGGCAGTCCTCAGACTTGTGATCTCCCTGTCTCAGCCTACCCTCAAACTTTGACCTTCCTGTTTCAGCCTGCTTAGTAGCTGAAAGTACAGGTTTACACTTGGTGCTCTGACTTATTTTTAACAGTAAATTGGCCAAATGTTATACAACATAGTTTCTGTTACCTCAATTTTGAAAATCCTCCCTATTTTAAAAAGATCAATCTAAATGATGTGGTTAGATTTCTTCCCTCCAGAGCCGCCCTAGTTTCTCAGCACGAGAGAGTCCAGTGTTGGCAGACATATTTCCCAGTTTCATCTGTAAAGCATGACTACATCAGGCTGCACCTACACTTTACTAAGGCACATGCGTTAGCTGAGTGTCAGTCATACGACAGATGCTGAGCTGGGTACCATAGTGGCAGTGATGGCACAGCGAGGTGTTGAAAAGTGTTCTGGAAATTAAGGCTCAGACTAAGGGGTATAAGAAGGGCGCACAGTTCACGTTAGCTAAACAGTGAAGAACAGTAAAGAACACAGCTGGCCTCAATTTGGGGTTCCGGGCGGGACCTCCTGGAGTAACTCCAAAGGAGAACCCAAGTCCAGCTGTTTGAGCTGGATCTTTTATGGATATCATTGGGGGTGGTTCATGGGATGGACTTAGGTGGGGTAGGTGAAGGGGGTTGGGTGAGATTGGGGGAGTGAGAATGACTGTGTACATGGCTATAGCAAAGGGCGCTGTGACCTAGAAGGTGGGGTGGGTGTGCTGTGTTTCAGTATTGTTCCCGGGCTCAGGTGGGGGGCTGCAGGATGTGAGGATAGGCTGTGATTATTCTCAGAACTCAGGAACTTGGGGGGCTGGGGAGGGGCAGATGGGGTCAGACCCATCAGTTCAGACTTGGCCAGGACTGCAAAAGCCTCTCTGAAATTTTGACATGGGGACTGAGATTCAGTCTGGTGGGGGAACAGAAATGACCTAGATGAAGCTCAAGGGGAAATGTGCTTCAGGAAGAAGTGAGTGGCTTTGAGAATGAAAAAATGGAGTTCAGGATTGGATGAATTTTATTATTCTGCCCTCATGGCCCATTTGTGGAGAGTCGTTTTGATCTCTGGACAGAATTGAACCATCCTCTTATACTGAAAACTGTTAGTAGCTTGGGGTGAAAGGAAAACGATCGAGCCTTTGGATTTCTTTTCCAGGCCAGCTGTAAACAACCACAAATGGCTTCCCAAGAGGTTTACAGTGGAAAGGTGGGGACGGCCTTGGCAGGTAGCGGCCCCGGCAGCCAGGTGAAACCAGAGAGTATGAACAATTCTGTTTACCAGCCTGCGGATGGACCACAAGATCATCAGAAGGGAATACTACAAGCCCTTGGGGTAAGACACCCTTCGGTAAAAAAACTGGTTTAACAGGGAAGAAAAATAAAAAGCATGCAGAAAACCTTGTGTATGCCCAGGAGGAATTTCCGAGTTATTCACTAAGCCAATGATGAAAAAAAGACTGGGTCGTAGTATAGACCTGAGGAGCAGAAAGGAAGAGGCTTTCTCTCATGGTAGAAATGTTACCAGCCACCTTGCGTGCTTGGCCTACATACAAATGGAAATCATACGTGGGAGGGTTTGAAGGCGAAAATAAACGCTTATTACAGCAAAGAACTACAGACGCAGACAGCAGAGCCGGTTGTCCTGCAGGCAGGGCAGCACTGCACGACGGACGCATCTCTGTTCACGGTGTGCCTTCCAGGCTTCCTGAACATTCTGCTCCCTTATTTCAGGAAGCGCTGGCTTGCTCCTTTGATGAGTCATTTGTATTTCTCTTAAAGTGAATTTGGTGGCGGACACCCCGGATAACTTTGTTTTCTCTCCCCTTTCATCACCCAGAAGTGCAGCTGCCGCTCGTGTCCCATCAGGTGCTCACTCCACGGTCCTGTTTGCCCTGCTTCAGTTCCACCCCTGGACTCCAGACTCAGACCCCTTTGGTTCAAATCCAGAGTTCGTCCACTGTTTGGCCCTGAGCAAATGACTTAACCTACTTGAAAGTCCTATTTGCTCCCTGCCTTCGAAATAGTCTATCAAACCTTGCAGAATAGATTCCAAGGTCCCTTGTTCTTCCTTGATGCCTCCAAACCACCCATTTCAGGAGGCTGAGGTCTTGGAAGCTCATATGCTATATTTTAAATTTAAAAATTTGGCCTTGGGAAAGGCTGAGTAGAATACTGCTTTGTATCTGTGTGCCTTCATCATCTTATGGCCCCCAAGTGTGCTGGGGAGATATTTGAACTTAGCAAAACAAACACATTTTTTTAACACTTCTGCTGCTTCCTGTTGTAGTCAGGGTTTGCAAGGGAACAGATGTAATAGAGGACACATAATTTCTAGGGTTATTTTATAATATTCACCCAAAGAGTCAAATGCAAAAGAGTGAGGGAGATCTGTCCGCACAATAAAGAACCAAAGACTCCAGCTGAGGGCCTGGGTCCCACGGCAATGTCCTGCACGAGGCCAGCCGAAGACCTAGAGTCCATGGCAACGTCTCATGCAAGTCTGTATAGAGGATCTGCACTGGGAAGGCCCAAAGGTCAGTGGTGGAAGCTAGAAAGTCTGCGCCAGCGGGATGAAGGATCTGTGCCAGCAGGCTGAGGGATCTGCACTGGAGTCAGGAAGTGATGCTCAAGGTAAAGACCAGAGCTCCCCCAAAGACAATGGCAGCCATTCGCAGTGACAGCGAGAGCCTGAGCTCCTCTGATGAGAACAGCTAAGTTTGTATCAGGAAAACCTATGTGACAAGCTTCTCCAGGAGAATCAACAGCACCATCTTCCCCTCCAGTTCTCCTTTTATGCTGTTGGCAACAATCCTCAGGTGGGCCTTCCATGTGCAGATCCTTGGTACAGACTTGCATGAGACATTGCCATGGGCTCTAGGCCTCCAGCTGGACTTCTGCGGGACATTGCCATGGGATCCAGGTCCTCAGCTGGAGTCTTTGGGTCTCTAGTGCGTGGACGGATCTCCTGCACTCTTTTGCATTTGACTTTTTGGGTGAATTTTATAAAATAATCCTATATATTATGTGTCCCATATTAAATGTATTCCCTTGCAAACCCTGACTACAACATTTCCCTTTTGAAGAGTTTGCAGGAATTAATAGAAATGGGAGGAGAGGTAGAGAGGAAGAGGCACTGTTGGAAGGGTGGGGTAGGTGTGGAGCAAAACCCCTTCCTAAATGCTTTTGCCCACTTAGTTTTAGCTGACATTTTAGCCATCACAAGCAGTGTCATCTCCTTTCTAAAGGAAATGAAATTGGTATGAGGCTGTGTATTTTTCTCCTTCTCGCAGGCCACCCAGATCATGATTGGAGCAGTGATCCTGGCTCTGGGTGTTTTCCTAGGTTCCCTAGAGCTCTTGTCCCGTCGCTCAGACACGCCTTCTTCCTCACCTTCTACACCGGCTACCCGTTCCGGGGCTCTGTGCTTGTGAGTATTCACAGTCGCCTGACCTCAGATCGTCCCTTAGATACCACTGCTAGAAACATGTTGATTATGAAAGTGTTGTTAGTAGGAGTTGTCAGTGGCACGCTGTTGTTTGATTTATAATGTTTTGACACAAGCAAGAAAAAATCTCCTTTTTTTCTGATTAAAAGAAATCACATTTGCTGATGAACATTAAGTCCTACATATTCATTTAATAGCCACACCTGAAATTGGGATACTAAAATATTAAATGGAAAACGAGTGTTGTTGAATTGCCTTGTGGTACAGCTGAGCATCACGGCTTGGAGACCAGATGTTCATACATTCATCTGCTGCGTGCGGACTATCCGAACATCGCAAGAGTCGCTTTCCTTATCTTGGGCAAAACGTCACCAGAGAAAGTAGGATTTGGGGACAAGGTGATCTTTAAAATTTATTCACGCAGCTGTGTCATTTACCCCTCATCTGATGATTCAATTTTTAAGCTGGCAGTAGAAATTATTTTTAATCAGCCATTATTTATTGTTATTATTTGTTGTTTATTCTGGTGCTAGATCTTTGAGCTATGAACTGAACATTGAAAACAAAGATGTTACCCCGAAATATAAGATGGGAATGTTTATTTGAAAATAGTGATTGGCAAATGAAGAAAAAAATTTATAATAAGCCTTGGGATTTCACTTATTTATGTATTTTTTCAAAATCTCTGATCTTCAACTCTCCTTTGAAGGAAAACTGCCTTCATTTGGCTAAAATTTCTTGAGCAAAATCAGATATCATAGTCTGACATAAAATCGTATACTGCTTGTAGGTGCAGTCTGAAATATGTAACTTGTACTTAACATTTCTGAAATTTTTAAGCAATATAATCATTTATGGAATAGTGAGGCTCTGGTTGTTTGAAAGAAAGTCTAGGACATACGTTGGCTCTGTGTAATGAATCCTGACAATTGTCCTGAATGGAGAATTTTCATCCTGCGTTTTCGAAAGGAGCGTGGGGAAGCGTTCTAGTTCCGTGGGGATAGAATCCTTTTCTCAGAAAGTGACATTGGTTTGTCCAAAGAAAGAGCCATGGTCAGAAGGCCAGAGTTTTGCTCAGTTTAGCACTATTAACACCAAGATTCACGTCTGACCGCTGATTCCCAGCATAGCAGCTTCCTCCTGTCTCGAGGCCCGCGCCACCCCAGTGTCTGGGCGACAGCCGCAGCCTCAGCCCTGCCTCCCTCGCAGCACACAGGCCCCGCTGTGAACCCGTCCTGGCTATTTGCTCATCTCTCTGCTACTGATCCTTATTGATGGTACTGCGAGATCTGCAGAAACATGTGAGCCCTTTCCCTTCGGTCGCCTTGGCAGGGTGAGAGAAACGGAACGAGGATCTTCTCTTCAGTTCTCTGAAATTAAATGGGAAAATGTGTATCATCAATAATTTGAATGCTTCCTGTATGCCAGGCAGATAGCTAAGCATTTTGTGGGCATTATTTCATTTTAGCCCCATTGTCAGGTAGGAAATATTAACAACGGGATATTGCATCTCCATTGCACAGAAAAAGAAGCAGGTGAAGAGTTGCTTAGTGGTTGGTCCAAGGTGACAAAGTGACAAAGGTGGGCCCCGAATCCTGAGTGTGTGCTTTTACACAGTGACTGGGGGCTCGCGGGACACCCTCTTCACCCCAGAAGCAGAACTCAAAGCCTGTTCCTGCATGTTTAATCAGAAGTCAGTGGCCAGATATCACGTGGCAAGGATTTTCTTCTGAATTTTAGCAACCTTCCCTCCATTGTCAAGAGTGGATTCGTAAGGGGTTGTGAGATTATGACTTAAAAAGCGAGTAAAGCTTTTAAAGAAAGCTGTAAGTATAGAAAGGGTTCAATTTATCAAAATGAAGAGTCATGGAAATAATAGTGTATAAAGTAATAATTTAGAAATCAGAGGGTGCATCTATAGGGACACTTAGATTTGTAAAATATTTTGGAACACCAAGTCAATAGTACAAACCCTTATATGCAGCTTGGATAAGAATATGAGAATTACGTATGTATTTATACATGTAAATAATTATTGTGTATTTACATTTAATATAAGAATAAGCATATTACTTTAACTAATTGTGTATACTTAACTAACTATATATTATATGATTTTTTTTTTTGTGGGTACCGGGGGTCGACCTCAGGACCTCACGCACCAGCAGGCGCCCGTGCCGCTAAGCGATATCACCTGCCCTTTTTCCGTATGTGAGTACCGGGAGTCAAATTCAGGACCTTGTGCTTGGCAAGCAGGCACTTATGCCACTGAGCTATCTCACCAGCCCCTATTATATGATTTTTAAGTAGTCATATGTATACAAACCTGTTAAAAGCCAGACACACCGAAAATAAAAAGATTATACATTTACTTAAAATTTAAACTACTTTAAAACTTTGGTCATACAAAACAATGTGCACCATCAAGTGTAATTTTGTAGTTGTAGGATTTGAAATAAAAAAGAGGTTTGTATAACTATTGCTAGATACCTGCTAATCAAAGGAGAGCCAAGAAGAAAATAGTTGAGACTTAGCGTTTCTTATCTACTTGCTATTTTCAGTTTATTAGCTCAGGATCCTTATCTGTTGCTGCAGGGAGAAAACCCACAAAAATTCGGGTCAGTAGCAGTTCTTCCTCTTTTTTTATGACCAGAAGAATAGAAATAAGTTATCCACAAACAGAAGGAGAATAGAGGATGGTGATTCCAAATAAGACACCGAGTCTCATTTATTTTACTTAAAAAACTTTTATTGTACCTGTGTGCAGTACACAATGTTTACATTCCTTGTGTGGAGTTGGTACATGTACATAATTCATCTTAATTCCTTTTTTCATTCCTTTCCCTCTCCTTGCTTTCCCTCCCTCTGTTTCTTGATCCCCTTACCATTTAAGAAAGATCTATCTCACTACTTTATCTGTCTTTTATTTTGCTCTTTATTTATACTTTAAGTTTCTCATATAAGAAAAACTATGTGATATTTAAGCTTGTGTGTCTGATTTATTTCACTTAACATTATGGTCTCAAGTTGTATCCATTTTCCTACAGATAACTCAAGTTTATTCTTCTTTATGGCACAATAGTACTCCATGGTGTGTAAATACCACATTTTGTTTATCCATTCATCTGTTGATGGACATATAGGGTTCTTCCAAGATTCCACTATTATGAGTCATGCTGCTGTAAATGGGTGTGCATGGATCATTGGAATACGATGTCTTTAACTCTTTCAGGAAGATACCTAGACTAGGGATAGCTGGCTCAAATGGAATTTCTAGTTTTAGGTTTTTTTTTTTTTTTTTTTGTGGGTACCGGGGTCGACCTCAGGACCTCGCGCACCAGCAGGTGCCCGTGCCGCTGAGCGATATCACCGGCCCCTTTTTCGTATGTGGGTTCCAGGAGTCGAACTCGGGCCCTCGCGCTTGCAAGGCAGGCGCTTAAGCCACTGAGCCATCTCACTGGCCCTAGTTTTAGTTTTTTGAGAAATCTCCACTCTGATTTCCACAGTGGTTGTCCTGGTTTACATTCCCACTAATGCCCAAGAAAATCAATTTTCTTTTCTTAAAATGTTCAGCTGTTTTGTCATTAGAAAATCAGAGACGGTGAACATGTACACTCTAAACCCTTGATGAATCAGAAGCTTAGAAAAAGGCCTTTTGGTTTTTGCGTGTTGCTGAGTTTAATGAATTCTGATTATATCCAGGGTGGGTTCTCCCACCACTAGTTCTGCAGCTGAGAGTGGAAGATTCTTTCTTTTGTCATCGCTGAGTAAGTACTCAGTACCTCGTGTGCACACTGTCCTGCAGCCACTGGAACTCCGCTTCCTGTTCCGTCCCCTCCTCACCCTCTAGGGGGCGTTTACCACAGCCGGTCACTCCCTCTTCCTTCCCATCCTGTCTTCACTTGGCTTCCGGTCCTCCTCGTTTGGCTGGGCTCCTCCTTCCATCTGGTTTCTCCCTCTCAGTCTCCTTCTTTGCTTCTTTTCTTCTCCGACCTTCACTGTCGGGGCACCCTAGTGCTCACTCTTTGCCACCCACTCTTCCCAATTTAAGAATGCTGATCTCTTGCATTCTCATGGCTTTGCATAATCTCTCCACACCAACAATCCTGAAATAAATATTTCCAGTCATGATATTTCTCCAGAGCATCCAAGTGGCATCCAATATTTAAAAGGTCCCAAACTCATCTCCTAATCTTCCTCCTCAAATCTCCATGCCCAGTCTTCCCATGTCAGCTGACAGGTACTCCAGCCTTCCAGATTCTTGGACCCCAAACCTGAGAACGTCGCTGGGTCTTCTTTCGCAATGCTGAATGCTACTGATCAGCAATTTCTGTTGGCCCTACCTTCGAGCTTCTCCACATCAAACTTTCATTTTTCTGCTGATGGTGCTCCATCCAATCCACCATCACGTCTCCTAACTGGGCTCATTGCTAACCTACTGGTATCACTGTTTCTGTCTTGGGATCCTCTTTACTATTCTCAGTTGAGGTGGAGTGAACCCTATAAACTATAAATATAAGTATACCACCCTTTTGCCCTAAATTCTCTGGTAGCTTTTTATTGTTCTCAGAGTTAGAACCAAATTTCTTTTCATGACCTACAGGCCTGTACATGATGTGGCTTTCTGCTAGTTTTCCATCATTTCCTAATCTTGTCTTCTTACCACCCTTGTCCCTTGTTTCCTGGTGATGCTGAAGGGTCAGGGCTTGGAACTGAGCATTTCCCTGACCACAGTGCCATTTCTCCAGTGGGCGTCTGGGTAAACACTCAGTTCTTTATTCCTCTCCCCATGCATTATTTCTATTTAATATCCTAAACCTCCAGTTGTTCCCTTGGAATTCCAGATTCTCCTTACACCATTCTATTCGCCCAAAGTACTTCTTCTAAAAATATTGTATAATTTACCTGTTAAGATGGTTTTTGGTTTTTTGTTTTGCTAGAATGTAAGCTCCCTGGGTGGTAGGAGATCTTTGTTCATGGATATTTGTCTTGGATGTAGAATTTTGTATGAATAAACATCATTTCATCAATATTTGTTTAAACAAATTGTTGCCAAGGGATAAAGGATATGCCACATATATTAATGGAAAATTCTTCTTTCTTAGATGCAAAACAGTTTTGGGATGAATGTTGCCAGGGCTACCATTGCAGTGCTTGGGGTTGTTTTTCTCTCAGTGCATTTAGCGATTAGGAGCCTGTCACTCAAGGACTGTCAGTCTTTGAGGACACTGGACTCATGCGTTGACCTGGGCGCATCATCAAATGTATGTTTTAAAAAAACAAGTTTAATTGTACATTATTTCAAACAATTTAAAATGTACAGAAAGACCGTATATCATGTACCATTCTACTTTGATTTGAATCTGAGCTTTGCTGCTCACCAGCTCGGTAGTGAAGGGCAAACTCAATTATGTGTCTGGGTTGTGACGGTCTCACCTTTCAAATGAGATTATTGATATATAGTGCCTGCATTATAGGCTTGTTATAAGAAATAAGTCAATAACTGACAAGTAATCAAAACAGCTCAGATCTTATATTATTATTACTCTTGCTACCACTATAATATTTCCCAGAGAGTTTAAATTTTTAAAAAATTTACTACATATATATTTGCTTAACAAAACTAACTGGGGAGACTGAACTTTCCCTGCAGCCTGGAATGTTCAAGGACTTGAAGTTTTGAAAGACTTCACCTCTCAGAGCAGATAGTATTTTGGGATGAGGAAGCTCTTTGATAGCCTTCCAAAATTATTATATTATTTTGTCTGTATTTAGTATTCTACCTCTTGTGAGGGCAATTTAGAAATTAATATTTTCCTTCATGTTTATCTATTTCACCTCAGGTCTATGAATTATTTACTTGTTTGTAAACCTCCCATTTTTGACATATTCACGAACAATTGTGTCTTCATTTGTTTTGTTATATTTTTAATTATCTAGGTTTATTTTTTAGTTTTCCTTAGTGCATGTTTGCTATATATGATTGCATTCATTTTGGGGACTTGGCACATATACATATCACATCTGGGACATCTTTCTTCCCCCATTCCACCTCAGGGCAAGTTACTGAGTCGCTCTGACCTAATTTCTCTCTACTATAAAATGGACGTGTGGAGAGATTGGGCAGAAACTGCTCTCCTCCTGTCATGGTCCCTTCTGCGTCCACCAGCAGCCTCCATTGCGTCTTCTTCAAGGTGGCCATTTGGTGCGGAGTCCTGATGTTCCCCTCATGATTACACATGTACTGCTGAGGTGCTTATTTTCTGATTTCTAAGTTAATTCCCTCTCTTCTTACCAAGTTGAGTCATCTACAATGTCCATAATTCATTCCCGTAAGTTATTCACAGCAGCAATGATTCTTTTACACTCCACTGCCCTAATTCTTGCTGTCTGCAATACATATCCATTTATTCACTTATTTTTTGCCTCATCCCACAGCCATCTGTGGTGTCCCTGCTGTGTCCCCCACGACAGAGGAAAGTGCACATCCTGTGCTCTTGGGTTGCAGGAGGCATTGGTCTGCAGGAGCGGGCAAGGGCTGTGCTGGGACAGCAGTGAGTCCTGGATGCCAAAGAAGCAGTGTGTAACCCGGTGGGGGGGATGTCAGGGAAAACAGAGGGGGCTTCTCAACTTGGGTCTTAGAGGTGACTGCATATGGGAAGAAAAGAGAATATATACCAAAACGTCTCAGCTAGGAAGACTTTTGGTTATTCAAGGAACAAGTTTAGGAAGTTTAGTGCATTGAACTGTGGTGTGGGAGGGTCAAAGGGAAAGGCTTAAGCTTGGAGAGAGAAGCGTGCACATCACAGGAGATTATGAGATGGGGAAACTGGTATTTTGGAGCTGGTTTATATGGGCACGTGAGAGCCAGTTTACAATTTTCAGGGAGCACCCACCATCCTCATTTGGGTGACTGAAAATGGCTGTGGTGAAAGTATTTACATACAGTGATTAGCAGAAGCCACACGTCATATTCCCGCCACTCACCTTCCAATCCTGGAAAGCCAGTTGTCACTAACACACCCCTGGGTAAGTAGGGACAGCCTATGTGTGTGCTTGAAATTTAGAAATACTGTTGTGGTTGCAACATAGAGTGAGATGGAAGGAGTAGGAGGAGAGAAGTTTGGAGCCTGATGTGGTGAACCATGCAGACAATGAATGTATGCAGCTTTCAGGAGAAGGAAGGGGATCTGTATTAACATTTGTGCTCTCAGTTTTTATTATCTAGTTCAACTTCTTTCCTTCCACTGGGTTATAATTAAACGTATTATTTCTTTGCATTTTTCCAGAAGGCATCTGCTAACGAACTTTGACCAACACACATTAACAGCCTGTAGGGTACGCTGATTGCCTCACCTGCATGCAATCTATCCTATGGATTTTGGTGGATTTAACCTCATTTTGAGCTCCAGGGATACACCTGAAAGGTCTGAACCCATCGGGATTATCCTTTTCATGACTGTATTCTCTATAACATTTCCCTGCACATGGGCTTTGGTCAGTGGGAAGCCATCACCATTAAGCTGGAGGCTTTTTTGACAAATGTGAAGTATGACTTTCTTGCTCATAACATATGCAAATTCAAATGCAACAGATGTTTAAAATTTGAAATGACATTGGAATTTCCAAAATTCACTCTAAAGGCTAGAAAAATGGAGTGAATGATTCTGAGTAAAAAATATTTCCTAGTTCTAGTGTTTTACACATCTAAAATTCAGTTAAATACAAGGGTATGAAAAAGAAATGTTCTGACCAGCTAGGTCTCAAAAACTCTCTTTTTCTGGAACCTTTTCTCAGCATGTGTCTGGAGAACGCATCCTGACTAAGACAAAGAAGTGCGGTTAGGGGAATGGAGAATCCAGTATAAGAGAGGGTCGCGAGACACCCTAGTCTGTTGGCTGGGTGAAGTGATTAGGGAAAACAGACACGCACCAAGACAGGAAACCCTAGGGAAAATGTATGGGGTACATTATTCTTCAGGGTTGGCAAGGTGAAAGAGTATTGACAGGCAATCTACACAATAGATGAAGGTTATGTGAGATAAAATTATGCTTTCCAAAACAAGTAGGAATACAAATTGTTAAAAGCTTTGGAATTATACTGAAAATCAGGAAAGTGGATTTGATCAAACATTCAGATATAAATTATGAAGATGGGGATGAAAAGAATGAGTTTAAGGAAGCTGATATGATCATCATCCATCATAGGATTGGGACACCTCAGGCCTACACCTTACCCGTGATGCTGAGCGTTTTACAGTTCTCTTCCCATTAAGCAGATATTCTTGGTCCCAAGTGAATGAATATATAATACACACTTTCTATTGTCCTTGTGAAAAGTGTCGTCATGGAAGATAGATGGGGTATCAGGCGATAAGAACCAGCACGAACTGGACATTTCACTTGGCAGTTAAGTTGCCCACAGCCTGTGACAGCAGATAAACAACATGGGGATCTGAAGTGACAGGACAGTCTGTGTAAATCTTGCTCTTCACATTTCTGACAGACAAAGTGTTTTCTTTCAAGTGTGCACACAACCGTAGGTCTTTCAGTATCTTTGTGACTGTTAATCCTGAGGGGTCACTTTCATGAGATTAAGAAATACTGCAGAGATTAGTAAAGCCTGCTCCTGGGTATGTCTGGGTGGGTCATGGAGATGACCTTGTCTGGTCCCTTGTGCCTCTCACTGGTCATCTTTGCCTGCTCTGCTTCTGGGCCACTTGGATGTACCCTTCTGCCTCAGAGCCTGCCAGCCATGAACTGAATCCCCTGAAACTGTGAGCCAAGTCAAAACTTTCCTCCTGTAAATTGTGGATGCCAAGTATTATGTCTCAGTGATAATAAAGCTGACTAGAAAGCCAGTACACCCATCATCTTGTTTTTATCAACATTATTTTTTTACCTTCATTTTTGTGATGTCATTTCTCATGGGACAATGGAAAACCATGTCAGTCTCAGGCTCTCTTGGTCTCTTAATCCTATTTACTTAACCCAGACATGGCTCTGGGATGTAGAAATGAGAGTGACAGACAGGAAAGAAGAGGTGGAGTGGGGAGACAGAAAACTGAAGGCAAAGAAGAGGATAATGGACAGAGGCTGTGATTTCTCTGGGAGTATCAGAAAATACCCCTTAAGAGACAGTATAACTTGTGACATGCAAACTCATACGTATTTACTTTAAGTAAATTTAGCATCCAGTTTGAGAGCACAGTTGTTCATGTGGGATCTGAAAACAAACTGCATTTAAGTTTGGGGAAATAAAACTAGGATATAACTAACTGATCTATGAACTTTCATTGCTAAAGAGGAAGCCAGGGATGGAGAGAGAGTAGCAGGCACATTCCAGGGCTGTGCCCAAGGAGGAACGACGTGGTGGTAGAGATGTTAGTTCTACTCTCTCTGCTGTCCTGGCAGAAGCATGGTTAAAACTCATCTTGATAATTTTGCTTTAACCAAAAAATGTCACTTTGTCATATTTTTCAATATTCACTGTTAGTTCATCACTGTGAAAGATGAACTAACATGGCTGTAGGAAGCCAAGGGGTAGAGAGTAAACAGCTCAGAAAGGGCCGAGATGAAGATGCTGGGGAAAACTGCGATAAAAAAGAAATAATTTGGAGGTCGTAAGGTGATTTGCATTTTTCAAGATTCTGTTAAAAACTCTCAGGAAATAGCACCCTGTTCAATCCCCAAATGCCATCCTCAGGTTGTTTCCGTCCAGATCTTGAATCTGACTTCTGAGTTTTTCTGCACATAATGAACTACTATGTACTCCTAGGAAACACCACAAGGAACAACTACTTACTTTGGACCTTTCCCAGCAGATGTGGGTAATTTCACTAAAATTCCTGAGAATATCATCTTAAATCTGGGCTCCAGTATTACCTTCTCTAGGGATTCTTTGCCTGAATGCTACGTGTCCCTTATCAGACAGAACTGTTACACCTCCTTTGTGTTCCGACAGCCTCCACCCTCTGACATGTTGGGCAATATTTTACCTTTTACTTGTGGTTTACTCTGCTGGACTGTGGGCTAGAGGCCCCCATGTACACTTGCTCAGTGATAAGAACAGTACCTGGCATGGGGTATGAAGTCCTTGTCAGATGAGTATATAAGTAAATAACGTTTATTTCTTAATTCAAATGGTGTATTGGTTAGGTTCCCTAATTTCTGAAGACACAGTGGTAAGAGGGCACCTGGGTTGGTAAAATTTTTTGTGAATGATATGTCAGTATGTCCTTAGTTTCCCTTGAGAGATTTTATTACATCTCAGAAAATACCCTAAGACAGTATAACTTATATCATGCAAATCCATACATATTTATTTTAAGTAAATTGAGCACCCAGTTTGAGAAAACCAATTGTTCATGTGGGATCTGCCAGCCAACTGCATTTGTATTTGGGGAAGTGAAACTAGGATATAACTAACTGACTGAAGAAACTTTCCTTGTGAAAGAGGAAGCCAGGGATGGAGAGGGAGTGGCAGGTGTGTGCAAAGGCTGTGCCCAAGGATGAAGGATGTAGTGGGATGTGATTAGGATACAGTGTGGTGAGCGGATGCCATGTGATTAGGTGATTGGGATACACTGTGTAGTATCTCTCAGTTTGTTCAAGAGTCCTTCATGGTTATGTTTATAATGAAACTGAAATATAATCAGTGCAAATCTCCAGGGAATCCCCCTTACTCATCTTCCTCTGGTGAAGCTGGTTAGGCTACTAGAATGAGCAAATGTGTTTAAAGAAGTAATTGAGGAGTATTGCTCAGTCTCATACTAGTTAGATTTGCTCCTAGGATTTTTAATCAAGTTCCTGACCCTCAGTGTTTCCATAGCCCCATTCCTACCACCTCAGAGATCTAAGCGGTAGAGAACAAGCCTAATATTTCAGCTGACGATGGAGAGCTCAGTGTGAAGGCTTCTTTGCTTCCGCTCTCTCCCAAGCGTGGCTCACAGCAGTCAGAACTCTGCCTGTCCTGTTTGCAAGACCATCTGCCATAGACAGTCACGCAAAGGGCATGCAAACGACGGGAAAAGAAAGATGACAGTGAGAGCAGGGACAGGTCTAGAGATTCAGAGATTAACATGCACGCATAAATAGTGTTTCAGCCTTGAGCCTGTGCATGAAGTCAAGGAAGCCTTCAACAGAGAAGATAGGCTTTGCGAAACGGGAACTAGAGCACATCCAACCTAGAAACGGAGGAACTGGGACACAAGTGGAGAAATCACGGAAAGAGGGGTGCATCCCTTTGTGTTCTGTGGTTCTCTTTACTTCTTCAACTCCCATTAAAATGTTTCCTTTTTAGGTTCTATAAATCCTGCTGGGCTCAAAAAGCATTATACTCCAGAAGTCTCAAATTTCCTCATTTTATACTGTCTCTATTCAGGAGACTTCTCAATTGTGTAAATTCATCGTAAGAAGAAAAACTCTAGCACTCATTACTGGGTGGGAGGCTTATCTGACAAACGGTTTATGCAGGAAGATAATCATCCGTGTCATGAGCCAAGCTATTTCAACTGCCTACCAAGAACACGCTGGGAGAGGAAGTCCACCAGGTCTCAGTAAAACGATACTCTTCATTCCGGGACAGCCTCCTTCACGGACATGGACACGCGAGGTAGGAGCAGGGCAGATCTTGCGCTCCCAAATCCACAAGAGCAAGCTGGGTGAGCAAAGGCTGCTGTTTTCTATTCTTAGTCACTTACCAGGCCAGAGAAAGTCACAGTGCTGGAATGATAGATGCCGACTCATGGATTTGTGCGTGGACTCGTCTGGTTTAATTCACATGTTGGCTGTAATGCTATGCTCTCCCAGAGATTCTCTCTCATTGGTGGGGAGGAGGATTTCACTCTGCTTATAAACAGGTAATAATAGAGTAGGAGTTTGTGTTACTCATACAGAGCTCTTCCCTCTGTGTCTGACATGTCCCAGGCGACAGAAACTTTACAAAAGGGCTTCCTTTCTGATTGATCTTTGTGAAGCTCAAATGGTGCAATCTTGCTCTGAAGATGAAAATAGAAATGCAGATCCATCTGTACTCTCAAAGCTGTTCCTTCAGTGTCTTTGATACATAGGACTTTGTGTGTGTCATTGACAAAATATCATCAGACGCATTTCTATAAGAGAAGGACTATGAAATGCATAGGTAAGCGTATTTGATTGTCTTTAGTTTTATTTACCAGTGGGGATTAATTGGAAAACATTTGATGGTAATCTTGTATTAAAAATAAGAATACTGGCATGATTTTTGCTCTGTTCTGTTTCATCAGATCACTCAGTGTTCACATCTTCTTCTTCATCCACTGCAATCCTTTGAGCCTTAGCGTCTCAGTCAGTACAAAGGAGATTTCAACTATAGGATTGTTTAAAAAACACACACACACACACACAAAAAAAACCACAACTCTCCTTTCTGCCAGGCAGAGTCTTTCATGGCAAGTTAGAATGTTTCCTTATGGCTGAATTTCTATTACATTTCACAGTGTACCTGAAATTGAACTCTTGGAGGTGTCTCCTCGAGAAAATACTCCACGGCAGAAGTCAGCCTCAGGCCCACCACGGCAGACATGGTCATCACTTTTGAAGAAAGAGCTGGAATTCCTGGGGGTGAGTGAGTCTCTTCCCACCTCAGTGAGTTAGGGTTGCCTCTAGGAAAAAGTATTTGGTTATACCAGTGGTTTTCTCACTGAGGTTCACGAGAAATGAAACCACCTCCAAACTCCGGGCATTTGAGGAGTTGATACTAGTTGGGTCATGCTGAGGAAAAGGGAAGAATTTTCTCATGAACACTGTAAATTATTGCATCAGGAATGGCAAATAGGAGTGATGGATTCTTAGTCTCTAAGGCGGGAAGAATGATTACTGATGTTCCAGGACTATGTAAATAAAGGTATATGGCACATATATTGGCCATTCATGCAGTAAGTCATACTTGTATTCAGTCCTTACAGTGGCCAGGGAGTTACTGCATCCGGGGCACTTCTCAGGATAGCCTAAGACACTAAAATAATATTTAGTCTCAGTTATAAGGAAATTGATACAATCTGGGGAAAATAGCTTCTAACTTCATAAAACTCATGTGTTTTTCTATAGGTCACACAAATCTTGATTGGTTTGTTATGCCTTTGTTTTGGAACAATTGTCTACTCTGTACTTGATACTTCAAAATTTGATAAAGAAGTATTTTCATCATTCAATGCAGGTTACCCATTCTGGGGTGCAGTACTTGTGAGTATATAATTGTTTTCAAAATAACTTGGAGCATAGATTTTCTTCTACTTGGGTTTAACCAATCATTTAGCTCCAGTATTAAGACAATAGAATTATTTACATATAATGCATGATACATATTTTCATTTTATAAAACACATTTTCATGTATGTGGTCTTTAATAACAACAAAAAAGTCTTCTTATTATAGTTAACTCTGGGTTACACATTTAACATATTTTTCTAGACAAGAAACTGCAGACTAATAAATGTTAAATGGCTTGCCCAAGGGATGTTTAGTTAATAGAAGTAGAACACAAACTTCCAGAAGCCAGTTCTAGGAAAATACTCCTCATTATTCTTCAATAACTGTTAAATTGTTTTGTGAGCAATTCATATAATTTTATCTGTCAATTTAAAAAAATTAGAAAGCTATTTTTATGAAAGGTTTGGGAAAGAAATTGCTAAGGTGAAGAGGAGAACTTCTGCTATATCCTAGAGCACTCTTTTTATTAGCCACGTGTGCAGTATGTGATGTTCACATTCCTGTGTGGAGTTGGTACATGTGCATAACACACCTTAATTCCTTTTTTCATCCCCCTTCCCTCTCCTCAGTCCATCTGTCAATCCCCTTCCCATTTAAGAAAGATCTGTCTTCCCTACTTCCTATTATCTTTTATTTTGCTCTTTATTTGTAACCTGGGTTTGTCATATAAAAGAAACCGTGTGATTTTTAAGCTTGTGTATTTGATTTTTTTCAATTAACATTATGGTCTCAAGGTGCATCCATTTTCCTACAAATGACTCAAGCTTATCCTTCTTTACAGCAGAGTAGTATTCCACTGTGGAAATACCATGTTTACTTTATCCGTTCATTTGTTGATGGACATACAGGCTGCTTCCAAGATTTAACTATCATGAATCGTGCTGCTATAAACATGGGAACACTCTTGGGTTTTTCTCATTGAATTCCCTTTAATCATTGTATTCTCTGGAAACTCAATGGCCAACAGAGATTGCAAGGATGTATAGCTTTATTGAGATGTAGTAAACATTCAATAAATTGAAAATATGGAAGGTGTATAATTTGATGAATTTTTGACTCATATGTGCCTACATATAAAAATGTCAACACATCAATGTAATAAGCCTACCTTTCATTCTGAAAATCCTGTGCTTCTTTTGAACTCCTCCCTGCTTTGTTCTGTGTCCCTCATGCTCAGTCAGTTGCTGATCTCCTTTCTGTGACTGTAGCTGAATTTGCATTTTCTAGGGCTTTGTAGAAATGGAATTGTATCGCATGTTCTTTCTCCTTACTGTCTGCCTCCTTTCACTCCATATAATTATCATGGGGGCCAGGGATATAGCTCAGTGGCACAGCGCCTGCCTGGCAAGCGCGAGGTCCTGAGTTTGATTCCCAGACCCCCCCCAAATTATCATGCAATTATCTATGTTGTTTTTTGCATCAGTATTTTGTCCTAAGGATACATTTTAACTCTGTAAATATCACGTTAGCATCTCACTCTGCTAAATACTTTGTACTCAGATCACTCACTGAAGCCTCTTCTTGAACCTCTGTCATGTTTTATTTCAAAATTCTCTCCACTGCCCTATTAATTCCAAATATTTAGCTCATTACATGTCTTTCAACCTATATACAAGCTGGATATTTTAGAGATTGTTTTGGATTTGTGCTATTGATTTGTATTTTTCCAAGTCTTTCCTTGTGTACGTTTTTTGTAATCAGTGTATGACTGTAGGATATATGTCAGATTCTGGAGACAGGGATACACAGTTCTTGCCTAGAGGAGCTGACAGTGTAATGCAGAGGATGCACACATAAACAAATAATGACAATAAGCTGAGAGCAATATTAAAACAAAAGTTGTGCACCAGACATCACCAGCCCCTGACCCACGGGCCCTCAAAGTCAGCCTCACTTAGAAACTGGGCAAATGTGAAGAATTTTGGGTCCCACAGAAGAGTAGAGCAGAGGCTGAACCCATTGTTTCCCTTCTCTTCTGGACAGTTCGTTGTCTCTGGAGTTTTGTCAGTTCTATCTGAACGGGAAAAGGCGATGTACCTGGTGAGTCACATTCTGTCTTTGTTCGTCCTCAGGGTGGTAAAAGAATGGAGTTTTGGGAACTTGTGGGACATGTGTCTTCATCCTGGATATTGCAGTGTGGATATGTGATTGTTTAAAATGTACGTTGTGTTGGAAGCTTTTTTTGGCAACCGAACTTGGATAGAATCAGTAGAAATATAAATCGCATCATTTAATATACACAATGAAGTTTAACTACTTCGACACTAGTATTTAAACATTTTTAAAGATTTTCTTTGGCACATGTTCGCAGTATATGATGATGACATTCATTGTGGGGAGTTGGTACCAGTGCCTAACACATCTGAATTCTTTCCTTTCTTCCTCCCTTCCCCTCCCATTCCATCTCTAGATCCCCTTCCCATTTGCCAAAGGTCTATCTCCCTGTTTCCTATTCTTCATCTTTTAGTTTGCTCTTTAAATTTTGTAAACTTTGGGTTTCTATAGAAGAGAAAGCATGTGATATATAAGCTTGTGTTAACACTAGTTTTGGAAAGTCCTCACAGAGGCAGTGTTCTTATATTTAAGCAGTCATGTGATCAGATAGCTTTCAATTAAGGAGACTATCTGAGAGTAGCCATGCGTATTCCTGTTGTTTTATTTATTTGTTTGTTTATTTGTTGCTGGGGTGCAAGCTAAGCATGTGCTCCACCACTGAGCTACCTCCCCAGCCCTGTGTCATCCTCATTGAATGCAGCCTAATAAGAAAGTAGCAGATGCTTCCTCAACAAGGAGTCGATTTTCAGGATTTCCCTTTCGAGCCAATAGTTTGAGCCAATGCAGAGTTGGCTGGGTGTGGCCCACCCTGAAACACAGAGCAGGCTCCTGGCTGTGCTGGCAGACCCAGGCCCAGGCATGTGCTCTTCTTTCACCAGGCGAGGGGAAGACTGGGGGCAAACACCCTCAGCAGCATAGCTGCGGCCACCGGAATCATCCTCCTGGTCCACAACCTCAGGAACAGTTCAGCTTGCATCGACCATTGTGAGAGTCTTGGTGACAGTGACGACTGCCTTGTGGCTTCGTTTACTATTGTACGTATTTCTTGTGCAAAGGCTAAAATTTTGGGTCCCTCTTTTTCTATTCTGTGAGCACAATCCTATATTTTGGGACCTCCGTCTCACAGTGTAGTGTTCTGTAGGTCTGTCCTGTTGGTATAGGGGGACACCGACCATCCCCACTTCCTGTTACTGGACAGATTCCTCAATCTGATGGTCGCAGAAACCACGGGTTGGTTTCCCTATGTTAGTGTCACTTCGTAACCACTGCTGTCAAGGAAGGGACTTCAGGGACATCTGTCACATGAGTGTCTTCTTGACTCTTGCTGGTTGTTGTCCAACAGGAAATTGTGGCCATGATGCTGTTTCTCACCATCCTGGGGTTTTGCACCACTGTGTCGCTCACCATCTATGGGATCGGAGAAGAATGCAAGGGGAAAAAGGTAAGCAGAAGCCCGGTGTGGCACTCAGGACAGCAGGCCAGAGAAATTGAGCTCCATCCTTTACCAGTATGGTCTGGATTTTCTAGAACTTTTTTTTTTCTAGAAAATTATTTCTTGGTTTCCTGAACTTGGCTTCCATGATTTATGCTCAGAAATAGCAAAAATCTTACAGCACACCCTCCTGAGGGTTAGGAAAAAGGATCTTTATACTTTTAGAATTTGTGGATGCCTTAAAATGTGCTAAGCATGAGAGATGCATGTGCAGCAGGAACTTCAGGCCTCTGACCTTAGTTTTTGCCCCCATGGAGCTTCTTATACTTGTTCCTATCTCCCTCATTTTTCTTATCTTTCCTTTCTATTGCTCCAAATCCTCAATTCGTGAGTAATTCTGCAGTAAATTCGTGAGTAAAACTGCATTTCTATTCACGTCACCCATCCACTGTATCTTTTTTTTTTTTTTGTGGGTACCGGGGATCAACCTCAGGACCTCGCACACCAGCAGGCGCCCGTGCCGCTGAGCGATATCACCAGCCCTTTTTTCGTATGTGGGTTCCGGGAGTCAAACTCGGGCCCTCGCGCTTGCCAGGCAGGCGCGTGCGCCGCTGAGCCATCTCACCGGCCCCCTATCCACTGTACCTTTGGTGAGAATCACCAGGGTGTGCTGCACACACACTCCAACCCAGCAGACGAAGCACACGGTCTCTGTCCACCTTCCTGACACATTCCATGTCCTCCCTTGTTGATCACTTTCCTCCAACGATGGATAAGACAGCACATGCCCCAAAGTTCAGGCACAGAATAATCTCACCACCCTGTCTTTGCCTGGCATGATTTGTTCTGGGCCCAGCTGACCAGTCGGTCTGGCTTGGTTTTCTGGGGATGGAGGGGTAATCAAGGTGCGAGGGCGTCAAAATGAAAAGGAGAGGAGAAGCACCTCCTGAACAAGTCTTTCAGAAACGGAAAGTGCTTAGTGACTCAATCAGAATGACCTTTCCTCTCCAGCTGCCAGATGATCGTCTTTATGAAGAGTTAAACATTTATTCACCGATTTACAGTGAGTTGGAAGACAAAGGGGAACCATCTCACGTTGATTCATAAGAATCGCGACATTCTGAGTCGCAGTAAAGGGTCTAGCCAAAATCTGCTTATGAGGCTACTGGGAAAATTTCTGTTCTCTATAAAATCTGTCGATTTTGCGTTAGATTTCTCATCTGGATATCAATATTTTGTTTGCTTTTTAAAAAAAAATTTAATTTTGTTAGTCCATGTTTGCAGTACATAATGATCATGTTCCTTGTGGGGAGTTGGTGCATGGACACTGCACATCTTCACTCTTGTTCATCGCCTCCCTGTCCCTTCCCTGTCTCATTGCTTCTCATTGCCTGTGTGTCCCTTTCCCTCGTTTACAGATATGATAGACTCCCCTTTTTCCTGTTTTCTATTATGATCTCACACCCATCCCTCTGGGAAGGCGACATGGAATAAATGAGTTTTACTGTGTGTCTGTAACTGTGCCAATAGGGAAAAGAAAGAGGCTGAGGGCTGAGCTAAACTCTGATCATTCAATAATTCCTGCTTCTTAGTTCTTTTCAGAGTTCCCATAGCTACGGTGCATATGATACCCACATTGCGCATGCCCACCCCCTCCACGTGTGTGTCCCTTACAGGATTCATGTTGTTCTGTATGCAAACACTTACATCTCCTAATAGCAATATATTTTTTGCAGAGACACAAAGTTTTGTAAAAATCTTTAGATTGCCCAATCTAAAGGGCTTCCACTGATGCAGTATTGTTCAGTAGTATTTGCAGATTGGGGAATAGGTGATGGGGGTTTTATGAAGCTACTCCATATCTGATGAAGTGGAAAGGTGAAAGCAGAGAAACTGTAAATACAGAGTTCATTTAATGAGACATTATTTAGACATAAAGGATAAATCAATAACAGCCCCAGAGGCAATGAATTCGGTGGGAATGGAGAGAAATCGTCATCTATAAAACATGTGTAAAAAGAGTGGTAGATCTTATTAACAGGTTAAAATTACAGGACAAAGTTAGACAACTAGTTTTTTGACTAGTACAGTGTTTGAATCTAAGGTTAAAGGAGAACCCTTAGTAGTGTTGAAAAAATGGTAGATGTTCAGAAACATGGAGTACAGCTAGACCTAAATTAAGCTCAGGTTTAGATTTTCATTTTGAGGAGAAAGGGGAAGTGAAGTTGGAGAGGGCATGATGGCACCCAGCACCACATTCTAGTAACGATACCATTTGATGACGGAGGCTTGGACATTGTTATTAAATGAGATCTGGCAATGGAGGGGCTGGGAGGAAGGAGAGTGTAAGGCAAAGTAAAAAGGATCAAAATACGATGTGTATGTGTACCAGTTCCCCACAATGAATATATTTAATATATCTAATAAACACATACTGCTAAAAATTTTAAAAATTAGGGAAACAAGTTAACACTCCAGGAGAATTCTTTTGAGATAGAAGTAAAGCCAGGTTAAACTTCACATGCCCAGAATCAGAGGGGAAAATTAAGGATAAGATCTAGAAGACACAAGAATTAGCCAGAAAAGTACATTGCAAAACAGTGGAGAGTGGGAAGCTCAACCTGGAGAAAGGTTGAATGAAAAGAAAGCAATGCTTAGAGGTGGTAAAAGTGGGCACGGGAGGGACAGAGGTCCACAGTGGCAAATCCACTGGAGACACCAGAGAAAACAGCAAGAGGGACAAATGCGATGATGCCAAGGCTGTCTCTTGTCATAGGCAGATGAACAAACATTCACAAAGAGCTTGAGAGAGAGAGGCAGGGGGTGACTGTGGGCAATAAGATAGAGGATGTGCATAGAAAGTCACAAGGAAAAGTTAAGCCAAGAGAAATGATTTTGTGGCTGTTGTTTTCATATTTAAAACAAGAAGAAAGTAGTTCATGTTTTTAGCTTAAGTAGAAAAGTGCTATGGAACCTGAAAACAGTTTGGGGACATCAGTCACCTCCTTGTTATTTATCACACACCCACCTTCGGCAGGCACAGAACACCACTGGCATGCTTTTAACAATTTTTTTCTTTTTTGTTACTGGAAATTGAACCCAGGGCCTTCATGCTGATCTACATCCTCAACCCTTTGTATTTTTCATTTTGAGGTGGGGTCTCACTAAGCTGCTAAGCTGTCAGGCTGGGCTTGAACTTGTGCTCCTCCTGCCTCAGCCTCCTACAGTGCTGAAATCTTTTCAGACTTTCGTTGCCCCAAATTATCTTTCTAACTTTCAACTTAAAGGTCATCTTCTTCCCAAAGCCACTTACTAGGCCATCTATTTATCCAACCTTAATTTCTTACTCTATAGCCACTCCAGCCCATAATGAAGTATGGTTACTTATCAGTGTACTTGTGATCTCCTTGTGTATCCTCAACTACTAGTATTTGTACAATAAACTGGATGTTTGCAACTTGATTTCTTGTTTGTGTTTGCATATGAGGTTGAGAGACTGGTTAAGGATAATAGAGAATCAAGCATCAGTTAAATGATGCCAAGGACTGAGAAGTGCCTGGAGGCCTCTTTATGAACAATTTCTCAATTTCACAATGTATAACCGACTTGAGACAGAAAACAGATTGTGGAAACAATCACCAGCCATCCCTTTTTAATCAATAAATGATGTTAAAGTTGAAAGGAAACTTGACCATGAGGTACCTTTTAATATTTAGTCCTAACCCTAATTTATCTGCTCTGCTATTAGAAGTTGAGAAAGAGGTCTCTCTTTGCAGACCTACATTGGGAAGGGCTTTCGAGAGAGACAGAACGAATAAGAGATGATACATAGGGAGACAGACAGATAGATAGATGATAAAGATATATTGGAAGGGGCTAATTAAGGGAATTCATAACAAAATAAATAAAGGAATGCTACACTACTGGTGAGAATGTAAACTAGTACAACCAGTATGGAAATCAGTGTGAAGATTCTTCGAAAAACTAAAAGTAGAAATTCCATTTGACCCAGCTATTTCCCTTCTGGGTATTGTCCCAAAAGAGTTAAACTCATCTAATTAAGGGGACGGTTTTAAATGCCTGTGGACACTGAGCAGTCCCAGGACAGTTCGCAGAGCAAGGTACACGAGAGGAGCAATACGCACACAGTGAGAACTCTGTGGACGTTTACCCCCCGTAGTCTCAAGTATTTGGCAGAGTGCTGTTGAATGCATGGAGGAGAAGAAAGGAGAAACCACCTCAGAGGACTTGACACCACACTCAGCTTCAGAGAGAGCTAAGAATACAGGCTGTCATCACAGGCAGAGGGAAAAGCCCATCGTTCACAGGGCACTGGGGGGGACATTCAGAAAGTCCCGCCCTATGTGTTAGTTTCCTAGGGTGGCAGTAACGAGCTACCCCAAAAATGGGTGTCTTGAAGAACAGAAATGTCTGGTTGCACAGTTCTAGGAGCGAGAACTACAAAACCAGTGTGTGAGGGAAGCCGATCTTTCCTGAGGGACATTCTCTTCCTTATCTTCTGTGACTTCCGGCGGCACCAGGTATAGTGTGGTTCCTGGCAGTAGTCCGTCTCGGTCTTCATAAGGCCCCTCCATCCCTGTGCATGTTCACTCCAAATTTCTCCTTAGAAGAGCAGCAGTAATACTGGATTAGGGGTTACTCATTTTAACTTGGTTAAATGCAAAGTTTGCAAGCTGGGGACCTCAGGGTGCCAGTAGTGTCCGAGCCCCAAAGCCCTAGAACCAAGGAAGCCAATGGTGTGATTTTCTCTAAGCCAAAGGCCTAAGGGCCTGTGGGTCACTGGGCTAAGTCTTTGGGCCCCTCAGCTTCCTCTATGCTAACCCACCACCACAGTCACAATTCTAAATAGAATTTACCAGAGATGTAGAAGTAAGTTGGTCTTAGTTTCAACATTTTGGCTGGACAGTGGGAACGAAATGACAGCATTCACGTAGAACGTACATGGAGGGGAGGAAAGTGTATTGACTGTGCCAAGTTCAAATCGTTGTGATTAAACTTGTTCAGCCATATGAATCCTTGCTATTTTCTAGAACAGATGTGTGAAGACTGCATGCTGTCTATGGAACTTTGCAAAATGCAGGCTACGAGGGAATTCTCCTTTCTTTTGGAAACACATTCGATTGGTAAATCGTCACTGCTATTACCAAACCACATTCAGACTGCTCTCGTAACAAGGGAGGAGACCACTGGGCATGGATGGTGAATGGAAAGAGAACCGAAGTCTGTTACAGTCAGCCACACCATATGTGCATCTTAAAGATCATTTATGCTGGCAATTTTTATGCATTTCCTTTAGAAAATGGAAAAAGACGACCTGCAGTAACATGAATGAGAAAAGAAAAAGATACTTAAACGTCATTAACACCAACATTTCCTGTCATGTGAGGGAGGCAGGAATGTCTGAATGAATTCCTGCTGATGTACCTCACTATCTGAAGTAACATTTAAAAAAATTTAAAATAATTTCATTATTTCAGTAAATTATATTTTGTTTATTTGAGGTTTACAACATGGTACTATGAGATATATATCTCATAGGGTTACTATAGTGAAATAGATTAATCTGTCACATCATGTACTGTGTGACCTCACAGGTATAATATTGAAAATCTTAGATACACAGAGCTGGAGAGAGAAACTGGTTACTGTGGGTGGGGTGAGGTGACAGGGGGAGAAGGTGGGGAGACAGAGGTTCAAAGATACAAAATAAATATATAGGATCAACACGTCTACTGACCTGAGACACAACATGAGGATTAAAGACAGTAGAATTGCATTGCTTGAGTTATTTTTATCAAATACTTAGATTTGAGCTCCTCTGGTCATATAAAAGAAGTACTTATGCATCAAACATTTTAAGAGAGATTTCTCTCACTCATCAGGTATGTAAAATACAAGCAGAAGCCTTACTAGAAAAGGGCTCAGGTCTTTCTATATGGCACTACAATGGCTCCAGATGTCCTTTTTTGGGACATGGTTATAGATCCAGGAATTATGAATAAAAAGATCTTTTCACTTGAGAATTTTCCTTGCTATTTTTATGAGATATTTTAAGCCCTGTTGGTGATAGGACCAGAAAGGCAGCATCGTTATCAAGTCCTGAAGCAGGTGACCGCCAGTCCACTTTTGAGACAGATCTGGGCAGCAGAATCTGAGGCCGCACATTTTCTCCAGATGAGATAAAGCTGTGCTGGAGCTTGTTTGAAACTCACTGAACAGTTTAAAAGACATCTCAGACTTTCATTGCTTCTTTCCACATGGTAAACATGTCAAGGAAAAAAGTCAGATATTAGGGACTTTCAAATGTAGGAACCTGAAAAACTACCACCAACTTTGGGGTGCAACAAAGATATAGAATCCAGAAGTAAATTAATCAGATGTAAATGAATCCTGGAATGTATGTATGGGTTAGCCACAATATTAAAGTGAAATGGCTTTCGTATTAAAGATAATAAATGCATATGAAGCATGTGGGAAAGTAAATTGAAATTCTTTAAGAGAAAATGACATCACTGCAGTATGAAATTACCCCTATAATTCTATGATTTTTTCTAGCATGACATCAAACACCACAAAAAGTTCTACTAGGTCCATAAACAGACAAGCTGCTGTGGGCAGGAGGGGTAGACAAATGAAATAGACCCATGGAGATTCCAAGTAATTACCAGATATGTGGTAAAATAATTATGTGTACCATATTCGCAAAGACAAAACTCAAGCCTTATTATTAAAAAAAGCTAAAACATTCAGGAGCTATAAATACCATAATTAGATAACTGAATTCTGTTGATTAAATTATCCAATTTTTACATCTTCCCATGTCAGAAATTAGTAAACATCTTGAAATTTGTGACACAGTGTAATTCTTGCAGTATGTAACATACTGTGCATTTAAAGTATATTATAGCTTATATCAAGTAAACTATGTTAATAATTCAATGAATGAGTTTAACAGCAGTTTGAATGCAGCTAAAGATGAAATCAATGACTTAGAGTATAGGTCAAAAGAAACTACAGTGAATTAATCACAGAAACAACAACAAATTGGGAATATGGAGAAGAGACTCAGAGAATGTAACAGACATACAGAACTTAGTGGATAGTTTTTTTTTTTAATGAGAATTTCAAATTAAGAAAAGGGACTACCACAGAGGTAATATTTGAAAAGATTAGGCTAAGTATGCACCATAATTGCAAAAGATATCCAGGCACAAAATTAAGAACTCCATAGGAATTTCAGGCAATGAAAATAAAAAGAAGAAAATACCAAGGAAAATGTGACCTTAAAATTTGCCAGAGATAAGTTTTAAAAATACAGGAAATCAGTTGTTGCTCCTGCACATGACAGGAAATTCCAGAATAAACCACTCGTGGCTTTAACTGCCCCCAAACACTAAGGCAGGTGACTGGTAGGGAAAAAGAAGGATGCAGGAAAACCTCATGTCTGAAGAAAATCACATATATTCCTGTCATCCCAAGAAATAAATATTTATCTGTCTAGTTCATATATTGCAGAATATAAATTGCATTTAGAACCCTAGCAAAAAATTAAAAACCCTTGAAATTATCGACAGTAGCAATCTTCAGCCCCTCTAATCCAAGGTAGAATATGGAATGAGAAGTTTCCACCTCGTTTCAGAAAAAATCCAACAGACATATTTAAGGTAGCTTTGTTGAATGCTGTCTTTGCCTCTGTGTCCATCCACTTCCGTCTGTGGATTGATTAGATTAATGATTTCTCCCACCGGGAAGAGGCGGTTTCGGCTGCACAGGATCTCAGAGGTGGGGGTCCCCAGGGCTGGCTCTCCACTGCGGACGCGGAGTGTCAGCGTGGGCAGAAGAAACGCTGTGCACTCGAGATAGCCCTTGTTTCGTGTCATTGTTAAAGTGTCCGATGGCATCCGTGGGCTATCATCCTACACACAGTGCCTGTCCCAGCCTTCGTGTGGCAGTAAACACACTCACAGAACAAGGCATCTTTACTCTTGCGAAATGTTGGTTCCGTATGTGTCTGGTGATGATGTTGAAGGTAACATGATTTCCTGTGCGGGAGAAAGTGGCCTTGCAGATTATTGCAGAAAGAGGAAGCACCCTGAAAAACAACATTATCTCTCTTGTCTGTCTTGCTTTCTCAGGCACAATGTGATACGGTATGTAATCTCACGCTTCCTATGCAGGTTTTGCTTTTCTTTCTTTTCCTTTCTTCATTCATAGTATGGAACATAAATATTTCTCCTCACATTCTAAAAATATGTGAAAATTAGTCACTAATATATTAAGTTATAGTAAGTATTTTTTCTGCTGGAGTTCTTTCATCCAGGAAGAATTTCTTTTGGTGGGGTCAGTTTAAACCACCTGGTCACGTTACTGTTTGTAGCAGCCTGAGTCTGATCATAAAATGCGCAGTAGGCTAGCTCGGGGGCATTTACTATGACGAGTAATTGACAACAATGAAAGAGTAATCAAAGCCAGTCCTGTATGTAAAGAAACTCTATATGGATCTGAGGGCTCAGCTTGTCCTCAGTGAAGGACAAGCTCGGAAGAGCTGCAGACCACACTTGAGAGAGTGTGGCTTAACTACCTGAATGAAGAGAAGTGTGCGGGATTGGCTAAAGCTGGAACCGGTCTGCAGTTACTGTGAAAACAATGCACAGCCTTCCAGAGAGCAGACGGGGACCTGTGACCAGTAAGCGGGGCTGCAGGTGTGCAGCGGGGTGTGGTATACGTTAGTGCACAGTCTTCGGAGTGCGTGGAGCTCACTGGAGGCTCGACTCTCCAGGCATACGAGGCTGGGTAGGGTGACCTGGGGGCAGCTGGTGGAGTTGGCAGGCAGCTGGCCATGTGGGCTGTAGTTTTCTCATGGAGAAGGGAGCCAGATGGAGAAGGAAGGTTTCTTGGCCCAGGCCAGAAATCGCAGGATGCCTCTTAACTCCTGCAGTGTTTCTAGCACGCACTCTCTGTGAGGACATTTAACATCTTGTTCACTGTAGAGCAGAAATGTTGGCCCATGACATTCCCTACCCACACTAAAAAGACAACAAAAGTTTGTAGAGTCCTGCTGTAATGAAGGGCCTGCCCTTGACCACTGGCAGTGACAATAGGCCTGCATTTGTAGCAGAGATAATGAAATAAAAACTACACACAGCATACAGGCCACAAGCTCTGAAAAAGCTGAGAAAATAAAACGTAACCCTACAGGAACAGCTTGTAACCAGCTCCATGAAGTTTAATTAAAAGGCCAGCTATACCTATAGACACCCCTGCACACACATATAACCCAGGTGCATATTAACCACCTCTACAAGTTTCAGAAATCCAGCCTTAGATCCACCATTCCAGAGTTAGAAGAGCCCACCCAGCTGCTTGCTAAGAAATTTACCTGGACAGCTCCTCCGGGGCTTGCTCTGAAGACACGATGCACTCAAAGCCCTGCTCTGGTCACTCCAGATACTGACCAGTCCACGCATGGCTGAAGCCTGAGGACACATTTCACAGGATTGCTCCACACCTCAATGCGTTTCTCCCCTTGATTTTTGTGCCTTTTCAAGCTGCTTACCCCAGCCCTTGCTTCCCTGCCCCCCGCTAGCTGTGTTTTTTTTTTTTTTTAATGTGGGTACCAGGAGTCGACCTCAGGACCTCACGCTTGCCAGCAAGCGCTTGTGCCGCTGAGCAATATCACTGGCCCTTTTTTTCCTTTATGTGAGTTCTGGGAGTCAAACTCGGGACCTCGCGCTTGCCAGGCAGGCACTTATGCCACTGAGCCATCTCACCAGCTCTAGCTGTGGTTTTTGCCTTAAACTCTATGAATGGTTACCCCAAGAGAATAAAACAATCAAACACTTGACCAAGATTTGAGGAGCATCCATGGCACAGTGGACACTCTCCTAGATCAGATTAACTCCCTCACTACTTTGCCAGAGTCACATTACAGAACAGACAGGCCTAAATTATGTTTCTTCCTAAAAGCAACTTAGAGAAAAACTCTATAATAAGACAATCTTGGGGACCTTGGCTAGAGCCCATCCTAGGATCACTGACAACCCTAATGTTACTGCTTCTAGTTGGGCCTTGTCTCAAAAGATCACATGTAATATGCCTAGCAAAGATTTGCCTGGGAAACTAAAGCGGGAGGGGGGGATGTAGCAGAAAATACCCCCCAGCCAGTCTGTTAGTTGCCCAGGTAACAGTTCCTGTTAAAGTTCCTGTTACTTCTGTCTCCTAGAAATGGCTGGTCACTGTGATACATAGCTGGTCACTAGGATGCATATTGTAAGAACCAATCAAAGACAGCCAAATACTCTGCTTCTGTACATCCCACTTGCTTATCCCATATAAGCCCCAAACCACCAGAGATCAGGGCCTGATATTTTCGAATGATCCTGATCCATGCCCATCGACGTAAATAAATCTGCCTCCGAATCTGGGGTGTCGTTTCCCTGTTTCTGTTTGCTGTAGCAATACAATGTATCAGAATTTGCCTAACCTATTACCTAACAATACTATGTATCAGAATTTGCCTAACCTATTACCTCACAGAAGTATCTCGATTGTAACATGTGTAATGCTTTGCTCCTTTCAAAGGCTAGGTAGTATTTAATTGAATGTGTGTATCACAGTTTGCCTACCCATTCTTCTGTCCATGAGCTCTTGGTTTGCTTGTACTTTTTTGGATACTTTGAATAATGCTATTAGAACATAAGTGTGCAAATATCTGTTTGAGCTCCTGTTTTTAGGTTTTTTTGGGTGTATATTCAGAAGTGGAATTGCTCGATTATGGTAATCCTTTTATATAAATTGCTCTTTCCTACAATGCTTTGTTGCCTCCCACAATTCTTTTCTTTGTTGCACTTTCTCTTTCACAAAATGCTCTGTACTTAAAATTCCTTGCTGTAGCATAATCTTTCCTTCCCACGATTCTACATTTCCCCCCACCATTCTTTATGGGTGCAGCAAACCGTCCTTCAAACAATTCTCTGTTGTCATCCACAATTCCTCCTTCCCACAATTCTCCATTTTTAACCACAATTCCTTGTTGCTGTCACAATACCTACTTCCCACAATTCTATGTTGGTATCCACAGTACTCTTTTGGTGCCAAAATGCCTACTTCCCACAATTCTCTGTTCTTAACCACCGTTCATTGTTGCTAGCACAACCCTTCCTCTCAAAATTCTCTGTTCTAAACCACAATTACTCATTGCTACCAAAACTCCTTCCCACAATTCTCTGTTGCTAACAATAATTCCTTGTTGCTATCATAATCCCTCCTTCCCACAGTTCTATATTTTGTTCCACAATTTCTTATTTTTGCCACAAGCCCACCTTCCCACAATTTTCTGTTCTGAACCATAATACCTTGTAGCTGCCACAAACCCTCTTTTCCACAATCCTATATTGTCTCCCACAATTCCTTGTTGCTGCCACAATATCTCCCTCCTACAAATCTATATTGACTCCCACAATTTCTTGTTACTTCAATAATCCCTTCTTTCCACAATTCTCTATTGTTAATCACAAGTCCTTGGTGCTGCCACAATCCCTCTTTCTCACAGTTCTCTTGTTTAACATTGTTCCTTATAGCTACCATCGTCCCTCCTTCCCACAATACTATATTGTTTTCCCCAGCTCCTTGTTTTTGCCACAATCCCTCTGTCCCACAATTCTCTATTTTTAACCACAATTCTTTGTTGCTACTACAACCTTTCCTTCACATAAGTTATCGTATGATAATTTTATGGTTAAATTTTGAGGAACTACCACACATTTTTATACATTAGCTACATCATCTTAGATTCTCACTAGCAATGAGAAAGTGTCACAATGTCTCCAAATCCTCATTCAAACTTTATTTATTTTAGAATAGCAATCTTTATGGGTGTAAGGTGGTATCTCATTTGATTTTCTTTTCTTAATGACTTGTAGGAATGAGTATCTTTTTATGTCCTTAGTTATTTGTATTTATTTGCACAAACGTATATTGAAGTCCTTTCTCAGTCAAGTTGTTTGTGATTTTGTTGTTAAGTTGGAGTTTTTTTTATATATTTCTGGATATTCATCTTTATCAGATACATGATTTGCACATATTTTCTCCTTTTACCTCATTTTTTTTTACTTTGTCAAAAATGTCCTGTGATGCACAAAAGATTTTAATTTTGGTGAAGTACAATTTATCTACCTTTCCCTTTTGTCATCTGTGCTTTTGGTGTTATATCCCCCCAAAATTCCTAATGCAATATTATAGAACTTTTTGTAAGTTTTATTTTAAGAGTTTTATAGTTTCTCCTATTATATTTGTGTTGCTTATCCATTTTTATTTAATTTAGTAGTTATTTTGTAAGATAAGTTTGTGACTTCATTTATAAAAGTATGAATATACAGTCTTTACAACACTGCTTGTTGAAGAGAGTGTTCTCTCCCCATTGAATGGTCATGCTATCTTTGTTAAAATTCATTTATCTGGGCTGGTGAGATGGCTCAGTGACATAAGCGCCTGCCTGGCAAACGCGAGGCCCTGAGTTCGACCCCTGGTACCCACACAAAAAAAATTCATTTATCTTTTATTAGGCCATTTACTAATGGCTATAACAAGCTACCCAATGCTGGATACTTTATAAAGAAAGGTGGGTTATTTAGCTCACAGTTTTGGAGTCTGGAAGTCTAAGATTGGGTAGCACCATCCATTTATCCTCTGGCAAGGACTCCCTTGAGTATATTACAACAGCAGAGGAGAGAAAAGAGAAAGAGGGGCAGCAGAAGGGAGGGAGCACGCGGTGAGATAAGAACCCAGACAGCAGGAAGGAGCTGGTCCTGCTCTTTTTATTGCAAGACGTTCTTCCAGGGGTAGCTCATTCTGCAAAATGAACACTAATCCCTTCTGAGGGCAAAGCTCCAGTGGCAAAAGCACAACACACCGGGCCCCACCGCTTCATGGCTCCTCCTCTTCCTAATACCAGCACAGTGGGGACCAAGCTTCAAGCACATAAACTCTTGGAGGACAAACCGTATCCAAGCCATAGCAACCACATATGTGGACATTTATTTGTGGTCATCCATTCTATTCCATCAACCTCGATGGTATCTTTACGTCAGTTCACAGTTTTGATTACCACTGCATTGTGGTAAGTTTTTGAATCATGAAGTGTGAAATCTATAAATCTGTTCTTCTTTCACAAGATTCACTTTGCTATACAAGGTCTCTTGCGATTCAGTAAAGAATTTTAAGATTGGTTTTCCTATGACTGAAAGGTTGAAATTTTGGAATGGAACACACTAAATCTCACATGGATTACACTGAATCTGTAGATTTCCTTGGGTAGCACTGACTGCAGAAACGTGCAGTACCGTAAAGTAAGGAAGTGATCGGAATGAAATGTAAAGCCAGGAGTATGGTCTTGGAGAGACCATTGACAGAGCTTTCAGTGACTAGAGCAAGCACATTATGAGCGACAGTATAGATAAAATAGTACTGGGTTATAATCCACGTATAAAATCAATGTCTTTGAGGCCATAGTCATATGAGTAAAGGATTACACAAATAAACAAGTGTTGAAAATGGGAAAATGGCTTATTAGAAGAATTCAAATAATTTCAGTTTTCACTGACAAGGATGACTTAGGAAGTGAGGTGGGGGGCTGAATTCTGCAGCCTGCTGGGATGAATGTGACAATATCCCTTCCCTGAGCTCAAGTCTCCAGCTTTCCTTCTTTCTGATGACCCTCCATCCTCATCACCCTTAAACACACAGGCATCTCTCCAGAACACTTGGCTTGGATTTGTGAGCTACATGGGAATTAGCAGAGCGGAAGGGGACAGAAAGATAAAGTCAGAGTCGCAAGCAGCTGGTCAATAATCCAGCACATCCACTATGGTGTCTGGCGCATGGAAAATGATAAAACCTCTGCGATCTTTTGTTTCTTTAATTTTCTTAAATGAATGTCAATGTTTGGATATTGAGGTCATATACATAAAATTATTCACAGGGTGCCTATTCCAGTTTGAGTTCAAAACATGATTATAAATATCTCTCCCGGAAGTCTGATAATAAAAACGGGAAAGAAATACGGTTCCTATGTTTATGTGCCTCTGACAATTGATCCTCTGGTTTTACTAATTAAGAAAATGCTAAAGCAAAGACACAAAGGAGAAGCAAAGTCATGCAGGAGATGGTGGACAGCAGCATGCCATTCTGAAAATCTAATTATATAAAAGGAAAACGTGTACTAAATGAGGAATGAATATGATCTCAGCCTGAGGAGTGGAGGGAAGTCAAAAGGGAAGAGGGCAAAAATGGAATAAAACTAACAGAAAAGAGTAGAGTCTGGAAAGAGAGGGATAATTTCCCCCCGAAATACAAACCCAGGCACACCGCGGTTACTCACCTGAGAGCACCTTGGGCTGAAACAGGAAGAGGAAGCAATCACAGGGTTTATGATAAACATTTTGCAGCCTGAAGATGGCTCAGTCCACGATAAAAAGAAGTTATGAAATGCAAGGAGACTCCAGAACACTCTCCTTAGGGTGAGAAAAGATCCATTCTGAACGTCATAGAACTCTCTTGCCCGATCTTTATTTTCTGGGAGCTTTTGAGAAAGAACTGAATAAATGTGATCTCTTAGCTTGGGCATTTTAGACAGATATTTGCTGTGAACATCTTCAAAGATCAATTTTGTATGCTAGTTGGATTGCAATTTATAACATGAACCACAGTTTCTTTTGTGTATTGACTTGTCTGTTCAACTTGTAAAGTTCCACGTTAATAAAAGTTGGTACTGGTGCCAGGGATATGGCTCAGTGGCACAATGCTTGACTGGCAAGCGTGAAGTCCTGAGTTCAATTCCCAGTACGAAAAAAAAAAGTTGATACTGAGATCTATTTTTCCCTTTGGTTGATGACATCGAAGTACATGGGTTTAAGTGTCATCTTAGTGTCTAGGCATCCCGCCTTTTTACTATGAGTCCTAAACTTCAGCATCCAGACTCTCACGATTAAATACTCACTCATCAATTTACCCTTATATCTGAAAACTGAAATGGGAACCTCCCAGTCCTATTGTTAAAATTAGCTATTAGCCAGTTGGAAGTGTAGAGTTTAGAGGACTTTGTATATTTACAACTCGTGCACCTGTCACCTCTGCCTAGTTCTAAGAAATTTTCTCTACCCAGATAGGAACTCTGTCCCCACAAAACAGTCTCTGCACTTTTATCTTCTTCTGAACTCCTGGAAATACTCCCATGCTTTACTGACTAACTATTTGGAAAATTTGATATAAATACAATCAAAGAATATGTGACCGAAAACTGATATTTAAACAAATATTTATACACAAAGGTTTGGAGCACTATTTTGAATAGCCAAAACTGGAAAGTACTGAAAAAATCATCAATGGCTGAACAGTGAAATGGGTTATGTTATAGATGATGCAGTCTTTTTCAGCCGAACAGTGAAATATGCACCAATACATATTTCAATATGAATTACCATCAAAAACATTATTCTGAGTTAAAGAAAAATGCTTAAGCTGTACTATTTTAAAAGTTATTTATAAAACAAATTTGTTACTTAAGACATTATTCAGACTTAAAGGCTTGGAGATGATACTTGCAAGATATACAAATTATACAAGATTAACAGATGAGGATTTTAAAAGAATGTTTAAAATCAGTATGGTAAATTCAAACCAACCAACAGAAAATAGGTAATAACATCAACATTAAATTCCCTATGTAAGCAAATATTAGTAGCAACAAAGATATCGAATGATGTTTGACAGCATTTGGTGCCCATGATATGGAAATCAGCTAATCTGTTGTGCACTGCTGAGTTTAATACCATATCAGATTAAGCGCTGGACAGGATTGCAGCGATAGCAACCTCAGAGCTCACACACCGCTAGCAACAAGATAATTTAAAAGCCCACAGGAGGGAGTAATTTCACAGCACCTTATGCTGGAGCATGTGCATAATCGAAGACAGAGGGTGCGAATTATTGTTCAATACACAAAGAGATACATTGTAACACATTCTGTGTTGGATTTCTGTTGAAATAAAACTACTACAAGAATTAAATTTCATCAACCTGTGAATAAAGTTTACATTTATGCAATGAAAGAGGGTAAATAATGAAAATGAATGAACAAGAGATACACTTCATTATATTCAGTGGAAAATGCTCCTCAGAAAATGAAGTAAAACTTAATGAAGTATGCACTTAAAGACAAAGTGATATTATATATTGTTAACCAGCTTATTTGGGATTCAGAGTACATCTGGTAGTGGGAGATGAAAATCTTTACCTCTGTCTGATAAGGTTTTATAATTAGGTGGCCTGGACACAGTGGAATACTATTCAGGAAAGAACGAAGGCCTGACACTGCAGCAACATGGATGGAACCAAAGAACATGGTGTTAAGTAAAAGAAATCAAGAACAGAAAGAAAATATTATGTGTTCTTGCTCGTATGTGGAAGATAAAAATGTTGATTTCGTAGAAGTAGAGAGTAGAGGTCACTAGAGGCTAGAAAGGGTAGGGAGTGTGGAGGAGAGAGGGAGTCAGATAGTGGATACCAAAATGCAATTGGACAGAAGGAACAAGTGCTGGGGTTCTACAGAACAGTAGATTGACTATAGTTCACCAAATTTCTTATACATTTTATAAGAATTAGAAGAGAGCAATTAAACATTTCCCAGCATAAAGAAAGGATGCATGTTTAAGGAACTGAAAATTCTAATTATCTTGATTTGTTAATTACACATTGTAGACATGTATTGAATATTACATTATAGCCTATAAATACATACTATTCGTATGTGTCAGTTAGAATTAAAATTAAATTTAAAGCTAGGTGGAATGATATGCATGATCAAAACAGGATTTGTATATCATCATATTTTAAATATTGTGTATACCGCAAAATATGTAGTACTTGCTGTCTCATTGCCACAAGCGAGGAGAGGTAAACTGCATTTGGATGCCAGCAGTCATTGTTTCTACTCTAACAAAGCGTTTTTCAGTGGTGGCAGGAGAGAGGTGCATGCATTCTTCCCATTGTCCCCAGAAATCTTTCAGTAGATGTGGGTGACCTGAAAATCTTGTGCCTCTCCATTTTTTTTTTTTGACAGATTGAGCCCCTTTTTTAGAGAATTTCAAAGCCAATAAAAATATGTAAAGAACAGACCACTAAACATCGATGTGGAAAATCTGATATGTACTTAAGGTTGTCTTTGGTTTAAAAAAATTAGTAAATCAGAAAGACATAAAATGAATTAAATCTGTCTTGATTTTAGTAAGTTTTCATACAATAACTGGTGGGAACCTTGAAACGCCGGGAATTCTGTCACATATTTGAAAACCTATTCTAGAAGACAGGGATTAACATCATGTGTTTCATTTCCAGCTTAAAAAGAAGTAGTGGGTGGGCTGTACAAAGTAGAACAAAAAGTCTGCTCAAAAGTTTGGATGCTAATATTAATATGCTCAATTATATGATCAGTATTTCTTCTGATGGATGCGTTGATTTATAGAAATTATGACTTCTTACGAGGTGCTGTTTGGCACTTGGTATGAACGTCACAATCACTTGTCCTTGGTACGTGAAACCTTCCATAAAGTACTTAAACCTCGGGAGGCTGAAGCAGGAGGATTGCAAGTTTGAACCCAGTCTGTGCAACTTAGAGATGCACTAAAGACCCTGTTTCAAAACAAAAAATAAAAAAGAGCTGGGGATGTAGCTCAGTGTGAAGGTCTGGCATTCAATGCCAAGTACCGGGAAGGAAGTACTGAGAGAGGGAAAGGAGAACGGGAGTGGAGTGCAGCTCTGAGTAGCTCCTGTTAGTTTGTCCTCAGCCTGTGGGTGGAGATTGGTAATCATCTCATGAGACTCTGGTTTCTTTGTTCAGGTTTCATGGCGGCTGCCCTCCAGTAGGCTGGGTCTGGTGACCCCCAGCAAGCAGTGACAGCTGCAAAGCGCTGAAGGGAACTGTCATACCACCTTCAGACTGGACCAGACTCGGGGGGACAGTAGAGAACCTAACCGGAGAGCGACTCGCCCTCGCCGGCCGCAGTTCTGCCATGATGGAAAGGTCGGAAGAACTTTCCTGTTCCCAGCTTCAGGGTAGGAGGGCTCCATGGGGGTTTCTGGGTGGCGTGGGGTATGCAGGAACCTGGGTTAAGCATTTACTATAGGCTGAGCTGAGAATAAAGTGTGGCCTGGCCGTGACTGGTCTCCCAGGGACAGATGGTCTTCTCCATGCTTGGTATGCATGGTGCGCCCTCAGAGTCCTGGCTGGCAGTGTAAATGGCTCTGTCTCTCATCGTCTTGCTGGGCAGGCATTTTCCACACTCCATGGCTTCTCCGCTGGTATCTGAGGAAGAACCTTGGGACCTTATCTCCTCAGGAGGAAAGTTTTCTGCCTAATCATTTATTGCCTATTTTGCTAAAACAAATATGCTGTGATGGCATGTTTTGACACTGTGCCACGGTAGTGGATCTTTTTTTTTTTTTTTGTGGGTACCAAGGGTCGACCTCAGGACCTTGCGCGCCAGGAGGTGCCCATGCGATATCACTGGCCCTTTTTTTCGTATGTGGGTTCCGGGAGTTGAACTCAGGACCTCGCGCTTGCCAGGCAGGCGCTTATGCCGCTGAGCCATCTCACTGGCCCAACGGTAGTGGCTCTTAAACACACACAAAAATTATTTGGGACCCAATGGAAGCCAAGGTAGGATCCAATGTAATCCAGGGCCACAAGTTCAGCTTCTGTCTTCAGGAGGTTTTGCTTGGAACTAGACTTTGGCCTCTTCACAGCGCTGTGAGTATTTCTGTTTCCTAGACAGAGGTAATGAAGTCACTGTTTGAGTCTCTTTGTAATGATCTCAGATCATGTGAGAAACTGTGCATGAATTACCCATTTATTTCATTAAACTTTCAAACTAGAGAGAAAATGGGAAATATGAACAAACCAAACTCAATTTGAGGCCCGGGAGTAGCAGCATGTAGTGGCCAGATGAGGAAGGTACGTCAGCTGTTTCCTGTACAGTTGCGGTGTAAGACAAAAGCCCTCCACCCAACTGGGTAGCTTAAAGCAACACCACGCTTACTGCTGAAAAGCCTGCACGCTGGTGCGCCTGGTCCTTCTGGAGTTGAGTTGGTTTGTTCGCCTACATGAGGGTCAGTAGCTGCAACCCAACGAAGGATGGCTTCTCTGTGCTTCAGGTACCTTCTACCCTCAGGCAATAGGGCCCAGGTGTTTTCTCTGCCATCATGTGACCTCAGGAGCCTGTGATTTAACATCTTTGCTGTGTCTGAGTCCCATGCCTGGAGTCAGATGCAAAGAGCAGGGGAAGACAGTGCCCTTTGGTTTTTTGAGACAGGGTCTTGCTATGCAGTTCAGGCTGGCCTTGAAGTCACTGTGTAGCCCAGGCTGTTCTCAAACTCACAGTAATCCTCCTGCCTCAGCCTCCCGAGTGCTGGGATTACAGGCAGGTATTATAGTGCCCTTCTATGAGTCAAGCTGCACAGTCACGTGGCAGTGCTATATGTACAGGAAAGGGCAAAGATTCAGGGATCCCAGTGCAATGAATCTGTCTTCAGCACAATGCAAAGCAATAGGCTCGCAAAACTATTTTGAATTGGTGCAGAGCATTGACGATTGTAGTAGCAATTTGTCATTTTGCTTGTGAAGAAAGGGAACATTAACAGACAGATAATTCAGTAGAGAAATTGAGTTCTCATCTTGGTTTGGGCACAGAAAAGCTGACTTATATTGAAAAAGTAATAGGATCATTTTGGAACTAAGATTTCTTACACGGGAACTGAAAGTTGTGTTGTAGGCAGTTTCTGCTATAGGTACTTACACATTACCGGCATAGATATGTACTTTCTTCTTTTCTTACTGGGTTGTGAACTCCTGCTTAAAAGGAATAATGTTCCGTCCACTTCTCTATTCATCGCATCAAAACCTGTAACAGAGGCTGGAACACAGAAAGTGTTTAATTAATATTTTATGCCTGATTGAATGACATTATTGTCAACAAGCACAATACCGTGCATGTCACTTAGAGGGCTCTCTCGAACGACCTGTCAGCCTTCTGCAGGTTGCTGCTTCTCACAGATACAAACATGAGCCTTCTGCACCCACATTCAGCATCAGAAAGTGTGTATTAGGTACAGAAATAAGAATGATGTCTTCCAGGTTCATCTGTGTGGTCAGCTTAGAATTTTTTTTTAATGGCTATGTTATATTCCCTTGGGCACGTACATAGCCCACGCTAAGTGAAATAAACCAGGAACACAAGACAGACACCTCATGATCTCCCTTACATATAGAGTCTAGAAAAGTCAAACTGGTGGAGGTGGAGGGTGGAATGGTGTGGAGGGACAAGAGGATGTGGGGTGTGGCTGAGGGATGAGGAGGTGTTTGGATGTTTGACCAAAGGACAGAAAATTTCTGCCAGACAAGAGGAATAAGTTTGGGTGTCCTATTGTGACCACAGTTAATAAAAGGTATTACATATTTCAAATTGCTAAACAAATAGATTTTTAAATATTCTTACTATGAACAATTAACATGTGAGGCAATGTTTACATTAACGAGCTTGATATAATCATTCCACATTGCTTATATATCAAAACATCACATGAAACCCATACACATAGTTATTGTTTTCCAATTAAAAATGCAAATAAAAATAATTATAATGCTAAGTGATTTTATTTAGAAGGTACCAGGCATTCTTCTAAGTTCTACATGTGCAAATTAGTTTAAATCACTGAGACATGTTACAGGCAACAAATGAAGTTATCCTTAACTTCCCCTGGTTTATAATCTTTAAAAACTGGGGCAAAAGACCAAACCAAGGTTACACAGCATAGGCCTAGAAATATAACTCAGGCCATTTACAGTACAGCACACCCAACTGCTTCCATTCTACCCATTCCTTCCAAGTCATTTTTCATGACCTTGTGGGAGGGAGGATCTCACCAATTCGTACTTTACATCACCAAAGACTGCATCAAGCCCCCAGAAGGAGCAGCTGCCAATAGTTTGGCCATGGATCAACTCCAGAAAGATGTCACCAGCCAAACAGAACTCGAAGAACTTCCTGAAGGGGAAGCCTTAGGTCCTTGGGGTAAGTGCACATCACCTGCAGGCTTAGAATTTTGGGAGATGACCACTTCCAGAAAGAAAAACAATTGCACTGTCAATCCTGAGGTGTGACTAATGGGACATAAACTGACCTCCTATACCTCACAGTGCCAGGATTTAGCTCTTTAAAAGACAATCAGAGTGCAAAGGCGAGCAGAAACATTGAAATGACACCCAGGATTTAGAGGCAGTTTTGTTTACGTCAACAGGCATTGGGATCCCTTCGTCGGGATCACTCCCAAAATGTCAGGCCCTGATCTCTGGTGGTCTAGGGCTTTTATGGGATAAGCAAGAAGGAAGTACAGAGGCAGAATGGCTTGTCAACTGGGGATTGGTTTATACAGTGTGCATGATAGCAACCAGCTACACATCACAGTGACCAGTTGATTCTAAGAGACATGAGCAACCAGAACTGGAGCAGGAACTATTGCCTGGGCAACTAAGAAACTGAAGTATACTGGCTGGGCCGGGGGGCATTTTCTGCTACAAAACTGTACACAATCTGAATGGAAAATGCATTTCTCTACAGAGTGTAGGATAGACCATTGTCCTAAATAAACCCTGTGTAATCAGCCTTGAACTTGAGAAAAGGGGACAGACTTCTGGGGGCTTCACCCAGGGCCCCTCTCTGGAGCAGGGGATGAGAAGAGCTCTGTGAAAAGGACCAGAGTCTTCTTCCTAGTAACCTTCGTGCCTCAGCCTCAGCCCTCTTCCTTCTCCTTCCCAGGTGGCGCAGATCCTGATCGGGGTGACAGCCGTGTGCCTGTGGGGTACAAACCGGTTTAATCCTTTCCATGGACATCATCGGTGTTCTTACACAATCTTTGAAATGGGGTACCCTATGTGGGGATTAGTATTTGTGAGTATATTGGAATATCTCAACCTTCTCAATGTTAGAATTGTGTAACTTTTCCTCCTAGCCTCTTTCAAAAAACCAGTTACTTTACCTAGGATTTTATGACTTATAACAAAGTATGTGACTTAATAACTTCACAGTGCTGGTGATATTTCATAGAAGTACAAGTGCAGAACCCCAGGGCTAAATGGGTTCTTCTGCTTTCAGTTAGTTCTTTGTGTCAGGAGCTCTGTCTATTGCCGCTGGAAGAAAAATGACATTGACTCTGGTAAGTATTCTCTGGACCTAGACACTGTAAGCAAAGTCAGAAGGGCAGTGTGTCAAAACAAAGGATAGGGAATAATGTCCAGTTCTCTGACTCATCTCGAGTCTAAGAGAGCCATTTCCAAAACTTCTATCAGGAAATTGAGGCTGGGCCTACTTTTCCTGCCCCGATTATGTATATTTCCATCCCTGCTTTTAATTGTAAATGCAGAATTCAGTGCTTCAGCAACATGTGTCCTTCTTCTTAGATTTAGGAGAGTTAGTTGAGAAGGTGTCTTTAGTCTCTGCAAACTAAGTGAATGTTTTTGTATTCTCTAAGAGGAGCAAACACGTGAAAGAAAGGAACGTAACCAATACTTACATTCTCTTCCAGATCAGAAGCAGCTTCACAATGAACGTTTTCAGTGTCATCATAGCAGGAGTAAGGGCGATTATTGGAACCGTAGAAGAGAGTACTGCTGTGCCTCATTTGTCCTATTGCCCACATTTCATGAGTGTTTCTGAGTTGCTTTTGTCTGCTGAATTGCTCTTTTCTAAATTTATATTAAAGGCCTGAGGTGACTGTCCCATAACAGATCCCAAACTATGACCAAAGCAGTAAAATCTGAGACTTGGATCTCGTGGAGAGTTTTGTGTCGTTTCTAACATCGTCTACCAGAGTACTTACCTTTCACCCAGTATTCTACGTTGGACACTTATGTTAGAAAATCAATCATCAGGAGATTTCTTAATCCAGTTTCAAGCTTCAGTGGAAGGAGAATATTGTGGTGGTTCACATCTATATGCAGGAATGGGGTGAGTGGGAATCAGGTTCTCAAGACAAGAGTTTTGAAGTCTCTTGAATATATGTAATCAAGGAAAGTACAATGATATCACTTTCAGTATCTAGATGACTTTTTGCTCTTTAGATGAAGACAAAGTACAAACCCATACACGGAGGTTATTGTAAATTTTTTGAGTCCAAAGAAAAGTAATTTGAAGCAGACTACAGAGAAAATTTCTAAGTCAATAAAAATGCTAGGAGATACACGGTTGAATCTGGATTTCCTTTAGGCTGGGCAGCTCCGGAGTGCCGTCTTCAGTAGTTAGTTTAGGGTGGGAATGTACCTACCTATTTCTGTAAAGGAGAAAGAGTCAGTTTGGAATCGGAGTATCTGCAGCCCACGGAGATTTATTTATTTAAGGTTTTTATTTACCTGTCCCTCATTCCCTCTTCATCTACTCATGGAATTTGTTCCAACTCAGAGGCCGTGTGACGTTGGGATGCTGCTCTTCTCCCTGCTGGAAGCCAGCATCGCAGTGTCTCTGTCTGTCTTTGGGTGCAAGGTGACCCGTTTTGTCACTCACGTAAGCGTCCACACCTGATCTGACGGGGTGCGGAATTGTCTCGCGAGGCCGTGATTTCCTCTTTGTTTCTCTCATTGGGTCTCTTTCTGCCAGACTAATGAGCAGGAAGGGGAAGAAAGTTGGGGAGGCTTTTAGTTCCAGGAGTCTGTCCTGAGATTGGAGGAGATAGCAGGACACAGAGGTGGAACAATGGCCAATATTTTCTTTTTTTTTTTTTTTTTTTATTTTAAAGAGAAGAAAAAACAAAACAAATCAAAAGAAGAACAAATTTTCGAAACAACATAATAGGAGGGTAACAATGGTTAATACATTACGTATTACTATCTTTAAGTTAGTTATTCAGGATACCAGACATTAACATTCAATTGTCTAAACATTATTGGCACAAACCTTACTCTTCAATGAACTAAGTAAAATTGGTAGTGTATCTATCTTAACCATCTTATATATATATATATATATACAATTTTTTTCCCTTTCCCTTCTTTCTTTTCCCTATTCCAGTCTCTCTTTCCTTTTGACCAGTTTCTTTTTGATTCACCATGTCTATTGTACATTTTGGATCTTATTTACTCTTTCAGTTTCTCATACTAGAGAGACAATATGATGCTTACACATGTGCTTCTGGTTTATTTCACTTATGAGTATTTTCTCGAGTTGCATCCATTTACCTATAAAAGTCTCCAGTTTATCCTTCTTAATGGCTGAATAGTACTCCATTGTATAAAAATACCACATCTTTCTTATCCTTTCCTCAGTTGATGGGCATTTGGGTTGTTTCCAAGATCTGGCTATTACAAATTGTGCTGCTATAAACATGGGTGCACATATATCGCTGTGGTACGATGTTTTTAATTCTTCTGGGAAGATGCCCAGAAGGGGAATAGCTGGGTCAAATGGGACCTCCAAGCCTAGCTTTTTGAGGAATCTCCACACTGACTTCCACAGTGGCTGTACCAGTCGACACTCCCACCAACAGTGAAGAAGGGTTCCTTTTTACCCACAGCCCCTCCAGCATTTGTTATTAGTTGATTTCTTTATAGTAGCCATTCTTTCTGGGGTGAGATGGTATCTCAGTGTTGTTTTAATTTGCATCTCTTGAATGACTAGTGATGTTGCACATTTTTTTGTATATTTATTTGCCATTAGTATTTCTTCATCTGAGAAATGTGTATTCATCTCAGATGCCCATTTTTGGAGTGGGTCTTTAAATTTGGGAGGTCTGATTTTTTTGAGTTCTTTATATGTTCTCGATAGTAATCCTTTGTCTGAGGAACAGCTGGCAAACATTTTTTCCCACATTGTGGGTTGTCTCTTCACTCTGTTGGTGGTTTCTCTTGCTGTGCAAAAGCTTTTTAATAAGATGAGATCCCAGTTATTGATTCTTTGGGATAGTTCCCGTGCGGTTGAGTTTTTATTCATAAAGTCTTTGCCTACACCAATGTCTCCAAGGGTTTTACCTATCCTACCTTCCAGCAGATTTAATGTTTCTGTTTTAATATTTAGATCTCTGATCCATTTTGAATTTAGTTTAGTGCATGGTGAAAGATATGGGTCTAGTTTTAATCTTCGGCATGTGTAGAGCCAGTTTTTCCAGCACCATTTATTAAAGAGGCTATCTTTCTTCCAGCGAATGTGTTTGGCACCTTTGTCAAAGATAAGGTGGCTTAGTATGTGTGGGGTTGTTTCAGCATCTTCTAATCTGTTCCATTGATCTTCAGGTCTGTTTTTTTGCCAGTACCACACTGTTTTTATCACAGTAGCTTTATAGTATAATTTCAAGTTGGGGATTGTGATGCCCCCTGCCTTGCCTTTTTTGCCCAGAATTGCCTTTGCTATTCTAGGTCTCTTCTGATTCCAAATGAATTTTAGGATTGTTTTCTCTAATTCTGTGAGATATGCTGTTGGAATTTTGATTGGAATTGCATTAAATCTGTATAACAATTTTGGAAGTATAATGGCCAATATTTTCAAAAGATTTCATAATCGTATATGTAGCTGGGGATATAGCTCAGAGGTAGGGCTCCTGCCTGGCAAGTGTGAGGTCGTGAATTCGATTCCCAGTGCTCCCTCCAGTCATATATGTATGTGATGTATATGTATATGGTGTGTGTGTGTGTGTGCGCACGTGCGCTAAGCTGTCTAAAGTACTGAAGGGTGGGATTTTTATCTCTGTTATCTGCATACAGAAACAGCATGGGATCCCAGGACAAATGTGAGGCTCGCTGGTCGAGACAGTCCATGACGGATGGGTGCATATTGTCCTGAATTTCCACAGGTGGTAGTTGTCCGGTCAAGTAACAGTGCATCCTCAGCCCCAGCCCCTTATGCACACGTGTACGAGGAGGTGGAGTTTCGATAGAAAAGTTCCTGCTTTTCCCGTGATGCATCATCATGTTGAAAATAACCCGCTTGACTCTAAGTGTCCAGATGTGTACGTGGGATCAATTGTTACCAAGCGCAATAAAATGCATTTTTCCCTCTGTTGATGCTGGTTGTGATTTTGAAGTCCGTCTTCCCACATCCTCCAAATGATCACATGAGAAAGACGCAGATTTTAATGTAAAGGTAACTCAGATACAGAAAAGTGAACAGATGGATGTAAGTCAACTAATTTTTGGAAAGTGAACGTCTTCCCGTCACCAGCACCTATACCAAAGAATATCACATGACCCAAATTTCAACTGACCACGTGTGTCCCTTTCTTCTCACTGGAGTCTGCAGGCAACAGCAATCTTAACTTCTAAAGCCAAGATGCGTTTTTTCTGTGGATGAATTTTATAAAATGGAATCTTATGAAGTATACTACTTGTGCCTGGCTCCTTCTGTAAAACATATTTGTGGACTGGTAGCAGTACTGTCCTATGGGAACTCTTTGTGGTGATGGGAAGGTTCTATAGCTGTGCTGTCCAACATGGTAGCCACTGGCCACATGTCCACACGTGGCTCCAAAGCAGTGGTAATGTGGATATGGGAACAATTTACTACATTTTAAATTTTATTTAATTTTAGATTATTTAAATTTAAATAAATTTATGTAGGTAGTGGTTATTGCATCATACAACATCTGAATAGAATATTTGATTTCATGGAAGGCATTACTTTTTCTAGGCTAAAAAATATTCTGATTGTATTTTTCCAGGATCCTGAGTAACATTTGACTCAATTTTGAGTGAATCAATCAGTCAACACAAGTTGTTGCTGAGGTCATCCTTTATAACCACAAAATAGAATACACTTAGAAAACTGCAGCGACCTGCTTTGTAAATATTTATTGTCTTCCTTTATAGATATGACAGTCTGAACCAAGTAAGCATAACCTATGATATATTAAAAATAAAAAATGATATTTAGTGAGAAAAGTCTCATAACTAAAGTCACAAAGCATAAAAGTGAAAGCGTGAAGACTTTATGAAAATGATTTTCACAATTGATCAAGGAGTTCCATTGTAGTTCACGGTTACCACTGTTGGTAAGAGTGTAAATTAGTGCAGCCACTATGGACATAGTATGGAGGGTCTTTATAAACTAAAAATAGAACTGGCATGTGATCCAGCTATCCTGGGTCTATATCCAAAGGAATTAAAATTATTACATTAAAGAGATTCCCATATGCTCATATTTATTGCAGCAGGCAAAGTGTCCATGGATTGATGAATCCATAAGAAAAAAAAGCTATATAAGCACCATGGAAGATTATATAGCCATACAAAAGAATGAAATTTTGTCATTTGTGGCAAAATAGAAAGAACTGTATTTCACTTTCATGCTAAGTGAAATAATCCCAGCAAGAAAGACAGATGCTACATGTTTTCACTTATTTCTGGAAGCTCAATTTGGTATCATAGAAAGGAATAGAATAGTGATTGTTAGACATTAGGAAAAATGGGGGTTGGATAGAGGAAGTTAGATAACGGGCACCAAAATATAGTTACACTGGAGGAATTCATTCATTTTTTCTGCAGCACAGTAGAGTGACTACAGTTTACAACAATTAACAAGATAGCTCAAAATAACTTGAGTCCAAAGGTTCTTAACGTAGAATGATAAATGTTTGAGGAGATAGCAATGTCAATTACCTTGATTTAATTCCTTCACATTTATATATGTATTACATTATTATTCTGTAGTCCAAAATCATGTAAGATATGAAATGTCAATTACAATACAGTAATTTAAAAAAATTATAAAAAGTTTAAATGGGAGCTTTCAAGAAGGAGACTTATCTCTGGATATTTCACATTTTTAAGAATGGACAATTTTTCTATGGTTTACTTATGAGTGAATGAGGAAAAGTGATTTCCATGGATTTGTGGTCTCACAAAATAGATCATGGATAGTTAAGAACACTTCTACAGAAATAATATTATTCTCCCATATTTTTTATTTCCTCTAAAGCCCCCTCCATAGGTGGTCTTTACAATGACACCATTTAATAGATTGTGGCTGAAAGCAGCACTTGTTTTTTGCAGTTCAATATATTCAATTGCCAAAGGTCCAATTCTGTACTTCCCTTCATTTATTTTGGAAAACATGGAAGTAATTTTGTTGATATTATGGCTTTCTAATCAGTAGTACAGGTAGGTCACTGAACTACAAAGTAGAAAGTAAATGAACTTCTGATGTTTCAAGATACAGGCATCTCAGTTAAGAAATAGATCTTAACCTGGCCTTTGGAGTCATCCAATCATAAAACAAAAAAGAAGGGAATCAACCGAACTATCAATGTTCCGGCTGCCTGTTCGTGTCTGCATGAGTTTGAAATCCTGTCCCGGAGGTCACAGAATGAAATTCTTGCTGTCTCTGTGGACCAGAGTCAGAGGTGCAGCATCACAGTTGGTCCCTGGTGTCTGTGGGATAAACTCGAGGTGTTGTTTCTTTGTGCTCGATTTCTTGATAGACTGAAGTTTGAGGCAACGAGTCTTGATAAGGACCTTCAGAAGCTGATTTACTGCAAAATAATACAGAAACCTGCAAATATATGGAAATACCATTAAGAATAATGCAACCCAAGTCATCAGTAATTTATTTCAAAATGTATGTTCCCTTACCCCATAGACAAGCTACATGGCCCTGGGTCCAAATTTCGGTTACAACTAAAATTACTCCATGGTGCATTTCCCTCAATATTTATCCAAGTGAGTGTCAGTCTAGCTGTCATAACAGTGAATTTGCACTGAATTTGGGGAAGATAAAGGGAAAAATGATGCATCTGAATTAAAATAATTCATAGACAACAAAAATAGGGAAGCTGGGCACATGCCTGTAATCCCAGCACTTAGGGAGGCTGAGGCAGGAGGATTGCAAGTTTAAGTTCAAACCATGCAATTTTAGTAACTCAGTGAGACTTTGTCACAAACAAAAAAATAGGAAAAGCACTGTAGATAAAGCTCAGTGCAGTGGCCCTGGGTTCAATACTTTGTACCACAAAAACAAAGGAAAACAAGAAAGTAGGGAGAGGTAATGTGGCTTATTGCTCTCCTTTATGGTACTGGTATAAGGAACATCAGCTCAGCTATCATTTGGCATTAATGTATATGGTTTATCTTCGATGGACAAAAAGATACTGACAAGAAGATAAGTAAGCTTTGAGAATGCATGAATATGTTATTTGTGTGTATACAAAAAAATTCTCTTTGCATGTGGTTTTACCTCTGTCATCAGAAAGAATTAATTTCCGATGGCAGAAAATATGAATTTGTGAATAAGGGATGACTATTATATTTTCATAAATTTATGTAAAAATTCACCTATAGGTCTGTAATGGATGTTTTCTTTATATTCTGTTAATAACATAGCTTGATTTAAACTTGCAAAATGAAGATAAAATCATTACACTATTTCCTAGGTTATCTTGCAGCTAAATATGGGTAAATAAAATAAGACACATTATTTTCACACTTCACCAGTATTTAATCATTTCCCCTTATTTAGCCGCAAGCATGAAAATAATGTGTCTTACTACTGAGTTACACACTTAAAAGCAAAGGGATACGTTTCCATTTCCCTCTTCCTTTTCGCTGACTGGGATCTGGTTGGAACAGGAGGGGCTGGAACCACCATCATAGATCTAGAGGTAAAAGTCAAATGTTGAGAGTAAAAGATCTATCCTTATGATTCTGTTTTTGATAAAAGTATATTACCAGAAAACTGGCTTATACTAGCCAGGTGAAATTTGAAGTATAAAGCATTTCCAATGCCATCAGGAATTGGGATGCAAATATTGAGAAATCTCTAAGAAGGGCATATTCTCCATTAACTATTATCAGACACAGACATGAACAGTAATGTACACGAGGAAGAGAGGCAGTGGGGAAGATAAGTTAACTCTTGTCAGAGAACTGAACCATGCTATAACCTAAATATTTTATACTACCATGCAGGGAGGAGACCTCCATCATTCCCAGCTCAGAAACTTTACTAAGGTAAATAATTTATTCTCCAGACCTCACTGCGAGGAGCCACTTCTGGATGGGCTGGAAGGAATTACAAGTATACGGAGATCTTGGCATGTCCCGTTGGCATAGTAACTTCACAGGTTGCAGCACCTTCTGAGTTGGGAGGGATGTTTAAATGCAGGAGAAAGGTACTTGTGCATGCTTGATGGCCATGAACATGGTGCCGAGAATATCCCTCATCCTCCTTTAATACAGAAATTCTATATACTTCAGTGAAAATTTGAACCTAGCAGAGCTCTGCAGCCTCCACTGCCCATGAACGTGGTCATGTGGCAAATGTTGGGCCCATGAGATGCGAGATAAGAAGCTCATTTCCCTTTAGATCCATGATCTCACCAGAAGCAACTGTGACTTCCTCTTTTCTGTATATTTCCTCTCTGTGCATTGTGCAGATATACAGAAGGGAGAATTTTCACATCCTTCCCCATCTCTCTCACCTTCTGATGCCATTACTGTGATTACATTATATATATATGACACACATGTGACGAAAACACATTACCTCATGCACCTAATCTAATTGCAGAGGTACAAAACTGAATTTTCTTTGTCTGGTACAAGAGGAGGCCAGAAAGATTCGAAGTATGATAAATGTTCAAGAAAGAGAAAGTTTTCTGTCACTGAGCTGGAGAGAGCATCATGTAGTGTCATCTAGGACTGAAAGTGAGTGAAAACCAAGTGGTCCAGTGCAGAGAACTTAGCCAGACCAGCCGGACTTCTAATCTTCAGAAGTAGGTGGCAGATAATATTTTAAATTCATAATTTGTTATAACTTGCTTCACAGCAATAGAAAGCTATTAATACTTTGGCACTGTATGTGAGATATTTCCATAACAAAGTCTAAAATATGGGATAAGTTTTGGAGCTGGGAAGTAGGAGGAAAGCAATTGGAGATGAATTTTGAGGAGCAGTATAGGCAAAACCTAAGTTGCCACAGTCTCTTGGCAGAAACAAGGACATAAAGAAAGCTGGCAGTGTGGCTTGGAAAGAAGTGAGCAGCACACTGTGAAAAACTGAAAGGAGATCTTGTTGGGGAATAGCAAAATTAATACAATTTTCTCTTGCAGTTGCACGTTGAAAGCAGAATTACAAATGGTGAGCTTGTACAGGTAGCTGAAGAGATTTCTGAACTGTTGAAGGTACAGCCTGGCTTCTTGATTCTTATAACAGAATGTGAGCAGGAAGCAATGTCATGGGTGGAAGGCATCTGCCTCCTCGGTCAGGATATCAAGCCTGCCCATGATCTTCCTTCCCTGAGATCTGCTCTCAGAGATTGGGAGAACTAAACAGTGCTCACAATTATTGTATCTCAAGTCTTTCAATGCATTTTATATACCTAAAAGTAAGGAGTTCCAACTGTGGAAGCTGTCCATTCTCTGAATCAATCCTAACATATATAAAGCTGTAGCAATAATTTTAATTCATAAAAAGTCCCAGGTGATGAGGCTGGAGGAAGCATAATACTAGCTCTCAATTAGCTGGCACTTTAGAAGTAAGCCAAAAAATCAAATTTGCATTCACTACTAAGTTATCAATTGTATACACCTGATATAATTTACCACTTCTAGATTTTTAGATTAACAATATTCTGATGTTGCTATATATATAAAATATATAGTCATAGTCATCGTGCATAGAGAAGTGATGGGTGGATGGATGAATGGATGAATGAATATGTGTTTCAGTTAATGAAGGCCTTCATGGGGGAGAGTTTCTGAATAGACGGGAGGATTATGCTCCATGTAGACCAAGTGTGCTCAGGACATATCTCGCAGCTACCCGCAGAACCACTTACAGGTTGTGGCATTGTTCATGTTACCAACATTGAAGAAGAGTTACTGACAGCATCATTCAATAAAATTGTTGAATTTGTCCCCAATCTCTGAAGAAGTGTACTCACCCCACTAATATTCTTGCCATCGACCTTATAGGTGAGCATGGAGAGAGGAAGGGAAATGAAAATCTGCAGACAGATCAGAATCATTAAAATAGTCACAAGTCCCTGTTAAGTAAAATAAAATCTTATGACAATCTCCTCTTTGTGTATTCTATTCTGCCCCAAATAGCAGTTCGGAGAGTTCTGTTTCAGGGCTCCAAACTGTGCCCTGAAGAGGGAACCCTTATTTTGTCATACAAAAATGATAGAATGAGGTTGCATCAGAGCCTAGAATTACATGTTCTGCTATAGAGATAAAAGTTAGAGGGCCAGTGAGATGGCTCAGCGGCATAAGCACCTGCCTGGCAAGCGTGAGGTCCTGAGTTCAACTCCCGGTAACCACATATAGGAAAAAAAAGGGCTGGTGATATCGCTCAGTGGCACAAGCTCCTGCTGGCAAGCATGAGGTCCTGAGTTTGACTCCTGGTACCCACATAAAAAAAAAGTTAGAAATAAAATCCAATATTATTGAACATAGCAACACAGTTTGGGAAGAAACCCTTTGATTTTTCAGAATTTACAAAGATTACCTTGTAAAATTAGTAAATCAGTACATATAAGTTGTACACAATAGTTACATTCCTTAACAATATTCTGGGGAAGTGGGACGTGTACCTAACACATCTTCATTCCTTTTTTCATCCCTTTCCTTCCCTTACTTCCTCTCCCCTGATCTCTTTGATCCCCTTCCCCCCCACTTTTGTTTTTTTTTTGGTCCATATTTGCAGTACATTCCTTGTGTGTGGTTATTCTACTCTTGACTTTTGTTAGTAGTGCTATTTTGGTGGTGGTTATTAATTTTATTACTAAAGTTACTATTGGTCTCAGATATCAGAGATATTATCAAAGCTTGCAAAGCTGACTCTTCTGAACAGGTAAGGAGGAAATGGCGGGAATGGACAGCTCCCCAGTACTCAAATACTCGTTTGCCAGTTTTCCACGTGACTTGTAATTAAAAGCAGATGGTTTCCTAAATTTGTAATACCTGTTAGGTTTAAAAATCAAATAGTGCTTGTGAAATTTTTCACCATTGTCTTCATAAAGGACACCTGTCCTCTAATATCGCAATGCCTCTGCATTCCTCCAGGGGGCGCCTACTCCTCTCCTTATGTTTCAGATTTTAAACCCTGTCTTTCGTAGAGCCTTAGTGAAAACATGGACCTGCTCTCAGATGCCGGCGGAACAGAATAAACGTTAATTACCCAAGTATCTTTGATGATGCTCTTCTTTAAAATCATAACCGTGGTATCTGTAATACAAACCGATTTTTAAATAAAGGATAAAATAAAAGCCAACTCAATCTTTGACCTAGATGTTAATACCTCAGCCTACTTCTTTTCTTCTTGAGAAATAAAACTTCTGCCACTTTAAATGTAATAATCACTTCCCTTTTTAAAAGTGATGCTAGCTTTAGAGAGGCATTTGGACAGGAATCAGGAATAAAGTTTGTCATGTTCCTGAGATACATCGATGATCATGTTTCATGTTCATCATGCTCAAATAAGTAGTTCTAAGAATTCAGAAGGAAAATACTTACTGTTCAAACTGATTTGATGCTACCACAGTCAGAGTCTTCAAACTCATAGTGGGAAATTTTATTTAGACTGTATGATAGAAGGCAGATTCCAACCACTGAGAACAGGCTGCTGGCAGTGTTCACCCCCAGGTTACCTCTCAGCTGGAAAACAAAAAAAGAAGAAAATAACTTGCTTAAAAGTAATGGGACTCTAAGCCAAGAGGAGATTTTGATTCCATGGTCTTATCCTGAGATGTACACTAGGCATTTGTCATTCCCTACATTGCCAGGTGAATTCAAAGGCAAATCACAATTGAGTGAAGGAAAGTTGGAGTTAAGTGACATTTCAGAGACATATACAAAGGATAGCATAAAAATTCTGGACATTTTAGTGTCTTTAGTTTTTTGCTCTGTATTAGGTCTTTCACCCCACTGGGAAGAGAAGGTTGCCTGTGTAAGTCTGCTCAAGCCTAACCCATGCTTGTTTCTACACTAACACCCTCCCCATCACCCACTGTGAAAGAGTATTTAAGGACTACATAAACCTACACTAGCCGTTATTGTGGTTGGCTATTGGGATCAGCACATCTGAGATCAGGGAAATAGATCCCATCTTTGTCTAGTAACAAGAAGATCACAGGATTCATTGGGGGCAAGGGACAGTTGTATGATTCAACACATTGAAGGTCATGCACCTCCTGGGTTACAGCTTTGTATGGGTTACAGCTTTGCATGGCGAAGTCAGAGAGGAGCATCTCATTTTCTTCCTAAATAAGAAATAGAAAAATTATTAACTCACCACAGGTTTTGTTTGCTTTTTGGCAGACACAACAGTCAGAGATCCTGAGATGATAAACTATTTATAAGATAAGAAAGATATCTGCAGAGAAAGCATTTTCTCCCTCTCCTTTTTAAAGTTATTTTTTTATGTTTGCAGTATGCAATGATTACATTCCTCACTGGGCATTGGTACATGTACATAACACATCTCAATTCTTTTTCCCTCCCTCCCCTCCCTCCCCTCCCTCTCCTTCCATTTCTTGATCCCCTTCCCCTTTGAGAAAGATCTAGCTCCCTACTTGCTATTATAAAATAGCAAAATAATAAAAGCTATTGCTTTTATTTTCCTCTGTATTTATATTTTGGGTTTCTCTATAACAGAAACCATGCTATGTTTGAGCTTGTGTGGCTGGTTTTTTTTTATCCCACCCCTTCCACCACATTCCCAGATATATATTTTTCTCAATTTCTTGTGCTCACCTCATGACCCATTTCTTCAAATTTATGAGGGAAAAGGAACATCAAAGTGTATGTAACACAAAATTAAAGTACCAAAGTTACTTTTATTTTTATGAAGTGTAAAATTCCTTTGGCAGAATAGAAGAAAAGATAAAAACAATAGTGGAAAGTCATTTATTCCATGCTGAGAAAAAAAAATTGATATAAATCAAAGACATAATTTAAGCCCAGTGGGCTCAGACTACCTGGCATTTATCTCAGCATACATATGAGGCCACGAAAGGAGAGAGTACAAGATGAGCAACACTTTCCTGTCCCCACTGTAACCAAATATCATTACATTTCAATGACATCTCTGTCATGGGTCAGAAACAGAATTTTGTTTTACAGTAAGAACGACTTATGCTACCTGCCATGTTGAATAGCGTATGCTACATACCAACGAATGGAATTTAAGGTCCCATTTATTTTAGAATATATTAAAACTGTCAGAAGTTAATTTTTAACTAACTATCTTTGCAAGTACTCTACAATCCACACGATGACAAATAAACCAGTTATGTGTTGATTTGATGACTGCATGAATGAATTATTGAACAATTATTAACTTGAGTATAAATGAAATATACTTACAGACAATGCTGTCCATATAGGGAAGCCTGCGTAACACAAGAAGAAAACAATTCTGCACTTTATAGAGCAAAGAGCAAAACAGACAATTGTCCCATAAAAGATGTATTTCACACCAATCCTAATCTGAGCCACCCAGGTAAGAGACGAAACAAACAAAATTGTTAACCACTCAAACTGACAAAACAAAAATACGATGTACATTTTAAAGACAATGCTGAGCGTTTTTTTCCAGGAGACTGTTTTAGTTTACACCCAACGTTGTGGTCACTCTTAGACCTGACACCTTCGAATACCATTAAAGGATCTGATAAGGAGAGTCTGTTCCTGAAGTAACTGCTCCTTTTCCAGAGGCCCGGACGGAGGGGTCAGCCTTGCTTCCATAAGGCACAGTCAGTGTAAGCCTCATCCTGGACCTTAGGACCTCGGTACTCAGTGCACCCCACCATATAAATGAGCTCCCTCGCCTTTATGCAAGCCATCATTATTTTATTCCACAGACTGACTGACACAAACAACATCCTGGCATCTCTGTGCCAACCACATCAATGGCCAGCAGATTCCACCACCCTCAGATATCCCCAGCTCTTTCTCATTGGAAATTCTTTGTTAGGGAGGCTTGCTTACTTACCCCCAGAGCTTTTAGATTCCTTTTCAGGAATTTCTGCAGGATGTCTTGTAGATGCAACATGATATCAGATGTCTCCATTGTTTTCAGTGAGGTACTTTGGTCTTGGTTTGGAGGAATGTCCAGTCATCCCAGCAGAATCCACAGTTTTATTCATCCTGTAATAGATGGCCATCTGTTATTTGCATCAGATGTGCATACTCTATGTACAAAATACTGTAGTCACATTGTTATGTTAGGAGGCACTAGGTCTTCTTTTTTTGGAATGCCTTGCCTTACATAATGAGAATTTATTAGCCAAGTAATGATCGTATGTTCATACTGCTAAGTCTGATGCTTTAAATATGTTCTAAGTATGAACAGCAGGATACATCAAGGACAGGGAAGATCGAAGCTGGCAAATATCAGGTCCCAGGCAACTGAAATATATTCTGTGTTAAGAAATGCTATCAGGGGGCCTGTGAGATGGCTCAACAGCATAAGTGCCTCCCTGGCAAGCATGAGGTCCTGAGTTTGACTCCCAGAACCCACATAAAGGGAAAAAAAGGAGATATCGCTCAGCGGCACAAGCGCCTGCTGGCAAGCATGAGATCCTGAGTTTGACTCCTGGTACCCACATTAAAAAAAAAAAAAAAAGAAATGCTATGAGGACTTCCAGGAAGATGGTGGAGTAGTAAGCAGCAGAGAAAGCCTCTCTGAGATTTGGTGTCCGGACACTGGAATATAGCAACACAAGGAAAAGAAGAAGGAGGGAAGTGGGTCCTCGGGACCCAGGAAAGATCTGATGCAAGAATTGAAGCCCAAAGAGAGAGTGAAGAGAGAAACTTCAACGAAGAAGAAGGAGGTGGTGGGCAGCACCTTTTCCCTGAGTCAGGACTCACTGTGCGGGAGGAGCAGTTCGAATCTGCAGACACACAGTGACTGCTGGAGACCCCAGAGGCCCCCACAGAGAGATGCAGCAGTGGAACGGAACAGTGGATGTCGTGGACCGCACTGGCTGGTGAGTGTACTGAACTTGGCCATCCCACAGGAGAGGACGATTGGCCAGAAGCCATCTTAGAGAGGGGCCAACTGAACTCAGAACTCAGAACAAGTGCTGAGTCCATTTAGCAGCCCCCAGCAGAGTTCAAACCCACAGAAGGTGCACTGACTGCTGGAGGCTGAACAGGTCTGGTTCTAGCCTCATGGCAAGAAGCCAGCTTGAAACTCAGGGGAGATAAAGTTGCAGGCTCACTGAGATTACCCACTGCTGGCTTGCTGAGACACATGAACGTGGATTTGAACTCTGTCTTCACATGTTGTCTACCAGTGACAGCACAGACAAATCTTGAAGTGGGCGTTTCTTTTCTCTCTCTCTCTCTCTTTTTGCTTTTTATTTCTTCTTCATTGTTTGATCTTGTTTTTATATGAGTGTGAACATGGCTTCTAGTTTTTGGGGTTGTTGTTCTGTTCTGTTTTTCCCTTTATTTCTTCCTTCTCTCTTTTGCTCCTGTCTTTTGCATCACAATCCCAGACCTGAAATTATACTATAAAACTTCTTTGGTAAAAACAGCATGGTACTGGCAAAAAAATAGGCCCAAGGATCAATGGAATGGATTAGAAGATGCAGAAACACCTCCAGACATACTTAGCTACCTTATCTTTGAGAAAGGAGCCAAACACATTCACTGGAAGAAAGATAGCCTCTTTAATAAATGGTGCTGGAAAAACTGGCTTTGCACATGCCAAAGATTAAAACTAGACGCATATCTTTCACCATGCACTAAACTAAATTCAAAATGGATTAAAGATCTAAATATCAAAACAGAAACATTAAATCTGCTGGAAGATAGAATAGGTAGAACTCTTGAAGACATTGATGTTGGCAAAGACTTCATGAACAGAACCCCAGTCGTACAGGAACTATCACAAAGAAGCAACAACTGGGATTTCATCTTATTAAAAAGCTTTTGTACAGCAAGAGAAACTACCAACAGAGCAAAGAGAAAACCCACAGTGTGGGAAAGAATTTTTTCCAGCTGTTCCTCCAACAAAGCATTACTATCTAGAATATATATAGAACTCAAAAAAATCAGACCCCCCCCCAAATTTAAAGACCCAATCCAAAATGGGCATCTGAAATGAATAGACACTTCTCAGATGAAGAAGTAGAAATGACAAGTAAATATATGCAAAAATGTTCAACATAATTGTTCATTTGTGAAATGAAAATTAAAGTAATGCTGAGATTCCATTTCATCCCAGAAAAATGGTTATCAGCAAGAAGTCAACCAATAACAAATGCTGGCAGGGCTGTGGGGAAAAAGGAACCCTTCTCCCCTCTTGGTGGGAGTGTAGACTGGTGCAACCACTGTGGACATCAGTATGGAGATTCCTCAAAAAACTAGGACTACAGGTTCCATTCGACCCAGCTATTCCCCTTCTGGGTATCTTTCCAGAAGAATTAAAAGCATCATACCACAGTGATATATGCACACCCATGTTTATAGCCACACAGTTTGTAATAGCTGAATCTTGGAAACAGCTCAAGTGCCTATCAATGAAGGAATGGATAAAAAGATGTATTTTTTAATACAATGGAATATTACTCAGCCATAAAGAAAGATATACTTGAGACATTGCTAGGTAAATGGATGCACCTTGAAACCATACTCTTAAGAGAAATAAATTGGACACACATGTGTAAATACCACATTATTTCTCTGGTGTGGGAAACCAAAAGGGTAAATAAGGACCAAAATGTATAGTAGGTATTGTGAAAAAGGAAGAAAATGTTGAAATGCAGAGGGGTATAAAGGATGGGGGAGAGGGAAGGAAAGAAGGGAAAAGTAAAAAAAAATGAGAAAAGAAGGAAAAAATGGAAACAAAGATTTTGTAAATGGGGAGGGGAGGAGTGGTTGAAGGGAGTGGATTGGAATGGGAAAAAAAAGAAACAAGTTGTATCATGTACAGGTGAAATTCTCTATGATGAATGTGATCATTATATATACCTAAAATGTACCAATAAAATCTGATTGGAAAAAAAATACTATGAAATTCAAGGTTGATTCTGCATGTGGCCAAAATATTGTAAATATGGCCCACCACTGGAGTAGTGATACATCTATTTAATTTTCCCTTGGTTGAGTAACAATCAGTTTGAGATATTGGTCTATATTTTAATTAAGGTTATTATATAATTTGTAATATCATCCAAGGTAGTTTTGAGAAGGAAAGTAGTATCCATAATTATGCTTGAAAAACGGGAGCATCTGAGGACATATCAGGTAAATGACACTCTGATTTTCATATTGTGTAACAATAAACATTATCCTTATGCATGTGAAGACTAAGTTTGTTAGCTATAAAATACGGTCTACGTATATCTTACAGGTTTCACAATTACAAATACTACATGCAACTTCCTAGTACCATTAAGTATATAATAAAAGTTGAGTAAATTCTGGTATACTTTTCTCTTCAAGAAGTTAAGATGTACTTTTGTACATTTTGTCAAAAACAATTTTGAATTTCCACTGTAGAACAAACTCCTGAGTGCTTACCCCTGTAAACTAACTTATTTTGAATCTTTTTTTCAAATGCTAGATTTTTATGTCTATATAATGTTTACTACATGAATTTTATGAATATTTTATAACATTGGGTTTGGAAAATAGAGCAAAAATTTATTCCTAATTGCACTGGTTTTACATAACTAATTATATTTATGAAATAGATCACAGTCCCTATTACAAATATTTTAGTTTAGTCTTTACTACATTTTATATAATCCCTTGCATGTTACATTTTTTCCCCTGTATTTTGCTGGTATTGTTGGATTAGATCCTCTGACAGCTTTTAGGTATAGAATCCCTGTATCAGTGTGGAAACAGTTTTTTGACTGTTGACATTTCGAGTAAAATTCCCAAAAAGTGAAAAGGCAGCAGGTTTTGCTGGTCCCAGGAATGTCTGAATGTATAACTTTCTCTCAAGTCTTAATGAAAAGTTTAAGAAATCACGGCAATGGGACCTATGGGACACTTGGGTCAACCTAAATCTGTATTTAAGACAATTTTCAGTTGTTGCTTTCTAGTTGAGTTAAAACTAGGGATTTAGTTTGTGCGCTCACATTGAAAGTGGCTGATGAAAGCTTTTATTTCTCTTTGGGGCATGACTGTTATCTGCTAATATTTAATAAATAGGATCTGTTTTAGCTATTGTAGCTTTCTGAATGGATAGCCCTTGTTGGAAGAAAATGAACTGCTGACTCTGAAAACTATACGCTATCAATCCTCACTGCAAATCCTATTAATTCACTCACCCATTTATTTATCCACTCAATCTACAAGTGTGTATTTTGGGTGCAAATTCATTTATTGTAACATTTCCTGGGCACAATTTTATTCACTTATATGCTTGTTTTATTCTTGATATATGCGATCATATATTAAAATATTCTGTCAGATATTAAACTCATAGTTCATCTTTTGACGCTGCCTTAGGTTAGAGTCTAACATGCAATCAGTATTTTGAGTACGATCTTCATGTCTATTCTCATCTTTCCGATGACTTCTGCTCTTCCACTTCGTTTGACTATTTATTTATTTATTTATTTATTTATTTTTTGTGGGTACCGGGGGGTCAACCTCAGGACCTCGCGCGCCAACAGGCACCCGTGCTGCTGAGCGATATCACCGGCCCCTTTTTCGTATGTGGGATCCGGGAGTCGAACTTGGGCCCTCGAGCTTGCAAGGCAGGCGCTTATGCCGCTGAGCCATCTCACCGGCCCTCGTTTGACTATTTAGAGAATGACATTGCAATGTACCTTCGTCCCTGGAGTCAAAAACACAGGAACACACCTTGTTTATCACACCGCCTTGCCCTAAGCGTGAACTGCGAAGTCCTGTCCCCTTTATAGGCGAATACCTCTTCACATCTGCCTAAGTGCCTGCATCATATCTCTCCCGGATTAGTAATAAAAACCTCACAGTTTCCATAAGATGCTTGCTGAAAGTGCAGCTGGGTTACCCCCTCTAATCTCAGTGTTCTGAATTTCGTTTGCAGGTAATCACCAAACATGTTTCTACGTCACAGTCTCGTCATATTATTCCCTGTACCCTAAGTTGGGTCTGGAGGGAAATAAGGTTGAAAAAACTTCTCTTGATTCCGAGTCTTACTATATGTTTACTGATGGGTAAATTGTGCTGCACAATAAGGCCAGAAGTCAACAATGAAAAAATAAAACTGCTAAGACACTAAGGATTTCCATGTTACGCAAACAAGATCCTGAAATATTTAGTTTTGAACGTCCACAAACAGAAAGCAAGGAAGAACAGCCTCTGCTCCGCCCGTCCTCTGCCCAGTCTCTCAGCGGTCCGCATCTTTATACCTCAGGGAACAGAGCAGCGGTACTTTTTGTTGCCTTGAACAATGAAGAAGCAAGAGTTACCTGCTCGTGTTTGTTCTGGCACACAGATGTGGGATTCTGAAGTCTTCCTACACTCGTGTCTTTCTGTGCCTCTCAAAGACTGAGCCAACATGTGAGGGAGAAATCTATGCTCTCATCTCTCTGAGTTATCTTTTTTGCTGTATTTCTACACCCAGAACTCTCCAGATAAGCAGTTCTGATGGGTTTTTAAAAAGTTGATGTATATTATATTCCATTGCTCAAAATTAGACACATTCATTAGGGGAATAATGCTCAGTACAACTGATGGGTTTGTTTTGACATGCTCTCTCCATTTCTTTCCGTTAGTCGGCACAGATTTCAGGCATTCTCCTACCTTACTAAATAAAATTCTATCCTTCGAAACCATCTCTATGAAGATAACATTCTCACCCAACTTCTACTTCCTTCTTAACTTATTAACTATATATTCATAACATATGATTCAATAATAAACAAAATGTAACAAAATTCATCTACCTATCTATGCATATATGATAAACTCAAATATATCCAGAAAAACATTAACATATAATTATATTAAGGTGATATTAAATAAAAATCTGTAAAATTCACCGAACATTGTTCCCAATGACCACCCCCAAAAGAGAAGACAAAAAAGATTGACACAAGGAATGAAAAAAGGGACACCGTCACTGACTCCACAAATATTAAGTATAAAATAAAGAAATATTGTGAAGAAATTCAAGACAATAATCTGACAGCTTGGAGGAAGTAGAACAATTACTTAAAAGACACAAATCACAAACACTGACTCACTTAAACAGATAACCTGAGTAGTCCAACAACTATTAAAGAAATTGAATGTCAGACAAACCCATTTCCACAATAAAAATCCAACTACATATCATTGATTAATTCTATTAGATATTTAAGGAGATAATAATTTTATATTGTCCCTTTTCTATGAGATCAGTAGTCCCCTAATCCTCAAAACAAGAAAGATATAAGAAAATAAAACTATACTCTCATTTATATAGGTGCAGAAGTCCTCAACAAAATGTTATCAGATCAAACCCAAAAGTTTGTCAAAGAATAATATGTCACAACCAAGGGTGGTTATTCCAGGAATGTAATGTGATTTAATAAAAAATCAGTGTGTATAATTCACTCTATTGATAGAATAAGTAAGAACATCCATATGATCTTAATAAAGAGAAAATACATTTGAGAAAATTTAACATTTATTTATAATAAAGTTCTAATTAAACTAGGACCAGGTGGGGACTTTCATTACCTGAAAAAATCTTCCACAAAAAAACTACAATTACAGCACCTCTGGTGGTGAAAGATCGGATGTACTTCCTTGTCCCCCATTCTGAGAAGATCTTTCAGTGTTTCAGTGCAAGATCTGCTGCTTGTTTTAGGCGGGGTAATCGGGCAGGAAAAAGTAATAACCTCAACAAAATAAATATTATCAAATGAAATGCAGTAGCATAGTAATCATTAAATCCTATTACTAAGTGGGCTTTGTCTCCAGGATGCAAGGTGATTCATCACAGGAAAATCACTCAATGATACACATCTCATTAGTAGAAAGGAATAACAAATATAAAAAACTAACCATTTCATTCATTTCAAACAAAGTATTTGAAAAGCTCTGATACCCTTTCAGAGAAATTCATAGATACAATATCCTCAACAAGATAAAGGGCCTTCCTGGGAAAACCACAGCTAACATCACAATGGTGACAGAGAATGCTTTTCCCCTTAGATTAGAAACAAAGTAAGTTTCCCCATTTTCATCGTTTCTATTCAACGTTTTCCTAGAAGCTCTAGCCAGAGAAATTAAGCAAGAAAAGTAAAAGGAATATAAATAGGATGGGAAAATGTCTAATTGCCAATGACATAATCTAATATAAAGAAATACCTAAATATTACACAAATCATAAGTTTTTGCACTCTAGCAATAAATGACACAAAAGTAAAATCATAGAAACAATTCTATTTGTAAGAGCATAAGACAGAATAAAATTTTAACAATTAATTTAATGAAAGAGGTTACTGATTAGCGGAAAGTCTACCCTTTTGGATAAGTCTGCCCTGCGTGAGCATTCAAGCCTCCGGGCACCTGTGCCTGGCTCCCTCAGTCCGCTTTGGTACAAAATGATTCTCATCGACAGAAGATGATTACGCTGTGCTCGCTCTACCAGAATTCTTCCTTTCTTTGTCTCTTTGTCTTTCTGATACTGTGACGCCCGCTGCAATGGTAGCCAATTCAATGCTTAAAATGTAGAAGATCAGTATGTATTTTGAGATGCTTTCAATCTTTCTTGAGTATCTTTTATGGCTTAAAAAAAACCCCAAATACATAAGACACTTGAGTTCCTCTTTTGTTTTATATTACGCACCTGTGTGGAGCAGTGCAGAAGCTCGGTCTTGGAAAGCCTTGTCCATGACAGGACCACCCAGGAAACAGGGCCAGGGTGCCTGGATCTTCATGAGAAGGAAACACTGTGTTAGGAGAGTTGGATTCCTGGGAAAGTAAAATTTCATATCCATGTGGCTCATGTCTTGATTTTTTCGACAAATGATAGTGCATCATACCAGTGAGCATGGACTTTTCCCTGTCATTTATCATAAATATGAAACAGTTTTCCAATAGATTAAACTGATATTTGATATTTCTCATGAATGAGCTATTTATTTATTTATTTTTGTGGGTACTGGGGGGTCGACCTCAGGACCTCGTGCGCCAACAGGCACCCGTGCCACTGAGCGATATCACCGGCCCCTTTTTCGTATGTGGGTTCCGGGAGTCGAACTCGGGCCCTCGCGCTTGCAAGGCAGGCGCTTATGCCGCTGAGCCATCTCACCGGCCCCTGAATGAGTTATTTGTGCCCTTGTTTTCTTTCTTTTTTTTTATGTGGGCACTGGGAGTCGAACTCAGGACCTCGCGCTTGCCAGCAGGCACTTGTGCCTCTGAGCGATATCACCAGCCCTTTTTTTCCTTTATGTGGGTACCGGGAGTTGAACTCAGGACCTTGCACTTGCCAGGCAGGCGCTTATGCTGCTAAGCTATCTCACCAGCCCTGCCCTTGTTTTCTGAGTTCTTGACAATACAGTATATCAGTGTTTACATTCTGAACAGGGTCTTGAACATACCAAAAGAAAAGCCATTTCCTTTTTTTATATAGGTGGCATCATGACTTTCGTACGCTCTTCTTCAATAGAGATTAATGATAATTGCAGATTTACTTTTCCGGATGTTAAAAAATGCATATGATTTACTTGTATCAAAGCTGGTAGAATCTCATGAAAGGGGCACCGGATCTAGAGGTGAAGGGCTCAGAAATGTGCCTCGTCCACTGTGCAGGTTTACGGGAGTCACTCCTGGGGTCACAGTGCACACAGGTGCACCCCGAGCAGAGCTGGGCAGTCGGGATCAATGCTCCTTAACTTTGCTGCTGACGCTGTGTCCGTAACACAGCATTTTCTCTACAGCGTAAATTATCAAGCCAAAGTCTTGACTTCCAATCTTATCTGATAGTAACAAATTTAATTTTCTTTCCTTTCCCTTCCATATTGACATCCATTATTGTGACACGAGATCCTAGAATTTCATTGAGAATCATTACATTTAACACTGGGAGATTCATGGCATTAAGGGCCTCCTAATGCACACTAATTATTATTCTACTATTGGACTAATTATTATTCTTGATTGGTCAAGGACAGCAGAGTCGAAATGAAAGCAAAAATTGCAAGTCAAATGGAAATTTAGAAATTAAATTAATTACAGTGTATGATTAAGTATATCAGAGGACACAAGTAAGGTGAGGTCAGAGGGTGCAGGCCATGGGGAAGAGTTAAATTGGTAAATTTACCTAAATAGAGAAGGTAGCTACCATGAGTTGATAAAATTAAGGAAAGAAATTAGAGAAAGTAAAGAGTCAAGTGTTTCTATGAAAGCATGTGTAACCCTGCGAGCTTACAACAGACGAGAACGTACACTAGAAAGCATCCTTGTGGATACACCCTACAAGAAAATAGTAAGTAAAAACAATAGGTAAGCTTGGTAAGAAAATATTAGCTCAGAAAAATGTTTGTTTTTTTTTAGTCTGTAATAAAATTTAGTAAAAATTCACCATAGGCTACTTTCAAATAAGATTAAGTCAATTTTGACACATCAAAAGCACAGATATTATTGCCAAAGCCCTGATTAATTAAAGGAAGTAAATTGTCAGTGAGCTGCTCTGGAAACAGGTGCAGAACAGTAGGGATCTCCAGGGACTGCAAGCAGAACTTGGAGAAGGATACTCGACCTCTGTGCCCACGGGTGGTGGTTTGATGAGAAGGGAATGAGGCGCAAGAGAGGGAATGAGAGAGGTCGAATCTGCTTTGGCCCTCGGGAGCTGGTTCTCATGGGAAGAGTGGCGCGGGGTCTACATTGCAGCCACTTCTCCACTGAGCAGAATGAATAGAAGCAGCAGTCCTGGGCTTGAGTAAATGTGGTCGTTATCCTTCAAAGTAACGAGAAGAGAGAATTCTGAGTCTTCTTACTCCCTTGAAATGACAAATGCTTAAGAAGATGGGGGCCGGTGAGATGGCTCAGCGGTGTAAGCGCCTGCCTTGCAAGCGCGAGGGCACGAGTTCGACTCCTGGAACCCACATACGAAAAAGGGGCCGGTGATATCGCTCAGCGGCACGGGTGCCTGTTGGCGCGCGAGGTCCTGAGGTCGACACACCGGTACCCACACACACAAAAAAAGAAGATGGATATACAAATTACTGTGGTACGATCACTACCCTCTCTATACACATGAATCAAAGTGTCATGGTATACCCTGTATGTGTGTACTATTATTCTTCATTAATTAAAAGAAAAAATTAAAAAGTATTCAGGATAATTGCCCTTCTACGCACTAAAACAACTTTTTTGGGGGCAGAACATAAATGAAAGACCAACCAGGAGAGATAGCTAAGACTCACTGAGACTTCCTCACTCTCCTTGGGTGGACATTTAAGAGGTCCAGTGTGCGACAGAGGAGTGAACTTGGCCCCGGGCTGTATGTGGAGCTAACATACTCATTCCCTGCCGATGACCGTGATGTTTTGGAACATCATAGGAGGCAGAAAGAAGCTCTGAGCATGGCCATTGGGACTGAAATAGGATCTCAGAAGTGAAGATAAAATATTGTGGCATTGTCAACAGTTATAGAAAGTCAATGGATGAAATTAAAATATGACATTTAGTGAAGTATGTGTTAATTTAGGTAGCAGATACAATAACCTAAATATGTCTATACTGCTTAATCATTGTTTTTGCATTTTAAAATTTTTCTTGATTTATGTAATAAACTGAAAATAGATAACATAGTATTTTCCATTTGGTAGGTGAAAAACTGATGCTTAATTTAAGGAATGAAATATCAAATCAAGTGGTATAAAAGTAGTAAAGCCAAGATTAAATCCAAGTTACTTTCTAAACTGGTTCAAAAAACTTTACACTGAACACACTGTTTATCAATACAGAATAACTTTCAGAGCCTGACAGAGGAAATAAAAAAAAAAACACATCAAATACATATAAAAGTGTAGGAAATATCAGTAAATTTACCCGGTAATAATGAAATAAAACGAGGGGAAATTATTTCCATAGAACTGTTATGTTGTAATCACCTGCTGGAAAGGAAGCATGTCATAGAGATAATATTGTGCCTCCCACATTACACCTTTGCTCCTAAGTATCCCTGTCTCCATGTCCTTAAGTGAACCCAAGTGACTTATTTGGGTGACTCAGCTGTGGTCTGAGGTGGTAAGTATGGTCCCCAGGTCAGAGAATTTAAATGAAAATGTGCCAGTCTCCCACCTTCTCTTCTACTGCCATAATTCTATGAAGTATTATGTTTAGAATGGCGCCACAGACGATGGAATCCATGTCTAAGGGTGATCATATGGAAGAGCGCCACCTGTTGACCTGTCAGGTTACTTGGAGTTGGCATTCAATCTAATTACTGTATAATAATCATTGGTGTTTCAGAACTGGATTTCATTGTGGCTTCATTTAGTCTCTGCTGATCAGGATAAAAGTATGCAAGAAAAGAAGATCCGAACAAGCTTTTGATTATGTATTTTTTATTTTATTTTGTCCAGTTTCTATTCCTGTCACTATAAATTAAGGAAGCAATTTCTCACAACTGTGATTCTGTCTCAAACTAGAGTGCGGGTGGCTATGTCCTTCTCTTCAAGGCTTTTTTTTTTTTTTTGGTAGGATGGTGTTGCAGGCAACAGGTCTTTACAAAGATTTTTGAAGCTGGTTTTAGGAAAATAATACAGAAATTTGTAATTAAAGCAAAATGTCATTCAGAATAATTTCACCCAAATTCTCAGTTTTATTCTAATCATATTGGTAAAAGTTTCTCATGGCCTCTGAAGTCTATATCCAGATGCTGGAGCTTGTGTTATTTAAGACCTCCTCTTGGCGGGGGGAGAGGGTGTCAGCACAATCAACTTCAGTCATGACCGAAACTACCACGTTATCCAGGGACATGTCAGGTGACTATCTTCCAATTTACCTTCCAGTATCCACTGGTGAAGGAAAAAGAAAGTCTATCCATAGCAAATATAGGGAAATATGATAAATGCATTACTGTTTTGTCTTGGATGTGCAGAATATCAAACTGGTTATTCTGGGAACTTTAGATATACGGGAAAAGTATGCAGACTGGAAAATTAATCTCTAGAAGGTTCTTTGTGTTCAAAATATTGTGTCTGTCTATATGTAAGTGTATAAAGAACATTCCATGATAGAATATGTGTAAGATTTCCTACAGATTAGAGATTCTGTTTTCCAATAATATTGTATCTATCATTCTGTTTTTATTTTTTATTTTTTTTGTGTGGGTACCGGGAGTTGAACTCAGGACCTTGCACTTGTCAGCAGGTGCTTGTGCCACTGAGCCATATCACCAGCCCAATCACTCTGTTTTAAGATATTTACATCAAGTAAAGACTATTGTTTCCTTCTTATTGTTTGGAAAAATAACTTGTATTTATCTGGGCAAATGATTATCAATTTCTGAGTATATTTTTGTCTATTTTCCTCTCAGTATGGCCAAACTCTAAGACTTAGACAATTGCATATAGGAGAATTACTATGAGCTACTTTTCAGATATACACTTAAAATAATTATATATATGTTTTTATTTCCTTTTTCCTGCTATCTGAAATGCATGTACAATGGCTGGAATTAAAACATCTTCCTTGAATCTAGACATAAAATCCATAGGTTGAAGGGAATAAGGCTGTTCTATCATCCTCAAGTTTTGTTTGAAATTGGAAACAGTCCTCAGGTCTCTTGAACCATCAGAAAATAGGATGCAGAAATGGAGAAATTACCAAGGAAGGAAAAGTTCACAATACCCGAAGGATAATAAATAAAGAGCTATATATAGTAAGCAGTGAAAAAAATCATATCACAACCACAGACAATGCACAATTGTTTGGGCAGTAAATCTCAATTCCTACTTATCTAAGAGAAACAGGTAATTTCTATGAATGTGTAAGTCTATGGCTACTAATCATTTTTTTGTCCAACTAGTAGTTTTTATCATTTTAAATCTCCCCAATCCTCCATTATATTTTGGCTGTGAATAGGGCAAATGTAGACAACATGACTTCTACTTTGTAGCTTCCCAAATAACAGGAAAATAGTCATGGTATGGTTGCAAACTTATGATTACCCTAGGAATTGTAGTCAGCCTATAACTAAATGGTCCTCAAAATGACATCACACTAAGAGTTTTGTCTTGGCCCCTCTTAAAAAACATACAAACAATCATAGTCAAGGTCACTGAATAAGGTAACTGTTTTGTTGTTTGTGTCTAGATATTCCCCCAAGCCTCATTCACTCATGGGTGGGGCTTTGAGAAGGTGACTGGATCATGGCAGCATGATACTTGTAGCAGATTAGTCTACTCATGAGTTTGTAGCTAAATGTGATGTTGAAGGTGAAGTCTGGTGGAGGAAGTGGGTCACTGGGGCGTGGCCTGGAAGAGTCTGTTGCCCTCCTCCTCCCTTGATCTCTCTGCTTCCTGCTGTCATGCCATGAACTCTTTCCCCTCTGCCATGACACTCTACCATGCTGCCCTGCCTATGGAGCCAGATGACTACAGACTGAAACCTCTACAAACTTCAAGCCAAAATAAACCTTTCCACTTTAAGTTGCAGGTTTTGGGTATTGCATCTCAGAGATGGGAAAATTAAGAAAGGACAGATTTTGGTACCAAAGATGTGAGGTTATTGCTGTGATACTACCTGACCGTGGTTCAGAAGTCCTTGGAACTGGTTTGCAGGAAGAGTTTGGAAAGGTTCTGAGATGCCAGCTGGAGAAAGAGCTCCCAAATGCTGTGAGCAGAGCTTGATGGGTGATTCTAATCAGAGCTCAGAAGACCAGAATGCTGATATAAATGCAGTTGGTAAAGACCACATTCAGGATGTTTCAGGTGGGAACAGGGAGTGCATTGGCAGTTGGACTCCAGGCCATGTGTGTTATGCTCTGGCAGAAGATTTGTCAGCATTTTTCTCATATCCTGAGAATTTGTAGGAGACTGAGATGAAGGGTGGTGGACTAATTAGTTGGCCAAAGGAAATTTCAAGGAAGCCAAATACTCAGGCTGTGGTTTGAACTCACTGGACTATCTGATAAATAATATTTTATTTTCAATTGAGTTGTTCTATCTTTTCTTTTTTATTTTTATTTTTTGTGGGTACCGGGGGTCCACCTCAGGACCTTGCATGCCAGTAGGCGCCTGTGCCACTGAGCGATATCACTGGCCCTTTTTTCATATGTGGGTTCCAGGAGTCAAACTCAGGACCTCGTGCTTGCCAGGCAGGCGCTTATGCCACTGAGCCATCTCACCGGCCCCTGTTCTATCTTTTAAACTCTATCAAAGCATGCTTCTAAATTATCACAGGTGACACAAAGACATTTGAAGATAGACATTATCTCAAGATGAGCATGTTCCCTTGGTTGTGAAATAGCCCTTAAGTGGGAAATGGCATGATTTGCGCATGAGATATAAATAACCTCATATATTCATCTGGTGTCCACAATAGATTAGGTCTTCAAAGAGGAACCTTGTGGAGCACCTCATCTTTACAAAAAAATACATAAAGCATAAAAATAATGTGTAGCATCTATGCATTGCAGAGCTGAGGAGAGAATCACATTTGTTTCTAGTTATCACACCCAAAAAAGGCAGTCACACACTTAGAAAGACCCACACCAAGTCAGTAAAGCCTTCCAGCAGAGATACCTCCTCCCTCTTGTCTATTTGCCAAATAAGTGCTCTTCCTCATGCATGAAGATGAGTTCAGAGAGATGAAGCTCTAATCAATTCTCCGCCTCAGCCCTGTTAATATTGATTTTTAAAAAAAACAACAGAAACATCTTTACTGAGGCATACTTGACATAAAATGAAGTGTAGTTATTTTAAGGCTATGACTGGGATGAAGTTTTGACTTCTCTACAAACCTTGAGCCATTTTCACAGTCATGGTAATCACCATGCCACCTTTCCCCTAAAGTATCCCGTGCTTTCCCTCCCTTCATCTTCCAGGACATGCTTTCTGTCATTATGGATTGCTTTACCATTTTCAAATATTTTAGAAATGAAACTATGTGGCATGTACTGTTTTTTTTGCCTGACCTTTCCCACTCAACAGGATTGTTTTTAGATTTGTCCATGTTTCAATGTATATAGGTAGTTTTTTCCTTTTTGTTGATCAGTGGTAGTATTCCATAATATAGATGCACCATCAGTTGTCTATTCAGCTGTTAGTGGGCATTTTAATGTTTCCAGTCATGGGTTTTAAATGACACTTATGTGAACGTTGGTGTGTAGTCTTCAAATGAACACACACCTACATTTCCTTGGGGTAAATGCAAAGAAGTTCAGTGGCTGGGTCATAGGCATATGTTTACATACCAAAATGTTTTCCAAAGAAAACATTGTACATGGAATGGTACAAACCATTCCATGTTCCCAACAGTTACTTATGAGAGATCTTGTTCTCCACATTTATGCCAGTGCTGGTTGTGATCTGCTTTTTTAAAAAAAATTTTAGCCATTCTATTGACTCTCAAGGACTCAAAAAACAATAAATGCTGGCAAAGTTGTGGGGAGAGAAAGAACCGTCCTACACTGTTGGTGAGAGTGTGGATTAGGACAACCACAATGGATATCAGTAAATTGGTATGAACATTCCTCAAAAAGCAAAAAAAGAAATTCCATTTGACTCAGCTATACCTTTTCTGGATATTTTCTGAAAAGATTCAAAATCAACATATTATAGTGATCCATGCATATCATGTTTAAAGCAGCACAACTCACAGTAGCTAAATTATGGAAGCAGCATATATGCCCATCAATGGATGAATAAACAAAATGTGGTATATATACACAATAGAATACTACTCAGCAATAAAGAAGGATAAATTCAAATAATTTGTAGGAAAATTGGAGGATTTTAGGCCATAATACTAAAAGAAATAAGTCACATACAGAGGGTTAAATATCACTTTGTTTCTCTAATATAAGCAACCCATAATATAAATAATTTAAAGAGCAAAATGCAAGAGGGATGGTAGAAAATAGGAAATCAGACTCTGTGGAGATGGGAAGGAGATCTGGAGCAGGAGGAAAAAGAGATGGTGGGCAGGAAGGAGAAATAAAATGGATCCAGATGTGATATGTATATGTATCAATTCTCCAAGATGAATGTAATTATTATGTATCACAAACATATACTAATAAAAAACAAATTTTAGCTATCCTAGTAAAACTCTAGGGGTATCTCATTGTGAGTCATAATTTTAATTTTTCTAAAAACTGAATTTCCTACAATTGAACTTCTTGTCATGTGCTAATTTGCCATTTTCAATTTTCTTTACTTTCTGGTTAAGTGTCTGTTCAGTTATTTTGCACAATTTTTATTCAGGTTGTTTACTTTCTCATTATTGAATTTCATTGCTTATTATTGCTGAACTTGAGTGATTGTTCCTGCAAGATGAGGATGGGGTATTTTATTGAGGGACACAATACAGATTCTGCTAAAAGTAGCAATGATGCTTGTTCTGGAATCTTCAAACCAGTGAATCAGAGGGAATGAAAGAAATTACTCTACAGAGTCCCCTCCACATGAAGAAGTAGCATTGCTTTTAAATAATGGAGGAGAAAGCATCAGGTGTGGTATTCATGGGATTTACTGGATTGTACCTTGTTCCATGCCAGGCAATAACCATCAATGTATATTTGGAGGAACCATGGCAAGGTCATGCAAGCAGAACCTCAGACTTCTCAACAAGAAAGGGTAACCTCGACTGAAAGAAATTGAGGTGAACAGAAGTACTGGATGAAGGTGAGTGGAATTTCACATGAAGATCAAAACAGGAAACTGGTGGATATTAGGTGAATGCTCATTATAGCTTTGGGAAAACTAGCTGAGGGCACTATAGTTTATTCTACTACTGTAATCTCCTAAAGATAATATTGAAGAGTTAAAAAAGAAAATAATCTAGTAGGAGAGGCAAGAGCAGATGAGTAGTGCGTGGTTTGGCTCACACTGTCAGGGCCACCAATGTCTGCAGTCTTTGTCTCTCCACAGGACTCTGGATTCTGTGTGTGAAGACTTTCTCCAAACCCATGCAAGGATGGTCTGCCATGCACACAGCAGGAAGGCATTTCCAAGGGATTAAAATCGCCTGGGAATATCCTTCAATGGGTGATTACTAGGAGTTAGTATAAAAATATAGTTCCCAGAATTTTCATTCCAGATTATAATCTACTTTGCACACCAAATGAACTGCTTAATAGTGTATATTTTATTTATTGTATTTTTACCAAGCCAAGGAGAGAAATTATGAATAAAATCAACTGTGACAACACCTTGATCTCAGGTCTCTATCTTGTAGAATTGTGAGACCAACCAAATTTCTGTTGGTTAAGTCAACCAGTCTGTCATATTTTGTTAGAGCAAAAGTATATGCCTTCTCCTCTGGCTTTCTTCTAGCTCCTCTTCCTCTCCATTGATATTTTTATTCAGTCCTCAAAAAAACAAAAATACTTGAACACAAATCCCCATCTTAAAACCTCCCTGTGAGGGACCACATCTTGCATGGTACCTGTGATGGATGATCAATTTCCATCCTAATTGGGTGGCAGGGTAATCACATCTCCATATTTTCATTCTGAGAATGATGGTGTTTTATTAGATTTATGTTATATACCACATTATACTTTTTTCAATATATGATTCATATCCCATTCTATTTTCTCAAGTTCACATTGACAAAAACAAGAAAGAGCTGGAACACTCAGAGACAAAGGAACTTGGGTTGGACCCAGTGTCAGGGGCAGGCCAATACTCCTGTAAACCATTTGGTTAAAGACTTTTTTTTTTTTGTGGGTACCGGGGGTCGACCTCAGGACCTCGTGCGCCAGCAGGCACCCGTGCCGCTGAGCGATATCACCGGCCCCTTTTTCGTATGTGGGTTCCGGGAGTCGAACTCGGGCCCTCGCGCTTGCCAGGCAGCGCTTACACCGCTGAGCCATCTCCCCGGCCCCCTGTTAAAGACTTTTAACTTGAGTGAACTCTCAACCATGATAGAAAATACATTTTCTACGAAAGGGTATGAAGGGATCACAATAAACTCCTCTATAAAGCTAAGAATTTTTTTTTTTTAATTTTTTTTTGTGGGTACCGGGGTGTCGACCTCAGGACCTCGCGCGCCAGCAGGCGCCCGTGCGCTGAGCGATATCACCAGCCCCCTTTTTCGTATGTGGGATCTGGGAGTCGAACTCGGGCCCTCGCGCTTGCAAGGCAGGCGCTTAAGCCGCTGAGCCATCTCACCAGCCCTAAAGCTAAGAATTAAAATTACTTAAAAATGGAAATAGGTAACCTAAGTGAAAAGAAGCCATTGATGTATGGAGTACAAATACTAGTATTGGCTGGTCAGCCTTAAAATAAAGGACTTACATAAACTAATTGTGCATTTGTATATATTTGCATGAATCTGTGTGTGTGTGTGTGTGTGTGTGTGTGTGTGTGAAATTGCATAATGAAAGACATGGAAGGGATATATATATATATATATAGCTTGTTCAACTGGGAAAAGGATTAAGAGATAGAGGAATCAGCAGGGAAGGATGGGAGGGGAAGGGGACAAAAAAAGACTTAAGATGTGTTATGTACATGTACAAACTCACCATGATAAATGTAATCATCACGTACTGCAGACAGGTACTAATCAAAATACAGTAATAGAAAAGAATGTACAAAGACAAGAAAATGAAGGGTGGAAAGGAGAGGAGGGGAATAGGAAAAAAGAATTAACATGTATTATGTACAGGTACAAATTCCCCATGATGAATGTGATCATTATGTATGGCAAACATGTACTAGTTAAAAAAAAAGTTGAAGACATCATGTTAAAAAAAAGAGAAGAAATTAAATATATACAAAAAATTCCTATCAGAAAATCCCTTCACTTGTCATCATGGACCACGGGTGCAACAGGTCATATCGAATGATATCCAGTTCTCATGGATCGTAGATAATGGGACACATACCTTGCATGGTCAAGTCTTCATAAGGTTCAGGTTGAGTCAACAGGTCTTGACGAGGATCTTCAGAATTTGATCTGATGAAGCAGCTTAGTGCTGAAACCTGGAAATAGGATCACATACCACCCATAGTTGTTTCACTCAAGTCCTCAGTGCTTTTTACGTTTGTGGCCTGACCTTATCTCTGCAGTGCTCTACTTAGTCCAGTAGTTCTCAGGTGGTGGTAATTTTCCTCCCCAGGCAACATGTGGCAAAGTCAGAAGACATTTTGTTTGCTTCAGCAGTGGGGCTGGGAAGGAAGTAATGCCATCTAGCGGCTGAGATGCTCTAAAGATCCTAGAGTGCACAAGCATCCCCTCGTAACAGAGGAATATCCATCCCCAAACGTCAGTAGTGCCAACGGTGAAACACCTTTCTCAGCCAATGCCTTCACAACAGCCTAAATGGAAGAGGGGAATTTTAGCCAGGTCTGGAACCACTGTAAAAAACTGATTGACGTTTTAAAAGTTCTGAGTGAGGGGCCAGTGAGATAGCTCAGTGGCATAAGCGCCTGCATGGCAAGCATGAGGTCCTGAGTTCGACTCCCAGAACCCACATAAAAAAAATATTTCTGAGTGAACTTATGAAGTATTTGTATAACCAGAAATCTGTGACAGTATAAATATGGAGTTTTGAGGAGCAGGAGAAAGGACCATTCCATTTATGAAATAAATAAAGCCATGAACACAATGAGACTCATTTCTATGTCTTTCATCCTAGGGACATGGAAACAGAACTATCAGAATGGTGACTTGGGGGCCATCATGAATGAGCCTTTGCAGAATCTGTGGTGGAACACACATAGGCTATGTGGGAGACTACACACATATGTGCACAAGAACACGCACAAATTTGGTGCACATGACAGTGTCAACTACTTCCAATGCTTCTTCTGCTTCCCTCTAAGGAAGGCTACTCACCCAGCTGATCTCACTGCCATCCACGTGATAAGTGAACGCAGAGAGGGTGAATGAAATGGCAAGCTGAGTGCACGTCACCAGCACTTGGAGGACCACGGTGCTCTATTAAAGAGAAGGTAAGTTCAGGGTTGAGGTTTCCTTACCCAGAGATAACCAGCAATGATCTCATCCTAACTCTCCAGGGGCAGGGAGGGGTTAATGGGTATTTAGGAGAAGGGTGTTTCCTATCCAAGATATGCACATCCCATTAAAGAGATGCAGTGGACCTGACACAAGCCTTCTTCCAGTGATCACCCGTAAAGAGACTTCTGCAGAAATAAATATGGGTCATGGGGATTCTATGTGACAAAGGCCCTCCTAGGAGCTTCCTTGATGTTCTAGAGTTGGTTACTTTTAATCATTGCTCTTCACCTATTGAAGAAACACTATGAGCACACTAGGAATTCACACACACACACACACACATATGACTCAACTTTAGCCACGGAAAGGATGTATTTACCAACATTACACTTAGATTCTCCTAAATAAACTGAAAAATGACTCAGATCACTTCCCAAATAAGAAATTTTTAATAACTTTCACTAATTTTGCATAACTTTGCCAACAATCGATAGACAGGTAAATTCTTTTTTTTTTTTTTTTTTAATGTGGGTACCGGGAGTCGACCTCAGGACCTGACGCTTGCCAGCAAGCGCTTGTGCCACTGAGCGATATCACCGGCCCTTTTTTTTTCCTTATGTGGGTACTGGGAGTCGAACTCAGGACCTCGCACTTGCCAGGCAGGTGCTTGTGCCACTGAGCTATCTCATCGGCCCATGGTAAATTCTTTTTTTTTAATTTTTAAAAATTTTTTTTATTTTTTGTGGGTACCGGGGGGTCGACCTCAGGACCTTGCGCGCCAGCAGGCGCCTGTGCCGCTGAGCGATATCACCGGCCCCTTTTTTGTATATGGGTTCCGGGAGTCGAACTCAGGCCCCTTGCGCTTGCCAGGCAGGCACTTAAGCCGCTGAGACATCTCGCCGGCCCTAAATTCTTGATTAATATTCCAGATCAGTTTTCTCTTTTCTGGACATGTTGATTTATAGACACTGCATCATTATTTCAATGCAGTAATTATGTGCAGAAAACCCTTATCTTGTTTTTAACCAACTTTTAATGCATTTTTTCTGTTCCATTTGAGCATTTAGAAACTTCATCTTCAGTCTTTGCTCATGGGAGACTTTTATAGAGAGAACACATTACATGTTAAAATATCCTCCAACTACAGAATACTTAGAGCTGTTAAAGATTTAGCCAGAGGGCACACATCAAAGCCAACACATTCAAATAGCAATATGTCAATTAAATTAAGGAATAGTAGATTTAGTCCAATAATTGAAAGTACTGTGCTGGTGATGTTACCTATAATATTGACTCCAACCTGAAAGAGATTAGCACCTGGGTTAGAAACACCCAGAATCTTTTCTATTCTCAAACTTGAACTCTGCAAATGTAAACACATCTCCCGTAGTATCCCGGAGGTATAATCTGACTTTACTGCTAGTGAGAGAATTCATAAGCAATTCAGTTCAATTTATTAGAAAAAAAGTTTTCTGCTACAGTACCTCCAGATCACTGGAGAGAATGAAATAATTTGTTCTCCAAAAATGAAATGTCATGGGCAGAGCCAACCTGATGGGGACTTTATTTGTTTTAGCAATGATGGTAAGAATGATCTTTAATCTAACCAGCCTGAATTCGAACTGACTTAGAAGGCCCCAGCCATAAACGTGCACACACACACACACACACACACACACACTTCAGACTTTCAAAATGACCCTTCAACCATTGTGATAAAGGTCTATATGCAAAGGCTCTTTTATTTTTTATTGGGAGACTTTCTTTAAAGTTTGCTAGATTTTGACACATGAATGCTCATTGGAAAAAACCAAACAAATGCCTTATTTTAATAAAGGAATTATAAATATCATTGAAGTAAAAGTTGTGACAATCAATTAAACATACTGGAATATTCAATATTTTAGTTTAGTATGTGTAGAGATTCAGAGTCAAATGTCCTATGCTCATTAAATGAATAAAAGGGAAAACAATGCCAGAAATTTTGTGTGTGTTTTTGCCGATGAGAATGTCAAAGCTCCAGAAATAATGAACTGTTTATAAGACAGGAAAGACAGCAATGGGGTAGAGCTCTTTCCCATCTACTCTAGCCACTCTCTATCCCTGATGGCCCCACAAAAGCCTACAGTACATCCCCAGTCAACACGCATATTATAAAAGAATGTTTCTAGAGGATAGCTCATTGAGTTGAACTGAATACTGTACATGGGTCTATTTTGGTTCTCAGGTTGCCAGAAAGACATGGAATCATTGTTGGAACAGATGGTTGGAAGGTAAATGTAAGAAGTAGTGGCAAAATGTTCCTCTGTCTTTGATGTTCTAGCAAAATAAGATGTTCTACCTCTCTGCTTCTTTAACATTTAGAACATCATTTGACGTATAAAGGGAAAGCAATCTTTACCTATTAAATCAACTAAAATTTTTAAAAAGGTTTGAACTTCTTGTTGTCATTCTAAAAATATAATTAACATTTTATGGGTCAATTATGCATTTTATGCAAAAGGCAGGTTTTACGGCGACACATGGTTTAAAAATTTGGTTTTTAACCAAATTTTGGTTGGTTTAAAAATTTCTTGATTCTTTTTGGATTAGTATATATCATCCCCTTTCTGCTATGAAAAGGAGATTTCAGTCCATGTCATGGTTCTGGTGAAGAAAATGATGTTATTTTTCAAAACCCTTTAATTCTACCATAAAATAAAATAAAATATGCATATGAAAACACGGATGTGGTAAAAATTTTTAGATGTGTGGGAAGTGGAAAACAATGATTGTCTTTGACTTAAAAAGGGTGAAAAGTGGATGAAGACTCAAGGCGGGGCTTCGACTATACTTACAAAGACTTTTTTATTGTGTAAAAATATTGATGCAATATGAAAAAAATATAGTATGCTGAGCCAGGGAAGCAGGTAAAGAAGTGTCTGTTCCAGTACTGTCCGTACATACACTACTAACAAATAGCAGCGAGGAAGCCCGGCACAGAACCCCTCCAGAAGGAGGGGCATTTGTCTCAGCCAGGTCTCAGCGCCCCGGCTGGCACCTGTTCCCAGCCCAGGCTCTTGCGTAGCCTCAGCCTGGACTCAGATACGGAATCATTGCCAAGTTCTCCCACATAAACAACAACAAATGAACGGTGCTTACCTTGTCGCCTACCCAAGCCTGGTGAATCTTGAGGTGCCAGCCGCCCTTATTTTGCAACCTCACGTGAGCCTCTCTTACTCGGAGTCACCTTCCTGAGCAGCAGGACTGTTATTCCAGGCCGTAGGAGATTACCGGGAGATAACAATCTTCAGAGCTGAGAAATACTGATCTTCCAGCAGTTTCCTGAACTCCTTTGGTGATACTTATTCACAGAGTATTTGTGTTTTCTTTTCATTATTTTACTTACATTCCCTTCAATAACAATGTCTTTCTATCTTTGAGGCCCTGCAATTAGGTTCTTGTTAATTTATGATTGTTTCTCTTTGCTCTATTGACCCTTTTGTCATTACAAAGCTTCCCTTTTTCTCTAATAATATTTCTTATCTTAGAAACCATTTTATTCAGTATGAATATTGCCTTCCAGTTCCCTTATGGTTATGGTTTTTATGGTATTTTTTTTGCAGATGTGTCTTAGCTACTCTCCTCACTGCTGAGACAAAATACCTGACATCCACAAGTTAAAGAAGGAAAGGTTTATTTTGGCTCACAGTTTGTAGAGGTTTCAGTCCATAGTCGGCTGGCTTCAAGACAGGGTGGCATGGCAGAGGGGCATCACAGAGGAGAAACAGTCTATGCAGGAAGGCAGAAGGCAGCAGCACCATTAAGCCTCCCTTTCCCTTTTATCCCATCCAGGCTACAAACCTTTTGGTTGGTGCCATAGGCAGGGAGGGCCTTCCCATTATCCACAATGAGAACTATGCCAGACCAATCAGTGGACTAATTTAGTAGCACACACCTTTAATCTGTATCCATACACCCTAGATCCAACCAACCCCAAAAGCCCCACCTATGAGCTCATGAGGTTTTGGGGCAACATCTAGAAACAAGCCATAAGAAGATGTAAATATTTTTTCAAAGATACGGAATTCCCCCTTCACTGAGGACACATGGAAACCCCGCAGAGGACAGAGTTTGCAAGTGTGCATTCCTGTCCTCAAGGACCTTGCCCTCTAGGAAATCAGTGCTGGGAGCTGCCCTTCCTCTTGATGAGGGAGAAAAATTCCTCCTCGTTATCACCACAAGGTGTCACCACTGCTAAGGTGCAGAAGCTCTGACAAAGGCCGTTCATTCATGATCCTTTCTCTGCAGCTAAGGGAAGACCAAACCAGGTTACCACAGGGTCTGAGACTCCCTGGCTAGAGCAATTTACAGATTTTTTTTTGTGTGTGTGTGAAGAAATGACAGGTTCGATGAGAATAGGCAGGCAAGGTGGGTTTTGTGCTTTCTGTCTCGGGTAGGATGATGCTATTTGATGTGACCACCGCCTGAGTCTCCTTGGTCAGGGGTTGTGATGTCAAGATGCTCTGCCTATGCTGGAACAGAAAGGAAATTCAGCTCTTTAAAAGGACTGAGGCTCCCCAGTTAGGCTCCCAAAACTGTAGCTGAACATCTGCCTGGTTATCCAGACGTGACTGGCCCTGTAGGGAAAGACATGGGTAGAATGCAGCAGTGAAAACCATAAAACACTGGGTTCATGGGATTTTTCCATAATGTCGGACACAGCCTACTGATTATAGATGATATGCATAGCACAGCACAGCAGCAGCACGAATCTTCAGAGGTCTCAATTTTATAGGCCAATGGCCATAAAAACCTTTCAATATGTAGCAATCTCCCTTCCCCCTACTCCTACCCACAGAGGCATTGCCCTGCATTTAGTGAATTTTATCCTCAAACTGTGCCACCAATCATAGCAGGATTAAGGTTCTTTTCTTCAATTCTCTTTCTGTACAGATTCTGTACAGGTCAGGCTAAATCTGCTCATTTATTGGTCTAATCATAACATTTATTAGCATTGGTCCTGTATATTTTCATAATAATTCTTTAGCAGCCTTTATCCTACAGTGCTTTTAATTCTACACACAACTCTGAATATTACTTCCTTCATTATTATAGCCGTGTAACTCTTAAGGAAATTCAGAATAAAGATTTTAAGTTGTCAAGGGAAATAATACATACTTTTCATATACACATGGCACAGAGTTAACGCTGACGAAATACTTAAAAATTATGATTATTATTCACAAATGTTCCCACAACTGGGTCCCAGGTCTCCCTGAGTTGGAGCCCTTGCACAGTTCCCCAGGTCAAGGGGCGTCTTCCTTCTTTCCCAACTGCCAATGGAGCTGTGTCTGCGTTTATTCAGTCTGGAGAAGCAGGGGTGTCTTAGTTACTTTTCTCTCCTTGCTGGGACAAAATACCTGACACCCCGAGTTAAAGAGGGAAGGGTTTATTTAGCTCACAGTTTGTGGAGGTTTTATTCCATATTCAGCTGGCTCTAGGGCAGGGTGGTGTGGCAGAGGGGCAAGAGTTCCTGGCGGAAGAAGACAGCAAAAGCAACAAGAGCAGAAGGGAAGCAGCGCGACTCTTTCCCTCCCTTGTACTGTCTGCAGGCTGCCCGCCCTCAGGTGGACGTAGCACTCACACCCCGAATCCCAGCACTAGACCGTGAACCAATCACAAACTCTAGGTTCAGCCGCCTCTGAAAAGCCGCCCCCCCATGACTGCATGAGGCTTTGGGGGACATCCAGACACAAACCATAACAAGGCGCCCGTGGTGGCATGAGAAGAAACCTTAGAGCCCTAACACCCAGGTTCAAGGCCGGGTCCCTCCACGAGATGACGTAAGGACCGAGCTGTCTGTGGAGTTAGACGCTGAGTGCAGCTTGGATCTCTTTCTGCACCGTTCTCAGCCCAGGGCTGCCCAGTTAGCAGACAGCCTGAGAGCACTGAAGAGACAAGAGCTCTGCCCCCCCCCCAATCACGGATCTTTAATAGGAGGCTCTCGCTGGCTCTGTGCTCCCGGGCAGCCCCAGGAAGGGAGCGCCTTCCTCCCCTAGCAGTGTTCCCAGCCGCACAGGGTAAGACACGCAGCAGACTGCAGGTCTGTGCGACGTTCCTGCACCTCCTGTGAAATCAATGCCTAGAGTCTAAAAACATCACAAATCGGAGCAACTCATGATGGGGGGCATGGAGTCGGGTGCGAATCTCTGCCCCAGCACTCACTGGCTCCCGGTTACTAGCGGAGCCTGTGTTCTTGGAGCCCCAGATCCCTCCCGTGTTAAGCAGAGAAGCAATGCCGGCACCACAGTATTTTTATAAAGATACCATAAAAATCTTCACAGAAGCCCACTGATAATAATGGTATTGCCGGGGCTGGTGAGATGGCTCAGCGGCGTAAGCGCCTGCCTGGCAAGCGTGAGGTCCTGAGTTCGACTCCCGGAACCCACATACGAGAAAAGGGCCGGTGATATCGCTCAGCGGCACGGGCGCCTGCTGGCGCGCGAGGTCCTGAGGTCGACCCCCCGTACCCACAAAAAACAACAACAAAAAAAATGGTATTGCTAGTAACAGTGTTTTTTTTTTTTTTGTGGGTACCGGGGGGTCGATCTCAGGACCTCACACGCCAACAGGCACCCGTGCCGCTGAGCGATATCACCGGCCCTTTTTTTCTTATGTGGGACCCGGGAGTCGAACTCAGGCCCTCGCGCTTGCAAGGCAGGCGCTTACGCCACTGAGCCATCTCACCAGCCCAGCAACAGTGATATTGATAAGTAATAATTTCTAATTAAATGTAAACTTTCTATTTGAAGGGAACATTCAATTGTATATGGTGAATAGAAGTAAAAATAGAACATAGAGAATACACTTCTTTTTTAATTTTGTTGCATATATGTAATTATTTTTTCTTATCCCAGTTCCCCAGGAAATGGGCAGGTTCAAAACATCCATGGGCTACTTGTGCCTATCCATCGCCCCGCTCCTCCCGGCCACCCTCTTTCTGTGACAGTTGACTGCATCTTCCGGAAACCCTGGGCTCTTCCAGGGAAGCAACGAGACTGGAGGAAATGCAGACGGGAAGATCTGGCTGCACTTGAACAGATTCCGGACGCACACTAAGGACACTCTCATGAGGACAGGAGTCCCAGAGCCCATCGGCCCGGCTGGGCTCCTTTTGGAGGCTGCCTTTGGTGTGTTGGCCAAGGGAAGTGGACCAGCCCGCCGCTGCACAGCTGGCCCCTATGCCACTTTCATCCTTTCCTGGGGGCTGCCAGGGTGGACCTGAGCTGTCGCCTCGGAGGACGGAAGTGTCCTGTCTCACCTCCACATACTGACTGTTCTGGAGAAGGTGGGATAAGAAACATTTAGAAGGTTGGCTTCTTCCTCAGAGCCAGATGGCACAGAGATTATGAAATAGATCCCTGTTGCAAGGTCCAGAGGAAGAGAATACATTTGCTCAGAAATCTATGCTGAGGGGTAAGATATTTCCTCCTCTCTGTTCCCTGATCTCATGCTGCCCCTCCCCTTCTCCAAGGGCCTGCTGCCATTTCCCATCATGCTCTGGGCCCTTGTCACTGTCAGAGAATCCACTGAGTTGAGGGTGCAGCTCTGCCTGACCCCCACAGGGATGGAGCTTGGCCCTTAAAGGGATGAGAACACCCACTTTCCCTCCAGGGAAATTGACTATTAAACCAGTTAAATCTGCCCACCCAAATAAAGATTCCTTTCCAATCTGTTTCTTCTCTGTACTATTGTAATATATATATATATATATATATATATATATATATATATATATATGTGTGTGTGTGTGTGTGTGTGTATGTGTACATAATTCATGGATCTATGTGGATTGTATACAAATTTATATTATGTACTGAGGCATGGTGCTGCTAGTAGCAGGACAAAGAACTGCCCAGCAAGTTTGAGACAATATCCAGGGACCCCATGTCTGGAGTGTGGCAAGGGTTAGGAAAGAAACCCTGACCTTTCACCAGGGGGACCTGGCACCGTGTGCTGAGATAGAATGTAGCAATATCCAGAGGTGAACACCACACAGAACTTCCAGGACTTCCACGGCCTGTAGGTATTTAGCTACTGGACATGATAATTCAGGATACAGTGTTTTCATCGTCACATAGTTCATCAAAAGTAGTTCAACAGGGCCGGTGATATAGCTCAGCGGCATAAGCACCTGCCTGACAAGCGCGAGGTCCTGAGTTTGACTCCCGGTACCCACATATAAAAGAAAAAAAAGAAAAGTAGTTCATCAAAAGTAGTTAAGTTCCTAGGACTCATAGGAGGAGAAGTGATCCTAACAAATCTCAGCCACTTCAAAACAGATTTCTAACTTTATAGAAGTTCAAATAGGAAAGGAAATGCATCATCAGCTTTGTACATGCCATATCTCAACTTATTTTTGGTTACTTTTAATTTTCTGTACCCATTGGGCAATACAAAGACAGTCTCATCATACGTCTTTTCCATGGTTATCATACAACAAACTTAAAATTCTAGCCAAAGGACGTTTTCTTTCTTTCAAAAATTTAACTCTTTTCCCTGAAATTTGTATGAGTTTGTCTCATTATGTTTTCCTTACTTATATTGTGTGAAAGCAAAAACGCTTTGAGCATAGGTTAAAATTGTCTAGATACAAAAAAGTTTTAAATATGAAAACTCTATTTAAATATAAAACAACAGCTTAAATATGCTGTTGTCTTTTGTGAGTCAGTTCTTATAAAACCTAAACTGTGTGGCTTTAAAAAGTCAGTATATGACAATAGTTTTACTTCAGCATTGTTTCAATATTTTAAATTATCCAATAAGTATTGATTTAGTTAAATCTCATATGTTTATATCCTTAATAAATGTTAAATATGGAAAAACACAAATATCTGTTTATTGGCATCTTTCAAAATTAAAATCCAACTTTTCTGAGTTGAGAGGGGAAATTATGAAAAGATCATTAAAATGTCCATGGTACGATATAAAAGAGTCAAGAATATGAAAGTGGAGTCCAAGAGGGTGAGGAATATTATTGGAATAAATGATTGAAACTTCCTAATTTGATAAAAGGTATAAATTCACACATCAGAGCAGCTCTACTAACCTCATGCTAAATAAATAAAAAATAAAACTACATCATGGCATGTGATCATTAAATGACTAAAAATAAGTTATAAGAGAATGTTAAAAGCAGAGCAAAAACAGACATTATATAGGAAGAACAAAATCAAGAAAAATTGTAACCTCTCCATCAGAAATTATGCAAGCCAAAAGGTAATCAACAGACATCATTAGAATGCTAAAAGACCAAACAAACTTAGCCTAACAGGCATAGCCTGTGACAGTGTCCGCCAAAGATCAAGGTAAAAATAAAGATGTATTCAGGCAACAACCACAATCAGAGAAAATGAATGCTAGAGGAAACTCTTCAGGCTAAAGAAATATGGTATCAGATTAAAATCTGGGTGAAAAACACTAGAATGAGAGCTTCTAGTGAGGTCTAAGATAGAGGCTCAGTATATTAAAATTAAATGTATTTCTGAGAACCAGAAATAACAATTCAGAAATCATATTTTGTATTATATGTATTATACCATCCTATTTTATATGAACATATATTTGTTATGGCTTAGATCTACCATGTCCCACAAAACTCTCGTGCGCTCAGAGGTTGGATTTTAGAAGGTGATTGGTCATGGGGGAACTGTACTTATCATTAGATTAACTCACTAAAAACAACTTAGAAATGACATGATGTGAAATGCATGCAGGCAATCTTCTCTAAAATTTGCAATGTTAATATCTCTCTCTAATAACCCAGAGCATTTATATGAACTTACAAACAACTAAAATGTACTATCCTTAAAGTACTTAGATGTGCAATAATTCTCACCAAAGGAAGTAATTCTCTGGCCATTTAAACCCAAAACAACATAGCAGGAAATGTGAGTGCAAGATGCTTTACAAAGTCTAAGGTAGAGAGAAATATCAGGCTATATAAGAACTTGTAGAGCTTCGTGAGAGGTTTGACTTTTATTCTCAATGAGTGGAGATGCCTTTGGAAGATATTACCCAATTATTAGAGTCTATGAATATTCTTACATTTACAACCCCAGGGGTCAACCCCATTCCAGGTACACCTTGATTCAGGGACTCGAGGGCTACCATTAGGGTCAGAGCTTTCATTTAGGCTCTCAGTTCTGCTGTCCTCCATAAACATTCGTCTGCCACGAGATTCACATAGAAGCATGATGCTGCCGCTGATAGCAACAAATTTACATCCTCACAGTTCCAAGCCTTACAAGAAAAAGGAAAGAGAAAGACATTCTTTCCTGTTAGGTGAAACAAAATGGTGGGATTGGCTTCACTGGAACTTTATATACTTGGTTTTCTTTAGGTTACGAGGCCACTTCAGAAATCATTCTTGCTGGGTTGATGTAATTCTCCTAGTGTCCAGATCTAGGACAAATTTCAACTCCTAATGCTGGGGCAGAATCTTCTTCACCCTCTACATAAATTAAGGTAAGGTTATGGGGGTTCTCAAGAGGAAACTCAAGTTCATGACTATAAGAACAAACAGGAAAAGTGTTGGTAACAAAAGCTTCAAAATACTAGTGAAATATTAGGGAAAAAAAGTGAGGTAGAGACTTACCATCCAAGATATCAACACATATAATATATTTGTAGGATTGTAATCACGGACAAATATACCTTCACTATAGGTTAAAATATTTTTTATTTAATGACATCATGGTTATAATGAATTATGCAGTCAGTATTACTAATTTAATTGCCAAGTGAGCTGGGATATGTTGAATTTACAATATTAAATCATACAAATAAAATAAATGCCAAAGTCCAAATTATAAGGTAATTAAAAACAACTATGAGAAAACTTTTATTGTTTTTGTTTTTTTGAGATAGGGTTTTGCTATGTAGCCCAGGCTGGCCTCGAACTCCCAGCAATCCTCTTGCCTCAGCCTCCTGAGTACTGGGATTATAGGTGTATGCCACCATGCCCAGCAAGAAAACATATTGTAAAGTTGGGATGAGAAAAAATTTTCCAAGCAATTGATAATATCAATGAATAAATACCATGAGATTATAAATGCTGTCATGAATGAAGTGATGAAAGAGTTCTCTACATTAAAATGTAAAGTATTTTAATAATAATAGACACCAAATATATAATAGCTGATGAAAAAGTACAATTGTATAACTGGACATAGATGATGGGTTAATGATACTAATATGAAAGTGTCCACGCATAACAACTAAGAAGATAAATAAGCAAAGACTATGAACAATTAGCTCACAGAAGAAGAATGGCAAAAACTGAGTGCTACAGTGAATATATATGAGTGTATATTTATGTATATGTATAAATTAAAACTTTGAGACTTGATATAGGCCAATTGGAGTACTGGTTGCTTTATCTATATTATGCCAACTCTTTATAATTCAAGTCTATGAGCCAGGTGACATCCTTTTATTGAAGAGAAATATGAAGCACAGGTAAATTGTTTCATAACCCCATGGTTACATAGCATAGGCAGCAAATAAGAGGCATAGGCTTTTCAAAATGAAACCCCAAGTTGATTGTTTTGAAAGCAAATGTTTTTAACACATCACTATATTTTCTTTCTTTTTTTTTTCTTTTTTGAGACAGGGTCTTGCTATGCCCAGGCTGGACTTGAAACTCATTGTGTAGCTCAAGTTGGCCTTGAACTCGCTGCGATTCTCCTGCGTCAGCCTCCCGAGTGCTGGGAATATAGGTGTGCACCACTATGCCCAGCACATTACTACATTTCTTGATGTAACTACTTAGTCTTTTTCTACCAGTATTACATCTGAACGAGGAGCAGGTAGTTCAGAAATGTTCTGTTTCTAATTGTATCTAATTAATTTTTTGCTCACTAGTAAATAAAGCAAATGCATTTAGTGAACTTTTAGTAAATACCACACATGGTGCAGGTATGTACAGCAGCGGTTTACTAATTTAAGATAGACACTTGCCAAATAGAGGAAAGAGAGAGAAATATAAAAGTTGAATCTGATTCATGTGTGGTTACTTTCACATAGTGGCTTTTGCACATACAAGGACTGACTGCTGTTCCAGGGTGCTTTTTATAGGATAAGGAAAGAAGGTGAAGGGGAGGGGGGGAGCCATAACTGTCAACTTCTTGAAGGAGAAAAAATACTTGAGTCCTCAAAGATGAGTTAAGAAAAAAAGTTAAACAGGTAAACTGATGGGAGGAGTACAGGGAAATAGAAATACGTAATGTGTAAGAAGGCCTCGTTTTTCTAATTTCTTTTTGCCTCTCTGTTGGCAAAGCTTTGCCAACTTAATGCCTTTAAGATGGATGAAAACATTCAAAGACCATTGACCATTAAATGTGTGACTCATCTGTTCAACGTCTAACATCCTGGTAAAGAATCAGTGACATGGGTTGGTTCTGGGGAGAAAAACTGAAATATAGCTTGAACTTTTTAAACACACACACACACACACACACACACACACACACACACACACACACACAAATTGGATTCTGGTAGTTTCCCAGGTGAGGTTCTTGCATTCAGGTCGGGAAGATTTCATGGAACATTTTCCTTCGGATCTGTTGGTGGTATCGAACCTTCTTTAAATGGTGCAGGAGATGCGGTTTGTGCCACATGTGGATTTGATGGTAGGATTAACACAACCTGTGAAACCAGTCACAACGCCACAGGTAAGATGCCAAATAATCTCAGTTTCTCTCATTGGACTACTTCATGCCATCATTACTAATACCTAATCTTTCTTCCATGAATTCAATCTCAAGATCAATCTAGTGGACTGCTCAGGCATTCGTTATGTCATGCCAGGTTGAGGACACACATTCAGCGATAATGCTTCGCTGGGGATGCAGATGGCTCTTGCTGCATCTTAGAGCAGATCTGTCTAACTTGGGGATCACAGTACCCAATGTCTTGGGTAACTAAAGTGTCACAGAAAATACACAGCTCTTCTTCCAAACTAGTTTGCTCATGCTGGTCGTGATGGCTTCTCAAATCATGGGTTGCTGGTCATAAATAAAGCATGATTAAAACCATGGTAGGAATCATGACGAAAGTAAAAAACAATCTGGTCCTTTTCCAAAATATGGTGTCACATGGGACATATTGTCACATGGACAGTGGGGGAACCAGGATGACAGTGAGACTTAGACATCACGTGCACAAAGGCCACTGCTCTTCTGGATGTAACCAGGTTAGTGGGAGCATTTTTTAGCTCAAGAACTGGTCTAGTCCCAGATGAAATGTGTGAATATAAAATGTTTTACTCAATTAATTAAGATCACTGGTGACTTCTGAGAGGCTCACACTCTGTGGCCTTAGTCATGCAGACTCATTGTAAGAGTTAATGTCCGTCTCTCTCTTTTGTGCAAAGTCTGTAGGGCTGTGTGATGGGGCTGCCTGGGAGCCCTAGCAGAAGGACAGAAGGAGTTAAATGAGCAACACAGAAACAACCTCATGAAGCCAATATTATTACTGGCTGTGAGTTTTGTCTGCCCTTTCTTGGATCTCCCCTCCTCCCATTTCCCACTCGCATCTCTGTATGATCTCTCTGCTCAGTCCCTGGAGGATCTGCTACAAAGCCAAAAGTTCTACCAGTGGGAGGGAGTGCAACTAACAGAGAAGAGTCACCCCTCATACTTCGCCACTGTAATGGGATAATAATGCAAAATCTGGCCCCACTGGGGCCCCCTCCATTGTGAAGTGCTTATTGACCTGAACTCAGAGTGGATGCCTTTTTAGATGGTAAGAATGAGAGGCGATCTTCTTCTATAGCCATTTTAAGAGGCAGGGTTCTAAGATGACACTCAGTGGCCTACACTCTTGTGTGTGTCTTCTGTTGAGTACGGGTGGGACCCATGGATGTGACGAGACGCCTCTCCTGTGAGCAACTTACTGATCAGCTGACTTCCAGTATATCGGAAAGGACATTATTCTGGATGAACCTGACCTAATCTTGTCAGCCCTTCAAGAGTCTGAAAGAATGATATTTGTGGTCCTCAAAGAGGTACATGGTCATGAGTTCCACACCAAGAGGGAATGTGTTCTGCTGCATGAGCATGGAAGAGGACTAAAAACTTTGGAAGAGACTACAGCCCTGAGTCGATGAGCACAGCCTCGTGGAATCCTGAGCAGACCCAGCACAGCTGGATCCAGAATCTTGACTCACAGCAATGGAGCAATTATAAATGTGCGTTGTTTAAGCCTGTAGGTTTGTTGGAGACCGGGCTGTACAGGATTAAGTTGCTGAACACAGGGACCTTTGGCTGTGTTGGAAAAGCACTCTGAAGTCAAGATAACCACAGCTGAAGCAACCAAGGATATGGGCTGCTGACACCTCCTATTCCAGAGAAATAAAGCTGGCAACCTTAGAGATAAGACTGTTCTCCTAACTGGCAAAATTTACTACTTGGAGAAGTCTTTGGACTGACTCCCAAGGTCCTGCTCGGTTTCCCACACTTAACTCAGTATCCCCTTCCTTTGTTTGAAAATGAAATAAATATGGACCACCCAGAGAAGTTCTTTGTCTCAACCCCCAGGGAATCTCGAATGCTGTCAGAGGGTTTTGATCTTCCTGGAACCCTAAAATCTTACCACTTGTCTCTATTATTTAAGCCATTTACCATCCACTCATTTAGGAGGCTGGGGCTAGACCAAAATCCCAGTAATGTTTTGTGAAACTGATGACACAGCAACAGAAAACTTGAGAGATTTTCAAATGAAGGTCAACACTCACCCCACCAGGGTTACAGCAGGCAACTTTGCATCCAAAGGCAGAGAGGGCCACGGCAATGCCGAATTCCAGCAGACTTAAAATGAGCACCATACTTTCCAGACCCTAAAAATCAATACACGACAAAGAAATGAGAGGAGGTATCAGGTTCCAACATTTACCTTTAATTACAATGATCAAAGAAAGGCACTGGAAACCCAGATCCTAATTAAAGCCAATTCATTGGCCAATTTTTGACCTACTGAATGTCATTTATTCTGTGTTTTCACAGATAAAATACTCAGTGTTTTCCCTCATTCACTACATTCCAATGCCATGTGGGCACGGAATGTGAAAATACTTTAAAAATGTGGTGGCAGAAAATGGCAATATTAACTGTTGTCTTAGTTTTTTCAAATGCTAGAAATTCCATGTTGATATTACAATAATTTGATCTCTTACCTTGATGACTATGGGCAAGATAATGGTTGATTTTAAATGTCTACATTCTACTTTCCAGAATTTCAGGATATGTCAGATGATATAGGGAAAATGTAATTAAATTTGCAAATAAAATTAAGGTTGCTCATTAGCCAATATGGGTTCTGCAAGTGAATCCAAAGTATTCATAGCATGCTTTATACATCGAAGCAAGGGTAACAGGAGTAACTTAGTTTAGACTAATGGTTAGCCTTTAGTAAAAACTAACTCAAGAGATTATTTATTGTAAATAAAATATTGCTCTATTCTCAATCAGTGTCAACTCCCTAAAGTAACTCAACAACTTCAGAAAGTTGATTATTGGTTCTCCCACAGCTATCATTTTCCAGACTTGTTTCTGCCATGAGAAGATGAAGAACTCACCACTACAATGCGCAAGGACATAAAGCAAATATCTGGTGTCGGAACCTGGTAACAGATAGGATATTCAAATGACAAAATATTCACGCCGTTTGCCATGAGGATGACCCCCACGGCTGCTAGCACAGAGCTGGTGATGTTCAATCCTACGCTGCTCTGGATCTGAAAAGGAATGAAACTTCATCAAACAACACAAAATCATATTCGGACGTATCTCTACCACCACTTTAAATTTTCCACTTCTTTCCCAACATGTTCCATCCGCACGACCTTGATGATTTCAATGGCCATTATGCTAGACATTGGCTTGAAAGTCTTGGTTTATATTTGTTTGCTATTATGTAGTAACCTTACTAGGAATTTCTTTCATTAAAATTTCATATACTTTTTGGACGTGGTTGAAATGAACATAGCAAAATGTCAGTAAATATTAAGACACACCAGTATTTGGTACTATTATTGTCATGGGCAGGGATCTCAAGCTTCAAGGATTGTCTGACAGAAGCCACTGTTATTTCCTGTCATTAATTCCCTGTATCTTCAAAAAGATTCTATCTCCAGCTACTTTGCCAACATATTCAGTCTTATGCTTGTAATTCTATTATTAGGCAATTATTTAATACAGTTTTTGAAAGACAGCTTCAACCAGGAAAGACTTACTATTTCTTATGATTTAAAAAAACTCTGGTTTGCAATTATCTCTGAGTCCTTAGCTCGTCTTTTTACTTGTCGATTGTTTCCATTGCTCAGCAGAAGCTATTTCGTTTTATGTAGTCCTGTTTATTTATTTTTCCTTTTATTTTCTGAATTTTGGTATCACAAATAAATAAACATAAAAGGTACCAGAGCTGCAACATCATTTTCAAACCAAAGTCCAGGAGTTTTCTCCTCTCTGTCTGAAAGTTTTGGTTTCAGCTTCCACTAATTTTATGTGAAAATTAAATCATTTCCACAATTATGTTCTTCAAGATTCTTGACTACATGTGTCCCTTTGGACTTTCACATAAAATGCAATCAACTAAATAGTTGCCCAAAACAAATGACTTGTGATTAATTGTGCTTGTTTTGGATCCATAAATTAATTTGCAGAAAAGGGCATTTTTACAATACTGAGTTTTAGTTTTCATTTAAATAATTTATCTCTCCATTCATCTTAGATTGTTCCTGCATAGAATTTGTAGAATCATTTTAAAAGAAATATTGACTATGATTTTAATTTTTAGAGCTAGAAATTCTAAACTTTTGTAGCACATGTATAAATACATGTATGTATACAATTGCTATTTATATATTAGGCATATATAGGAAATAGGTGGATTTGATTTTAAACTCTTGCTGTTTTTCTGTAGAGTCTTTAGATGTCCTATGACCACAATAGGATCACCTATGAATGATTATGTTTTCAGCTTTTTCCTTTTCTCTTTTTCTATTTCTTACTTAATTGCCTTGTTGGGACCTCTAGTACATTCCTAATATAAATCCTAACTGCAAACTATGTATATGCAAAGAGGTCAACTTTCAAAATATATTAGGAGATAATTTCTTTTAGTTTATTGAAAAGAACAGTTTGTGCTTATATTGTTTGATCAATTTTGCATGCCTATTATCTTGTAATCTGAGCAACTGCTTTGAAGGTAAAAATATGTAATATATTAACCATTGTTAATTTCCTACTATATTGTTATGAAATTCTGTATTATTGTTTTTATTGTTTTTTCTCTTTAAAATAAAAAAAACCAAAATGTATAAGGAGCCCATAGAAATCAAAAGCAAAAATTAATAATTAAAACCTTGGCAAAGGATCTCGTTTTATTCAATTTTCCATCATTATGGCAAAATATCTGAGAAAATCAACTTAAAGCTGGAGAGATTTATTTGGGGTCATGGTGTCAGAGGTATCAGTCCATGGTCTGCAGGCTTCTAACTTTGCACTGTAGGTGAGGAGGAATAATGGTGGCAGAAAATCATGGTGGAGGAAACTGCTCTCCTCATCGTGGGCAGGATGCATGGTGGGGAGGAGGCTGTGATGGTGGGCTTCCTCCCTTTTCCATTGCTTTTCCATCCAAACACAGTTTATTGGATGGGCCACCCACAGTGAGGATAGGACTTCGCCCTCAGCTTAGTGTCCCACATGCCAATCATCTCTAGAAAATTCCCCCACACAGACACAGAATTGTGCTTTAAGAATTTTCTAGGCATTTCTCAACCCAATCAAACTGACAGTCAAGCCATTTCCCAAAGTGCCGAGAAAATGGCCAGCGATTATGTGAAGAAATGTTCAGCATCACTAGGCATGAATGACATTCAAACCAAAGCCACAATTATATGTCACCTCTCAATTTTGCAGATGGCTTTGTCAATTTAACAAAAGATAACATGCAGCGGTGAGGATGTAGAAGAAAATAAACCCTTGGACACTGTTATTGGTACAGCTCTCTGGAAAGTCAAAAAATTAAATATAGAGTTACTCTGTGACCCAGCTTTGCTCTTCTCGGCATATGTTCAAAGGAAATGAAAACATCACTTCAAACAGACTCGCGCATGCTCATGTTCATTACAGCACACTTCATAATCACAATGGTCAGAAATAGTGATATTTCCACATCTATATACATATATGCTGATATCACAGTACATATGTACAAATACAGCCAATTATTATTCAGGCTTAAAAAGAGAGGAAATCTTGCCAGTTACACCATGAATGAACCTGAGTCTACTATGTGAAATAAACAAAACACTTTTGTGTAAAACCCATAGAATTTGAATTCATAGAAGCAGAGAAGAAATATGGGAGATGGAGTCAAAAAGTGTAAAATTTCAGTTATGTAAGAACTAAATTTTAGACATACCATATACTTCGTGGTGACGAGAGTCAGTAATGTATTGTATACTTGAAATTTGCCAGTAAAGTAGATTTTAAGTGATATGATAGGAAAATAAGTTCACTATGTGAAGACAATGATGCATTAAGAAGTCTAATAGTGGTAATTGTATATCTGTATCTATCTGACTACAAAACATTAGAGTGAACATTTAAACATGATTTAATCATTTAAAAGTGATTTTAGAAGATAATATAAAGTTACATTACAATCTGTTTCTACCCTGGAAGTGTACATACTCATTCTATACATCCATGTTGAGCAGAAAAAAAAAACTAAAGAAAACAAAGCGGAAGTATTCTTACCATCCCTTTTGTAGTAGTAGCTCCTGCTGCGATTGACAAGGATCCTGAAACAATAAACTAGGAATAAAAGAAAAAATTTACATAAACTTTAAATGAATATATTCAATCATAACTAAAACTTATACAGTAGACAGATACGTTAAACAAATTAATTACCTTACAGAACTAAGAGTGCAAATAACTCTTCCTTTCCCCAGAAGTGACAGAGAAATTCTAGCAGATGGATTTTTGGGGAAAATTTATCAACCTTTCAAAGCACGTCTAACGGCAATGGTATGAAAATTGTCTCAATATTGAAAAAGAATCCTTCCAAATTGCAAATAAGAACTAACTCTAACATGGTGCCAGCATTAGATAAAATTAAAAAAATAAATTACATTTAAAATTTGTAAATAAAATACTAGCAAAGACAAACTTAAATCCTTATTACATGATGACTGGAATATACTAATTTATTTGATTCCATCAGTTAAGCAATTATTTTGCCTTTAGCTTTCATGGCTAGAGTCCACTCATTTGGACTTTCTGCCTTAAAATATCCAACTCATCTGGAATTCTGGGTTTGCTTTCCATAATTAATAATAGAAATACCAAAATTTATATTACTATCAAAATTTATGGAGCAGTAAAATAATTTGATATAACTTCTCCACAAATTTCTAATGCCAAAGTATAGAAATAATTAATGTAAACTGAATTGGATTTGGGCAAAAATCTAATACAGAGAATCAAACATCATATTTTATGAAATAAGTCATGAACATGTACTAAGTGTCTTCAAATATACAGATATTTTCAATACTAAAACATTCTTACAATTTATGAAATTAATAGATTAAGGGAGAAAATTCACATTATAATTGTGATTTTTAATGGGAAATGAATTAAGGTATGTTATGTACAGGTCACAGACTCACTATGATGAATGTGATCGTTACGAATGTCAAAATTGTATCAATAAAATTAATAAAAAAGACATTTAATACAATTCAACATTGCGACATTACTGATAAAATGTAGAACATCTAAATCAGTAGAGTCTTTAAGATGAAAATTTACACTATTATGTAATACTATTCTGGGACTATTAATCGCAATGGTTATACAAGAATATATTTGGAACAAATAGTTAAAATTAACATTATCTAAATGTGAATATGAGTTGTGCTACAAACAAAAAATTATCCATTAAAAACTATTATAGACTATAAGAAAATTTAATATGATAGATGGGATCCTACACATGGAATACATATACATATAAACAATAGTTGGGTTTATGGTTAAAGTTAGGATTAATGAAAGTATTTTATTTGCCATAGCAAAAATATACAGAAACGGCCCTCAAGTTCACAGCTTTCAACTCTGCGGGGAGAGGGCTCACTCCACCTGAGCAGCCACGGATTTTAATTTAGGGTTTCACAGGAGTCCCAAAACCAGTCCCCTGTGGATATGCACACATATACAGCACACACAGAGAATGTACATGTGAAAATATACACACATATGTCTAACATATGTGACACCCCTACATATGATACCTCATAGAAACAAATTTCAAGAACTTGACAAGGAATATTAGAATTACATGTAAGTAAAGCTTGGCAATGATCCAAAAGTATGCAAAGGAAAATCTGGACAAATTATGTGGGTATAGTTTTATGGGATTCTAGTAAAGGATTTATACTGATAACTAAAGGTGAAAAATGAGAGAAATTCACAATTTCTGAATATTTCTATGTTGTACATGATAGTGAAGAAAAATGATGTAGTTTATAGTTTGGGTTTGAAACTAAGAAAGAACAATAGAAGTTAGCGGCAAAAGTGACCCACCACTTAAGCTAAGGCTCTTCTGAGGGGCACACAATAGTCTAAGTGAGAGCTCAATGGACAGACAGCCCCTGCCTCTTCTGAACCCATGAAGGATGGCCTGAAATACACAAACTGGAGTCCAGTGTGGGTTTGGAAAGGAGGTGAAGCAGTCATCAGATACTGAGAGTTGTTAGATGACACAGTTTTCAAATTATATTGACCCTGCTACGTGAGCTCTGAGTCCTGTACTTAATAGTAGTGTGTGATGTTGTGATTAAGTTACTTAATCTAAGCCCCAGTTTCTTCATCCATACAATGAAGATAATGAGAAACCCTTTCTCAAAAGTCTGCTGATGGTTGGAAATCACATTGCGTGTATAAAACACTCAGTAGACTACCCAGATCGCAGTGAGGTTTACTAAGTGGCATTGTTGGCGTTAGCAGTACTGTATTTGAAACTTAAGCTGTGTGCAACCCTGGAAGTAGATCAGCACTAGCTGTCTTCAGATCTTGCTCCTGTCCTGTAAACAAGAAGGGGAGCAAAACCGCAGAACTGTCATGAAGCTCTGTTGTATTCCCACCTTGATGAGTAAATGGAAATCTCACGACACTTGGATTTGGTTTCCTGATTCTAACACAAATCTTGATACATGTTGTTATTCTTGCCTTAGTAGACAACACTTGATATTTCATATATTCTATTTATATTTTCAATCTTTAAGAACAAGTTTCTTATGTCTTAACTTGGGGGAAAGATTCTAAAATTCTAACTTGTAGTTATTATCAAACTTAGAAAATGAAATTTATCAAAGAGCTATTTCAGCTGTTAAGATGACTGTTTGCTAGGATTCGATTTGACAGGTTGGGCACTATAAATGGCCGGTACAACATGGAGTCTAATTATTCCTTGCCAAATCCCCCTCCTTTTGTTTCCCACGAACTTCAGGGAAGTGGAACCCTTCCGAGCCACAGAGGTGGGTCTGGATTAGATCAATAATGACAAGTCTGTTATCCATGACTGATTTGAGAACAAGCATATAAAATATTTATGAACACGATGTGTCTGGTCTAATTCCATCCCAGAAGTCCTTGCAGCGCTGAGCTCACTCACCTGGAAATGGCTGAACCTGGGGTTCTTACTGTGAAATGAAGGCTGGTTTCAGTCTTAGGCCACCTGCTGCTGCCATATACCCTGACTCATGCACATGAAATGTTTCAGCTGCCTAGCTTTCTAAGAGTTTTATATTGTTATAACCATCTTAAATATGAGTCAAAGAGACGTCAGATACCTTTCTCAGATTTACAGATGTATAGGATCGTGTCAGGACAAGAATCCAATGTCAGGATGGTAACAATGATATCACCTCCAGTGATCTCAGAAAGGATTTTACTCACCATCACTGAGCCCCAGATCGGGTAACCCAGGCTGAATACAATGGGGTATGGGCCATAAACTCCCACCACGACACTCATTATTACTATTCCCAAGCCGAAGTTCATCAGAGCAATCAGAATCTGCACGGTCTAGAAACGATGAAAAATAGTAAGTCATTATCTACCACAAAATGATGCCTATACCAGCTTTTTTCCAGCTACTTAATTCTGCCCATTTCCCATCTTTTGATAAAGTTAGATCCCCTCTGCATATTCTGTTGTCCCTTTCTTTCATATAAAGAATCCCTCAGAAGATGTGTCACTGCCATAATAATTTCAAAGCTGCAAGAAGTTTGCCAAAACCTGCCCAGAGGTATTTTTAAGCCCATGGTGCTACTTCAACTGCATCTGTTTCTCTCCTTTTCACATGCTCAGACAGGAATCACCCAGGATTTAGGAAACATTAATTATATCAAGGAGCAATAAGCTGAAGAAAGGAGACTATAACATACAAGAAGCAAAACAGGACAAATAAGGCATTCACAGGGAGTGGGGATTGAGAGCATGATTGTAATTACAGGGTCTGAGGTGGGAGAAGTTGGTGTATCCTGGGGAATGAAAAAGGATCTATATAAAAGGCACTTGATCTTAGCCAAAGGGCTGAGAAATGATAGGATTTATATAAAAGAAAATGAAAACAACTTATAAAATTCTGAGACATAGCAAAAGTAGTGCTTGGAAGGTCCAATGCACATATTAGGTAAAAAGAAAGATCTAAAAATTGGTCACCTAAGTTTCCACCTTAGGACACTAGAAAAGAAGAGCAAATTCATTTCAAAGTAAGCAAGGAACAAAGGTAAAAATTAAATTAAAAGTCAATGAATTGAAAATAGAAAATCAATGCATAAAATTTATACAACTAAAAGCTAAAAACTGTCATTGAAAGGTAAATGAGCCAGGCATAGTGGTGCAAGCCCATAATCCCAGCACTCAGGAGGCTGAAGCAAGAATATCGCCAGCAGTTTGAGGTCAGCCTGGGTTACACAGGGAGCCTCTGGCTCGACAAATACATAAACAAAAATAAAAATATAAATGAAACAATAAGACTCTAACGAGGCAAATTAGAAAAAGAATATAGAGGAGATGATGTCCTGGGGTGGGGAGGGGCTATAGATCCCATAAGACATTAACAGGTAATAGAAGAGTGCCATGAACAACTCCATCCCTCAGTATTCGCTGCACTAGATAAAATGAATCCGTCCCCTCTTGAACACACTATCTGCCAAAATTTGAAAGGTGATGTGCTGCGTAATTCCTACCATGTGAGTTTCCGGAAGAGGCAAACTATGGACACAGTAAAGGGTTAGTGGATTCTGGGTTTGGGAAGAGAGGGAAAGGAAGAACAGACAGAACACAGGAATTTCAGGGACAGGAGCTACTCCGTGTAATACTGTAACGATGGATACTTGTCCTTCTGCATCTGTCAGAGCCCACAGAGTGAGCAACACGAAGAGTAAACCCTAACATGAGTGTGCGCCTCTGCCAGGACCGCGCGTCGGTGTAGGTTCCTCTGTTGTAACCAATACAGTGCTCTGCTGAGAGCATTTGATGCTGGCAGATGCGAGTCTGGGGGCAGTGGGTGCACGAGATGTAGGCTTTCTTCTTGAGTTTGCTATGAAGCTAAAACTGCTACAGCACAGTCTAAAATACATATTAATATGTTCAAAATTAACCCCCGTGTATGCCATTGTGTCACATAGGTCATAAATAATAATTATTTTCAAAATGAAAATTAGAATACTGGAAAATGAAAGCATGTAATGCACCCACAATGATTTTTTCCACTACTGATTTCAAATTCAGGGTAGCGATAAACCCCAGTCATCGAGGTACTTTCTCCTTCTCTAATGTATTTTTCTTTCTAAATTCTCCTTCACATTTAGCCACATTGACCTCAAATCCAGAGAGAAGTGCTTGAAGGAAGGAGGAAATCCTGTCCTCTGAGGAGCAGGCTACGAAATGGTTCCAGAGAAACAGGAACAACGCAGGTCCTCAGCTACTAGGCAGGCAAGTGAGGGACACCTCAGTGCACACAGAGCCTCTCCCGTTCCTGTCTTTCTCATCGGAATGACCAGCAACCTAAAATAGATCTGAAGTCACTGTATTTTAAATATAACTAAACCAGAAGAACTATGTGGTAGAACACAATGCCATTTTCCAATGATGAGGTCTGAGAATCAAACACTGATGATTTCTGTGGGTCGATGTGTTCTGAAGCCAGAGGGATAGGAATTGGGCACTAGGTTGATCAAGTGAGAGTTCCCATCACCACCGCTCTCCTCTCAAATCTGCAAATCATTTACCCCCAGGATTTTGGGTTCCCCTTTCAAGAACTTCTCTGCCATCCATCTCCGCGGAAATGAGTGTGGAGCAGTAGGCTGCCCCAGTTGCTGTAGAGCAGGGCTGGCGTCCACTGAGGTGGGGTCCACTCCTTGCATAGTTGTTATAGCAGCAGACTAAGAAATGCGATTGAGGGTGAGGTCCTGGGAATGACAGGAAAGGAACATGGCACTTTGAGGCTGTTTATCCTGTGAGGACAGACTGGTCTATATTCCCTTCCTATATTAGAATAACTGAGCCCAGGAAGTGGAAGACGCGACACGGTAGAGAGAGGAAGAATCCATTTTCAGACCTCCATGGCCCCTCTGCATAAATGTTGACTGGACTGAATGAAGCTCGCTAAGATTTGTCAAGGCACAGCTGATTGTGATATCACTTACGCTTCATGGAGCCTCCACAGAAATCTTAGATTTCAACATATGTGCTCTCTCATTAGTAGCACAACAAGAAAAATATTGCAGGGTCCAAATTTGCTCTAATCAGGAAAAGAATTCACATTTGGCTGGAAAAAATTTTCAAACTGTTTACATTTGATTTATCATGAGAACCACATTGTTAGATAGCTATCAAAAATTGTAAGTAAAAAATAAATGTAAGTCAAAAGAGGAAAGGCTAACTTCAGGGAAATATAGAGGAAAAATAAAATAATATACTAATCACTTAAAACATCAATTTTAGTAGTATATATATTAAATGATATGCAAAGCTGTATGTAAAAAGAAAAGAAAATGATAGGTCATAAAATAAAAGTAAATGATTCAAAATTTAGAGAAATATAATAAAGAATACATAATGTGAATGAGTTTAAAGTAGTTAGAAATGCAAATTAAAGAAAACCAAACAGAATTAGTGTTTATTCTCTTTTCACCCAGAAAATTTCCAAAAACACTTTGGAGAAATAGGTATGTGACCCCAGTTATTTATAAAACCAGGTAATGACTAAAGTTCCTATAAATCACAGAAAATGATTATTAAGAATGAAGACTGCAGCAGGAAGAACTTGTGTGGAATTACACAGACAGAGTCAAAACAGCACACCAGGGCCATAGGTTCCAGAATGTGCTTACTAAATAGCAGAGGACTCCTGAGGAATAAAATATAAATTATTTACAGATTTGGGAATGAATCCACTAGTTGATGGCTGTTATTTTGGAAACAAAGTTCTGAGAAGCAGAGAGAACAGGAGTAGAGAAGAAATCATCTCCCGGAAAAGTCAAATTTGTTAAAGTAATCCGTTTTATAATATATTGGAGGCCACAAAGAAGGAAGCAGATTTCCTCAATATAAACCTCCCAGTGGGGCACAGAAAAAGATCACCTGATTTCCCCGTAACAAGCAAAGACCACTATGCTGGGTAAGTTATTTCTCTTCTCTGGATTTCTTGAGTCTCATCTGAGGAAAGAGCTCGTCAGCACAATTCCTCCAAGCTTCTCCCTCGTTTCTACAATGCTAAGCATCTTCACGGTGACTTCCCTTTGTGGACATCCTCATGAAAAGCTTTTGTTCCTGGCTTGGGTGACCCAAGAGTGGTCCTAGAGGTGACTGGAAAGGTAGACCTGTCTCGGAAGCAGTCTAAGTGCCTTAGAACAAGGACTCTGCCTTTGCTCTACCTCATCCCCACCAGATTATGCTAAGGACAGATCTTTTCCTAACTGTTGAATTATAAAAATAACAAATCAGTCACCAGGAATAAAGTACATGGAAGAAGGGATATACAGAGTATACACAAAACAATTAGTCAAAAGTCTGAAATATTGCTTTCATTTGTCTGATAGCCCAGGCATTTAGACAACAAAAGTAACTAAAACAACCATATACAATACCCAGCTTTGTCCTTTGTCCTTGCCTTTTCTGGTTCCAGCCTTTGTACCAAAAGCTGTTCCTCAAATGTTCCATGTACACATTCAGTGGTGTACTCAATCCCTCCTAATCCAAGATACCAGCTCAGAACCATGGGAGATGGCCTTATTCTCTGTCATTCGATTTCCAAGTGTGCTAGAACAATCCATGAAAACCCATCAGCCCCAAAGCCCGGGAAGGCACCTCCCACACCCACCTTCCTCCAGCCTGCGAGGTGCGCTGTGTGTCCGAGGAGGGCCAGGCTCTGGTGGAGTCTCCAGTTCCGCATCCAGATACGGTCAGTCAGGATCCCTCGCGCCTCACTTCACTCCCTCTCAGTCTGCGGGCTCAGCACTTTTTCTAAATCCTGAAGGCTGTGCTGAAATGGTAAAATTTCTGAGGAAAACAATCAGTTCCTTTTTGGTGTTGTGGTGGACCAAACCCTGGGCCTTGCACGTAGTTCCCTTTTTATATTGGATATGTGGACAGTTTTGGGTCTGTAAAATGTGTGTTGTGTGTGTGTGTGTGTGTGTTTTGTGCATCTGTTATGCAATTTGCTGAAAAAGTGGTAGCTGCCTCTCACAGTGTTCAAGTGATAATAACGGTGGTTATTTCTGAGGCTGTGTAGCCTGTGCGGCAAACTTTGTTCACTTTTTATACAATGTCGGGTTTGCATAACTGTTTCTCAAAGGCCCGTGTTTGGCCTCAGCCCGCGGTGTACTGGGAAGTGGCTGAACCTTTAGGATGTGGGGTGCAATGGGAGGAACCTAGGTCATCAGGAATGTGCCCTGGAAAAGAGCTCTGAAAACTTTGTCTCTTCCTGTTTCTCTTTGCTTCCTGGCTGCCATGAGGTGAGCAGGTTTGCCAGCCACGTACTTGGACAATGCTGTTCTGCCCCGCCTCAGCCCCGGAAGCCAGGGAACCAACCGACAATGCACTGAAACTGAAAGCGTGAGCCACACTGTACCTTTCCTCTTTTAAGGTGATTAACCCAGGCATTTTGTTGCAGTAATGGAGAGCTGGCTCAAATGTATGCAAAACTGATTTACTGGCATTTAGAAGTCTTTAGTAAAGTCCATTTTTGTAATTTCATACATTTATAGGTTACCTTCATCTTCCTACATAATTGTGTGTTACTGGTTTATGCAAAATTTAGTTGTGCTATTGACATGAAATTCCATTTTCAGAGATACATTATTAATGCCCCTAACATGGTAACACATTGATTATTTTACCAATAATTAATATGCCTTTCCAAGTCAAAGATTCATCCAGCATACAGACAACCTGGCTGCATACTAAGACAAACTCAAGTGCCAACATTTATTGCATGACCTTGTTATTCTCCGGATCCTCAGAGTCCTCATTTATAAAGTGAAAACTATACCTCACAGGACGAAGAAAAGCAAACTGGTGTTCAGGTTTCATTCATACAGGATTCATCTTGGGGAAATATTACTATACACTGCAGGCGAATGGGGGAAAGTGATTGACACGGTCTCTGTATCCCAAGGAGTTTATTGACTGCAGGGTAATAGAGGCCAGGAAATATATACCATAAACCCAGAGTAACCCATTGTCTGCGAGGTGAAATGTGCTCAGAGCCTGAAGGAAGATCAATGACTCCTGACCTTGGGAATCCAGAGGAGGTGTCCTGGAGAAGGGCTCATCTAACTCCTGATGAAAATGTGGGAGACATAAATGGAAGGACAGCGAGGGACAGACAGTGTCCAGAGAAGTCAAGAAAATGCAAAAAAAAAAAAAATGCTAAGGGCCAAGGAGATCCATTTCTTGACTGCACCCTGACAGGGCTTCAGAATCAAAAGAGAAAAAAGTAGGGGGTAAGCAGTCACATCCGGCAGGGTCTCCGTCGTCTTCACAACTGTCCCAGTGAGTCTGTAACAGGATACCATAGGCCAAAACAAAGGGAGTTCATGTCTGAGTGTCCCAGAGGCTGGGAGCCCAGTACCAGCTGCCAGTGTGGCCTGCTCCAGTGAGGGAGCTCTTCCTGTTGGGGAAGATGCCCCGTGCTAGACAGCGGAGAGAAAGAGACCTTTTGTGCCTCTTCTTTAACGGCATTAATGCCACCTTTGAGGACACCAGCCTTACACCCCGACTACCCGTGAAAGTTTTCACCTACTAACTTTCTGCCTTTGGAGGCTAGGATTTCAACACATCAGTTCTGAGAGGACAAAAACTTGTCCAGCAGAAGGACTTTGGAAATTATTCTACGAGTTATAGAAATTTGTAAAAAAAATCCTCAAGTTAGTAACGTATAACTGACTAATGTATACTCTGTCCCAGCTCACATTCCTCACGTGTATGTCTACTTGGGTTTTCACACCCAAACCATGAGGTAGATGCTATTTTTGTACCTATTTTCCAGAAGATAGAACTGAAACTCAGAAGTTGTAACACAGCTAATATATGTGAGATTTAAATCCAGTTACAAATACAATGCAATCTACATTCTGGCAGGAGGTGAAAAAAGAATTCAGATGTGTTATATGTGTGTACCAATTTGCCCTGAGAGATGTAATCATTATATGCTGCAAACACATACTAATAAAAATAAAACCTAAAAACATTAAAAAAAGAAATAAAAAAGTATTTTAGAAATGCTGTACTTGCTGCCACAACAACAACAGGAATAAGCAATCCTGAAATCAGAAACAGACTCGCGGCAATGCGGCTCTCCAGGGGAGGACCGATGCTTAGCCCAAACACCTGTGGTGCTAAGATGGTGGAGGGAAACGGAGGGGCGTACAGGATATTTACGAGGTGGAAAGGACTGTTTCTGGTGACACACTGGGGTATGTAAGGTAAGGAGAAAGGACAGGAAAACACAGTGTTTGGATTCTGGTTTAGGGAAGTGAATTGTCGCTAGGGCAGGAGACAAAGAAGGGCAGGGTAGGAAGTGCAGGAGCGAACAGTAGGATTGTGGACATGTTGAGCTTGTGTAAAGATCTACACAAAAGGGTCAACAGTTTAGACCTGGGCAACTGGAAAGAGTTTGAGGGTGAGAACACAGAGACAGAGGTGAACCGGGCAACCATCACGCTTGGGGAGCTCACCCAGGGCTGTGTCTTCAGGCGGCATGATCAAAACCTTTGAAAGGAGATAAGATCATTATTAGCAAACGTAGGATTCCCCAGGTGACTAAAAAAGGAGAGAGAAGGAAGGTGACTGGGAAAGTAGGAACGTGTGGCCCCACAGGAACCGATACCACGGAGTCTCCTGAGTTCACAAGATGGGTTGAGAGAGGCAGAGGTGCCCACCCGAGACTCAGTTTGGGTCCAGGAAAGCAATGGCTGTGACACAGCACGGGTCATACCTCCGATGGTGGGAACACACTCCGCCCAGAGAAGGCAAATGCCAGCTGCCACTGGCTAGAGTGTGCCCTGGCTCTCCAGCTGGCATGTGGCAGGAAGTACACTTTGCTGGGCAGAAGAGGGAAACAAGCTGACGCAGTTTCTGTGCTTTAAAAATCTCTGTGGTTTGAACATTAGGTCAGGGAGAGACCAACTGATTGTGGAGCCCAGGAACACTGTCCGGGACTGGCAGAGAGCTTGGTTCCCGTGGCTTCTCACCACGGCGCAGACCACTTTGAACCAGGTGCCTCCTCCCTATCCAGACGCATCAGAGCACATGGCCCCACTGTTGGACGCCTGCAGTGCACATCTCCAAGCACACTGATGGGGGGTGCCAGACTTAAGGACCACAATCCAGACCAGTCTACAGGTTAGAGGACTGGTGGGTGCCTCGAACTCGAGCTCTGTGTGCATTTCTAGCTACAAACCCTAATCCCCAAACCGAAGATGCCCAGTGTGAATCTGCGAACTTGGCGTTCGTGGTTGCCTGTTGGCAGGGAGGGTGGAGCCCCACCAGCAGACGGCCCTGGGTGTCCCTGTCTACTGTAACAGCCTCTGGGAAGGGACGCCACTGACAGGAACCTTTACTATCAGGGAGGTTCCCACAGTGGAAGTCTGGGGAAGAGGTGCCTCTGCCTCGAATTGCTCCACAAAGAATGATATTAGTCTTGTTAATGCCTTCACTTCTACTGTCTTTTATGTGGTTTTCTTGTTTTCCCTCATTAATGGTTTTTTTGTATGGTTATCTAATTTATATATGTTTTAAAATTCTTTCATTGGACTTTTTTTTTTTTTTTTGTGGGTACCAGGGGGTCGACCTCAGGACGGCGCGCACCCGCAGGCGCCCGTGCCGCTGAGCGATATCACCGGCCCCTTTTTCATATGTGGGATCCGGGAGTCGAACTCGGGCCCTTGCGCTTGCCAGGCAGGCGCTTATGCCGCTGAGCCATCTCACCGGCCCTCATTGGACTTTTTTTCCTTTCTTTTCTTCTCGTTTTGTTACATACTCTGTTTCTCCTTTCTCTCTCTTGTCATGTCTTCTATCTCTTCACTTCCTCCCTTCTACTTGTATTTTAGTTCAATGTTGCTATCATTAGTACCTTTTTTGGGGCATATTCTATACTAACATTTCCTGCTTATTTTTATAAGTGAGAGGGATTATATAGATCATTTTCATTATATTTGGTTTGCGTTCCGGCTTTCTTTGTTGTGAGTAGTTATTCTTTGCTCCCAAAGTGGTGCTGAGGGTTTAGCCTGGCACTTTAACATGTCGAGTGGGTGTTTTGACTCTGAGGTAAACCCATGGCCCAGGGCACACTATAGAGAAGGCTGTTTACTAAGAATATCATCGATTACACAGGAAGAGTTATCCATGATGACCAAATCTCAACACAGAGAAACAAACGTGAGAAAATAAGACAAAAAGGTAACTCCAGAAGTTTATAACTTACAACTAACGGAACCCCTAGTCATCGCAGTGGGTGAAAGCTAGAACTGTGGTTTGTCACCCAATTGCCTTACCTCTTGTGAGGTTAGTGGTGGGCAGATGTTCAAGCCATGTCAGTGGGAAGAGATTGCTGCGGAATCTTAATCCACAACTATCTCATTCTCCTCACCCTCCACATGTTTCTTGTGCTGAAATCTATTTTATTTAACATGAATATAGCCATTCCACTTCTCTTATGGTTATGGATTTTATGATTTTGTTGCAGATGCAAATACTAAATAATTTGTGAATGATGTATCACGCCTCTCACTGATGACACATGGAAACACAGCAAAGGGCCCCATTTGCAAGTGTGTTTACCTATCTGTAGTCAGGCTACCTGGCTCTTGTGAATTCTCCAAGGAGGCAAATCAGTGCTGTGGTTGCACTTCTTATTTATCTAGGAGGGATAATGAGGTGCTCCTCATTAACATCACAAGGTGTCATTAAACTCAACAGCGTGGAAACAAAATGGCCATTAATTCTAAACTCCTGTGTAGCAAATGGAAGACAAAAGAAGAATTTTCTACACAGTTGAGACTCCCTGTTTAGAGTCCCTTACAGGCTTCTTTGAAGAAATGAAAGACTTGAGAAGAATGATCATTCTTTATATCCTAGAAGTATATTGGGGTTAAAACTTTTTTCAAACACAGAGGATCAAGTTGGAATGGGGAAGTTGTGTGTAGGGGAATAAAAATCAAGATAACCAAGCATTTTCTATGTGCAAGATATACTGGGAAGTATTTTTAAAATGATGTCCCTTCATATCTCAAGGTGGACAACATTGTCATTTTACTCAGGCTACAGAGATATTGCTCCTTGAAAGAAAACACATGGATGGCTGATCCAGCAGTTAGGGTGATTGTAAGATGAAATATGAACAAAGGTGAAGAGAAGCCCAGGAAGAAACCTGGATACCTGACATCTACTGGGCAATCAAGATGGAGATGGTTGGGTTGTGGTGGCAAAAATATGGCAGACAGGGGCATGAGGAGTGAGGCTGGACTGGGAGTGAGTAGGTGCCACACCAAACTGGTTTTCTGGGTGACATTCCTCCTGTGTGGCAGGAAGGTGGCCCCATGTGACTGACACAGAGAATTAAATTTCTCAAAGGAAGAAACCTTCCCTTCTCTCTCTCCCTCTCTCTCTCCCTCTTTCCTTCTGTACATTTTCTTAGGCAGAAAAATGATAGCTTAAATAGCACTTAATGGATGTGTACTTGTGCTCCACGTAGTGCTTACTAATTTGTGTTATCTTTGTTCCCCCTATTTCTTAACACTTCATAATTTTTCTGATTTGAAAATAAAAACAATAATTGTTCAAGAGAAAATGTGAAGCTTCAACAACTATATGCATGTATACAGAAACATATTATCGGTTTTACGAGCTTTTTCTCTTGAAATATCCTGTCATATTCTCTCCTTCCTGACCCACTCTGGCGGATCACACACCCACTCGGTCAGGTCCTCCGATGCTCAGAAAATTTCATTGCTTCTTTCTCCAGTCTGAGACCAAAAACGAGGTTCCTTTGGTTTTAGCTCTTTGTTCCAATTGTCTGGCGATTCTCTTTTCCTCTCTATCCTTTCTCCCCCTAAACACACACACATTCACACAAACAATTTCTTTTATTTCTTTGCTTTTCAGACATTTGACATTTATTGATACTTACTGGGTATAAGATCAAAGTGAGTAAGATATACTTTTGGCCTCAAGGAATTAACAGTAACAAAATCTTCCTATAACCCAGCATTCCTCTCCCTACCAGTTCTAATTTGAATTTTCCCTGGAAGAATGGAAGTTACGTCAAGTTAACTTCTTAGGCAATACAAATGACCAATGACAATTTTTTTTTTTAGGTACTGGGAGTCGAACTCAGGACCTCACGTGCCAGCAGGTGCCCGTGCCGCTGAACAATATCACCGGCCCTTTCTTCGTATGTGGGTTCCTGGAGTTGAACTCAGAACCTCACACTTGCCAGACAAGCACTTATGCCACTGAGCTATCTCACTGGCCCACCAATGACAATTTTTAGAATTCAAGAATTTATACTCAAACTCCCAAATAGTACACATTGATCACATTGATTTGAGTAGTGGGTACCTATAAATAGAACTCAATAACCCTGTTGCTATCCTCATCATTGAAGACCTAAATTTGAGCTGCTACCAAAAGGGCATCATGTGAAGGTAGATATTTTGATTACAGATTCCTGGGCACTAGATTTGGGGTATAAAAGTGCTGGGTACCATAGCTAGGGGAATCTGCTCGGGACAAGGATTTGAATGATCCAGAATCAACTCCCACTTCTAACAAATAGCTGGCTTGGAACTTAGTTTCCAACTTTCATGGGGAAAGACTGACCCTGAAGAGTTGTAAGTTTCATTTTGATCCATTGGGTTGTGTGTTGTGGTTCCCACACTCACCAAAGGTTTAGTTGACTTTTTTGTGTGACAAAGGAGAGAGATCTACAGATGATGATAAACTACTTAGCAAAGAGGAAAGCATTTTCAGGCCAATTTCTATGTACAGTGAAGCTATAATACCATCATCTGTATGAAAACCTTGCATGGGAAAGGCCCGGAGAAGAAATAACTTGCGGCATGAAACATGTTTAAAAACAAACCGCGCCTTTTGCCTTTGGACTCAGAAAGCTTGAGAAAAGGCAGATGTGATCTGGAGCCAATCCTAGGACACAAAATGAGGACCTCAGAAGTAGCAAATAAGCTTTTTCTTTGTTTTTTAATGAGAGAAGACAGTTTTGGAGCAACATATTCTCTAGAGAAGAACAGACACAGTTGCGTGGACAAAGGAACGGGGAAGGAGAGGGACAGGGGAGGACAGAGAAATAGACTTTCAGGTGGGAGGTGTCTGGCTAGGGCAGGATAGGATTTGATGACAGCAGGAGAGACAAGATTGGGTGGCAGAGAGTCCTGATAACTGTGTTTAAAAATATGATGTAAGAACTATGGCATAGCTAAGTAGCAGAAATTCCATTTTCAATGAAAAAATGTGAGAAAACTGAGGGAAAGCAAAACCAAGTTTCAGGGCTTCCAAGATGACATACTTTAGGTCTGCATAAATCAGTGCCATGTCTCGAAACAAGCAGACTAGGTGCCTCTCCAAATGTGTGCTCTTATAGTGGCTTGTGACAAAGTGCAGCATTTGTGCTAAGGGATATACGCCCTGCACGGACAGAGAAATACTGTGTCAGCTTGCTTGTGTGTGGAACCTAAAAACGTTGATGTCATAGAAAGTGACAGTGGAAAGGAGGTTATCAGGTGCCAGGAGCGGAGATAGATGTTGATCAAAAAATAAATTTCAGTCAGACTGACGAATCAGTTTAAATGACTGCTCAGTGTGCTGACCGCAGTTAATAAAAATGCATTTCATATTTCAAAGCAGATAAAGGAACAGAGTTTGAACCTCTTTGCCAAAAAAAATTGTTATGTTGGTGAGGTAATAGATATGTTAGTTTTATTGACTCATTTCACAGTGTATGCATAAATTAGAACAGCACACTTTCTCCCATAAATATACACAATTATTATGTATCAATTTAAAAAGAGTATGGAAAAAAAGAGGGAATGGAGTTGTTTGACAGTGGAAAAGCCTGGAAGACCCTGGATTTGGCCCATGATCAAGGAGAACATCAGTGCCCCAGTGATATTGTGCATCCTTCATGTTACTCCATGAGAATGGAACCTCCCCTCCCCCATCTCCACCTAAACATCCTTCATGCTTGTCTAATCATGAGAACAATGTAAAAAAAACCCTCAAATGTGGAAGAGTCAACAAAGGTTCTTGCCAGTACCCCTCAAAACTATCAGAGTTACCAAGGACAAGAAAAACCTGAAGGAGTCTAGAGGAGCCTAAGGAGATGGGAATAAGTGGCACAGTGTCCTTCAGCGGACCTAGGAACAGGAGAAGGACTTCGGGGAAAAATGGAAGAAATCAAATAAAATGTTGACTTTAGTTAATAAATGAAGAAAAATGGAGTAGATAGAGAAAAGGGGGGACTTTAAGATGCATCAAAGAAACAAATGTAGGAGAGGCAAACGATAGTTACCAAGTTGCCAGAAACTGATGGAAGAGAACTATGAAAGAGAACCTTAATGTGGGAAGGACTCAGCCACACTAGTTTGGAAGAAAACTGTCCAAGTCCTTTGACATGGAGCTGTGTCTGAGGGTTTCCAGTCCATCCCTTATGGATACATAGGTGCCTCCAAATGAAGTAAAATGCCCAGAAATAAAAGCATCCCTTCCTCCATTATTCCCCCAAAACTTTGTGGCTGCTCTGTGACGGTGTGAGGTTTTTCACTGGTGATCATTGTACAATATAGAAAGGAATTTTCCCACCATTATCCCATTTCTTGGAGTTTTGCCTAAATTCAGAAAAAAAATCCTCTAACCTCATTTGATTTCAAAATGATGACATAGAAACACAATGACCCACGTCTAAAATTAGCATTCTTCTGACCTCTGGTATATTCAATCCTTCCCTGGACTATGAACACTGAAAAAGTTCCACCATTGAATCCTTGACCCCAGCAGACAGACATTGAGCAAGCGGCAGGTTAAGAGTCTCAAGTATCAACCTCTTTGTCCCCTGTCCTCCCCAGCCTGATCTCTTGCACAAATCTACACACACAAGATTCCTATGAGCAGATAAGCAGTCTTTAGTGGGGGTGGGAAAGACTGGGTAAAATGTAAGAAGAAGGGAACAGACCCCAGAGTAACCCCCAAGCCCAACACCTCGCACCACACAGGATCTGGTTGGCCTGTTGGAAGAGGACGTGAGGTCGAAGATTAACACCAGCAGGGGTAAACACCTGCTCACCTCTCCCATGGTGTTCAGGCATCATCGCCTGCTAGAAAGTCCAAGTGAGGACTCAGGACCATAAAGCTCTGAAGTGAGAAACATGAGCTTCCATTGTGGAGGGGATGCTGCTCTTCTGCCCCTCAGGCCCTGTTCTTTCATAACCCTTGTCCCCAGCCCATGGGCAGCACTGGGCTCTCTGTATCCACAGATAGCCACTGTCCTGCTTCTGTAGGAACAGGATGTCTGAAGGCCCTCACACCATCTGGAGCATGGATGATGTGAGTGGTCCTTCCCACATCTCCACCCCAGTGGACATCACAGCTCTGGAGCTCCAGGGCCTCCTCCACCCATTCAGCTGTCCCAAGGATCCTGAGGCCTGGTCCGAAGAGGCAAAGTTGAACTTTCACCTCAGAGACTCACAGCTCTGTTGACATTCCTCAAGAATTTTCTAAACTTTGTGTGCATCCCATGAGCCCAGGTAGGGACATTAGTTCCAGCAGGTTTTGAAATCTGATCCTAGGGATCATCTCAACTAGGGTCACATGAGAGCAGAGGTACCTCTGCAAACAGAATTAATAAATAAAGCAAATGTACTTAATAAATATTTAGCAAACACCCTATCTGTGTACTCCTACATACTGTACTAGATATAAATTTGGTTAAGCTAATACCTGCCAAGTAGAAGAAAGACAGACAGAAATATAAAATATGAAAGTCGAATCTGATGCATCTGTACTTATTCTCTGCACAGGTAAGGACTGACTGTGCTATCCTGTGGCACTTTTCATGGTATAAGGAAAGAATGAGAAGGAAAAGGTGGGGAATACATACATCTCAACTTCTTGAAGGAAAACACAGTTGTTTCTGTAAACATAGGTTTAAAAAAGTCATACAAATAGGAAGTATATTGTGCTAGACAGGAAATTAGAAATACGTAGCCTGCAGTAAGGGCTCCTCTTATTCATTTCAGTAATATCTTTTTGCTTATTGCTGTCAAAGCTGATTTTATGTGCTTATATGAACAGCCGAAGATGAATGAGAAATATTCAAGTGCAGTTGACCATTATATACACGATTTATTTCTTCAGCTTCTAATATATTGACAAAGAGCCAGTGGAAAGACTTGGTGAGTTTCTGTGGAAAATGGAACATGATTCTGAACTTTTATACTCACACAGGAACACAAAAATCTGGGGTTCATGCATTACAGTCAGTATAGATTTTCCAGAACATTTTCTCTTCATATGGTGGTGGCACCAAACGTCCTTCGAATGGTGCGGGAGAGGCAGTTTCCTCCATGTGAATGTTTGAAGGCAGAATTAACACAGGCTGCAATGTAAATCACAACACCTAAGTGACTTACCCAAATAATCTTGAGGTTCCCTTTCCTGCCCAACTAATATCGTCAATACTAAAATTTGCTCTGTCGTGTCTCAGTTCAGTCTCAAGTGTTGGCATTCCTTATATCATGCCCGATCAAGGGCATACAGTGTCAGATCATAGCCTGAGATGCTGAGGGCTACTGCTGAGGCTTAGCATGGATCAGTCTCACACACGGATGATAGTGTCTGGGTAACCACGGTGTTATGGAAAGCACAGAGCTCCTCTTCAAAACTAGCTGCTAATGCTGATGACAATAGCATCTCTGAGCCACGGTTTATTGTAGTGATGAATAACACACGCAAGAGCCATGCTCACCCAGAATGGGAGAAATTTTCATGAGACTAAGGAAAATTCTGGTCCTTCTTCCACAACTCACTGTGATGTGGAGTTGAGTGGGACAGTGGGGGAACCAGAACAACATAGAAGCTTCGGTTTTGCATGCCCAAGGCCGCTGCTCTTCTCAAATCACAGAGGAGATTAGTGGAAGAAACATTTCTCAGCCCCATAGCTACTCTAGAGTAGATAGGATCAGAGGCTCAAACACTAAGATTTGAAGTTCACTCAGGAATTTGTCTCTTTCTCAAAAGCTTCACCCATAGAAAATGAAATACTTCATTCAACACAATTACACAAGCGTAGGTAACTTCTGGGAAACTTGCACTTCTAGAGCGTTAGTAATGCAAAAGCCTACTCTGGAGTAATGTGATTTAGTCCACCTTTGGTGAGAGCATTTGGAGGTGTGCAATATGGTGTTGCCTGGAAATTGCAAAGAAGGCAAATAGATACAGAAAGATGCAAATGAGCACCAACAGTCTCATCATACTATTACCATTTTATTATTTGGCTGTGAATTTTGTCTGCCTCTGGGTCTCTGGGTAATGAAGGGAATAAGCAGCTGTTAGGGTTTTATCAACCCTTTCGTCATTCTGGAATCTGAAATGTACCCCCAAAGTCTCCTGTGTTCAGAAGTGGAGCTCTTGGTGGTGACTGGATCATGGAGGCACTATATTCATCATTGATGAGTTCATAGTTGAATGTGCTGTTACCTGTCGGCCCGATTGGAGGAGCTGGCTCCTTGGCAGTGTACCTATGGAGGGTACATCTACTGCTCTGGTTATTCTCTGCATCTCCACTTCCTGGCTGGATGGTGGGAACAGCTTTCCTCTGCCAGACCCTCGTGCCATGCCATTTTTACCTTGGAGCCAGCCATCCATGGACTGAAGCATCTGAAATTATGATCCTAATAAACTCTTCCTCCTTTATGTTGCAAGAGTCAGGTATATTGTCCTAGAAACAGAAAAGCTGACCAATGCAAACCTTTCACCCTTGGAGGACACCCCTGCCCTGTTGTTCCCAAGCCTCTTTTCTTGGTCTCTTTACTCATTCAATTTCCTATTTTCTTCTCTGTGTGACCTCTTTCTGCTCATAAACAGGAGAATCTACTGCAGGGCTCAGGGTGAGACCTGGGCAGGTTTGTACAACTGACAGAGAAGTTTCATCCCTGACATTTATTCAGGAGCTGAGGGATGGTGTCCATAATATTTTAATCAAGTAAATTCTGGCATCACTAGCTTCCTCTCCCTTGTGAAGTGTTCTCTGATCTAGACTCAGAGAGAGTGCTCCGTGAGGGGGTAAGGATGGATATCGAACACTCTTCTTTAGCCATTATGGTAGGCAGAATTCTAAGAGACACGCATGACCCACACCCATACCTGAGGATATGATGGGCTGTCTCCTGCAGATAAAAATCTGAGCAGCTGAATTTGAATGATATTCTGTGTTAATCATGTTTAATCTTGTGAACACTTTATTATTATTATTGTTATTATTATTATTTTAATACAGGTTTGCAGTACATAATGTTTAAATTCCTTCTGTGGACTTGGTACATGTACATACACAGATTAATTCCTTTTTTCATCCCTTTCCTTTCTCCTCTCTCTGTCTCTTAATCCCATTCCCATTTGAGAAAGAAATATATCCCTACTTCCTATTACCTATCTTTTATTTTGCTTGCTATACCATGAAATGTTTAAGTGTGTGTATTTAATTTATTTCATTCACATTACGGTCTTAAGGTTTATCTATCTATTTTCCTACAAATGACTCGTTTAATCTTTATGACAGAGTAGTACTTATCATATAAATACCACATTTTCTTTATTCATTTGTCTGCTGATGGGCATACAGGCTGCTTTCAAGATTTAGCTCTTATGAGTGATGCTGTTATAAACATTGGTGTGCATGTAATTTAGTGTCTTTAACTCTTTGGGGAAGATACCTAGAAAGGGAATAGCTGGGTCAAATGGAATTTCTAGTTTTAGATTTTGAGGAATCTCCACTCTGATTTCCACAGTGGTTGTCCTAGTTTACACTCCCAAGAACAATGCAGAAGGGTTCCTTTTCCCCCACAGCCTCACCAGCATTTGTTATTATTTGAGTTCTGGACGGTAGTAATTCTTTTTGGGGTAAGATGGAATCACAGTGTTGTTTTAATTTGCATTTCTGTAATGGCAAGTGATGTTGCATGTTTTTTCATATATTTATTGGCCACTTGTACTTCTGTGAAATGTCTATGCATTCCACTTGCCTGTGTTTTTGATTTGGTCTTTTATTTTGAGAGTCTAAGTTTTTAATTTCTTTATATATTCTAGATATTAGTCTCTGTGTACAGAATAGCTGGCAAATCTTCCCCCATTCTGTCGGCTTTCTTTTCTACTCTGTTGGTTGTTTCTTTTGCTTTGCAGAAACTTTTCAATTTGATATGATTACATTTGTTGATTCTCCATACTGTTTCCTGTGCAACTAGGGCTCTGTTCAGAAAGTCCTTGCCTTCATCTAGGACCATAAGGATTTTACCTATGTTATCTACCAGCAGGTTAAGTGTTTCTGCTTTAACATGTAGTTATTTGATCCACCTCAATTTTAATTTAGTATATAGTGAGAGATGTGGATCTAGATCATCTTCCACATGTGGATAGCCAGTTTTTCCAACACCATTTATTAAAGAGGCTATGTTTCCTTCAGTGTAAGTTTTTGGCCTATTTGTCAAATACAGTATCAAGAAGTTGAAGTCTTTGGAGGTTATTTCTGCATCCTCTATTCTGTTCTACTGATCCTTATGTCTGCTTTTGGGCCTTTACCATGCTATTCTTTTAAAATCACTGTAGCATTGTAATATAACTTCTAGTCCAAGATTGCGATGCCTCTTGCTCTGCTCTTTTTACTGAGGATTGCTTTTGCTATTCTAGTTTTCTTCTGGTTCCATATGAAATTTAGGATTGTTTTCTCCAGGACTGTGAAGAATTTTATTGGTCTTTTGATTGATATTGCATTAAATCTGTATATCAATTTTGGAGGTGTAGTTATTTTGAATATATTGGTTCTGCCTATTCAGGAGTAGGGGATATCTTTCCATTTTCTGATATCTTATTTGATTTCCTTTTTCAGAGTACTGTACTTTTCTTTGTAGAGATCTTTCACTTCCTTAGGTAGGTTAATTCCTAAGTATGCAATTTCTCTTGATGTTATTGTAAATGGTATTTTTTCCTAATTTCTTTCTCATTTGTTCATTATTAGTGTACAGGAATGCTAATGATTTTTGTTTGATTTTGAGTCCTGCTATATTACTAAATTTAGTTATTAATTCTAAGAGTGTTTTGGTGGATTTTTTGGGTTTTCTACATAGAGTATCATGTCATCTGCAGATAATGATAATTTGACTTCTTCCTTTCCCATGCATATCCCTTTTATTTCTCTTTCTTGCTTAATTACTCTTGTTAATATTTTGAGCACAATGATGAACAGGAGTGGTGAGAGTAGATGTGGTAGATTAACTAATGGTCAACTTGTAACACCCAGCTGAGCTGAATCAGGCGGTTCTGGGTGGAAGGCCCACCTGAGGACTGTTGCCAATAGCATAAAAGGAGAACTGGAGGGGAAGATGGTGTGCTGTTGATTCTCCTGGAGAAGCTTGTCATGCTGGTCTTCCTGATATGAACTCTGCTGTTCTCATCATCAGAGGAACTTGGGTCCTCGCTGTCACTGAGGTTGGCTGTGGTTCTTTTTGGGGGAGCTCTGGTCCTTACCTTGAGCGTTGCTTCCTGGCTCCAATACAGATCCCTCAGCCTGCTGGCACAGATCCTTCATCCTGCTGGTACAGACTTTCTAGCTTCCACCACTGACCTTGGGGGCCTTCCCAGTGTTGATTCTGGATACAGAATTGCATGAGATATTGCCGTGGGCTGTAGGCCTCCAGCTGGACTTGTGGAGGATGTTGCCATGGGCTCTAGGTTTTCAGCTGGACTCATGCAAGATATTGCAATAGGATTGAGGCCTTCAACTGTATTCTTTGGGTCTCTAGGTCATGGACGGATCCTTGCACTCTTCTCCATTTGATATTTTGGGTGACTATTATAAAATAATCCTATGTATTATGTGTCTTGTATTAAATCTATTCCCTTGTAAACCCTGACTACAACAGTAGGTATTCTTGCCTTGTTCCTCATTTTAAAGGAAGAGATTTCAGTTTTCCCATTTAATATTATGTTGGTAGAAGGTTTGTCACGAATGGCTTTTATTGGACTGAAATAAGGTCCTTCTAAAGCTATTTTCTTCAGTATTTTTTTCATGAAAGTACATTGAGTTTTGTTAAAGGTTTCTCTGCATCTATGGAGATGATTGTGTGATTTTTGTCCTTGCTTCTTTTTATATGATGTAGTACATTTATTGATTTGTGTGTGTTGAACCATCCTTGCATTCCTTGGAGGAAGCCTACTTGGCCATGATATATGATCCTTTTGTGATTTGTTGCACTCTATTTGCCAGTATCTTGTTGAGGACTTTGGCATTTATATTCATTAGAGAGACTGGTCGGTATTTCTCTTTTGTGGTTGAATTTTGTCTGGCTTTGGAATCAGAGTAAGAGTACCTTTAGAGATGAATACAGGAGGACTCACTTCCTTTAAATTTCATTAAAGAATTTGATGAGTACTGGTGTTAGATCTTCCGTGAATTTTTGTAGAATTTGGTCATGAATCCATCATGTCTTTGGTGTTTCTTAGTTGGTAGGTTTTTATTTCTGCTTTGATTTCACTGCCTGCTATTGGATTATTCAGCATTTTAAAATCTTCTTGGCTTTTGGTAATTCATATGTGTCCAGGAACCTATTCATTTCTTTGGAATTCTCCAATTTATTGGCATACATGTTTGCAAAGTAGTTGTTAATAATCTCTTTGATTTCAGCACTCTCTGTTGTGATTGTACCTTTTTCATTTCTAATTGGATTGTTTTGGGTCTTTTCTTTCCTTTTTTGGTTAGATCTGGTAAGGTTTTGTCTATTTTGTTTATTCCTTTGAAGAACCAACTCTTTGATTCTTTGTATCTTGGTCTCAATTTCACTGATTTCTATTCTGATCTTTATCATTTTGTTACTTGTGCTAGCTTTGGATTTATATTATTCTTGTTTTTCTAGGACCTTGATGTGTACCCTTAGGTTATTTACTTGGGCTCATTGTGTTTTCATGATGCAGGCCTTCACAGCTATAAACATCCCATTAAAAACCATTTTCATTTTGTCCTATAATAAATATGTTGTACTGGTGTTATTACTTAGTTCTAGCAATCGTCTTATTTCTTCCTTGATTTCTTCTGTAATCAAGTTTATTTTACAGTGCATTGTTTAGTTTCCATGCATTTGCATAATTTCTTTGTTGTTGATTTCTAGTTTCATTGTGCTCTGATCTGATAATATGCATGGTACAATTCCAATTCTTTTACATTTACTTAATCTTGCTTTACTGGCTAGTGTGTGGTCCCTTTTGAAGAAAGTTCTATATGATGCTAAGTATGTTTCTTTGCTGTTGTTGGGTTGAACATTCTGAAGATATCTATTAAGTCCATTTGTTAGAAGGATACACGCACTTCTCCCAGGGTACACCCACCTCTGTTTACTTGGGATGGGAGGTTGCAGTGTATTTTTCCAGTACCCAGTTCTTCAGGAATGGACCACAGTATTTTAATGACCCTAAGGCAATCCAGATATTGGCATCCCAAGAAAACCAGTTAACCAATCAATGCCTAGTGATCCACTTTTTGGAATGCCCATAACAATGGAATATAATGAAATGTGTTCTCTTCAAATTTTTGTTCCTTGAATTTTTCTAGGTAAAACATATATGAATTTCATGCAAAAATTTAAAAAAATTCAATTCTTGGCATAAATGAGTTAATAGGGACATCTATGTCACCTGGGGTATAGTAATAAACTCAGCATCTATTATAGAGTCAAATACTAACTTAGTATTGACAAACCTTAAGCACCAATAATATACCATTCATAACTATAGAGTGGAGATCACTAATTATAGTATGAACATGAAGGCAAAACTAATATTTACCTACTATTGACCTACAGTAATTATCTACTAAATAGAACTTCTACTTACAATAAAGCAGTATTCAATAGCAATAGTGTGAATTTAATTAGATACCTAGAGACTCATTAAGCTTGTCTTAGTTACTTTCTCTCATTGTTGAGACAAAATACCTGATGGCCAAAGTTAAAGGGGGAAAGGTTTATTCAGCTCACAGGTTGTAGAAGTTTTTGTCCATGATCTGCTGGCTCCAAGGCAGGGTGGCCTACGGCACAGGGGCAACAGTTCATGGCAGCAGAAGACAATAAAAGCAACAAAGGCACTTAGTGTCTTTCTGCCCCTTAGATATTATCCAGACTGTTGGGATTAGGGTAGTGCCAAATCAATCAGTGGGTTGATTAGTAATCACACACTTTAATCCCAGCATCACACACTCTAGATTTAGCCACCTCTGAAAAAGCCCTATGACTGCATGAGGCTTTGGGGGGACATCTAGAAACAAACCATAACAAAGCTTAATAGTTATACTAGTAAAGGTAGAGGGGGATGGGGAACCAGAGCACGAAAATAAACAAAATTTGAGAAATGAATAATGTGATATGAGTTGGAGGAGAGAAAAGTGAGATAAGGGGCCCTATTGAGGAGTAAAAGTAAATTAATAGTGTTAGAGAACCACCACAGTAGAAAAATATAAACAGAGAGCAAAATATAGGAAATGTAAGAATGATAAGAAGAAAGAGAAAAATGTTGAAAGGGGGAAGGAAAATATGAAAGAAACTAAGATAGGAAAAAAAGGGAAAAACCTGCAGAACTCCCAAATATCTGATGAAAAAAGATAAAAATTTAAAACAACATAAAAATCAAAAAGAGATCGAGTCAAAGAAAAAAATCCCGTGTTTTTGAATGAGCAGTTTCTTTTCAAGATCTGCAGTCTTGGTATACAGCTGGACATGTTTTCTCAAACTACCTTTAGGACCTATGAGTTTTCCAGGTGCCCTCTCTGGTCCAGAGGCCTCCCTGTTCTTTCACCCCAGTCTGTGCAGTTACTGTCCAAGCCAAGGCATGCCCCTGCTCCTATTGGTAGGTGAGAAATGTGATCAGCCCTCTGGTGTCAGCTGGGTGTAGGTGGGCTGTGGGGCAGTGGTTCCAGTGGACTGTTGGGCTTTTTAATATCAACAGTCACGAGGTCTGGTTGCTCCCTTCTCTCCTCGGGCATTTTCCTCGCCCAGGGTTCAGTTGAGATATTTTCTCTACTGCTACTCTCAAAGCAGATGTACACGTTATGAGTTCTATGTCTGAAAGGGAATAGGTTCTGCCATATGAGAATGGAAGCAGAGCAGAAGATGAGGATTGGACCACAGCCCTGGCCACATCCATGCGCACAGCCTAGGGAGACACTGAGAGGGGAATCCAGCTAACTGATGCCCAGACTTTTGACACATAGAAACTGTGAGATAATAAATATGTGATAGAACAATAGAAAACTACTAGAGAAAATCTTCAAATGAATGTCAGTACTCACCCTACTGGGGTTACAACAGGTTACTTTGCATCCAAAGACAGAGAGAGACATCGCAATGCAGAATTCCAGCACACTTAAAATGAGCACCACACCATCCAGACCCTAAAAATATATATTCATAGAAAAGGAGTATGATGAATAGAGACGACAGGTTCCAACATTTAACAGTAATTACAATGGTAAAAGAGTAAAAGTTTTGTCTGAGAGTCTGGATTCTGGGTTCTGATTATAGCAGAAGCTATTGGCCAATTCTTGGTTTACTGAATGTCCCCTATTTAGATAGGAATTAGACTCCTAAATAAAAAAAGTTCCACTTTTCAATCACTTCCAACTTCCCAAAGTAATTCAGCAATTACAGGATGGTGATTTTTGGTTTTGCAAGAGCCAGTTCTCTCCAGATTTGTTTCCGCCATAGCACCCTATAAAAAGAGGGAGAACTCACTAGTAAAATGGGCATGGTCAGGGCACAACAATTTTCAATCTGAACAGGGTTACAGTAATGGTATTCAAATGACAGAAAAGTGAAGCTGATTGCAGTGATTATGATCCCCGTTGCAGCCATCACAGAGCTGGTGATATTCAATCCCAGGCTGGTGTGGACCTAGAAAGTAATAACAATTAATTAAGCAATCCAAAACATTTTCAACTCCATCTCAACCGTTTTCCACCCTCCTGTTCTTTCCCAACACATTCTATTCTTTCCATCTTGTTTACTTCCATAGTCATTATAATAGGCATTGTGTCTGTGTATATAATGTCTGAAATAGTAGACATTACTTCAACACCTCTTTCCTTAGTTTCAATGACAATTTCTCATCAAAACAGAGATACAATCTTGTTTTTCCCAAGCTACAATCTTCATATGAGTTCTGTGGGGATATAAGGCAAATTCCAAATCTCCTAGCAGTGATTTCAGCACCCCTTCCACTTGTGCTGGATAACCCTGTCTGCATTCATCTCCTACCTTGTTCTCTTGGAGGGCCTGACCTCCAATAGTTTTCTAAATGCTGCTTATGTGTCATGTCTCAATGTGTTTTGCATATTTTTGTCTCTGGTTTAACTCTTTCTGCAAATTTTTTTCTAATGGTAAAATAATGGAGACAGTTTGTGAGAACTAAAATTGCTAAGGAAAGCTTGAGAAGTTTAGTGGCTATAGCACTGACTACATTTTCTCGGTTTCAGGTGGAGAAGACCCTATGGAGGCAGGTCAAGGACAAATTTTTAAAAATTATATTGGTCATCCTCCAGAGTTTGATTTTATCTTTGGACAATGTAGTCAACTATGGCCATTAGGCAAGAAAAATATTTGTTGGTATCTGGCCTATGGCCTTTTATTGTCTTTGTGAAATACACATTGGTGTGAGATCTGTGTTTTGAATTTTCCTTTTCTTATGTAATAATTTTATTATGACTTTGTTTAATTCCAAACTCAAAATATTTTCTGGATGTGGCTGAATTGCAAATATCAATTCATTAACTAATAGGCCACATCAACACTTGGCACCAATGTCAACGTGAGCTAGGTCTCAAGCCTCAAGTTTTGTTTGAATGAACCTGCTTGACATTTCCTCTCAGGAATTCTCTGTATCTTCGTGAAGATTCCATCAGCAACTACTTTGCCAAAACACTCAGTCTTACGCCAGTAATTCTGTTACTAGCTAATTGTTTGATTACAGCTGCTGAAAGACAGTTCCAACCAGGCAAAACTCACATTCTCTTGTAATTTTTAAAAAACAAACAAAATCTGGTTTGTACATATTTTATCTGAATCCTGAAATTGCCATTTTATTCTATTGATTGCACCTTTATTCTGTAAGATTTTTAGTTTGGTGTGTCCCCAACCATTTATTCATGCTTTTGGTGCTTGTGTTTTTTGTGCCATAACCAAAATATGGAGTCAGACCCACACAATCTTTGTCAAATCCATTTTCAGGGGCTATTTTTCTAGTTTCTGGAAGGTTCTATGGTTTTAGATCTTAATAACTCTGTATCAAAGCAAGATTCTTAGTGATTAATATTGGATTTATGTAGAATGTGGAATCAACTAAGCATTTTCCTAAAATGCATTATCAATGACTAATTGTGGCTGTTTTGAATCCTTCAGTTAATTGGTAAAGAAAGACATCTTTTTAATATTGAGTTTCACTTACCTAGTTTATTTTTCCATTTATTTTGCATAGTTCCTGCATAGAAATTTTGAACTTCTTTTAAAAAACATGTACTTAATACTAGTTACTTGGTTATCTTGTTATTATTATAAATTTTATCATTAGAAATTCCAGTTGTGTGTAGATGATTTTTGCATAGTGAACAAACATGTAGAAAATGGGTACGGTTCATTTTAAATTCTCAGTGCTTTGCTGTTGATTCTTTTAGATGTCCTATGAACACAATAAGGTCACCTGTAAATAAGTGAAGTTTCATGTTTTTCTTTCTATTCTTCTCTTTATTGTATTTCTTACCTAATTGACCCAATTTGATCTCTAGTACATCATCAATATAAATTCAGTGTCTAAAGTATATATCGAACAAGAGGTCTATTTGCAGAATTCATAAGAAACTCATATAAATCAACAGCAAATATAAATAATTTAATTTTTAAATAAGTAAAGTACCTGAATAATGATTTTTCAAAGAGATATTTAAATGGCCAGCAGTTACATGAAAAGGTGGCCAACATAACTAGTCATGAGTTAAATGAAAATCAAAACCACAATTTTATATTACCTCTTACCTTTTGGAATAGCCAAAAGTGTTAGTGGGAATGTATTGATATAGGTATGTGGAAAATTGTACTAGGTCCTTAAAAATTAAAAATAAAACTATCACACGACCCAGCAAATCCCTCCTCTGGGCATATATCCAAGTGAAATTAAAATGGCACATTGTAGAGATATCTGCACGCCTATGTTCATTGAAAAATTATGCATAATTGCCAAGATAGGGGAAAACTGTCATTTCATCAGTGAAACATGAAGTGTGGTATCTATGCATCTATATTTAGATATCTCCAGATATCACACTATGTGTGTGTAGATACAGTGGAGATTTGGGTTTAAAAACGAAGGCAATCCTGCCATGTACAACCACATTAATGAACCTGGAGTTCATTTTCAAAGTTAAATACACCAAACACAGATTGTCACAATCAGTTCATTATGTTCGTGTGTGTGTGTGTGTGTACACACCTAAAATATGTCCACTTTTAAATTTAAAAGTACTTTAAAAAAATAAAATAATGTTAACTGAGAAATCCATTTATACTACAGAAGTGTACATACGTGATCCATCCAGTCCCTCAAGGTAGAAAAAAAGAAAAGAAAAAGAAAATGAATAAGAGTGAGGAAATGCTGCTCACCAGACCTCTTGTAGTTCTAGTTCCTGCTGCTACTGATAAAGATCCTGAAATGATAAACTAAGAATAAGAGAGAAAATATATGTGAGCTTCAAATAAATACATGAAATCATAACTAAAACTGATTCACAAATGAGACAGGTTCGTAGAACAAATGAATTATATTAGAAGAATTAAATTTACTAATAATTGTTCCTTTGCAGAAAGAATAGAGGAATTCAACTAGATGGATTTTTGAGGAAATTTATCAAAATTTTAAGGGAATTTTTCAAAAAAGACCTAATTATAATGGTATCAAAACTGTGAGCATTGACAGATAAATGAAATTCCAGATACACATTAGTGTTAATGTGGTAGGAAAATTGATATGGCATTACAAACAAAAAAGAAATTGAAAACTATAATAATTTGAAATGTCTTTATACATTGTAAATAAAACAATGGCAAAGAAGAATTTCAAATTCCTTAGTAGATGATCATTAGAATATACTAACATATTTGATTTCATTAATTGGGCAATTATTTTTCATTTAGATAAAATGGCTAGAGACAACTCATGTTGACTTTCTGCCTTAAATGATTCAACTCTTGAATTTCTTTTTGGGTTTGGTTTCCAAGTTTGCTTTTAGAAATCTCAAAACATTTCATAATAACACAGAAGTTGATAGATTTGATAAAATAGTTTGATAAACCTCAAGACATTTCCAATGCCAGGGCAGAAATAATTCATGCAAACCTACTCACTTCTAGCCAAAGAAATTGCACAATCATTTATTACATTGTATGAAATACATGTAAATAAAACTTTACAACGTTCCAAAAGCGTGCTAAGTAAAATTTGAACAAATAGACTCATGTGGAGATACTTTTTGTGAGATTCCATTAAATAATATGTAGCTATACTAAAGAAGCCTAAAATAAGAGAGGTTCACAATTGTTCGGGGTATTGCTACTCCTATATTATAAAGGAGAAAAAGAGGTACCTTATGGGTGAGGTTGAAAATAAAACTAAAAGAATACAGAAGGTAGCAGCAAATAACAAGCCCTTGAGCAAGGGCTCTTCTAGTAGAACGCACAGGTGATGCCTCAGCTGACAGACAGCTCCTTCATCTTCTTCACCCATACAGAATGGCTTGAATTGCATAAACTGGTGGCCAAAATGGGCGTGGAAAGGAACTGAAGCAAGAATCAGATAACTAGAGTGGTTAGGCGTATGGGGTTCTTGAATTACATTGACGCTCTGTGAGCTCTGGTTCCTGTGCCATACAGTAGTGTGATCTTGGGGAAGTTATTTAATCTAAGTCCCACTTTCTTCAGACACGAAATGAGGACAATGATAAATCCTCCCTCAGAAGTTTCTGGTGAAGGTTTGAAATGGAACAGCATGTCTAAAACACAGTGGATTGCCCAGATCACAGAAAGGGTTTGACAAGATTCATTATTGGTGTTAGTAGTGTTTGATCGTTAAAGTGTGTGTAGCATCCCGGAAGTGGACCAGCACTCACGGTCTTGCAGCCTGCGCTTCGGCTTAGACAGGAGGAGGCGCGGAACTCGACGCCTGCCATCCAGCCCTCTCTCGAGTCCATCTTTATAGATAAACGGAAACCCCACAACACTTCAACAGCTTCCCAAATTCCAACATAAACCCAGTTTATACGTTTTACTTTTCTTTCTTCGGGATAAAAAACATGATACTTTAGATGCAACTTACACTCCCAAATTTTAGGGAAAAGCTCATGTTTTATCTTAAGGAAAGATTTTTAAAGTTGTTTTTCAAATTTTGGTTTTAACTTAATTTTAATTATAGGTATTATTAAACTTGGGAAACAAAGTTTATCTAATAACTATTCCATCTTTTAAGGTAACCATTTGCTAAGATTTGAATTGATGGGTCAGATGTTATAAATGGCCTGCATATCAGCTGAATCTCCTCTTTTTTAAAAAGGCCCTCACTTATTCAGTTTCTCATGATCTTTTAAGAAATGTGACTGCTTCCAAGCCACAGGGGTGGATCTTGATTATTTCAGATCAATAGTAGAAATACAGGATAGAGTCAAGACAAGATTACAAATACTAGAATGTTAATGGGGATGTTACCTCCAGCTATCTGAGAAGGTACTGTACTCACCACCATGGACCCCCAGAGCGAGTATGCCATGTTAAACATGATGGGGTGTGGGTGGAAAGTCGGCTCCAATGCACTCATTGTTATTCCAAAGCTGAAGTTCATTAGGGAAATCAGAATCTGCACAATCTAGGAATGATGGAAAATGTAAATGGTGGATAATCACCAGCCTTTTTTTCCAGCAACTAAGGTACCATCATACCCTATCTTTTGATATAGCCAGATGACCTTCCCAATATTTTCTTGTCACTTTCTTCACAAAAAGGAGAAAGTTAGTGTAGCTACTAACTTACGGAAACCATCCTCTGATAATTAGTCATCGCCTCTGTAATTCCATGGTGAGAAAGACTTGGCTGAAACCAGCCCAGAGGTGCATTTTTGGTATCATTATGCTGCTTCAACCACAGCTGTTTCTCTCCTTTGCCACATGCTTAGAGATGAGAGAGCCAGGATTTAGGAAGCATTTATTCAAGCAAGGAGAAATAACGTGATAAAAACCCTGTGCAGGGGAAGGAAAATGAGAGAATATAATCTTCCTGGAGTCTGGAGCTTGTGAACATGACTGTGTACAGGGGTCCAAAATGAGAGGAGTTAGGGTAAAATTATCTTACAGCAATGAAAAGGATTCAAAGGAAATAAAGTGAAAACATCTTATAAGGTTTTCTGAGATACAGCAAAAGCAGTGCTTGCAGGAATGTGTGTAGCGTGGAGTGAACAGATTAGAGAAGAGGAAAAAATCTTCAGTCAGTCACCTATGCTTCCACCTCAGGACACTGTACAGAGAATGGTAAGTTCAACCCAAAGGAATCCAAGAAAAAATAAAGCTCAGATTAGAAGTCAGTGAAGTAAAGACAGGAAATCGTACACAAAATCAATAAAGTCAAAAGCTGTTCTTTAAATGTAAGTGAAACCAATAAGCTTCCAGCCAGGAAAACTAAGAAAAAAAAAAATAGACAGAGGACACAAAGTACGGATATCAGAAATGAAGGGAGGATTGCCACAGATACTAGGCAATAATAAGGAATACTATGCATAACTCCATGCCCACAAATTTGATAACATAGGTAAAAAAGATGTGTCCTTGAACACAGAAATGTCGAAAGTCATAAAAGGCAAAAAGTTGCATGGTTCCTGTGCAATTCTAGCTGTATGATTTTTTGGAAAAGGCAAACTGGGGACAATAAAAGATCAGTGGTTGCTAGGCCATGGGGGAAGGAAAGGATGAACAGGTAGAATAAGTACGGAGGCCTCTAGGGCAGCGGAAATACTTTGTATAACACTGCGGTGGCAAACACATACTGCTATACATTTGTCAAAACCCACAGAATGTATAGTACAGTGAATCCTAATACAAGTATGAGCTTTGTGTGCTGCTGGGGATTGAACCCAGGGCCTCACATAAGCTAAGTGAGCGTTTTTCCACTGAGTTACATCCTCAGTGCTAGTAGGACTTTCTGGCCACAATGATGGGTCAGCGTAGGTTCATCAATGGTAACAGGTGTAGCACCCTGGGGAGGGAGGTGGATCCTGGGAAAGATGTACATGCGTGGAGCGTACCTCCTCTTCAGTTTTGGTGTGAATTTAAAACTGCTCTAAGAAAAAGTCTTTTTAAAAACCTGAGAAAGGTATGGTGGTGCAAGCCTGTAATCTCAGGACTATGGGAGGCTGAGGTAAGGTGATTGCAAATTCAAGCCAAGCCTGAGCAACTTAGTGATTTAGTGAGCACCTATGTAAACAAAAAAAAAAAAAAAAAAAGGGAGGGAGCTGGGGGTGTAGTTCAGTGTGAAGGTCATGGGTTAAATTGCCTGTGCAGCCAAAAAATTCTGTATCAATTTGTTATAAAATTAACACTAGTGTATGTTAACATGTAACATATTTCATCACTATCCACAATATATTGTCCAAAATTTAAGAAGTAGAGTAGAAAGAAACAAAAGGATGCAAGTGTCCACACTAACATCTTGCCCCCATTGGTTTGAATTTGGGGACAGATATTCAGTGTCCTTTCCCCTGCCCTAATGTGTCATTGTTTAAACTCTCCATGTCACTAAGCACATTGACAAGAGATTCCAAATGGAAGAGCTTGGAGTAGAACACTTTTTTTATCCTCTGAGGAGCAAGCTAAGCAAAGGTACCAGAGAAATACAGGACTAACACAGTTCTGGCCAAAGCCAGATGTGGCTGGAGTCCCCAGCCAGGGAACATGGAGCCTTTTCTTCTGCTGTTCTTCCATAGCGAGGGTGACCCATGACCTAGAATGGATCTGGAGTCACTGTATATTAGCTATAGCTAAGTGGGAAGACATGATGTAGTATTATAATGAGAGTGCACCATTTTCCAAATGATGGATCCCAATAATCAATCACTGATGACTCTAGTATGGATTGATGTTCTGAGGCCAGTGGCACAGAGTGTTTGGCACGAGGTGGATCAGGTGTGAATTCACTACCCCTTTGCACTTCTCCCTGATTCACAGCTGACTCACCCCAAGGACTTCTGGTTTCCCCCTCAAGAACTTCTTCCTCATCCCTTCCCACAGATGTGAGTCCAGAGCCGCAGGCTGCCCCCGCCACTGCAGAGCTGGCTCAGCCTCCAGTGTGATTGGCTCATCTTGCAGGGTCGCCATAGCAGCAAAACAGTGCTAGAATAAGAAGTGCAATTAAGGATGGTTCTGGGAAATGATGAGGGAGAAACTTGACACTTTGTGGCAGGTTAGTGCATAAGGAGAAACTCTAGTCTGCATTCCCATTCTGTGTTATAATAGCTGTTTGATCCTGGAACGTGGGAGAGACAAGATATGAGAGAGAGAGAGGGAGAGAGAGAGATTATCCAAAGGCTTCATGGCCTATTTCCATAATAGGGAAGGGAGTGAAACTTACTAAGATTTTCTGATACGATTTATATGTCACTGAGACACCATAGAAGTCCTGTGTTTTGAGACGTGTGCCCTCTTATTAGCAGCACAACACGGACACGTTTGCAGTGTCAAAACTTGCTATATTCAGGGAAAAATTAATTTTGGCTACAAAGGACTATCAACCTATATTTACCACTGATAGATAAAAAGAAGTACATTATTAGTACACCTACCAAAAATTGATATAATTGAGAAGAGAGGTCTACTTTAGAAAAATATGAAGGGAAAATTAAAGTAAGATATTAATCATTTAAATCATTAATTTTAATAGCACATATATTCAAGGTTCTAGAGAAGAGTAAAAATACAGCTGGGCATGGTGTTGAATGTCTGCAATCCCAGCACTCAGGAGGCTGAGGCAGGATGATTACCGTGAGTTCAAGGCCAGCCTGGACTGCATAGCAACACCTTGTCTCAAAAAAAAAAAAAAAAAAAGCAAAAATACAAAATGACAGATCATAAATAATTAAAAGTTGTAAAAACTAAGGTAAATATAATGATTAATCAGGAGCACATAATGTGAATGAGTTTGAAATAGATAAAATCAAGTATAAATTGCAAACAAAAAACTTACGTTTCTTCTTTTCTAGAAATTTTGGAAAAACAACTTGGAGAGACAGAATTAGAATCCCACCTTTGAAAAAAAATAAAATTGAGAGACAACTAAAATCACTATGAATCAGGTAAAGTTATTAAAAATGAGGATTATATCAGGATGAATTTGTGTGGAATTAGAGAGTGTCAAGAAAAAGGGACACCATGGCCATGGATTTCTGAGTGTACTTTTCACGCATAAGAGGCTTCCCGAGGTACATAATATAAATTACTGTGTATAAATCTGAGGTTGAATGCACCAGTGAATTGCTGTTATTTCCTAGATAGCTCTGAGAGCCAGAGAGAGTGGGAATAAAGAAGTCCCATCAAAAGCCAAACTGATTAAAGGAAATCAGTTTTGTTATACATTAAAGTACACAAAGAAAGAAGCAGATCTCTCCAATATAAACGTCCAAGCAATAGCACTTTTGATTCTATAGTCATGAGTAAAGGTCAGCAGTCTGGGTAAGTTGTTGCTTCTCCTCTGGAGGTCTTGCATCTCATCTGAGGAAAGAACGCACTGATGCGATTTTCTCCACGCTTCTTTCTGATCTCCACAAGGCTAAGAATCCTCTCAGTGACTCCCACAGTAGGTCCCCTCATGAGGAGCTTCTGTTCATGGCTGGGTGACCTGAGATTTGTGCTCCAACACTCTTGTGTTGGAGAACTAAGTCAGACCTTGGTCTACCCCAGGATTTGTACATCCCATTAGGACCCTGCTTTTACCGTACCTTTACCAAACGTTGCAAGTGGCAGACCTTTGCTTAACTCTTGAATTTCAGAAAATAACAATTCGGAGACTGAGAGAAAGAACCCTGGAGAGAGGCATTTAGAGTGCATGAAACAATTAGTCAACTGTTTAAAACATTTCCTTTAAAGTTTTGGTAGTCCAAGGTTCCAGAGAACGATTTTATACTAGCGCCCAGCTTTGACCTTTAGGAGATCTTTGACATTTCCTTCTCCCCATCTTCTGCAGCAGACTGTCCCTCGCATGCACCACACACACATTCAAGGTGCACTCAACCCTCCCCTCTCAGAACAACAACTGGTGCCATGGAAATGGCCTTGTGTTTTCCTGTTTCACTCCCAGATGTCCTTAGACCAGTAAAAGAAGACCCTCAACCCCACAGCTTGGGAAGGCGAGGGCCCGGACACACATACCTTCCTCCCACCTGCAGGGTGCGTTCTCTGTCCACAAGGGCCAGGCTCTGCAGAAGAGGCTCTGCAGAAGAGGCTCAGGCTCTGCACACTGCACGCCTCACTCAGGTTAACTCTGCATTCTTCTAGCAGTTCCTCTAAACCATAAAGACTGTGCTGAGAATTTCTGAGAAACACAACTAGCTAGTTCCTTTTCAATGTGGTAAGGGTTGACTGCTTTTTGTGACCCTCAGATGCATGTGTGAAATTTCATCTGTAGTGAAATTTATTGTAAAAGCAGTGACTGCTTCTTGCAGTCTTTGCCACGAAAATAACACTTGTTATTACCATGAGTATCACCGTGAGGATTTGCTGTGTACCACGCTCTGCTCAAAGGCCATAATCTAAGTTAATGACATTTAGAAGCTAAATGAAAAGCCTATTTTCAGAACTTCACAGATACCCATATTATGCTTTTCTCCCTAGAAAATTACCTATCCAAATTTAAGAGTGTTATCTGCATGAAATTCCACATTGGACATGCCTCATAAATGGGCATAAAATGGCAACGAGCTGCTTGCACAGCAATAGTGCAACACCTTTCAAAGTCTAAGGAGCATCTGCCATCAGAGAAAGAGACTGGTCCTTTACTAAGAGGAACCCACTCACAACCACTCTTTTCACGTCCTTCTTATTCCCCTGAGTCTAGGATTCCTCGTTTGTAAAATGAAAGCAGTTCTTGCTTGGCAGGGTGCACGGCTGAGCGCGTCAGTGCACTTCCATTGCTATAACACAGTACTACTGCTGGCTGGGTAATTCGTAAGGAAAAGAGGTTTACGTAGCTCGTGGGGTTAGAGGTCCAAGCGCCTGGCCCAGCATCTGCTGCTTCTGGATCCGTCACAACGTGCCAGGTTGTGTAGTGGTACGCGTGAGCGCTTGAGATTCCACAGCAAGACAGTGGATAAAGTGGGGAGTGGTCAGGTTTCCTCTATTTATAACAACTCGTTCTCCAAAGGTATAAAGTAGACACCAATAGAATAGACTATAGGACCCAGAAACGCAGAACTTCTGCCATCCGATTCTTGACGAAACAGCCAAAAACAAGTGCTGGAGAAAGGAACAGCCTCTGTGCCAACCGAAGCACACTTTGCTTTCCCGTTTGCCAGGATTTGGATGTGCTTTGTTCCCCAGGGGTTCTGTGCTGGAGGTGGGGTGCTCTGTGTGGCGGTGCTGAGGGGCTGGAGACTCTGAGAGGTGGACTTGGTGGAAGATGACTAAGTCAATGGGGGCGCTGCCTGCAGATGTCCAGAAGACTGAGACTATGATCTGTCTTTTAGTTTTTGTGCCCATCCTGTGTGTGTCTTTCAGCAGCAACTAGGAGTTAGGCTGGACTGAAGTTCGTCGATGGAAGAAGAGAAGCCAAGGGACTGAGGAGATGATGGGTGCAGTTGAGGAGCAGGAGCTGTTCCAGCACTAGAATAGAGAGTAAGAAGATTCCTTCAATCCGTTGCTCCATACAGCGGAGGAGCAGACCGGTGAGATAAACAGCACAAACGCGCTTCCCGCAGTGCTGCAGTTTGGGGAGTTCAACGTGGGGTTTCAGCGTGGTCACATCTTGTGAGAGCTTCTTCCTGGCTCACAGATGGTCATCTTCTCGTGTACCTTGACGTGGCGGAGACAGGCGAAGCAAGCTTTATGTGTATTTTTAGGGCAGCATTCTCATACCCTCATTACTTTCTGAGCATCCAGCTCCTGATATCATTATGTTGGAGGTTAGAATTTCAAGGCATGAATTTCTGGAGAGCACAAATGTTCAATCCGTAATGAAGAATTTAAATTTAATCTGAGAGTAATAAGAATTCATAGAAAGCCTCCGAGCTAATTAATGTGGTGTGTGTGTGTGTGTGTGTGTGTGTGTGTGTGTGTGTGTGTGACATTGATTAATATTTATCTGGTCCCAGGACACATTTTTGGAGGTCTACTTCAGTGTTTACAGCCAGGCTGTGAGATAGATACTATTATTAAACCTATTTTCCAGAAGATGGAACTGAAACTCACAGATGTTCATATGGTGGGTTTACCTGAGAGTGAAATCCGGTTTTGTCTAAATCCAGAGACTGTCACAGTCGGGATATAGCTCAGTGGTAGGGTGCTTGCCTAGTGAGCGTGAGGCCCTGGATTTGATGCTGAGCACCACAAAAAAAAAAAAAAAAAAAAAAAAAAAAAAAAATCAACAACAAAACCAGAAAACAAAACTCAAAGAAAACACAGACTACATAGTCTGGAATCTTCCGGAATTATAACACTGAAAAATACTTGTCTAGATACCATGTAAAGAAACAATAACAATAATTAATACTGAAATCAGAACTTAGGCTACTGGGAAATCCAGTTCTCCAGGGAAGGGATGATGTTACCTAAATGACTTATGCTTCTAATGAAGGCAGAGGGAAGTGAATGTATTTGATGAAGCAATGGATATGAAGGGAAAGAGAAAAACAAGAAAGTTTGACACCTTGATTCTGGTTTAGGGAACTGGGTGAATTTAGGGCCATTCACGTGGGCAGTAGGCATGGACAAAGGCACTAGTGCGGGGACAACGGTACGTTTTCTGAACTGTGGAGTGTGTTTCCAATAAGGTTGACAGTTAAGAGTTGGGTAACTGGCAGGAGCTAGGGAGTGAGAAGAAGACTAAAAGGGAAAACCCAGGAAACCGTCACACACAGAAGGGTGAGGTGACCCGAGGGTGGGTCTGGAGGTGGAAACCCCACATTCTCTGAAAGAAGGTGAAACCATTATCAATAGAAAGTAGGATTTCTCAAAGATGATTAAAAATAGAGTCAAAAAAGGAAAACAAGAAAATGGCGTCTCGGAAGCAGGGCTGCAGTTCCATGAGCTCACAAGCAGGTTGAGATGCAGACTCAGCACAAGGTTCAACCGCCCCTCTCGTTCCCTTTGCATGAAATGAGAAAAGGATTCGTGAGGTCATCAGCATTAGCAGACGAGTGATGTTGAGGAAGGATGAGGATGCAGAAAACAGGAGCCCTGAAACCGGACAGGGAAGCATAAGGCTAAGTAAGCAAGGTGGAAAAGGAATTTCATCTGAATTCCGAAAAGAGAACCAAGATTCTTAAAGCACATCCTGTAATTCAGACCAATACTACTCTCCAGCAGGTATTTGGTGTGATTTGCCTTAATAAATATGCAGATGAACTGTAAGTTTGTATAAACATTTGATAAACCAATGTCCTTCGATTCAATAAGATTATAACTGTTGCTGTTGTTTCCAGGAAAGAGGCTTTAAATATATAAATATGTAATTCTGCATATCAAAGTTATATTTCAATGATTTCTGCTTTTAAATCACTTTAGCCTTCATAGCAACACAATGTATAATATCTAAATCTTGGAAGCAGCCTAAATGTCCATTAAGAAGAATGTATAAAGAAAATGTGGTATTTATATACAATGGAGTACTAATCCACCATAAAGAATGATAAACTTGAGTGATTTGTAGGGAAAAGGATGCACCTTGAGACCATAATGTTAAGTAAAAGAAGTCAGACACACAGGTTAAATATCCTATGTTTTCTCTTATATGAGAAATCCAAAGTATAAATAAAGACCCAAAGAAAAGATAGATAATAGGAAGGAGGGAGCTAGATCTTTCTCAAAGGAGGAGGAGATCAAGAAGTGGAGGGAAAGGGGATAAAAAAGGAATGAAGATGGGTCATGTGCATCTAGGTGCTCCCCACAAGGAATGCAAGATTTATGCACTACAAACATGTCCTAAGGAAAACAAAATGAAAACCATAAAAATGGGGAAACTATAATTCAGATCCTGGTCACTAGACCTCTTTTGAGTAAATTTCCGACACTGAAAGAAAAAAATAGAAAGTAAACATGCGTAAAGAAAGGTGGATACAGCAGCAGCAGGGGAACTGGGTAGCTTGAACTTGGGACCACTGGAAATGTACTCTCATCTTTTCCCATCCAGGACAAACAGAAAGTTTTGCAGAAACCTGAGGCTTTGTCATGGAAGATCACTCCCTCTCACAGTCTAAGGAAGAACTATGGACATAAAAATAGGAGCGATGCACCCCTCTATGACAAATTGTCACTCAGTCTTGACTAAGCATCTGCACTGTGCTGCCGCCTCTTGCAGAAGCTTTCTCAGGGGATTCCGGCAGACAGGATAGGACCTGCCGCTCATCAGGCACCATACAAAGCGTGGGAATTGGGTTTTCCTTGCACTTCCATTTGACTTTATTAGAAAGACTCTTCTGCTCTACAAGGAGATAATAATGTGTTATCTAAATGTCAACATCCTGGCTGGCGTTTTTGCAGATGGGTTTCTGGGATGGCAAAGCTACATGATGCTGACAGAAATATTGCCTTACCTCTACTTCACAGACACCAGAGTTTTCAGTACCAAACCCTCACACATCCCTCTGTGTAACAAAAACATTCTAATTCCTCTTCATAGTCCCCCAGGTCACCACTCATAATGTGAATTGAATTATTCCTGTAGATAGGAAAGATGTCTACATTCTTCTTTATTTCATTTTAATTTGTACACTTTCCTCATAATCATAGTCTTCAATGCTGTTCCCCGATCTTGCCTATTTCGCCTACTTGAAAAATAAACTATATAGAAAGACAGTGTGCAATATTTCTGAGTGCCATATGGGCAATGCCAAGCATAAATATTGTTTGCTATTTGCCCACATCTCTGAAATTATATCCTCCAAAATCATAAGGAAAAGTAACAAGACTTATACCTATACTTTAATTAAACTTTAAATTGGAAAAAAGCAGACAAACATAGACCTTTCCATAGAGAGCCCTTCCATAATAATTACCCTTGGTCACCAAGGTAAAATTGAGAACTTCAAGCTTTTAATTTGCATTCTTTGACTCATGATACATTTATGAAGAGCTTTTGCACAGGGGAAAGTGATGTTCTTCTGTGCTCCTGGTTTACGCCTGCATCTCTACCAACGAGGAGTGGTCTGTTCTACCACCTTCCTATTTTAAATCTATCAAAGGCAGTAATCTTCCCTTTCCAAGTTGCAGCAGTTTCAATGTCTTCTTTTTTGTGCAGATTTCACAGGAGGGAACTTTGAGTACTGTCCGTTGGTACTTTGCATGCATGGTTATGACCATAGGTTTCTCTTCTTTTTTTACTGACACACAGCACAGGATGCATTGACATAGCACATAGATGTCTAAAGAGTAAAGCAATCTTGTGCAACTAACAAGGTTTATAATATTTGTTTTACTAAACCAAATAAAATCACACTGAAATGAAATGAGCCTCAAATATTTATTATTGAGAATGATTAATAAATAAGAGAAAGGAAAAGAGCAATGAAAATCCCTGTCTAGACATGGGAAATATAAGCAAGATTAGGGCAGATGGGTTGTAAGCATCATGGAGAGAAGACAGCTCCATCCCAGGAGGAGTAAATGTTAGTAATTGCCCAATAGTTACACTGCTGGCAGGAAGACATAGTGTGTGCCAATTTTCCCAGTACATACGTATTGATAAAAAGACTATTTCAAATGTGTGATAGAAACCAAAAATAGATATTGAAAAACTCAGGGAAAAATAATGATGGGAGCAAATAATATAATATTTGAGGTTGTGATTCAGAATTCTGAAAAAGAAATCCAATTGGCAATCAACATCCATGCTCAAAGACACTAAAATTTAAAGAATTGTCACACACAAAATCCTGTGTTACTTTATCTTTTCACACGTTCAGGTTCAGTTGATTTTCTAATCTTGTCACTTTGCCTGAAGTCAGAGCATTGAGAACTGCAACTCAGCACTCATTCCCCTTGACATTCCGTTTAATATGGAACTTTTTCTTTATGAGTAGATATTTATGTGATATGAGGAAATACACAATAAAAATTTAAGCAGAAAACAGTGTTTTAGAGGTTCAGTGTAGGTTTTATAGTTTAACCCAACATAGATCATTAGTTAATACTTTCAAGAAGTTTCCAGACATCAAAAATTAATGAGCTTTTGATGAGTAGGATCTCCTCCTACTGGGGAATAATTTCTACATCAAACACGGAAGAAAGAAAATTATAAAATATATGGAAATTATTAAGAAACAGCTTGTAAGGAAATTGTTTAAGAAAGGCATGATCCCAGGAGAAGTACAAAATATCTTCAACAAATGAAAATGAAAACAGGAGGCATTATAAATCTTGTGGAGCTGGTTAATGCCATCAGTTTATAACTATTGATACTTTGGCAGCCAAGAAGGAATTACTAAAATCAATGATGTATCCTTCCACGGGAAATATCTAGAAAAAAGAGAATTATATCAATGAATGTAAAAAGAAAACAACAGTGCTAAAGTATATTAAAGATATCTATCTATCTCTCTATATTTCTATCATCATCTATCTTTATAAATATATAATAAAACGGTTAGAGACCAAATTGTGTAAGTATAATAGTGAGAGAAAAAATACTGATATAACAATGTAATATAATACTGCACAGAGGGTTTTAACAGGGCCTAGTTCATAAGTGAAGTTACATATTATTTGATACTTTCTATTAAGACTTTTCTACAATCCACATACTTAATTACATGTAATTTATAATATGATACATTTTTTCACATACACACCTGCATTTTAATCCATTGCCAATATTGTTTATTTAAAATTAATTCCAGTTGTGTTATAATTCAATATTTGTTTTTACTTTTGTAAAATTATAAATAGCTTCATTTTCTATATTTCTATGAATACTTGGAATTATTTTTACTTGTCCTCAGAAGGTGCTATTTCCATGTTAGGTTTCTCCAGTTTATCACCAGGAGGAAAAGAGTTGTAAAAATTCAATGTGTGTGTGGCAAATTTACTATTTTATTACCTATTGTTAAGCTTGTATCTAGATGCCCCTCTCCCCTCACCACAGCCTCATGTGCTCATAGGTGGGGCTTTTTGGAGGTGGCTGATCTGGGGTGTGCGAATGTGGATTAATGGTGGATACTTAGATGAAGGGTGTGTGGAGTAGCCCCCTAATTGGTTTAGTACAGTTCTGGGTGTGGATAATGGAAGCCCCTCCCTGAGTGTGGGTGGCACCAATCAATAGGCTTCCAGTGTGCATGGAATACAAAGGGAGAGAAGGAAGTCAGGCTGCTGCTGCTGCCGTGGCTTGGTGTCTCCTGTCTGCCCTGCCATAGACTGTTTTTCCTCTGCGATTCTCCTCTGCCATGGCATCCTGCCTCTGAGTCAGCTGACTATGGTCTCAAACCTCTACAAACTGTGAGCTAAATAATCCTTTCCTCTTCTAACTTGTAGGCCTTGCTTATTTTGTCCCAGCAATGAGAGAAGTAGCTAAGATGCCTATGTATGTTGTTCCAAAATTAAAGAATGTATACATGTTTGCTAGGTGTTTTACTGCCTGAAATTAAGAAAGTCATAGAGAGAACCCATCACCATTTTCTTATTGGCAAAGCCTTCTAAATTCTAGGTCATTAATATTATATTATCCATAACTGTAAACTTAGTCCCTTTAGTACTATAATAAAATTCTAAAACATCAATGCACTCATATAACAAATTATTCCTCTCTGTCTTTGCTCAGCTCAACCCCTCTGTCTGGGTAGAACTTCCCACAACATTATATTGGTGAAAGTATTACTCTTACCCTTTAGATCAATGGTACATTTATTCTCCTTGAGCCATAAGCACATTGCAGGCTCATTCTGATTTCAAGAAGTGTGTTGCACAGATTTTCCTGTTGTATGTTTTATTTTTTTTTAAACTAATCCCCTTAGCACTTATCATTTCTGAAACTCAGTGGTGGTCAGTAAATCTCCATGGTACAAAACTTGAATCTTAGGTCTCCTTTGTAGTAGAGTTGCTTTTCTTGTAAAAGAGGCACTTACATCTGAGGCTATAGGTAGAATTTTTAAAAATTCTTTTTGTTGTTGTTCTGACAGATCTTAACCCAGGATCTAAAATTTATACCTCACTGAATCTGTCATTGCTAATGAAAATGGTACAAAATCACGGCAACAATTAACTCAGGATGCACACATTTCTAGGAGCTCAAGCTACGGCAGATGGTGCAAGGCAGGCTGGCCCTGACTTACTTGTGAGAGGCTCCTGAAGCAGTGGAATATCTACTAAGAAAGGCAATGTATGTCTCGACTGGTGACTGCCTCATTATAGTGTTTTGAGAGAGAAGAAATGTGACCGTGGCCATTTCTGTATCATACAGTATGCGATGTGGCTGCTTCCGCTTGTGTGAGGGTCACCAAAGGAAGGAGGAGAAGACCAGCTAGGGGAGTAATCTCTGCAAAAGCAGAACTGGTGTTCAGAAAAATCCTGGGCTTTCTTATTTAAGAAACAAAACAGAACAAAACAAAAGTAAAAAACTGCTACACTGTCACTCCTGAAGGATTCTGACAACACAAACCACAATTGATGATCATAAAATGAAAAGTAAAGAAACCTCGGTATACCCCAAGCACAGGTATTAAGACCAGGTGTTAAAATCTTTTTCAATTAAATTTATTTCATCCATAAAAATGAAGTCTTTATGTATTAATGGCTGAACATAGTACACTTCAGTGCTGGGCTCCTTACTCTGTCCCATTGGTGCATGTGTCTGTCTTCATGAATGTTCCAAACTGTTGTGTTTAATACCACCCTGTCATATATTTGAAATTACAAATGTAGCACCTCCAGCCTTGTCTATTTAACGACTGGTGTAACTATTTGGAATGTGCTGCGATTCCATAGAAATTTTAGAAATATTTTTTCTATTTCTTTGGAAAGGGCCATTGAGACTTTGATAGAAGATACTTTTTATCTGTGAATCAGAATGACCACTAGAGAAATTTAACTATCAATAATTTAAACCCATGAATATGAGATGCCTTTCTATTTTTTACGTCTTGTATAATTTTTTCAGCAGTGTTTGAGTTTTCAATAGAAAGAATCTCTCACCTCATGGCTTGAAATATTTTCTTATCAATGTTATTCCTTTGACACTATAAAAAAGGGGTTCTTTTCTTGATTTCCTTTGCACAAAGGTCATTACTGAAATGCAGTAATGTGATCAGCTTGTGTTCTAATTTTCTGTCCTGGAATGTTACCAAATTCATCTATTGGTTTGATAGTATTTTACAGATTTTGGGGGGATTCCATGTGTGGGATAATGAGATGGGCAAATAGGGCCAATATTACTGCTTGCTTTCTATTTTGGATGCTTTTTTAAAATTTTCTTTCTTTCATCTCTGATTGCACCCTTTCGTACATCTCGATTTTGATGAATATGAATAGTGAGAATGGGGCTGGTTTCCTATCAGATAATAATGGGTAAGCTGTGGTTTGTCCCACTGAGAATGGTGTTAACTGGACTTTTTACATGTTTTTACATATCTTCTATGAGGCTGGCAAAATATTCTTCTGTGTCTACTTTGTTGTCAGTTCTTATCATGAAAGCATACGGAATCTTGTCAAATGCTCTTCCCACATCTATTGAGGTGAGCATGTGTTACCTTTATGTCTTGTTCTGCTGATGTGTTCTGTCTCACTGGCTGATTGGCCCACGTGGAGAAAACCTTCATTCATGTGGATAAATCCCACATGTTATTTAAAATCAGACCTTAGTTACTCCAGCTACTAAAGTGAACACAAAATGGATTATCAACCTGAACACAAAACTTGAGAACATGAAAATCACTGAAGTAAACATTGTGAGAAATTTTCTTGATGCTGGCTTTGTCACTGATTTTTTGGATGTCAAAGCTAAGGCTCATGCAATAAAATCCTAATAATCAAATGAGATTTAATCATACTACAAAGTTCTGCACAGCAAAGATCAGACAACTAAACCAGAGAAAAAAGATTCACTTTTAATGTATCAAAGGACTAGAATAAAAATTTTGTAACAGATGAATCCTAGTAGCCAAGAAGAATTATAAAGGGTTTTATAAAAGCTATTCAGTGGTAAAATGAAAATTAGAACCACAACGAGCCATGGGCTCACTGCTGTTAGGATGTAGTCTGTGTATTTTCAAAAATCAGGATGGGACAAGTCCTGAGAAGGCTGTAAATGAAAAAAAATACTTGTATTATGTAGGGAGAGTGTAACCTTGTGCAACCATCATGAAAAACAGGATGAAAATTACAAAAGAAAATTTAAAATAAAACTACCATATTGCTCAGCTATTGCTCTTCTAGCTGTACTGAAAGAAAAGAAGTCAGCACCTACTGTAGATATCATTATTCCAATATCCAATGCAGCATTGTGAACAATGTATAATATACAGAAAGAACATAAATATCCATCATGGAGACAAATTAAAATATTTTCACATAGACACCATGGAATATTATTCAACAGCGAAAAAGAAGGGGAGCCACCATTTGTGACAGCTTGGATGAAGCTGGTAAACATTTTGCTAAATGAAATATGGCAGAAGCAGAAAAATACTGTGTGACCTCGTGTATATGTGGATCCTAAAGAAATAAAAACATAGAGATGGAGAGCAGAATGACGGTTACTGAAGATGTGCAGTTCAGATGTAGATGAAGTGGCTCAAAGGTGAAATATTGTAGGATAAATAAGGTAACTGAGGTAAGCATGGGGACTAGAGTTCGGAATATGGTACTGTACACTGGAAATTTCCCAGAAGAGTTGACTTCAGGTGTTCTTGCATAAAGAAAAAGAAACTATGTAGGATGAAGGATATGCTAATCTGCTTAACAGTAGCAATCATTTCACAACATATATGCACATCATTGCTTTTTCACTGATCATAATTTTGTGAACCCTGGGCCTCCACACTGAACTGCATCTGCAGCTGTATATATATGTATATATATAGATATAGATAGATAGATAGATAGATAGATAGATAGATAGATAGATAGATAGATTTTTTTTTAATTTTGAGGCAGGTTCTTCCTGAATTGTTAAATTGCTTTGGCTGGGCTCAAACTTGAGATCCTCTTGCCTCAGCCTCCCAGAGTGGTGGCATGGCAGACCTATGTCATCACACTTGGTTAAAACATCATGTAGTATACCTTAAATCATTACAATAAAAACAATGAAAGATTTTCCCAAGAATCTGTGTGAATCATTAGTCCTGAAATATACTCTGCAGAGACAGACCAGAGTCTTGCAATACTGACAACCTTCTAGTTATGCTCCTGATTTATGTAAGAAGGACATGAAATCACACCAGTTTGTGTACCCATCCTCACAGGTGTTCATAGTGGGGGTGGAGTAGGAACCACAGAAAAGTCCACGTCCACAAATAAATTATAGTTATTTTCCTGAAAAGACTTGAGCTCATCTTTATTACATAGTTAAGGATAGCCTGGATGATGTGATGGTAAAAACGACCAAGAAGAGCACATGCAGGCATTATCTCAAACCACCTGAGGGGGTGTACAGCCATCCATAACGGTCTTGGTCTTACGCAGATACGGAGAGTTCAACCTCATTCATCATCGGCTGAACATCTGTTTTAGAGAATTAAGACAAAAAGCAGATCAGTACATGGTATTTCAAATCTCCGGCTTCCTGCGTCTCCTCATACTTCAATACCTCCCTAGGTTTCACACTTCTTTCTCTCTGATACCCAGAATTGAAACCCAGTCCTCGAGCTCCTCATCTAGTGTCCAATCTAAACTCATTTGTGTGACTCCCAAGCAATAGGGATTCCTCCACAGATTAATTAATAACACGAAATAGCAGTGTGAAGCCATGTGCTTTATCTTATGTAAACACAAAGGGCATCAAAGATTATTCCTCGCCCTCTAGATAAGAAACACTTACTCAGGGCAAGTTTCATATGTCTTCAAAGTTATAAAAAACAGCAAATCAGAGGGACGATGAACTCCAACAGTGTGACGACAAACTTCAGGAGCACCGGAAATAACATTGTGAGCCATGCAGGAGAGAAAAATTAGAGAACTGTGAAGAGATGCTTTCAGCCACAGGCACACTTTTAGACATGTTTTACTCATGACAAACACTGTGCTAGGTAATATTTCACCCTTTCCCCATAAACGTCATCTCTCTATGACCGTGCTCTCAAATGTACAGTCCGCCCTCTTAGTATCAGACCAGTGAAATGACCTCTCATTATCCAGCTTGCTTCCTGTTATAACCAAGGTCACAGAAGGCTGCTTATTTCCAAAGCCAGCTTTACTGACATTTCTTTTTTTTTTTTAATGTGTACCAGGGGTTGAACTCAGGACCTCGTGCTTGCCAGGCAGGTGCTTATGCCGCTGAGCTATCTCACTGACACTTTACTGACGTTTCTGAATCCGAGACTGTATTAGAATCTATTTATGTCTCGTAGTAATGAATCCTCGTCATGCGGCAGTGTATTCACCTGAGTTGTTATAAAAAATACTGACCCTGAAAGGCACTGGATTTTCCAATCCCTATTCTGAAATGAATAAAACCCTTGAAGTTTTGTGTTTTTACTTTAAGGATGATTAGAATAAAAATTATTAAATGTATTGCTGAGTGCTATTTGTTTCTCCCCAAATAGAGGTCTCATTTAGCTTCATATGATGGGTTCAAAAATTAAACCTTGTTGCATAAATAAATTTATTAGTTTAGGATCAAGGCTTTGACCATTTTTATATGCAAGTCTTAAAATTACTTTGTATATGGATAAATGCCAAGAAATTCATACCTGGATCTGGAAATACTTACAGATATGATATCTGCAGGGAATATACCTGTCGTCCCTGAAGATTCAAATGAGTTCACACCATGCATCATTGTGAATGCCAGTGCAGCCATAGAGCTCACCAATTTTATTAATGTAAAGGTCACATCCTGCAAGAGAAAAAGAAAACTGAGTCCCTACTCATGCATTCTGGTGACAGGTACATTGCTGCACAAATATGGATGTGCATACACCCTCTTAGTATACAAATAAAATTGAAATTAGTAAAAATAATGCAAAAGCTTCTATACTCTGAGTGCATATTTACACTTGTGAGGCAGAAATAGACAAATGACCTGTGGGTGCTGGAAAGAAATCATTTGAGCATCTCAGAACAGAGTGAAACCTGAGAAGTGTAGTGTTGTTCATTTAGGGTATCAAGGGTGATGTATGTCTTATCTGTCTTAGATTTTTTAAACCACGGGGAAACTCACCACTTTGTCATTCTTTATGGTTGCATTCACAATGGCCAGAATTCCTGATGTGACATACTGTATAAAAATAAAGGTCAATTAATTTGTCTGGAAATACATTATCTGTACTCACTTTTACTAGGACGAAGTGTTTCCCAATGTTCTTCCGCAAACTCTGTGCTCATGAGCAATGTATGAAAACATTCCTTAGGATTACATTCATGTTTAAAGTAGTAGAGGAAAAAATATCATTTGTATTTACTTACCATGAGTGGTATCAAAAGATATAGGTAGGGCAATACAGGGTCTAATTGTATTATAGAAAGTTCATAATGAGACGAATTGGAAATAACTATTGCCCACAGGACATTCAGCACCACGCCACACATCACTTGGAGCACCTGGAGAAGGAGACAGTGTCTCTAAGGTAAAAACAATACATGTAAATCTTAGATAAAATTACTTCACCAAATGAGGAGTTTCTGGTAATTCAGAGCTCCCTGATAAGGGAAATTCTCTTAAGATTAATGCCTAAATTAATCTTCTGCATTTCCAAAATGACAACATTTGCAATTCTCATAAATCACATATGTATACATTTTTTTTTATATTTAAAGTGTCAGTAGACTATCAAGCGTATGTTTGCATGACCACACCAAACTATTAAGTCATCCCGTGACCTAACCCAGAACGAATTTAGGGGAATAGAAAGCCACCTTATAAAAAGGGTCTTTAAAATGCTTACCCCTACAATACAAAGCCGTTTATTCATGGTTTTCTTCACACGATGTGGCTCAGATGGAGGACTGGGGTCTACATCTTGAATGTCCATAGCGATGTCACTGATATTATTGCTTTGCACAACATGTGATCCTTTTGATGACTGAACATGTGTTGTCCTGGAAAATCGGATCAAAGGATGAGCCTCTGATTCCATACAACGTTTCCATGCATGACAATATCGAAGTAAAGTTAGGTACTGTGGCAGGTGCTGGAAATTAGGCTGCATACTTGTTTTAATAATGACTGGGGAAATTTTGACATTTAATAAGTATTCAGCACTGTCTCTTGCCCATTTAACAACAGTACACCCTCTATTACACTGTCATAAAGGCTATGCAAGAAATATCTGCTTACCCCAATAGGAATCTAGTAATTCTAGCCTGAATTCAAGAGCCCTATATACACAGTGCCTTGAAATGATGGTGAGTATTAGCAGGATGGGCCTGGAAATAAAAATCACCAAACACTAATCCTAGTATTCATGTACCAGAGAGACATGAGGTGAAATAATCTATTAGTTTTGAGACATTAGAGTTCTTTGATTCACCCTCACATTTAATGAAGTTCTTCCACTCCTGTTTCTATTTTGTTCAGGAGCTCATGCAGCTTGGGAAGTTGAAGAAATTAGAGCGTTGTTCTCAGCCCCATTGTGACTTGCAGGCTCTCACGCTCTGATTTCTCTCACTTGCTCTGACTCACCAGCTCGCGTGCTGTGCTCAGCCACACAAATTCCCACCCATATGTCCAACCCGCTGAGCCCAAATCCCTGGTCTTCCGCTATCGTGATTCTAGAGCAGAAATTCAACATGCGACATTCATCTACTGGAAATGGTTTCAGCCTCCATCGGTGATAAGTTTTCTGCGTTTAAAGACAGACCTCCAGAAATTTAAACCCCCGGTAGTGTTACCTTTTCAAAGCTCATCACGATGGAGACCGTTTCCATGTCACGTTCATTTCTTTTTTTACCTGAACTGCAGGAAACTAGATATTGTTCCTCATACCTCAACTTTGTTTCATTTCAAGGTACATTATAGAGATTTTCCAGATGTTTGCCATATGATTATAATCTAGTTTAATAGGAAAATATATTGACATAAAGTTGGTAATATTTCCATACATCTATTAAGTATTACAAATTCATTATTTCTTTTAGAGAAATTAATGCTTTTTATTCTGAGATAAATGATCAGAATAGAAAATATCATTTTTTTTGTCAATGAGAATAATAAGTTCAGGAAGTACAGACATGAACTTATATGATCTGGAATTCAGATTATGAAATTAATTGCATGCAGATCTAAAGCAACAGAAGCATTTGCTCTGAACATGGACCACGACCCCTTCACATAGAATTGCCCCGATGTTCTTTTCTCCCATCATCACTGTTGCCCTCTCTGTCCTCCCATCCCCTAATCTGCCACTCTCCTCCCCTGAAGTGCATACGTGCTATTATATTTTAAAATGTGGTTGAGTTGTACATATTCTATAACATTATAATTGCCTTAAAATGAATGTTCTTATATACAGTTCCCTTTCTTTTGACAGTAAAGATTACAAAAGCTCACAAGCTATACACAATTTTCTATGTCTTTATCTCATACTGCCCAGTTTCTCATCTTTAATTCTTACCCTAAGCAAAAATATCATCACTTTCCAGACTAATTCTGGGTCATTCTTTATGAAAATAAAATTCCATATTTCAAAGTATCTTTCATTGATTTCTGATTTCAAAGAACTCTTCTCCTAACTCCTAATCTTCTTACTGTCGAGAACTCCCTGTTAGAAATAACAAAGTTGATGGGCCGGTGAGATGGCTCAGTGGCATAAGTGTCTGCATGGCAAGCACAAGGTCCCGAGTTCGACTCCCGGAACCAACATACGAAAAAAGGCCCGATGATATTGCTCAGTGGCACAAGCTCTTGCTGGCAAGTGCAAGACCCTGAGGTCGACTCCTGGTACAATAAAGTTGGGGAATTATAATCCCAGAGCATGGCCATTATCCTCTTTGATCAAAATTCCTGTACTGAGAGAAAAATAGAAAGTAAACATGTGATAAGACGGATACAGAGCACCAAGGCCACTTGGTAACAGACCTTGGGGTGCTGCAAATGTACTCTGAGCTTTTGCACATTCAGGACAAAATATGATAATTAGGCAGAGCTTTTTTTTTTAATAACTTTGCAAGTGCTGATGTGATACGAGTTGGTATCTTTTGTTTATTACATTGTGTAGTATATGTAATAAGAAACACATTAATACATGATAATTATGTTCATTGTAGAGAGTTAATTCATACACATATATCTTGTCATGTTTATTTATCCCTCCCCTCCTTGCCTTTCATTTTCCCCAATCTACAGGTCCACTTTCCATCTCTGCAAAGTTTGGCTCCTAGTTTCCTATCATCTATGTTTTATAGAGAGATATTTATACAGCTTTATCACTTTGCATTGTTGTAGAATTGAGCCTCAAACTAGAAAGTCAGGTAAATTAAAAATAAAGCAATAAAAGAAAGCAGAGACAGTGACGGCCTTCTCAAATAACAATCCCTAGACGTTGTTATGACACGAATCTACTCACAGGATTTCCTACCCAGGAAAAACTCCAGAAGATTTTGCCAAAGCCTAAAGGTTTGGCATGGAGGACCATGGACTCTTGTTGTGTAACAAAATGCCATGAACATAAACAACAGGAGAGATGCATACCTCTGTCACCAGACGTCACTCAGTCTGCCCTAAGCACCTGTCCAGTACCAGGGGACCTCATTGCACTGCAGTCCACTGAAGACCCTGTCCAAAGTAGTCACCAAGAGATGGCATCGAACCTGGTATTCATCCAGACCCCATGTAAACTACAGGAAGTGGATCTTCAATGCTAATGAATTTCACTTTATAAGAAGTCTCCATCTGTGTAAGGAGATAAGGATGCTTTACCTAAAATGGTACCTTCTTGGCCCGGGTTTCTTGTACATGGGTTCCTGTGATATGTAAAGGTCCTTCCCCCTGGCTATAATACTTTTTTTTTATCTCTAATTCTCAGACAGCCATATTTTTTTAAATTGCCAAACACTTACATACCCATCGCTCTTTTTAAGGAAAAATTTTATTTCTTCTTTTTTTTTTTTTTTTTTTTTGGTGGGTACCAGGGGTCGACCTCAGGACCTCGTGCACCAGCAGGCGCCCGTGCTGCTGAGCGATATCACCGGCCCTTTTTTCGTATGTGGGTTCTGGGAGTCGAACTCAGGCCCTCGTGCTTGCCAGGCAGGCGCTTACACCGCTGAGCCATCTCACTGGCCCCATATTTCTTCTTTTGATAGTGCCACGGACTAGCATAAAAGGCACATGCCTTACATTTAGGGACTTATTTTGAATGATAAATTCAAGCTTCATTAATTCATAGAAAAGCCTCACTTAGGGAGAATACATTGTGTTATTCCCATAAATAGAAGGGATGCCTGTACACTTTCTTTTGTAATTCTAATTTGTATATTTTCCTCAGAATCATAATTAGTCTTCAATGATTTCCCCCTTCTCTTTCAATTTCTGCTACTTAAAAAATAATTACATAAAAAACAGTGCATAGTATTTTTCTGAAGTCACCCAGGAAATTCCAAGCACAGAAGTGATCTGCTATTTGCTCTTATATCTAAAAGTCTACCATCTCAAATCCTAAAGGAGACTTATGGGCTCTTCAATTGTTGAATTAAACTCTAGCTTGGAAAGAAATAGAAACATGTAGTCCTCACCACTCTGAAATTTTCTACAGTACTTACTGAGGGTTGCCATGGTAAAAATGGGGAAGGTCAATGCTTTTAATTATCATTGTATGAGTCAAAATGATTTTGTAAAGAGCTTTTTCACAGGGGAAAATAATATATTATTATTCACTCATGAATTGTCTGTACACCTGTACCAACAAGGAGTGACATTATCTATCCATTTCCTGTCTATTTCAAAGCTATCAAAGGGAATAATCTGTCCTTGTCAAGTTGCATAATTTTTAGTGCCTTATTATTCAATGTACATATTTCCTGTGAAAGAGTCTGGGGATTTGTCGGTTGGTTCTTTGTATACATCATCATGAGGGTAGTATTTGTCTTCTCTCTTGCATCGATGCACAGCCTAGGTGGATTTTCAAAGAGTAAAATAGTCTGTTACAACTTACAAGATTTACAGATTTGTCTTTTGCTCTGTGTATCCTGAGGGAAAGTTACTGGCTCAGGTTGGCTCAGGTAAATGTGTTTCCTTTCACGAAGGTCCATCTTTCTGGTTATTGTATTTTGCTCATGAGGTACATAGTATCTGAAAGATATAATTCTACTCAGAAAGTCACAGTTTTGACTGCCAAATCCTTGTGAGCACCTTTCTCATTCTGAGGAGAAATCTAAGTCCTCTTTTCCTCTGTGTGCATAGAACTTGCTAATCAAGCTTTTATTTATGGAAATCTTTGGAGATAAATGAATGCTTCACTAGTTTAAAGTAAACCATGATTTAGGGAGAATTACTTGTATTATTCCTATAAACATTGGCTTCCTTACTCTTTCCTCTATTCTATTTTGTTATTTTCCTCATAACAGTGTTCCACACTATTCTCATATGAAAATAGTGTACAATATTTCTGGGCCCAATTCTCAAAATTCCTAATATAGAAGCGGTCGTCTTTTTTTTTTTTTTTGGTGGGTACCGAAGGTCGACCTCAGGACCTCACGTGCCAGAGGGGCCCATATCGCTGAGTGATATCACCGGTCCTTTTTTCGTATAAGGGTTCCGGGAGTCGAACTGGGGCCCTCGCGCTTGCCAGGCAGGCGCTTATGCCGCTGAGCCATCTCACCGGCCCCCCAGAAGCGCTCTTCTATCTAGTCATATCTCTAAAGTTATATTCTCTGCAGTATTAAGGGAAACTTACACACACTACATCTTCTCCCCTGGAGAGAAAGCAGAAATACTTGGTCTTCTCCAATATGATTTTTTGAGTTATTCCTTCATAGTTACACAGTACTACCATCATAAATGATGGGGATTTTCACATCTTTTTTCTCATTTTTCCTCTTTTTTGCAAGCTATAATAATATATAATAATATTAAGAAGAGCTTTATCATCGGGAGGGAACAAGACACTCTTAACCTCCTGGCGTGTGTATAACAGGTTCTATTCCTGCCTTGTGCTATAGTTTAGATCTAAAAGTCCCCCAAAAGTCCCACGTGTTTGGAAGGTGATTGGGTCTGGGGGTGCTGTATTCATCAGTGGACTCGGCTGTGGGTGGGTTTATAGACGAATGTGCGGTTAGTAGGTGTGGCCTGGTTGGAGGTGGGTCACTGGGATGTGAGCTGACAAGGTGCACGTTTGTTCCCGGGCTCCTGCTATCTGTTCTTCCTCACTGCCATAAGTTGAGCAGCGCTCTTCTGTTGCGCCTTTTCCACCTTGCTGTTCCTGCCTTGGAGCGAGCCTGGTGTCCATGACAGGGAACCATGAGCCAAAAGAAACTTCTTTAAGTTGCAGCTGTCAAATATTTTTATCCCAGCAATGGGAAAGTAGATAATACAACATGCCTATTTGAAAAATATCAAAACATATAATCTGCTCTTGACTAATTTGTAGAGGATTCAGTATATTCTTTTTTTTTTTTTTTTTTTTTTTTTTTGGGTGCCGGGGGTGGAACTCAGGACCTTGCACGCCAGCAGGCACCCGTGCCACTGAGTGATATCACTGGCCCTTTTTTCGTATGTGGGTTCTGGGAGTCGAACGCGGGCCCTTGTGCTTGCCAGGCAGGCGCTTAGGCCTCTGAGCCATCTCACTGGCCCTTTAGTATATTCTTAATTTGCTGATAGATATACTATGAAAAAGTCTTCAATATTTCAATTGTTTCACTACATTTATTCTCATGACCATGTTATTTCTCCTCTTTATTGCACTGACACAGGGCATACTTGGGTTTTCATGGAGTAAAATGATCTTATGCAATTTGGTAAGAATATAATATTTGTTCAATGAAATAAAGCCGTACTCAATTCAAATCAATTTAAAATATAGCACAGAGCATTTCTTCAGCACAACAAAAGGCAACAAACATTTAGGCGCATGGACACTAAAAACTGAAGAATCGACTCGCAAATAATTGTGTGTTACTTTTCTTAAACATGCTCTATGTTAATAGATTTCTTTAGTCGACCTATTAAGTACAGGCAGTATTTGCTATCATAACTCAGCACTCAGTCCACATAGAATCCCATTTTAAAGTAGATATTTTTATTAATAATGCAATATGCAAGAATATGCATCAAATTCGTGAGGGAATAACTGGAGTATGAAGAATTACTGTACTTGAGAATTTTAACTCCAAGTACCTCAGAGGCTGATCTATTACAGAGAAGTTCTCTATAAATTAAAAATGAATAAGTTCATATAGCATATGTTCTTCTACTCCTAAGGAATAATTTACATATAACCTATGGAGAAAAAGAAATTATGAAATATTGTGAAAATTAATGAGAAATTGTGTAGGAAGAGACCTGGAAAAGAGAAAGCTTCGGGCCAGTGAGGTGGCTCAGCTGTGTAAGCGCATGCCTGGCAGGCGAGAGGTCCTGCGTTTGACTTCCGGTACCCACATAAAGGAAAAAAAGGGCCGGTGATATCGCTCAGTGGCACAAGCACCTGTTGTCAAGCATGAGGTCCTGAGTTTGACTGCTGGTACCCACATAAAAAAAAAAAAAACCAACAAAAAAAGAAAGGTTCACAGAGAAATTCAGATACATTTTGAAAAAACAAAAAAGGAAAACAGGATACATACTATTTCGTGAATACAATTTACAGTTAGCAGTACTTGCTTAGAAAAGAACAAATTATTGAAATCAATGACCTATGTTTCAATTTTAAGGATTTAGAAAAAATAACAAATTAAGCCAGTACATTTAAAAAAGAAGGCGATGAAGGTAAAGACATAAATCAATCAAACAGTAAATTAACAGAGAGCTCTGACCATGTAAATGCAAGATTGGGAAAGTATCTTCAAAAGGTTCATAACAGGGCCCAATTCACAAAAACACTTAAACATTGTTTTCTGTTCAACTTTCAAGGTTCCTTTGATGGCTACTATAATTTTTTTTTTTTTTTTGGTGGGTACCGGGGGGTCGACTTCAGGACCTCGCGTGCCAGCAGGCGCCTGTGCCGCTGAGCGATATCACCGGCCCCTTTTTCCTATGTGAGTTCTGGGAGTCGAACTCGGGCCCTCGCGCTTGCCGGGCAGGTGCTTAAGCCGCTGAGCCATCTCACCAGTCCTGGCTACTATAATTTTCCTCTAATACTCATATGTAATTACATGCACTACATTATATTTGTATTATGTTTAATTACTTTATATATAGATGACCCTCATTATTTTTTACAATTTCACATATGTTTTTACTTATGTTCATATTTTACGTTTTAAAAAAATTTAAAATTTTATCCAGTTACATTATAATTCTGTAATTGTGTATTACTCATTTAAAAAATATTCAATGGCCTGCCATTTGTCTGAATTTCTACCTATGTTTAGAAATTATTTTTATTTCTTTCTTCCTTACAAGGTACTATTTCCACCAGTGGATCACCATTCTTTACACCAAAGGAGTGGTTGTAGAAATTGAGTGGGGTAACTTCATTATGGTACTACCCATGTGTATTGGTCCCCAAGAAGAATATGTATATGTATATGTATATGTATATGTATATGTATATGTATATGTATATGTATAGAGGTGTTTTGCCTCTTGGAATTACAAAAGTTATTGATGTCCCATGTAACCATTTTTTAATAGGATAATACCATAAAGCCCTAGCTAAATAGTATAGTTATCCAAAATAGGAAAATATTGATCAGTGTTATGATAAGAAATCTGTACAACTTCAGTGCTTTAACATCATACAAACTTGGCTCTGCTCTTTCTTCCTGTGTTCATATGGATCCCACTGTCTGGAAATGACTTTACTGCAAAATTTTGTTGGATAAAATTTTATTGTTATCAAGAGCTTATTTATTCTCCTTGACTCTCAGTCACATTCTAGGCTGATTCTGAGCATTAAAGCCTGCATGGCCCACACACATATCTTTGAGCATGAAAGCCTACTTTGCTTACACACATATCTTTGTTTTATGTGTGTTTTATTTACCCTCATGTTTTCAGCACTTAGAATTACTTCTGAAACAGAGCCGTGGTCAGTAAATTTTCGTGGTATAACACTCGGACCTAGAAGCTCCTGAGTAGTAGTAGTGTACTTTGCATCTGGGAAAATAGCAAAGATACAAACTGTTTTTCTTAGGCTACTTATGCAACTATTTTATTCCTTTGTTGCTGTCATTTTCATAGAGCATAACCTTGTATCTAAGACATATGCTTGCATGGAATTTGTGGTTATTGCCTGAAACTGGTACAATATTGTGGCAGGAGTTCACGCAGGCTCACACCCTATGCTATTGCAGAAGGGACAAGACAGGGTTAAATTGATCCACCTTTTTAAGCCTCCTGAAATTTTGGGATGACATTTGCTAAGAAGGACGACTACATGCTTTGCTGAGTGATGCTAAGTTGATAGTGCTTTGAAGACGTTAAAACATGAAGTTAGTGCAGGGACAACGGTACATTTTTTGAATGGTGTAGAGTGTTTCCAATAAGGTTGACAGTTAAGAGTTGGGTAACCGGCAGGAGCGAGGGAGTGAGAAGAGGACTAAAAGGGAAAACCCAGGAAACCGTCACACACAGAAGGGTGAGGTGACCCGAGGGTGGGTCTGGAGGCAGAAACCCCACATTCTTTGAAAGAAGGTAAAACCGTTATTAATAGAAAGTAGGATTTCTCAAAGATGATTAAAAATAGAGTCCGAAAAAGAAAAGTAAAAAAATGGGTTCTCGGAAGCAGGGTGCAGTTTCCTGAGCTCACAAGCGGGTCGAGATGCAGACTCAGCACAAGGTTCAACCGCCCCTCCCGTTCCATTTGCATGAAATGAGATAAGGATACCTGAGATCACCAGCATTAGCAGACCAGTGATGTTGAGGAAGGATGAGCGTGCAGAAAACAGGAGCGCTGAAACCGGACAGGGAAGCATAAACCTAGGTAAGCAAGGTGGGAAAGGAATTTCATCTGAATTCCGAAAAGAGAACCAAGATTCTTATAGCACATCCTGTAATTCAGACCAATACTACTCTCCAGCAGGTACTTGGTGTGATTTGCCTTAATCAATATGTAAATGAACTACAAGTTTGCATAAACATTTGACAGACCAGGGTCTTTTGATTCAATAAGATTATAACTCTTGCTGTTGTTTCCAGGAAAGAGGTTTTAAAGCCATAAGATTGAGAGCTCAGAGGGAGCCCAGAAAGAAAGAGAGTCAGGAAGAGTCAGGACAGAGAGGGTCCGGGTGCTCACATAGCATGTGCAAAAAGTCCGTGCTATGAAGGTTGCCTAGGGCCCAGGAAGGGTGAGGACAAGGAGGGACACTAACGGGGATGAAATGACGCAAGTTTTCATCTCAGCTGTGCCATAACACTCAATGTGATATGGTAGTTTCTCCATCTTCTGAGGAACTGAAATAAGTAACTTCCACTGACCAACTGGGCGGCCTCCAGTGAATCCCTGTGTGCCGGGATCTTCCTGTGCGACTGTCTCGCCGTCGGTATGAGCCAGCTTATGTGAGTGCTTCCTCTCTCGCCGCTGACGAGGGAAGGACATGGGTGCATTTTACACCTTGACTGCTGGGAATAATGCAAGAATGCACATGGCAGTGAACATAGCTTTTTGACACACTAATTCATTTCTTTTGGATATACATGAATATCTGCTAGATTATAAGGTAGTTCTATTTTTAATTTTTTCAGGTATTTCCATACTGGTGGCTTATTAGTTAACTCTCTTTTTTATTTATTCTTATTTTCTATTAGAGAGTGTCTTTTTATGGATCATTTTTATATTGACGAATACTGTTCCTTTAATTTATTTCAAGAAGGGTACCTTTTGCATGTATTTCTTCCCCAAAGTATAATCAAGTGGAAAGGAATGATTGTAAGATACTAAATGAATTGAGGACAGCCTCCTTACACTGTAAATTGCTGTTATTGGCTTCCAAATCTAATGCATTTCAATTTGGTTCAATGTCTTACTGCCTATAATCAATAGCACTATCATTCTCAGTGTCTTTTTAAAAAATAAGCTAACCCTTCTCAGCTGTGGAAATTCATCATTTTATTATCTATATTAGCAAGTAGTGTTCGAATAACAAAACTCTAAAAATTCAATACCTTAGTATAACTAAAATTGTGCTCTCCCTGCCTCTTGGAAAGTCTTACTCCAAAGTGTAATTTCAAACATTCAATAAAATTAATAACATATATATTGTTAAATTGTGATTTTTGAAAGTTGTGTTGCATAAACAGGCTTTTGGTTTGTTAGGATAGTTTCTGAAGTTGGGTGGTGCAGAATATGAACCCCAGAGATTCTTCATAAGGGCCTTTGCTTTGCTGCATAACAATATTCAATTTAACAGGCGAAGTTTGGTGTGCTGGGTGTTTTCATGCTAAGAAGGTATGAGACCATCCTAGTTCTGATTAAAGCATATTAACTGTTTCATGTATCGTGTTTGAAGTTCATATTGTGGAGTAAAGAAAGGGAGTTCAGGTGGTGAGACAGCTCAGCAGCATAAGCGCCTGCCTGGCAAGCGAGAGGTCCTGACATCGACTCCCGTAACCCACATAAAGGAAAATATACAAGGGCCAGTAATATCGCTCAGCAGTGCAAGCGCGAGGTCCTGAGGTTGACTCCCTTATCCACATTAAAAAATAAATAAATAAATAAGAAAGGGCCGGTGATGTTGCTCAGCAGAAGAAGTGCCTGCTGGCAAGCACAAGGTCCTGAGTTTGACTCTCAGTACCCACATGAAGAAAAAAAAAAACAAGAAAGGAACTTCTAGGATTTGAGTAATGATTCCCTGCTCCTGAACTCATGCAGGAATTTAATCTTGAAAGTTTTCTGACAATTGCTTGAGGAAGGTGGGAGCAATCTGACCATGGTGTTTCGAGGCGGGTCTGTGGGAGGGAGTAGATTGTATTAGCTCCTGAGGATAGATGCACTATAAGTGAATCCTAGTGGTTTTGTAAGAAGAGAGAGGGAGAGAGATGTGCTGCTGCCATGACTAATGCACTCAGTGGAGAAACTTGGTAGAGTCAGCACCATTCTGTTTTGATTTCTAGTTTCCAAATTTGTGAGCTGAATAAACTTCTTTTCTCTATACAGTAGACAGCCTCAGACACTGCATTATAGTAAAGTAAATCTGACTAATAAAGGGAGTGTAGCAAGATCAAGATGAACATGACAGTGATCTTTATTTCGGAGAGGACTCAACTTCCTCTTATCTAGATACTGATACTCTTTCAAAAGTACAAAATCAAACCACTCTAGGAGTAGCTCAGGTAATCTAGAGCCAACAGTGTAAGTGGGCTGCACAGCCACCTCCTTGTAATCGTGATAGGGAAAGACAGTGGAAAGTCTGTTTTCATTGGAAGATGAATCAACTACCACCTGTGGAAAAATCAGAGCACACAGCAGATGAGCATGTGGTTTATTCACTCAATCTGGAGATTCGTACATTGCTGCTCAGCATGGATTTGTGTGTGCGTGCGTGTGTATGTGTGTGTGTGTGTCAATACTCTAATAAAATATGAATAACATTAAAGTTTATAAAAGCAATGCAAGGGGTCCTATGCACTGTTGGTCAGTGTACACTTATGAGTCAGAAACAGACAAATGACCTGAGGTGCCGGGGAAGGAATCACTCTGAGACTTCGCATCAAAGCAATGAAAAACCAGCGAAGGTTTGCTCAGTTTTGGATATCAAGGATGATGTATGTCTTGTCTGTTTTAGGTTTTTGAAGCTACAGAGAAACACATCACACAGCTTTTTCTTTTCTCATCAGACAGAACCGTCAGAATTTCAGGTATGACATACTGTATAGAAATGGAGTTCAGTGAACTAGTCTGGGATTATGTCATCTGTAGTCTAATTTTTCTAAGACCAATGTTTCTCAATATTTTCTCCCAAACTCTGGGTTCATAAATGAAACATGGAGACAATTCTTGAGGATTATATTCACATTTATAGGATAGAGAAGTCAGTATAATTTGAATTTACTTACAATGATTGCTAAGAAAAGGCAGAAGTAGGGCCATACAGGGTGGACTTGTACTCCAGAAAGATCAGAATGAGACGCACTGGAAAAAATGATTATCCACAGGATAATGAGCACCACACCAAATCTTATTTGAAGCTTTGAGAGAAGGAGAAAGTAGTTTTGAGGAAAGAAGAATAAATGTTACTCTTAGAAAAAGTTACCAATTTAGGAGTTCCAAATAAGTCAGGACTTCCTTCATGAGGGTAGTTCTGTTCAGAACAAGGCTTAAAATCATCTTCAGCTTCATCCAAAGGACAATATTAGTAATTTTCAGAAATTATAAATGTAAGCCAGTATTCTCTGATTAGTGGAGGTGTCTCCATGCCCTCAACAAATTATGAGATAACCCAATAAATGACCCACAGCAAATTTAGTAGAATGGGCAGGCACCTCAAACATAGAGGGGGTGGACTTTAAAATGCTTATTGCTAAAAACATTGCACTTTTGTCATGTGATTCAGCACAGGGCTCTGTGCATCCTGAGGGGCAGGCATCGGCCCGAGTAGCTCAGATCAGGGACTGAGTTTCTGCCTTGAATGTCGAGGATTAGGTGACTGATAATATTGCTTTTCACAACCAGTGCTGCCTTGATGACTGAAGATGTGTCATTGGGAAAAATCACATCAAAGAAGGAGTCTCTGTGTAGAATGTTGTCATGCATGCAAATATCAAAAATGTTATGACAAGTGCTAGAGACGAGGCTGCATATGTGTTTCAGTCAACGCTGGGGAAATTGTGACATTTAATACATAATCAGCATTGTTTCTTGGCCTCTTTAGAACAGAACATGCTCTCTTATATTAAGTGCCACAAAGGCTTAAGTATTCTGTCCCTTAAGGAATCTGAAGGCTCTTGTCTGAATTGAATTGGCGTATGTATGCATTGTCTTGACCTGATGATAACTCCTTCCAGGATGAAGCTGAAAATGAAAAACACCAACCACTAATCTTAGTTCTTCTGCCCCAGAGGGATATGAGGTGAAATATTTTATGAGTCTTGCTGCATTGGCTCTCTTTCATTTATCAACAGATGTAAGACATATCTGATATTATTTCTGTTTTGTCCCCGACTTCAATGTTGGGAAAGTTTAAGAAATAATACCACTGTCTTCGTCAACCCTTACAGTAATCTGTATGGTCTTACACTCTGGCTTCTCTTGATTACTCTTCCTGTCCAGCACATATATTATTCTCACTCACACAGATTCCTAAAGTGCCACAGGCCCATTGTCCTGGTGCCACACCCATCTGAACCTGGACAACTGCTCTACTATTCTCATGATCCACTTGCAGAAAATAAACGTGCAGCTCCCACATTTGGAATGATTTCAGTCTCCATCAGCAATGATTTTTCCGTTTCCTTAAAACATGGACCATCCTGAGTTTACACGTGGGCTAATGAAACTTTTTCTGCTTCAGCATGATGCAGATGCTACCTCACATTCACTTCTTTTTGACATGAAACTGGTGTTATGGTTTGTGTCTAGATGTCCTCCCAAAGCCTCATGCAGTCGTAAGGGTGGGCTTTTCAGAGATGGCTGAATCTAGAGTTTGTGATTGGTTCGTAGTCTAGTGCTGGGATTGGGGGTGTGAATGCTGCACCTGCTCTAGGTCAGGTAGCCTGCATACACTATCAGGGATGGAAAGAGGCTCTGTCCTCTTTGCTCTTGTTGTTTTTTCTGTATTCTGCTGCTCTGCATTGTTGCCCCTCTGACATGTGCCTCCCTGCCTTGCAGCCAGCTGATGTGGACTGAAACCTCTACAAACTGTGAGGTACATGATCCTTCTCCCTTTAACTTTGGGTGTCAGGTATTTTGTCTCTGCAATGAGAGAAAAGTAACTAACAAAGAATATGGTAACAGAAGTGGGGTCATTGCTGTGAGTATACCTGACCATGTGGTTCAGGAGTCTTTGGGAATGGCTTGTGGGAAGAGTTAGGAAAGATTCAGAACTGCCAGCTAAAAAAGTAGAGCTGGAATGCCTTAGGCTGTTCTGTATGGGAGAATCTGGTGAAAGTTCAGAAGACCAGAAGGCTGACAGTAATCCTGCTGGTAAAGACCAGGCTTGGGAGGTTTCTGCTGGTAAGGACTGCACTGGTTGCTAGAGTGTAGACTATGTGTGTTACAGCTTGACGGAAAGTTTGTTTGCATTTGCTCATGTCCAGAGACTTTGCCTGGGACTGAGATAAAGGGTGGCTGCCTAACTAATCTTGTAGAAGAAATTTCAAAGCAGTCGAATGTTGAGGTGGTGGCATGGCTATTGTTTGAGGCTTTTAGCTAGATCTTTGTTGAGAATCAAGCGCACAGAGCCCAGCGGGATGATTTAAAATGTGAGTTTGGCCAGAAGGGAAGCTCCAGTAAACCTGTGGTTGCAAGGATAGAGCAGAGGAGAGATCTTGACTGCTGAGAAGGAACAGGAGAATAGAAAAGATGGCCTGAGGGCATCACAAGAATCACTGGGACTCCAGCCTTTTCACCTTCAGAAGTGAAAAGGTGAAAGACTTCCCCTTGAGAAGAATGCAGAAGAGCATCATGTTCCAGAATGGTGGTGGCGTAGAGAATTTGTTCCTCAGAATTGGATTCAGAGTGCTCAGTGATCAAGGCACAGAAACCCTACAGCCGAAATAGAGAAAAACCTGGCTACTGCTCCAGCTGGCAACAGACCTTGGCATCATCCACGTGGCACTGGTTCTAGGTGCATGCATTATGCTAGAACTGTGGGGTTATGAAGGCTTCCACCTCAATTTCAGAAGGCCTGGGAGTCCAGGCAGTGTGTCCCTGAGAGGGCAGTGTGTGAAGTTGTGACTGTGAAGCCTAAGGTGCTGTGGAGACCTCAGAAGCTTACAGAAGCCAGGAACATGGATCATCTAAGCAAAACTAGAAGAAGGGAGCAGAGCGAACCCAAGAGAGAAGCCATGGGAGCTACAATCACAGGAAGTGCTGTCTGGGTGGAGCCACCCAAGCCCTTTGGAGTCCAAATCCTGCCACGGATTGTCTCAGATGCTGCATACGGAACTAGAGGACTTACTGTTTGCCCTGCTGGATTTTGGACTTCCTTTGGTCCCATTCCTTTGTATCCCCATTTGTAACTTTGGAATGCAAGTGTCTATCTTGTGCCTTTGGATGTTGGAGGTGTTTAATTTTCTTTTCAATTGTGCAGAGGCTCACAGCTAAGAGTGTGCCTTACATCTTGGAGGTGACTTGGGACTTGGACTTTTCAGCAGTGCTGAAACTGTTAGGACTTTGGCAACTCTTAGAGATGGGCTAAATGCCTTCTGCATAAAGGGATGTGCATGAGTCTTTCGGGGGCCAGGGTGGAATATTTGGTTTGTGTCTAGATGTCCCCCCAAAGCCTCATGCAGTCATGGGGGCGGGCTTTTCAGAGGTGGCTGAGTCTATAGTTTGTGATTGGTTCATTATCTAGTGCTGGGTTGGGGGGTGTGAAAGCTGCACCCACCCTAGAGCAGGTAGCCTGCATAAAACATAGTGATGAAAAGAGGCTCTCTCTCCTTTTTACTCTTGTTTTTGCTGTCGTCTTCTCCCATGAACTTCTGCCCCTCTGCCATGTGCTCCCTGCCTTGAAGCCAGCTGATATGGACTGAAACCTCTACAAACTGAGCTAAATAAACCTTTCTCCCTTTAGCTTTGGGTGTCAGGTATTTTGTCATAGCAATGAAAGAAATGTAACTAAGACAATAAAGGGATTGTTCCACATACTTTTACATTGTTTCATTTTTAGAGGACATTATAGTGATTCTCAATTGGTATAATCTAATTTAGTGGGAAAATGTGTCAACACAGAATTAGAAATATGAATATTTTCACACTGTATGAAGTATCAAACATTAGGTGCTTCTTTTAGAGAAACTAATGCCTTTCATTCTTAGGGATGTTAAGAGGACAAAAATATCATTTTTTAAACGATAAGTTTAGCAAAAAATTCATGAACATATGAGCTGATATTTAGATTATGAAACTACATATGGATCCAAAGGAATAGAAGCATTTGTGGTTACCTCAGGCTATTTCTTCTTGCTGAGTTTCCCCTTGATATTCTTACTTTCTTCATACTTTCGTCCCTAACGGTTCCCCAGAGCAACCCCCACATCTGCTGTTTTCCTTCCTCAAGCACACACATGCTAAACTGTCTTTAACAACGTGCTTTTCTGTTATAGGTCTCATCAGAACATTATAATTAGCTTGAAATGAGCACTGTTGCAGTTTTCTTCCTTTGATAGCTGTGACTCATCAGCACAGGGAATGACACACATAGTTTACTATGCCTTCTATCCCCAGTGTCTCATTATTACTGCACATTGAAAGCAAAAGAATCTCTCCTTTCTGAATCATCCGTGAGTCATTATTTATACAAATAAAATTCCATATATCTAAGTTATATTTCATTGATTTCTTCTTTAAAATCACTTTAGCCTTCATAGCAACACAATTTATAATATCTAAATCTTGGAAGCAGCCTAAATGTCCATTAAGAAGAATGGATAAAGAACATGTGGTATTTATATACAATGGAGTACTACTCTGCCATAAAGAATGATAAACTTGAGTCATTTGCAGGCAGAAGCATGCACCTTGAGACCATAATGTTAAGTAAAAGAAGCCAGACACACAGTTTAAACATCCTATGCTTTCTCTTATATGAGAAATCCAAAGTGTAAATAAAGAGCAAAATAAAAGATAGATAATAAAAAGGAGGGAGCTAGATCTTTCTCCAAGGGGAAGGGGATCAAGAAATGGAGGGAAAGGGGATAAAAAAGGAATGAAGATGGGTTATGTATATCTCGTTGCTCCCCACAAGGAATGCAAACATTATGTACTACAAACATGTCCTAACAAAAACAAAATGAAAATCATAAAGATGGGGAAACTATAATTCAGATCATGGTCACTAGACCTCTTTTAAGTAAATTTCCTACACTGAGAGAAAAAAATAGAAAGTAAACCTGCATTAAGAATGTTGGATACAGCAGCACCAAGGGAACTTGGTAGCTTGAACTTGGGACCACTGGAAAAGTACTCTGATCTTTTCCCATTCAGGGCGAACAGAAAGTTTTGCACGACCCTGAGGCTTTGGCATGGAGGATCACTTCCTCTCACAGTCTAAGGAAGAACTATGGACACAAAAATAGGAGCGCTGCCCCCCTCTATGACATAATGTCACTCAGTCCTGACTAAACGTCTGCACTGCGCTGCTGCCTCTTACAGAAACTTTCTCAGGGGATTGCGGCAGATAGCAGAGGACCCGCCGCTCATCAGGCACCATACAAAGCATGGGAATTGGGTTTTCCTTGCACTTCCGTTTGACTTTATTAGAAAGAGTCTTCTGCTCTAGGAGGAGATAAAAATGAGTTACCTAAAATGTCACATCCTTCTGGTGTGTTTGCAGATGGGTTTCTAGGATGGACAAAGGTACACGATGCTGAGAGAAATATTGCCTTACCTCTACTGCACAGATGGCTGGAGTTTTCGGTGCCAAACGCTTACACATCCCTCTCTGTAAAGAAAATATTCTAATTCCTCTTTATAGACACCCCGGTCACCGTTCATGAAGTGAATTGAATTATTCCTATAGATAGGAAAGATGTCTGCACTCTTCCTTATTTCAATTTAATTTGTACCTTTCCTCATAATCATAGTCTTCAATGCTTTCCCCTGATCTTGCCTATTTCTACTACTTGAAAAATAACTATATAGGAAGACAGTGCACAATATTTCTGAGTGCCATATATGAAATGCCAAGCATAAAAGTTGTTTTCTCTTTGCCCATATCTCTGAAATTATATTCTCCAATATCATAAGGAAAACTATTGAGATTTATATCTATATTTGAATTAAACTTTATATTGGAAGAAAAGCAGAAAGATATAGTCCTCTCCACACAGAGCCCTTCCATAATACTTACCCTTGGTCACCAAGGTAAAATTGAGAAGTTCAAGCTTTTAATTTGCATTCTTTGAGTCATGATAAATTTATGAAGAGCTTTTGCACAGGGCAAAATGATATTCTTTACTCCTGGTTTACGCCTGCACCTCTACCAATGAGGAGTGACCTGTTCTACCCTCTTCCTATTTTAAATCTATCAAAGGCAGTAATCTTCCCTTACCAAGTTGTACAAGTTTCAGTGTCTTATTTTTTGTGTAGATTTAATAGGAGGGAACTTTGAGTTTTGTCCACTGGTACTTTGCATGCATGGTTATGACCATAGAATTTCCCTTCTTTTTTTGTGTTGACACACAGCACAGGATGCATTGACGTAGAACATAGGTAGATGTTCAAAGAGTAAAACATTCTTGTGCACCTAAGAAGGTTTATAATATTTGTTTTACTAAACCTAATAAAATTACACTGAAATTAAATGAATCTCAAATACTTTTGAGAATGAATAATAAATAAGAGAAAGGAAAAAGAACAATGAAAATCCATGGCTAAGGAAGGGAAATATAAGCAAGATTAGGGCAGATGGGTCCTAAGCATCACAGAAAAAAAAGAGGAGTGAATGTTAGTCATTGCCCAGTAGCTACACTGGTGGCAGGAAGACATAGTGTATGCCAACTTCCCCAGTGCAGACGTGTTAATAAAAAGACTTGTGAATATGTGATAGAAACCAAACATAGATATTGGAAAACTCAGGGAAAAATAATAATGGGAGTAAATAATATAATATTTGAGGTCGTCGGTTAGAATTCACCAAACGAAATACAACAGGTAATGAACATCCATGCTCAAAGACACTAAAATTTAAGGAATTTTCTCCCACCAAATCTTTTGTTACTTTATCTTTTCACATGTTCAGTTTCAGTTGAGTTTCTACTCTTGTTACATTGCCTGAAGTCATAGCATTGAGAACTGCAACTCAGCACTCCTTCCCCTTGACATTCCATTTAATATGGATCTTTTTCTCTATGAGTAGAGATTTATGTAATATGAGAAAAAATGCAACAAAAATTTGAGCAGAAAACTGTTGTAGAGGCTCATGGTAAGATTTTACAGTTTAACCCAACATAGATCATTAGTTAATACTTTCACAACATCAAAAATGAATGAGCTTGTATTGAGTAGGATCTCCTACTGTGGAATAATTTCTACATGAAACATGGAAGAAAGAAAATTATACAATATATGGAAATTATTAAGAAACAGCTTATAAGGAAATTGTTTCAGAAAAGCATGATCCCAGGAGAAGTACAAAATATTTTCAACAAATGAAAATGAAAACAGGGGGCTGGTGAGATGACTCAGCGGCAGAGGCGTTTGCCTGGCAGGCATGAGGGCTTGAGTTCGACTCCCGGAACCCATATACGAAAAAAGGGCCGGTAATATCGCTCAGCAGCACGGGCGCCCGCTGGTGCACAAGGTCCTGAGGTCGACCCCTGGTACCCACAAAAAAAAAAAAAAAAAAAAGAAAACAGGATGTCTTACAAATCTTGAGGGCTGGTTACTGCCATCAGTTTATAGCTATTAATACTTTTGCAGCCAAGAAGAAATTACTAAAATCAATGATGTATCCTTCCACCAGAAGTATCTAGAGAAAAGAGAGTTATGCCAATGAATGTGAAAAGAAAATAACAGTGCTAAAATATATTAATGATATGTATCATCTATCTATCTATCTATATCTATGTTCTTGTCATCTATCTATATCTATCTTTATATAGATATAATAAAATGATTGAGATCAAATTGTGCAAGTATAATACTGAGAGAAAAATACTCATATAACAATGTAATATAATACTGCACACAGGGTTTTAACAGGGGCTAGTTCATAAGTGAAGTTACATATTATTTGATACTTTCTATTAAGACTTTTCTACAATCCACATAATTATATATAATGTATAATATGATACATTTTTCACATACTCACTTGCATTTTAATCTATTGCCAATATTGTTTATTTAAAATTTATCCCAGTTATATTATAATTCAATATTTGTTTTTACTTTTGTAAAATTATAAATGGCTTCTTTTTCTATATTTCTATGAATACTTAGAATTATTTTTACTTGTCCTCAAAAGATGCTATTTCCATGTTAGGCTTCTCCAGTTTATCACCAGGTGGAAAAGAGTGTGAAAATTCAATGTGTGTGTGGCAACTTTCCTATTTTATTACCTATTGTTAAGCTTGTATCTAGATGTCCCCCCCTCGCCACAGACCCATGTACTCATCGGTGGGGCTTTTTGGAAGTGGTTGATCTGGGGTGTGGGAATGTAGATTAATGGTGGATACTTGGATGAAGGGTGTGAAGATTGGCCCCCTTCTGTACTTGGGTTAGTACAGTTCTGGGTTGGATGATGGAAGCAGAAAAGTCTATATCGACAGATCAATGAGAACGATTTTCCTGAGAAGACTTGAGCTCCTCTTTATTACATAGATAAGGATATCCTGGGTGATGTGATGGCAAAAAAGACCAAGAAAGTATGTGAAGTCATTCTCTCAAACCACCCATAATGGTCTTGGTCTTATGCAGATATGGAGAATTCAACCTCATTCATCATCGGCTGAACATCTGTTGTGGAGGATTAAGACAAACAGCAGATCAGTACATGGTACTTCAAACGCCCGGGTTCCTGCATCTCCTTATACTGCAAGACCTCCCTAGGTTTCACATTTCTTTCTCTCTGATACAAAATTGAAACCCAGTCCTCGAGCTCCTCATCTGGTGTCCAATCTCAACTCATTTGTGTGACTCCCAAGCAATAGGGATTCCTCCCACAGACTAATAACATGAAACAGCAGTTTCTTCGCCTATGTACTTCGTCTCTTAAACATTAAATGTATCTGCGAAGTGGCAGAGATTATTCCTTACCCTCTAGGTAAGAAACACTTGCTCAGGGCAAGTTTCATATGTCTTCATTCAAGAAAATGGCAAAGCAGAGGGAAGTTGAACAACACAAACAGCGTGACGACAAACTTCAGGAGCACCGGAAATGCCATTGTGAACCATGCAGGAGAGAAAAATTAGAGAACTGTGAAGAGATGCTTTCAGCCACAGGCACACTTTTAGACATGTTTTACTCATGGACAAACACTGTGGTAGCAAATATTCCACTCTTGCCCCATACACATCACTTCTCTATGACTGTGTTCTCAAATGTACAGTCTCATCCCCTTAAAGTATCAGACCAGCAGGGCATATAGCTCAGCGGCACAGCACCTGCCTGGCAAATGTGAGGTCATGAATTCTATTCCCAGTACCAAAAAACACCCCCAAAGACGTAAAAAAAAATATCATATCACTGAAATGACCTCTCATTATCCAGCTCGCTTCGTGTTATAACCAAAATCACAGAAGGCTGCTTAGTTCCAAGGCCATCGTTACTGATGTTTCTGAATCTGAGACTACTTTAGAATCCATTTATGTCTCATAGTAAAGAATCCTCATCATGAGGCAGTGCATCCACCCGAGTTGGGGTAAAATATACTGACTCTGAAAGGCAGCCGGATTTTCCCAGTCCCTGTTCTGAATGGAATAGAACCCTTGAATTGTTGTTTTTTTACTTTAAGGATAACTAGAAGAAAAATTATTCAATGTTTTCCTGAGTGCCATTTGTTTTATCCCACATAGAGGTCTTATTTAGCTTCATACGACCTGCTCAAAAATTAAAACCTTGTTGCATAAAAATATTTATTCATTGAGGATCAAGTCTTTGGTCATTTTTATATACAAGTCTTAAAGATACTTTGTATATGGACAAATGCCAAGAAATTGCATAGCTGGATCTGGAAATACTTACAGATATGATATCTGCAGGGAATATTCCTCTCGTCCCAGCAAATTCAAATGAATTTCCACCATGCATTATTGTGAATATCAGTGCAGCCAGCAAGCTCACAGATTTCACTACTATAAATGCCGTAGTCTGCAAGAGAAAATGAAAACCGAGTCCTTACTCATGTATTCTGGTGACTGGTTCATTGCTGCACAAATATGGATGTGCGTGCACCCTCTTAGAATACAAAAAAAATGAGTTTGTAATAATAATGCAAAAGCTTCTATACACTGAGTGCATATTTACACTTGTGAGGCAGAAATAGACAAATGACCTGTGGGTGCTGGAAAGAAATCATTTGGGGATCTCAGAACAGAGTGAAACCTGAGAAGTGTAGTGTTGTTCGTTTAGAGTATCAAGGGTGATGGATGTCTTATCTGTCTTAGATTTTTTAAACTACAGGGAAACTCACCACATTGTTATTCTTTATGTTTGCAACCACAATGGCCAGAATTCCTGATGTGACATACTGTATAAAAATAAACATCAATTAATTTGTCTGGAAATATATTATCTGTACTCACTTTTACTAAGAACAAGTGTTCTTAGTTCCCAGAGTTCTTCCCCAAACTCTGTGCTCATAAGCAATGTATGAAAACATTCCTTAGGATTACATTCACTTTAAAAGTAGTAGAGGAAAAAATATCATTTGTATTTACTTACAATGAGTGGTACCAAAAGATATATGTAGGGCAATACAGGATGTAATTGTATTATAGAAAGTTCATGAGACAAATTGGAAATAACTATTGCCCACAGCACATTCAGCGCCACACCGCACATCACTTGGAGCACCTGGAGAAGGAGACAGTGTCTCTCAGGTAAAAGGAATATGTGTAACTCTTAGATGAAATCACTTCACCAAAAGAGGAGGTTCTGGTAATTCAGAGCTCCCTGATAAAGGAAATTCTCTTAAGATTATGCCTAAATTAATCTTCTGTATTTCCAAAAAGACAATGTTGGTAATTTTCATAAATCACATACATATACATTTTCTTTGTACTTAAAGAGTCAGTAGACTGTCACGACCGTGTTTCCATGACCATGCAAAACTATTAGGTGATGCAGTAAACTGATCCTGAACGAATTTAGGGGAATAGAAAGCCACCTCATAAAAAGGGTTTTTAAAATGCTTACCCCTAAAATACAGAGCTGTTTATTCATGGTTTTCTTCACATGATGTGACTCAGATGGAGGACTGGGGTCTATGTCTTGAATATCCAGAGTGATGTCTCTGATAATATTGCTTTGCACAACCTGTGGTCCTTTTGATGACTGAAGATGTGTTGTTCTGGAAAATCGGATCAAAGGATGAGCCTCTGATTCCATACAATGCTTCCATGCATGACAATATCGAAGTAAAGTTAGGTACTGTGGCAAGTGCTGGAAATTAGGCTGCAAACTTGTTTCAATAATGACTGGGGAAATTCTGACATTTCATAAGTATTCAGTATTTTCTCTTGCCCATTTAACAACAGTACACCCACTATTATGTTGTCATAAAGGCTATGCAAGAAATATCTGCTTACCCCAATAAGAATCTAGTGATTCTAGCCTGAATTCAAGAGCCCTATATAAACAGTGTCTTGAAATGATGTTGAGTATTGGCAAGATGGAGGTGAAAATAAAAATCACCAGCCACTAATCCTAGTATTTGTGTACCAGAGAAACATGAGGTGAAATTATCTATTAGTTTTGAGACATTCGAACTCTTTGATTCACCCTCACATTTAATGAAGTTCTTCCACTGTTGTTTCTATTTTGTTCATGGGCTCATGCATCTTGGGAAATTGAAGAAATTACAACTTTGTCTTCAGCCCCATCGTGACTTGCAGGCTCTCACACTCTGATTTCTCTCGCTTGCTCTGACTCACCAGCACGCGTGCTGTGCTCAGCCACACAAATTTCCACCCATATGTCCACCCCACCTGAGCCCTAACCACTGCTCTTCTGCTGTCGTGATGCCAGAACAGAAATTCAATATGCAACATTCATGTACTGGAAATGGTTTCAGTCTCCATGGGTAATGGGTCTTCTCCATTTAAAGACACAGACCTCCATGAATTTAAACCCGGGCTAGTTTTACCTTTTCTAACCTCATCACGATGGAGACCATTTCCATGTAACGTTTATGTCTTTATTTACCTGAACTGCAGGAAAGTAGGTATTGTTTCTCATACCTCAACTTTGTTTCATTTCAATGTACATTATAAAGTTTTTCCAAAGGTTTGCCATGTGATTATAATCTAGTTTAAAAGGAAAATATATTAACATAAAGTTGGTAATATTTCCATACATGTATTAAGTATTAAAAATTCATTATTTCTTTTAGAGAAATTAATGCTTTTTATTCTGAGATAAATGATCAGATTAGAAAATATCATTTTTTTGTCAATGAGAATAATAAGTTCAGGAAGAAAAGTGATGAACATATATGATCTGGAATTTAGATTATGAAATTAATTGCATGCAGACCCAAAGCAACAGAAGCATTTGCTCTGAACATGGACCAAGACCCCTTCACATAGAATTGCCTGGATGTTCTTTTTTCCCATCATCACCGGCAGTTGCCCACTCTGTCCTCCCATCCTCTAATCTGCCACTTTCCTTCCCTGAAGAGCACACGTGTTATTATTTTTTAAAATGTAGTTTGATTGTATGTATTTCTATAACATTATAATTACCTTAAAATGAATGTTCTTATATACAGTTCCTTGTCTTTTGACAGTAAAGATTACAAAAGCTCACAAGGTATACACTATTTTCTATGTCTTTATCTCATGCTGCCCAGTTTCTCATCTTTAATTCCTACCCAAAGCAAAAATATCATCACTTTCCAGACTAATTGTGGCTCTTTCTTTATGAAAATAAAATTTCATATTTCAAAATATCTTTCCTTGATTTCTGATTTAAAACACTCTTCCCCTAACTCCTGATCTTCTTACTGACGAGAACTCCCTGTTAAGAATAATAAAGTTGGGGAAATTATAATTCCAGAGCATGATCATTATACTCTTTGATCAAAATTACTGTACTGAGAGAAAAATAGAAAGTAAACATGCGATAACATGGATACAGAGCACCAGGGCCACTGGGTAACAGACCTTGGGACCGCTGCAAATGTACTCTGAGCTTTTGCACATTCAGGACAAAATATGATAATTAGGCCGAGCGTTATTTTTTAATAACTTTGCAAGTGCTGATGTGATAGGAGTTGGTAGCTTTTGTTTGTTGCATTGCATAGTATATGTAATAAGAAAAACATTAATACACGATAATTATGTTCATTGTGGAGAGTCAGTACACAGACATATATCTTAATCATGTTCATTTCTCCCTCCCCTCCTTGCCCTTCATTTCCCCCCCAATCTCCAGGTCCACTTTCCATCTCTGCAAAGTTTACCTCCAAGTTTCCTATCATCTATATTTTATACAGAGCAATTTACACAGCTTTATCACTTTGCATTATTGTAAAATTGAGCCTCAAACTAGAAAGTCAGGTAAATTAAAAATAAAGCAATAAAATAACGCAGAAACAGTGACGACCTTCTCAAATAACAATCCTAGACTTTGTTATGGCACTAATCTACTCACAGGATTTCCTATCCGTGAACAACCCAGAAAAGTTTGCAAAAGCCTAAAGGTTTGGCATGGAGGACCATGGACTCTTGTCGTGTAACAAAATGCCATGAACATAAACAACAGGAGAGATGCATACCTCTGTCACCAAACGTCACTCAGTCTTCCCTAAGCACCTGTCCAGGACCATGGAACCTCATTGCACTGCAGTCCACTGAAGACCCTGTCCAAAGGAGTCACCAAAAGAGGCATCGCACCTGGTACTCATCCAGACCCCATGTAAACTACAGGAAGTAGATCTTCAATGCTAATGAATTTCACTTTATAAGAAACCTCCATCTGTCTAAGGAGATAAGGACGCTTTACCTAAAATGGTACCTTCTTGGCCTGGGTTTCTTACACATGGGTTCCTGTGATGTGTAAAGGTCCATTCTACTGGCAAAAATACTTTTTGTTTTTATCTCTACTTCTCAGACAGCCGCATTTTTTTAAATTGTGAAAGACTTACATACCCATCGCTCTTTTTAAGGAAAAATTGTATTTCATGTATTCATAGTGCTACGGACTAGTATAAAAGGTACATGCCTTATATTTATGGACTTATTTTGAATGATAAATTCAGCTTCATTAATTCATAGAAAAGCCTCATTTAGGGAGAACAAATTGTATTATTCCCATAAAGAGAAAGGATGTTTGTACACTTTCTTCTGTAATTTTAATTTGTATATTTTCCTCAGAATCATAATTAGTCTTTGATGCTTTTCCTATTCTCCTCCAATTACTACTACTTGAAAAACAATTATGTAAAAAACAGTGCATAGTATTTTTCTGGAGTCACCCAGGAAATACCAGGCACAGAAGTGATCTGCTATTTGCTCTTATATCTAAAAGTCTACCATCTCAAATCCTAAAGGAGACTTATGGGCTCTTCAATTGCTGTTAAATTAAACTCTAGCTTGGAAAGAAATAGAAACATGTAGTCCTCACCACTCTGAAATTTTCTGTGGCACTTACTCAGAGTTGCCATGGTAAAAATGGGGAAGGTCAATGCTTTTAATTATCATTGTATGAGTCAAAATGATTTTGTAAAGAGCTTTTTCACAGGGGAAAATAATATATTATTATTCACTCATGAATTGTCTGTACACCTGTACCAACAAGGAGTGACATTATCTATCCATTTCCTGTCTATTTCAAAGCTATCAAAGGGAATAATCTGTCCTTGTCAAGTTGCATAATTTTTAGTGCCTTATTATTCAATGTACATATTTCCTGTGAAAGAGTCTGGGGATTTGTCGGTTGGTTCTTTGTATACATCATCATGAGGGTAGTATTTGTCTTCTCTCTTGCATCGATGAACAGCCTAGGTGGATTTTCAAAGAGTAAAATAGTCTGTTACAACTTACAAGATTTACAGATTTGTCTTTTGCTCTGTGTATCCTGAGGGAAAGTTATTGTCTCAGGTTGGCTCAGGTAAATGTGTTTCCTTTCACGAAGGTCCATCTTTCTGGTTATTGTATTTTGCTCATGAGGTACATAGCATCTGAAAGGTATAATCGTACTCAGAAAGTCACAGTTTTGACTGTCAAATACTTGTGAACTCCTTTCTCAGTCATAGGAGAAATCTAAGTCTTCTTTTCCTTTGTGCCCATAGAACTTGCTAATCAAGCTTTCATTTATGGAAAAGTTTTGAGATAAATGAATGCTTCATTAATTTAAAGTAAATCATGATTTAGGGAGAATTACTTGGATTATTCTTATAAATATTGGTTTCCTTACTCTTTCCTCTAGTCTATTTTGTTATTTTCCTCATAATAGTTTTCCACACTATTGTCATATGAAAATAGTGTACAATATTTCTGGGCCCAAGTCTCGAAATTCGCCATACAGAAGTAGTCTGTTTTCTAGCCATATCCCTAAAGTTATATTCTCTGTAGCATTAAGGGAAACTTACACACTACATCCTCTCCTTTGGAGAGAAACCAGAAACACATGGTGCTCTCCACTATGATTTTTTGAGTTATTCCTTCATAGTTACACAGGGCTACCATCATAAATGATGGAGGGTTTTCACATCTTTTTTATGCCATTTTTCCTCTTTTTGCAAGGTATAATAAGTTTAAGAAGGGCTTTATCACAGGGAGAAAACAAGATACTCTTAACCTCTTGGTGTGTGTATATAACAGGTTCTATTCCTGCCTTGTGCTATAGTTTAGATCTAAAACTCCCCCAAAAGTCCCACGTGTTTGGAAGGTGATTGTGTCTGGGGCGCTGTATTCATCAGTGGACTTGTCTGTGGGTGGGTTTATAGATGAATGTGCTGTTAGTAGATGTGGCCTGGTTGGAGGTGGGTCGATGGGGTGTGAGCTGACAATGCGTATGTTTATTCCGTGTCCTGCTATCTGTGCTTCCTGGCTGCCATGAGTTGAGCAGCGCTCCTCCGTCGCGCCTTTCCCCCCATGCTGTTCCTGCCTTGGATCGAGCCGCCTGTCCATGGCACCGAGCCATGAGCCAAAGGAAACTTCTGTAAGTTGCAGCTGTCAAGTATTTTTATCCCAGCAATGGGAAATTAGATAATACAACATTCCTATTTCAAAAGTATCAAAACAAATAATCTGCTCTTCACCAATTTGTAGCAGTTTCAGGACATTCTTAATTTGCTGATAGATATACTATGAAAAAGTCTTCAATATTTCAATTGTTTCTCTACATTCATTCTCAATACCATATTATTTTTTCTCTTTATTGCATTGACACAAGGCATACTTGGATTTTCATGGAGTAAAATGATCGTATTCAATTTGGCAAGAATATAATATTTGTTCAGTGCAATAAAGCCATACTCAATTTGAATCAATTTGAAGTATAACACAGAGCATTTCTTCAGGGCAACAAATGGCAGTAAACATGTAGGCTCATAGACACTAAAAACTGAAGAAATGACTCATAAGTAATTGTGTACGACTTTTCTTAAACATTCTCTATGTTAACAGATTTTTTTACTCGACCTATTAACTAAAAACATAGTATTGGCTCTCATAACTCAGCACTCATGCCAAATAGAATCCCATTTTAAAGTAAATATTTGTATGAATAATGCAATATGCAAGAAAATGCATCAAATTAGTGAGTGAATAACTGGAATGTGAAGAATTACTATAGATTTGAGAATTTTAACACCAAGTACATCAGAGGCTGATCTATCATAGAGAAGTTCTCTATAAATTAAAAATGAATAAGTTCATATAGCATATGTTCTTCTACTGCTAAGGAAAAATCTACATATAAACTATGGAGAAAAAGAAACTATGAAATATGTGGAAATTAATGAGAAATTGTGTAAGAAGAGACATGGAAAAAAGAAAGGTTCACGGGGAAATTAAGAAACATTTTGAAAAAACAAAAAAGGAAAACAGGATAAATAACATTTTGTGAATGTGCTATCAATTTATAGTTACCAGGGCTCACTTGTAAAAGAACAAATTACTGAAATCAATGACCTATGCTTCCATTTTAAGGATTTAGAAAAATTAACAAATTAAGCCAGTGTAATTAAAAAAAAAGTGATGAAGGTAAAGACATAAATAAATAAAACAGTAAATTAACAGAGAGCTCTGATCATATGAATGCACGATTGGGAAAGGATCTTCAAAATGTTCTTAACAGGGCTTAATTCACAAGAAAAGTTAAACATTGTTTTGTTTTCATTTTCCAAGTTTCCTTTGATGGCTATTATAATTTCCCTCTAATACTCTTATGAAATTACTTGCACCTCATTATATTTGTATTGTTTAATTATTTTATATATAGATGACCCTCATTCTTTTTCACCTATTCACATACGTTTTTACTTATGTTCATATTTTAAGTTTTAAAAATATTTAAAATTTTATCCAGTTACATTATAATTCTGTAATTGTGTGTTACTCATTTAAAAAATATTAAATGGCCTCCCATTTCTCTGAATTTCTGCCTATGTTTAGAAATTATTTTTATTTCTTTCTTCCTTAGAAGGTGCTATTTCCACCAGTGGATCACCATTCGTTTGCACCAAAGGAGTGGTTGTAAAAATTGAGTGAGGTAACTTCATTATGGTAGTACCCATGTGTATTGGTCCCCAAGAACAATATGTATACGTATTTCTGGGTGTTTTACTTCCTTGAATTAAGAAAGTTATTGATGTCCCATGCAACCATTTTTAATAGGATATTACCATAATACCCTAGCTAAATAATATAGTTATCCACATTAGTAAAATATTGATCAGTGTATGGTATGAAAACTCTAAAACTTCAGTGCTTTAACATACTATGAAATTGGCTCTGCTCTTTCTTTCCCATGTTCATATGGACCCCAATGTCTGCGAATGACTTTACTAAAACATTTAGTTTGGTAAAATTTTATGGTTATCAAGAGCATATTTATTCTCCTTGACTCTCAGTCACATCATAGGCTGTTCTGAGCATTAAAGCCTACATGGCTGACACAAATATCTTTGAGCGTGAAAGCCTACTTTGCTTACACACATATCTTTGTTTTACATGTGTTTAAATTACCCTCATGTTTTTAGCACTTAGAATTATTTCTGAAACTGAGTAGTGGTCAGTAAATCTTCATGGTATAACACTCAGAACTAGAAGCTCCTGAGTAGTAATAGTAGACATTGTATCTAGGAAAATAACATAGACACAAACTTTTGTTTCTTAGGCTACTCGTGCAACTATTTTATTCCTTTGTTGCTGTCATTTTCATAGAGCATAACCTCGTATCTAAGACATATGCTTGCACAGAATTTGTGGTTATTGCCTAAAATGGGTACAATATTGTGGCAGTAGTTGACGCAGGCTCACACCCTATGCTATTGCAGAAGGTGCGAGGCAGGGTTAAATTGATCCACCTTTTTAAGCCTTCTGAAGTTTTGGGATGACATTTGCCAAGAGGGACGACTGCATGCATTGATGAGTGATGCTAAGTTGATAGTGTTTCGAAAACGTTAAAATGTGAAGTGAGTGCAGGGACAACGGTACATTTTCTGAACTGTGTAGCGTGTTTCCAATAAGGTTGACAGTTAAGAGTTGGGTAACTGGCAGGAGCGAGGGAGTGAGAAGAGGACTAAAAGGGAAAACCCAGGAAACCGTCACACACAGAAGGGTGAGGTGACCCGAGGGTGGGTCTGGAGGCAGAAAACCCACATTCTTTGAAAGAAGGTGAAACCTTTATCAATAGAAAGTAGGATTTCTCAAAGATGATTAAAAATAGAGTAGGAAAAAGGAAACTAAGAAAATGGGGTCTCGGAAGCAGGGCTGCAGTGTCCTGAGCTCACAAGCAGGTTGAGATGCAGACTCAGCTCAAGGTTCAACCGCCCCTCCCGTTCCATTTGCATGAAATGAGAAAAGGATTTGTGAGGTCATCAGCATTAGCAGACCAGTGATGTTGAGGAAGGATGAGGGTGCAGAAAACAGGAGCGCTGAAATCGGACAGGGACGCATAAGCCTAGGTAAGCAAGGTGGGAAAGGAATTTCATCTGAATTCTGATAAGAGAACCAAGATTCTTATAGCACATTCAGTAATTCAGACCAATACTACTGTCCAGCAGGTATTTGGTGTGATTTGCCTTAATAAATATGCAGATGGACTACAAGTTTGCATAAACATTTGAGAGACCAATGTCTTTTGATTCAATAAGATTATAACTCTTGCTGTTGTTTCCAGGAAAGAGGTTTTAAATCCATAAGATTGAGAGCTCAGAGGGAGCCCAGAAAGAAAGAGAGTCAGGAAGAGTCAGGACAGAGAGGGTCCGTGAGCTCACATCGCATGTGCAAAATGTCTGTGCTATGAAGATTGCCTGGGGCCCAGGGAGGGCAAGGACAAGGAGGGACACTAATGGGGATAAAATGACGCAAGTTTTCATCTCAGCTGTGCCGTAACACTCAATGGGATGTGGTAGTTTCTCCATCTTCTGAGGAACTGAAACAAGTAACTTCCACTGACCAACTGGGCGGCCTCCAGTGACTCCCTGTGTGCCGGGATCTCCCTGTGCGACTGTCTCGCCGTCGGTATGAGCCAGCTTATGTGAGTGCTTCCTCCCTTGCCGCTGACGAGGGAAGGACACTTGGGTGCATTTTACACCTTGACTGCTGGGAATAATGCAAGAATGCACATGGCAGTGAACATAGCTTTTGATGCACTAATTCATTTCTTTTGGATATACATGAAGATTTGCTAGATTATAAGGTAGTTCTATTTTTAATTTTTTGGGGTATTTCCTACTGATGGCTTCTTATTAAACTCTTCTTTTTATTTATTCTTATTTTCTATTAGTGAGTGTCTTTTTATGGATGATTCTTATATTTGGGGATACTGTTCCTTTTATTTGAAGAAGGGTACCAGTTGCATGTATTTCTTCCCCAAAATATAATCAAGTGGAAAGCAATGATTGTGTTATACTAAATGCATTGAGGATAGCATCCTTACACTGTAAATTGCTGTTATTGGCTTCCAAATCTGATTTATTTCAATTTGGTTCAATGTCTTACTGCCTATAATCAATAGCACTATCATTCTCAGTATCTTTTAACAAAATAAGCTAACCCTTCTCAGCTGTGGAAATTCAACATTTTATTATCTATATTAGCCAGTAGTGTTCTAATAACAAAACTCTAAAAATTCCATACCTTAATATAATTAAAATTGTGCTCTTCCCTGCCTCTGAGAAAGTCTTACTCCAAAGTGTAATTTCATACATTCAATATAATTAATAGCATATATATTGTTAAATTGTGATTTTTGAAAGTTGTGTTGCCTATACAGGCTTTCGGTTTCTTAGGATCGTTTCCGAAGTTGGGTGGTGCAGAATGTGAACCCCAGAGATCTTCATAAGGGCCTTCATAAGGGCACTGGCTTTGCTGCATAACAATATTCAATTTAACAGTTGAAGTTTAGTGTGCTGGGTGTTTTCATGCTAAGAAGGTTTGAGATCATCCTAATTCTGACTAAAGCATATTAACTGTTTCATGTATCATGTTTGAAGTTCATATTGTGGAGTAAAGAAAAGGGAGTTCTAGGATTTGAGTATGATCTCCCACTCCTGAACTCGTGTAGGAATTTAATCCCAAAAGTTTTTGTGTAATTGCTTGAAGAGGGTGGCAAGAATCTGACTGTGGTGTTTCAATCTGACTGTGGGAAGGGATTAACTTATATTAACTCCTGAGGAGAGACCCACTGTAATTGAATCCTAGGGGTTTTGTAAGAAGATGGGGGAGAGAGATGTGCTGCTGCCACAACACAATGCACTCAGTGGAGAAACCTGATAGACTCAGCACCATTCTCCCAAGAGAGAAGCCACGGGAGCTACGACCATAGGAAGTGCTGTAGGGATGGAGCCACCCAAGCCCTTTGGAGTGCAAGCCCTGCCACAGATTACCTCAGATGCTGCATAGGAAACTACAGGCCTTAATGTTCACCATGCTAGATTTTGGACTTGCTGTGGTCCCAGTCTTTGTATCTCCCTTTGTAAATTTGGAATGGAAGTGTCTATCTTGGGCCACTGAATGTTGGAAGTGTTTAATTTTCTTTTCATTTGTACAGGGGCTCACAGCTAAGAGTTTGCCTTACGTCTTGGGGGTGACTTCGGACTTGGACTTCTCAGCAGTGCTGAAACTGTTAGGACTTGGGCAACTCTTAGAGATGGACTAAATGCCTTTTGCATAAAGGGATGTGCATGAGTCTTTGGGGGCGTAGGGTTGGAATATTATGATTTGTTTCTAGATGTCCCCCCAAAGCCTCATGCAGTCACGGGGGCGGGCTTTTCAGAGGTGGCTGAGTCTAGAGTTTGTGATTGGTTCGTTGTCTATTGCTGGGACTGGGGGTACGTAAAACATAAGGAATGGAAAGCGGCTCTTTTTCCTTTTCACGCTTGTTGTTTTTGCTGTCTTATTCTCCCATGAACTTCTGTCCCTCCGCCACGTGCCTCCCTGCCTTGAAGCCAGCTGATATGGACTGAAACCTCTACAAACTGAGCTAAATAAACCTGTCTCCCTCTAACTTTGGGTGTTGGGTATTTTGTTCTGGAAATGAGAGAAAGGTAAATAAGACAATCTAGGGATTGTTGCCCATAGTTTAACATTGTTTCATTTTTAGAGGACATTATAGTGATTCTCAATTGGTACAATCTAATTTAGTGGGAAAATGTATCAACACAGAATTAGATATATGAATATTTTCACACTGTATGAAGTATCAAATATTAGGTGCTTCTTTTAGAGAAATTAATACCTTTCATTATTAGGGATGTTAAGAGGACAAAAATATCATTTTTAAATGATAAGTTCAGAACAAATAGTCATGAACATATGAGCTGGTATTTATATCATGAAATTACATAGGGATGCAAAGGAATAGAAGCATTTGTGGTTAACTCAGGCTATTTCTTCTTGCTGAGTTTCCCCTTGATATTCTGACTTTCTTCATACTTTTGTCCCTCACGGTTCCACAGACCAGCCCCCACATCTGCTGTTTTCCTTCCTCAAGCACACACATGTTAACTGTCTTTAAGAATGTGCTTTTCTGTTATATGTCTCATCACAATATTATAATTAGCTTGAAATGAGCACTGTTGCAGTCTCCTTCCTTTAATAGCTGTGACTCATCAGCACAGGGAATAACATGAATAGTTTACTATGCCTTCTCTCCCCAGTGTCTCATCACTACTGCACATGCAAAGCAAAAGAATTGCTCCTTTCTGAACCAACTGTGGGTCATTCTTCATATAAATAAAATTCCTTATTTCATAATTACATTTCATTGATTTCTGCTTTAAAATCACTTTAGCCTTTATAGCAACACAATGTATAATATCTAAATCTTGCAAGCAGCCTAAATGTCCTTTAAGATGAATGGATAAAGAAAATATGGTATTTATATACAATGGAGTACTACTCTGCCATAAAAAATGATAAACTTGAGTCATTTGTAGGGAAAAGGGTGCATCTTGAGACCATAATGCTAAGTAAAAGAAGTCAGACACACAATTTAAATATCCTATGTTTTCTCCTATATGCGAAATCGAAAGTGTAAATAAAGAGCAAAATGAAAGAGATAATAGGAAGTAGGGAGCTAGATCTTTCTCAAAGGGGAAAGGGATCAAGAAATGGAGGGAAAGGGAATAAAAAAGAGATGAAATGGGTTATGTACATCTAGGTGCTCCCCACAAGGAATGCAAACATTATGTACTACAAACATGTCCTAAAGAAAATAAAATGAAAACCATAAAAACGGGGAAACTATAATTCAGATCATGGTCACTAGACCTCTTTTGAGTAAATTTCCTACACTGAGAGAAAAAAATGGAAAGTAAACCTGCATAAAGAAGGGTGGATACAGCAGCAGCAGGGGAACTGGGTAGCTTGAACTTGGGACCACTGGAAAAGTACTCTGATCTTTTCCCATCCAGGACAAACAGAAAGTTTTGCATGACCCTGAGGCTTTGTCATGGAGGATCACTTCCTCTCACAGTCTAAGGAAGAACTACAGATATAAAAATAGGAGCGATGTGACCCTCTATGACAAATTGTCCCTCAGTCTTGACTTAACATCTGCACTGTGCTGCTGCCTCTTGCAGAAGATTTCTCAGAGGATTGCGCAGACAGCATCGGACCTGCTGCTTATCAGGCACCATACAAAGTGTGGGAATTGGGTTTTCCTTGCACTTCCGTTTGACTTTATGAGAATGTCTTCTTCTCTATGAGGAAATAATAATGTGTTGCCTAAAATGTCACCATCCTTCTGGTGTTTTTGAACATGGGTTTTTGCCATGGACAAAGGTACATGATAGTGACAGAAATATTGCCTTATCTGTACTGCACAGACAGCCAGAGTTTTCAGTGCCAGACCCTCACACATCCCTCTCTGTAACAAAAACGTTCTAATTCCTCTTCATTGTCCCCCAGGTCACTGCTCATAATGTGAATTGAATTATTCCTATAGATAGGAAAGATGTCTGCACTCTTCCTTATTTCATTTTAATTTGTACAATTTCCTCATAATCAGTCTTAAAAGCTGTCCCATTGATCTTGCCTAATTCTACTACTTGAAAAATAACTACTTGAAAAAATAACTATTTGAAAAAATATAGTATGACAGTGCGCAATATTTCTGAGCACCATATAGGAAATGCCAGGTATAAAAGTTGTTTTCTCTTTGCCCATATCTCTGAAATTATATTCTCCAAAATCATAAGGAAAAGTAACAAGACTTATACCTATGCTTTAATTAAACTTTAAATTGGAAAAAAAGCAGACAGACATAGTCCTCTACATACACAGCCCTTCCATAATACCCTTGGTCACCAAGATAAAATTGAGAACTTCAAGCTTTTAATTTGCATTCTTTGACTCATGATACATTTACGAAGAGCTTTTGTACAGGGGAAAATGATATTCTTCTTTACTCCTGGTTTATGCCTGCACCTCTACCAATGAGGAGTGATCTGTTCTACCCTCTTCCTATGTTAAATCTATCAAAGGCAATGATCTTCCCTTACCAAGTTGTAGAAGTATCAATGTCTTCTTTTTTGTGTAGATTTCATAGGAGGGAACTTTGAGTACTGTCCATTGGTACTTTGCATGCATTGTTATGACCATAGATTTCTCCTCTTTTTTTGTCCTGACACATAGCACGGGATGCATTGACATACAGCATAGGTAGATGTTCAAAAAGTAGAACAATCTTGTGCACCTAACAAGGTTTATAATATTTGTTTTACTAAACCAAATAAAATCACACTGAAATTAAATGAGCCTCAAATAGTTATTATTGAGAATGAGTAATAAATAAGAGACAAGAAAAAAAAAAACAATGAAAATCCCTGGCCAGAGATGTAAATACAAGCAAGATTAGGGCAGATGTGTCCTAAGCATCACATAGAAAGGCAGCTCCATCCCAGGAGGATAAATGTTAGTCATTGCCCGGTAGCTATACTGCTGGCAAGAAAACATAGTGTATGCTAATTTTCCCAGTGCAGACATGTTAATGAAAAGACTATTGCAAATGTATGATAGAAACCAAACATAGATATTGGAAAACTCAGGGAAAAATAATAATGGGAGCAAATAATATAATATTTGATGTCATGGTTTATAATTACCTAAAGGAAATACAACTGGCAATGAACATCCATGCTCAAAGACACTAAAATTTAAAGAATTGTCACACACAAAATCCTGTGTTACTTTATCTTTTCACATGTTCACTTTCAGTTGATTTTCCATTCTTCTCACATTGCCTGAACTCATAGCATTGAGAACTGTAACTCAGCACTCATTCTCCTTGACACTCCATTTAATATGGAGCTTTTCCTCTACGAGTAGAGATTTATATAATATGAGAAAAAATACAACAAAAATGTGAGCAGAAAACAGTGTTGTGGGGCTCATTGTAGATTTTATAGTTTAACCCAGCATAGATCATTAGTTAATACTTTCAAGAAGTTTTCAGACATCAAAAATGAATGAGCTTGTATTGAGTAGGATCTCCTCCTACGGTGGAATAAGTTCTACATCAAATATGGAAGAAAGAAAATTATAAAATATATGGAAATTATTAAGAAACAGCTTGTAAGGAAATTGTTTAAGAAAGGCATGATCCCAGGAGAAGTACAAAATATCTTCAACAAATGAAAATGAAAACAGGATGCATTACAAATCTGGAGGCACTGGTTAAGCCCATCAGTTTATAGCTTTTGATACTTTTGCAGTCAAGGAGAAATTACTAAAATCAATGATCTATCCTTCCACGGGAAGTATCTAGAGAAAAGAGAGTTATGCCAATGAGTGCAAAAAGAAAATAACAGTGCTAAAGTATATTAAATATATCTATCTATCTCTCTATATTTCTATCATCTTCTATCTATCTTTATAAATATATAATAAAATGGTTAGAGACCAAATTGTGAAAGTGTAATAGTGAGAGAAAAATACTGATATAACAATGTAATATAATACTGCACAGAGGGTTTTAACAGGGCCTAGTTCATTAGTGAAGTTACATATTATTTAATATTTTCCATTAAAACTTTTCTACAGTCCACATACTTAATTACATATAATTTATAATATGAAACATTTTTTCACATACTTACCTGCATTTTAATCCATTGCCAATATCATTTATTTAAAATTAATTCCAGCTGTATTATAATTCAATATTTATTTTCATTTTGTAAAATTATAAATAGCTTCATTTTCTAAATTTCTGTGAATACTTAGAAATTAATTTTTCTTTTCCTCAGACCATGCTATTTCCATGTTAGGTTCTCCAGTTTATCACCAGTTATAAAAGAGTGTGAAAATTCAATGTGTGTGTGGCAACTTTACTATTTTATTACCTATTGTTAAGCTTGTATCTAGATGTCCATCCTGCCAAAGCCTCATGTGCTCATAGATGGGGCTTTTTGGCTGACCTGGGGTGTGCGAATGTAGATTAATGGTGGATACTTAGATGAAGGGTGTGTGGAGTAGCCCCCTAATTGGTTTAATATGGTTCTTGGTCTGGATAATGGAAGCCCCTCCCTGGGTGTGGGTGGCATCAATCAATAGGCTTACAGTCTGTGTGGAATACAAAGGGAGAGAAGGAAGTCAGGCTGCTGCTGCTGCTGTGACTTGGTGTCTCCTGTCTGCCCTGCCATGGACTGTTTTTCCTCTGCGATTCTCCTTTGCCATGGCATCCTGCCTTGGAGACAGCCGACTACTGACTCAAACCTCTACAAACTGTGAGCTAAATAATCCTTTCCTCTTCTAACTTGTAGGCCTTGCTTATTTTGTCCCAGCAATGAGAGAAGTAGCTAAGATGCCTATGTATGTTGCTCCAAAATTAAAGAATGTATACATGTTTGCTAGGTATTTTACTGCCTGAAATTAAGAAAGTCATAGACCACATCATCATTTTCTTATTGGTAAAGCCTTCTAAATTCTAGGTCATTAATATTATATTATCTATAACTGTAAAATTAGTCCCAGTACTATTATAATAAAATTTTAAAACATCAATGCATTAATATAATAAATTATTCCTCTCTGTCTTTGCTCAGCTTGACCCCTCTGTCTGGGAAGAACTTCCTAAAACAGTATACTGATGGAAGTATTATTATTACACTTTAGATCAATAGCACATTTATTCTCCTTGAGCCATAAGCACATTGTATGCTCATTCTGAGTTTCAAGAAGTGTGTTGCATGGATTTTCCTGTTTTATGTTTTATTAAAACCTAATCCCTTTAGCGCTATTCATTTTTGAAACTGATTAGTGGTCAGGAAATCTCCGTGGTACAAAACTTGAATCTTAGGTCTCCTTTGTAGTAGAGTTGCCTTTCTTAGACAAGAGCCACTTACTTCTGAGGCCACGTGTAGAATTTTAAAAAATTGTTTTTATTGTTGTTCTGACAGATCTCAACCCAGGATCTAAAATTTATACCTCACTGAATCTGTCATTGTTAATGAAAATGGTGCAAAATCATGGCAACAATTAACTCAGGAATGCACTCATTTCTAGGAGCTCTAGCTACTGCAGAGGGTGCAAGGCAGGCCGGCCCCGACCTACCTGTGAGAGGCTCCTGAATACCTACTGTGAGAGGTGGAATATCTACTAAGAAAGGCAATGTATGTCTTGACTAGGGACTGCCTGCTTATAGTGTTTTGAGAGAGAAGAAATGTGATGGTGGCAATTTCTGTATCATACAGTATGCGATGTAGCTCTTTCAGCCTGTGTCAGGTCACAGAGGGAAGGAGGAGAAGACCAGCTAGGGGAGTAATCTCTGCAAAAGCAGAACTGGTGTTCAGAAAAATCCTGGGCTTTCCTATTTAAAAAACAAAACAAAACAAAACAAAACAAAACAAAACAAAACAAAAAACATCTGCTACACTGTACTTGTTGGGTCACTCCTGAAGGATCTGACAATAGAAACCACAATTGATGATCATAAAATGAAAACTAAAAAAGGTCGGTATACCCCAAGGACAGATATTAAGCCCAGGTGTTTAAAGTCTTTTTCAATGAAATTAACTTCATCCATAAAAATTAAGTCTTTATGTATTAATGACTGAACATAGTACTCTTTATTGCTGGGCTCCTTACTTTGTCCCATTGGTGCATGTGTTTGTCTTTATGGACGTTCCATACTGTGTTTAATATCACCCCATAATATATTTGAAATTACAAATGTAGCACCTCCAGCCTTGATTGTCTATTTAACGACTCCTTTAACTATTTGGAGTGTGTTGCGATTTCATAGAAATTTTAGAAATATTTTTTCTATTTCTTTGGAAATGGCCATTGGAACTTTGATAGAAGATACTTTTTAATCTGTGAATCAGAATGAGTAGTACAGAAATTTCACTATCAAAAATATAAACCCAGGAATATGAGATGCCTTTCTATTTTTTTATGTCTTATATAATTTTTTTCAGCAGTGTTTGAATTTTCAATAGAAAGAGCTTTCACATGATGGCTTGAAAATTTTCTTATCAATGTTATTCATTTGGCACTGTAATAAACAGGTTCTTTTCTTGATTTCCTTTGCACATAGGTAGTTACTGAAATGCATTAATGTGATCTGCTTGTGTTTTAATTTTCTGTCTTGCTATGTTACCAAATTCATCCATTAGTTTGCAAGCACTTTACAGATTTTGGTGGGATTCCACATGTGGGATAATGAGATCAGCAAATAGGGCCAATATTACTGCTTCTTTTCTAGTTTGGATGCTTTTATAATCTTTTCTTTCTTTCATCTCCGATTTGCCCCCTGGTACATCTAGATTGATGAATATGAATAGTGAGAATAGGGCTTCCTATCAGATTATAGAGGATAGGTTGTGGTTTGTCCACTGACAATAGTGTATTCATATTGGGGGTGAAGTACCAACCACAGAAAAGTCCACATCAACAAATCAATGACAATTATTTTCCTGACAAGACTTTAGCTCCTCTTTATTACGTATATAACGATGTCCTGGATGATGCAATGACAGAAAAAAACAGGAAAGCACATGAAGACATTCTCTCGAAGCTCCTAAGGGGGTGGGATTGCCACCTGTAACGGTCTTGGTCTTATGCAGATATGTAGTTCAACCTCATTCATCATCGGCTGAACATCTGTTGTAGAGAATTAAGACAAACAGCAGATCAGTACATGGTATTTCAAATGCCCAGGTTCCTGTGTCTTCTCATATTTGAAGACCTCCCTAGGTTTCACGTTTCTTTCTCTCTGATACGCAGAATTGAAACCCAGTCCTCGAGCTCCTCATCTGGTGACCAATCTAAACTCATATGTGTGACTCCCAAGCAATAGGGATTCCTCCCACAGATTAATAATGTGAAATAAAGGTGTAAAGTCATGTTCTTCATCTCTTAAATAAACATAAAAGGTATCTGTGAAGTGGCAGAGATTATTCCTGGCCCTCTAGGCAAGAAACACTTACTCAGGGCAAGTTTCTTATGCATGCAGAATTACCCAACAGCAAACCAGCAGGAAGTTGAACAACTCAAACAGCGTGAGTATGAACTTTAGGAACACAGGAAATGCCATTGTGAACCTTGTGGGAGAGAAAAATTAGAGAACTGTAAAGAGATGCTTTCAGCCACGGGCACTCTTTTAGACATGTTTTACTCATGGACAAAAACTGTGGTAGCAAATATTCCACTCTTTCCCCATGCACGTCACCTCTCTATGACTGTACTCTCAAATGTACAGTCCCACCCTCTTAATATCAGACCAGTGGAATGACCTCTCGCTATCCAGCTTGTTTCCTGTTATAACCAAGATCACAGAAGGCTGCTTAGTTCCAAAGCCAGCTTTACTGACATTTCTGAATCAGAGACTATATTAGAATTCATGTATGTCTCGTAGTAATGAATCCTCATCAAGGGGCAGTGTGTCTACCCCTGTTGGGATAAAAAATACTGACTCTGCACGGCATCCAGATTTTCCCAATCACTGTTCTGAATGGAATAGAACACTTGACTAGCTGTGTTTTTTACTTTGAAGATGACTAGAATAAAAATTATTAAATGTATTCCTGAGTGCAATTTGTTTTATCCCAAATAGAGGTTTTATTTAGCTTCATACGTTGCGTCAAAAATTATAACCTTGTTGCATTAATAAATTTATTCATTTAGGGTTAAGTCTTTGGTTATTTTTTTATAAGTCTTAAAATTACTTTGTATATGAATAAATGCCATGAAATTGCATACCTGGATCTGGAAATACCTACAGATATGATATCTGCAGGGAATATACCTATTGTCCAGGCATATTCAAATGAGTTTAGACCATGCATTATTGTGAATGCCAGTGCAGCCACAGAGCTCAATAATTTTACTACTATAAGCGCCACAGTCTGCAAGAGAAAAAGAAAATTGAGTCCCTACTCATGCATTCTGGTGACGGGTACATTGCTGCACAAATATGGATGTGCGTGCACCCTCTTAGAATACAAATAAAATTGAAATTTGTAATAATAATGCAAAATCTTCTATACACTGAGTGCATATTTACACTTGTGAGGCAGAAATAGACAAATGACCTGTGGGTGCTGGAAAGAAATCATTTGGGGATCTCAGAACAGAGTGAAACCTGAGAAGTGTCATGATTTTTCTTTAGGGTATCAAGGGTGATGTATGTCTTATCTTAGAATTTTTTAAGCTACAGGGAAACTCACCACTTTGTTATTCTTTATGTTTGCATTCACAATGGCCAGAATTCCTGATGTGACATACTGTATAAAAATAAAGATCAATTAATTTGTCTGGAAATATATTATCTGTACTCACTTTTACTAAGACCACATGTTTCCAACTTTCGTCCTCAAACTCTGTGCTCATAAGCAATGTATGAAAACATTCCTTAGGATTACACTCTTGTTAAAAGTAGTAGAGGAAAAAATATCATTTGTATTTACTTACAATGAGTGGTACCAAAAGATATATGTAGGGCAATACAGGATGTAATTGTATTATAGAAAGTTCATGAGACAAATTGGAAATAACTATTGCCCACAGCACATTCAGCGCCACACCGCACATCACTTGGAGCACCTGGAGAAGGAGACAGTGTCTCTCAGGTAAAAGGAATATGTGTAAATCTTAGATGAAATTACTTCACCAAATGAGGAGTTTCTGGTAATTCAGAGCTCCCTGATAAAGGAAATTTTCTTAAGATTAATGCCTAAATTAATCTTCTGCATTTCCAAAATGACAACATTGGTAATTCTCATAAATCACATATATACACATTTTCTTTGTACTTAAAGAGTCAGTAGACTGTCACGGATGTGTTTCCATGACTACGCCAAACTATTCGGTGATCCAGAACCTGACCCAGAACAAATTTCGGGGAATGGAGAGCCACCTCATTTAAAGGGTCTTTAAAATGCTTACCCCTACAGCGCAAAGCTGTTTATTCATGGTTTTCTTCACACGATGTGGCTCAGATGGACGACTGGGGTCTATGTCTTGAGTGTCCATAGTGATGTCACTGATAATATTGCTTTGCACAACCTGTGATCCTTTTGATGACTGAACATGTGTTGTCCTGGAAAATCAGATCAAAGGATGAGCCTCTGATTCCATACAACGTTTCCATGCATGACAATATCAAAGTAAAGTTGGGTACTGTGGCAAGTGCAGGAAATTAGGCTGCAAACATGGTTCAATAATGACTGGGGAAAACTGACATTTGATAAGTGTTCAGCACTGTCTCTTGCCCATTTAATAACAGTACACCCTCAATTATGCTGTCATAAAGGCTATGCAAGAAACATCTACTTAGAATTAGAGAAAAAAATCCTAAAATTCATTTGGAATCAGAAGAGACCTAGAATAGCAAAGGCAATTCTGGGCAACAAAGGCAAGGCAGGGGGCATCACAATCCCCGACTTGAAAGTATACTATAAAGCTACTGTGACAAAAACAGTGTGGTACTGGCAAAAAAACAGACCTGAAGATCAATGGAACAGATTAGAAGATGCTTAAACAACCCCAGACATACTAAGCCACCTTATCTTTGACAAAGGTGCCAAACACATTCGCTGGAAGAAAGATAGCCTCTTTAATAAATGGTGCTGGAAAAACTGGCTCTACATATGCCAAAGATTAAAACTAGACCCATATCTTTCACCATGCACTAAACTAAATTCAAAATGGATCAGAGATCTAAACGTTAAAACAGAAACATTAAATCTGCTGGAAGATAGGATAGGTAAAACCCTTGAAGACATTGGTGTAGGCAAAGACTTTATGAATAAAAACTCAACTGCACAGGAACTATCCCAAAGAATCAACAACTGGGATCTCATCTTATTAAAAAGCTTTTGCACAGCAAGAGAAACCACCAACAGAGTGAAAAGACAACCCACAACGTGGGAAAAAATGTTTGCCAGCTGTTCCTCAGACAAAGGATTACTATCGAGAACATATAAAGAACTCAAAAAAATCAGACCTCCCAAATTTAAAGACCCACTCCAAAAATGGGCATCTGAGATGAATACACATTTCTCAGATGAAGAAATACTAATGGCAAATAAATATACAAGAAAATGTGCAACATCACTAGTCATTCGAGAGATGCAAATTAAAACAACACTGAGATACCATCTCACCCCAGAAAGAATGGCTACTATAAAGAAATCAACTAATAACAAATGCTGGAGGGGCTGTGGGGAAAAAGGAACCCTTCTTCACTGTTGGTGGGAGTGTCGACTGGTACAGCCACTGTGGAAGTCAGTGTGGAGATTCCTCAAAAAACTAGGCTTGGAGGTCCCATTTGACCCAGCTACTCCCCTTCTGGGCATCTTCCCAGAAGAATTAAAAACATCGTACCACAGTGATATATGTGCACCCATGTTTATAGCAGCACAATTTGTAATAGCCAGATCTTGGAAACAACCCAAATGCCCATCAACTGAGGAATGGATAAGAAAGATGTGGTATTTTTATACAATGGAGTACTATTCAGCCATAAAGAAGGATAAACTGGAGACTTTTATAGGTAAATGGATGCAACTCGAGAAAATACTCATAAGTGAAATAAACCAGAAGCACATGTGTAAGCATCGTATTGTCTCTCTAGTATGAGAAACTGAAAGAGTAAATAAGATCCAAAATGTACAATAGACACGGTGAATCAAAAAGAAACTGGTCAATAGGAAAGAGAGACTGGAATAGGGAAAAGAAAGAAGGGAAAGGGAAAAAAATTGTATATATATATAAGATGGTTAAGATAGATACACTACCAATTTTACTTAGTTCATTGAAGAGTAAGGTTTGAGCCAATAATGTTTGGACAATTGAATGCTAATGTCTGGTATCCTGAACAACTAACTGAAAGATACGTAATGCATTAACCATTGTTACCCTCATATTATGTTGTTTTGAAAATTTGTTCTTTTTTTGATTTGTTTTGGTTTTTCTTCTCTTTAAAATAAAAAAAAATTCACTCTGGCAGGTCTGTACAGAATGAGTATGGGGTACCAATTTACCTTTGCCTGCATCTGTCTTTGAGTTTGGTCTAATTTACTATTCTGCCTGGCCCACAATAACAATGCAATGTTGCTTTTTGTTGCAAAACTTTAACAGAAATTTCACAATTTGGCTTAAGCTGCTCTACCCCCCCCACACACAAAAAAGCTACTTGAAATTTAAAGCATTATTTTGACAAGATGACACAAAGTTCAACTAAGATCCTTGAAACTTTATACATGTCCACAAACATCACAGGTATGCTTTCCTTATTATTCCCAATCTCTACTCTTTGCTGTTGAAATGTCCTCCAATATTAAATGTGGAATTCCATTTGTCTTTTAAAGATTTCTTATTTAAGAGATAGAGTGATGAATATTTAGAAGTCTATATACTGTGTTTAAAAGACCTAATTTTTTTTCTTCATTCAGATTTTATTCATCACAGAGAATTTGTACCTGTACATGATATAACTTGATTCCTTTTTTTCCCCATTCCCCTATCCTTCCTTCAACCCTTCCTCCCCTCCTAAATTTTAAAAATAAATAAATAAAGACCTAAATATATTGAAAAAAAAAAAAAAAGAAACATCTGTTTAACCGAGTAGGAGTCTAGTGATTCCAGCCTGAATTAGAGACCTATACACACCGTGCCTTGAAATGATGGTGAGTATTAGCAGGATGGAGCTGAATATAAAAAAACAGCAGTGACTAATCATTGTATTCATGTACCAGGGAGACATGAAGTGAAACAATGTATTAGTTTTGAAATATTAGAGCTCTTTGATTCACCCTCACTTTTAATTAAATTCTTCCACTGTTGTTTCTCTTTTGTTCAGGAGCTCATGCATCTTGGGAAGTAGAAGAAATTACAGCGTTGTCCTCAGCCATTGTGACTTGCAGGCTCTCACGCTCTGATTTCTCTCACTTGCTCTGACTCACCAGCACACGTGCTGTGCTCAGCTACATAAATTCCCACCCATATGTCCACCCCCCTCAGCCCAAACCCCTTGCTCTTCCGCTGTCGTGATTCCAGAACAGAAATTCAGCGTGCAACATTCACGTACTGGAAGTGGTTTCAGTCTCCATCGGTAATGGCTCTTCTCCATTTAAAGACAAAGACCTCCAGAAACTTAAACTCACCCCAGTGTTACCTTTTCTAGCCTCATCACAGTGGAGACTGTTTCCATATCACGTTCATTTCTTTTATTACCTGAACTGCAGAAAACTACATATTGTTCCTCAGACCTCAACTTTGTTTCATTTCGAAGTACATTATAGAGATTTTCCAGATGTTTGCCATGTGGTTATAATCTAGTTTAGTAGGAAAATATATTGACATATTTCCATACATCTATTAAGTATTAGAAATTCATTATTTCTTTTAGAGAAATTAATGCTTTTTATTCTGAGATAAATGATCAGAATAGAAAATATCATTTTTGTTTTTGTCAGTGAGAATAATAATTTCAGGAAGAAAAGTCATGAACATATATGATCTGGAATTTAGATTATGAAATTGATTGCATGCAGACCCAAAGCAACAGAAGCATTTGCTCTGAACATGGACCAAGACCCCTTCACATAGAATTGCCCGGATGTTCTTTTCACCCATCCTCATCACCGGCAGTTACACACTCTGTCCTTCCATCCCCTAATCTGCCACTTTCCTTCCCTGAAGAGCACAGGTGCTATTATTTTTTAAAATGTAGTTTGGTTGTGCGTATTTCTATAACATTATAATTACCTTAAAATGAATGTTCTTATATACAGTTCCCTTTCTTTTGACAGTGAAGACTACAAAAGCTCACAAACTATGCACAATTTTCTATGTCTTTATCTCATGCTACCCAGTTTCTCATCTTTAATTCCTGCTCAAAGCAGAAATATCATCACTTTCCAGACTAACTGTGGCTCATTCTTTATGAAAATAAAATGACACATTTCAAAATTTTCTTTCATTGATTTCTGATTTCAAAGTACTCCTAATCTTCTTACTGCCGAGAACTCCCTGTTAGGAATAATAAAGTTGGGAAAATTAGAATTCCAGATCATGGTCATTATACACTTTGATCAAAATTCCTGTACTGAGAGAAAAATAGGAAGTAAACATGTGATAAGATGGATACAGAGCACCAAGGCCACTTGGTAACAGACCTTGGGGCACTGGAAATATACTCTGAGCTTTTGCACATTCAGGACTGAATATGATACTTAGGCAGAGCTTTTTTTTTAAATAACTTTTGCAAGCGCTGATGTGATACAACTTTGTATCTTTTGTTTGTTACATTGTGTAGCATATGTAATAAGAATAACATTAATACATGATAATTATGTTCATTGTAGAGAGTCAGTACAAACACATATGTCTTAAACATGTTTATTTCTCCCTCACCTCCTTGCCTTTCATTTTCTTCCAATCTCCAGGTCCACTTTCCATCTCTGCAAAGTTTACCTCCTAGTTTCCTATCATCTATATTTTATATAGAGTAATTTACACAGCTTTATCACTTTGCATTATTGTAAAACTGAGCCTCAAACTAGAAAGCCAGGTAAATTAAAAAAAAAAGTAATAAATTAAAGCAGAAACAGTGACCACCTTCTCAAATAACAATTCCTAGACGTTGTTATGACACTAATCTACTAACAAGATTTCCTACCAATGAAAAACTCCAGAAAATTTTGCAGAAGACTAAAGGTTTGGCATGGAGGACCATGGACCCTTGTTGTGTAACAAAATGCCATGAACATAAACAGCAGGAGAGATGCATACCTCTGTCACCAGACGTCACTCAGTCTTCCCTAAGCACCTGTCCAGGACCAGGGGACCTCATTGCACTGCAGTCCACTGAAGACCCTGTCTGAAGGAGTCACCAAAAGATGGCATCGCACCTGGTACTCATCCAGACCCCATGTAAACTATGGGAAGTGGGTTCAATGCAAATGGATTATACTTTATAAGAAACCTCCATCTGTTTAAGGAGATAAGGACACTTTACCTAAAATGGTACCTTCTTGGCATGGGTTTCTTACTCATGGGTTCCTGTGATGTTTAAAGCTCCAAATCACTGGCTAAAATACTCTTTTTTTTTTTATCTCTACTTCTCAGGCAGCCACATTTTTTCAAATTGCCAAACACTTACATACCATCACTCTTTTTAAGGAAAAATTTCATTTCTTGTTTTCATAGTGCCACAGACCAGTCTAAAAGGCACATGGCTTACATTTATGGACTTAACTTCAATGATAAATTCAAGCTTCATTAATTCATAGAAAAGCCTCATTTAGGGAGAACAAATTGTATTATTCCCATAAATAGAAGGGATGTTTGTATTCTTTCTTCTGTAATTCTAATTTGTATATTTTCCTCAGAATCATAATTAGTCTTCAGTGCTTTTCCCCCTCTCTTCCAATTTCTACTACTTGAAAAATAATTACGTTAAAAACAGTGCATAGTATTTTTCTGAAATCACCCAGGAAATACGAAGCACAGAAGTGATCTGCTATTTGCTCTTATATCTAAATGTCTACCATCTCAAATCATAAAGGAGACTTATGGGCTCTTCAGTTGCTGTTGAATTAAACTCTAGCTTGGAAAGAAGTAGAAACATGTAGTCCTCACCACTCTGAAATTTTCTATAGCACTTAGTCTGGGTTGCCATGGTAAAAATGGGGAAGTTCAATGCTTTTAATTATCATTGTATGAGTTATAATGATTTTATAAAGAGTTTTTTCCCAAGGGTAAATAACATAGTATTGTTCACTCATGAATTCTCTGTACACCTGTACCAGCAAGGAGTGACATTTTCTATCCATTTCCTGTCTATTTCAAATCTATCAAAGGGCATAATCCGTCCTTGTCAAGTTGAACAATTTTTAGTGCCTTATTATTCAATGTACATATTTCCTATGAAAGAGTCTGAGATTTGTCGGTTGGTTCTTTGTATGTATCATCATGAGGGTAGTATTTGTCTTCTCTCTTGCATCGATGCACAGCCTAGGTGGATTTTCAAAGAGTAAAATAGTCTGTTACAACTTACAAGATTTACAGATTTGTCTTTTGCTCTGTGTATCCTGAGGGAAAGTTATTGGCTCAGATTGGCTTAGGTAAATGTGTTTCCTTTCACGAAGGTCTGTCTTTCTGGTTTGTGTATTTTGCTCACAAGGTACATAGCATCTGAAAGATATAATCCTACTTAGAACGTCACAGTTATGACTGCCAAATCCTTGTGAACTCCTTTTTCATTTTTAGAAGAAATCTAAGTCCTCTTTTCCTCTGTGCCCATAGAACTTGCTAATCAAGCTTTCATTTATGGGATAGTTTTGAGATAAATGAATGCTTCATTAATTTAATGTAAACCATGATTTAGGGAGAATTACTTGGATTTTTCTTATAAATATTGGTTTCCTTACTCTTTTCTCTATTCTATTTTGTTATTTATCTCATAACAGTGTTCCACACTATTCTCATATGAAAATAGCTTACAATATTTCTAGGCCCAGTTCTCGAAATTCTCAAAATAGAAGTGGTCTGCTATGCAGCCACATCTCTAAAATTATATTCTCCATAGCATTAAGGGAAACTTACACACTACATCCTCTCCTCTGGAGAGAAAGCGGAAATACATGGTCCTCTCCAATATGATTTTTTGAGTTATTCCTTCATACTTACACAGGGCTACCGTCATAAATGATGGGGGATTTCACATCCTTTTTATGCCATTTTTCCTCTTTTTGCAAGGTATAGTAAATTTAAGAGGAGCTTTATCACAAGGAGAGAACAAGATACTCTTAACCTCTTGGTGTGTGTAGAAGACAGGTTTTATTCCTGTCTTGTGCTATAGTTTAGATCTAAAACTCCCCCAAAAGTCCCACGTGTTGGGAAGGTGATTGTGTCTGGGGCGCTGCATTCATCAGTGGACTCGTCTGTGGGTGGGTTTATAGATGAATGTGCTGTTAGTAGGTGTGGCCTGGTTGGAGGTGGGTCACTGGGATGTGAGCTGACAAGGTGTACTTTTGTTCCGGCTCCTGCTATCTCTGCTTCCTGGCTGCCACGAGTTGAGCAGCGCTCCTCCATCGTGCCTTTTCCCCCATGCTGTTCCTGCCTTGGAGCGAGCCAACTGTCCATGGCCTTGAACCATGAGCCAAAGGAAACTTCTGTAAGTTGTAACTGTCAAGTATTTTATCCAGGCAATGGGAAAGTAGGTAATACAAAAGGCCTATTTAAAATATATCAGAATGAATAACCTGCTCTTGACCAAGTTGTAGAAGTTTCAGGACATTCTTAATTTGCTGATGGATACACTATGAAAAAATCTTCAATATTTCAATTGTTTCTCTGCATTCATTCTCGTGACCATATTATTTTCCTCTTTGTTGTATTGACACAGGGCATACTTGGGTTTTCATGGATTAAAATGATCTTATTCAATTTGGCAAGAATATAATATTTGTTAAATGAAATAAAGCCATACTGAATTTAAATCAATTTAAACTATAACACAGAACATTTCTTTAGAGCAACAAATGGCGATAAAAGTTAGGCTCATGGACAGTAAAAACTGAAGAATTGACTCACAAGTAACCTTGTGTTAGTTTTCTTAAACATGCTCTATGTTAATAGACTTTTTTTACTCGACCTATTAACTAAAGACATAGTATTGGCTACCATAACTCAGCACTCATTCCAAACTGAATTCCATTTTAAAGTAGATATTAGTATGAGTAATGCAATATGCAAGAAAATGCATCAAATTAGTGAGTGAATAACTGGAATGTGAAGAATTACTGTAGATTGAGAATTTTAATCCCAAGTACATTAGAGGCTGATCTGTTATAGATAAGTTCTGTATAAATTAAAAATGAATAAGTTCATATAGCATATGTTCTTCTACTCCTAAAGATTAATTTACATATAAACTATGGAGAAAAAGAAATTATGAAATATGTGGAAATGAATGAGAAATTGTGTAAGAAAAGACATGGAAAAAAGAAAGGTTCATGGGGAAATTAAGAAACATTTTGAAAAACAAAAAAGGAAAACAGGATAAATAATATTTCGTGAATGTGCTACCAATTTATAGTTACCAGTGCCTACTTGTAAAAGAACAAATTACTGAAATCAATGACCTATGCTTCCATTTTAAGGATTTAGGAAAAAATAACAAATTAAGCTAGTTTAATTAAAAAAGGTGATGAAGGTAAAGACATAAATAAATCAAACAGTAAATTAACAGAGGGCTCTGACCATGTGAATGCAAGATTGGGAAAGTATCTTCAAAAGGTTCATAACAGAGTCTAATTCACAAAAAAATTAAACATTACTTTGTGTTCATTTTTCAAGTTTTCTTTGATGGCTGTTATGATTTTCCTCTAATACTCATATGTAATTACTTGCACTACATTATATTTGAATTATGTTTAATTATTTTACAAATACATGACCCTCATTCTTTTTCACATAATCACATATGTTTTTACTTATGTTCATATTTTAGGTTTTAAAAAATATTTAAAATATTATCCAGTTACAATATAATTCTGTAATTTTGTGTTACTCATTTAAAAATATTAAATGGCCTTCCATTTCTCTGAATTTCTGCCTATGTTCATAAATTATTTTTATTTCTTTCTTCCTTAGAAGGCACTATTTTCACCAGTAGATCACCATTCTTTTACACCAAAGGAGTGGTTGTAAAAATCGAGGGGGGGTAACTTCATTATGGTACTACCCATGTGTATTGGTCCCCCAAGAACAATATGTATGTATATTTCTGGGTGTTTTACTTCCTTGAATTAAGAAAGTTATTGATGTCCTATGCAACGATTTTTTAATAGGATAATACCATATTACCCTAGCTACATGATATAGTTATCCACAATAGTAAAATATTGATCAGTGTTATGATAAGAAATCTCTACAACTTCAGTGCTTTAAAATCATACAAACTTGGCTCTGCTCTTTCTTCCTGTGTTCATATGGATCCCATTGTCTGGAAATGACTTTACTGCAAAATTTTGTTGCATAAAATTTTATTGTTATCGAGAGCTTATTTATTCCCCTTGACTCTCAGTCACATTCTAGGCTGATTCTGAGCATTAAAGCCTGCATACGACACACGTATTTTGAGCATGAAAGCCCACTTTGCTTACACACATATCTTTGTTTTACGTGTGTTTTATTTACCCTCATGTTTTTAGCACTTAGAATTATTTCTGAAACTGAGCCATGGTCAGTAAATCTTCATGGTTTAACACTCGGACCTAGAAGCTCCTCAGTAATAGTAGTGTACTTTGCATCTAGGAAAATAGCATAGATATAAATTTTGTTACTTGAGCAACGATTTTATTCTTTTGTTGCTGTCATGTTCATAGAGTATAACCTACTATCTAAGACATACGCTTGCATAGAATTTGTGGTTATTGCCTAAAATTGGTACAATATTGTGGCAATAGTTGATGCAGGTTCACACCCTATGCTATTGCAGAAGGGACAAGGCAGGGTTAAATTGATCCACCTAAGCCTCCCGAAATTTTGGGGTGACATTTGCCAAGATGGAGGACTGCATGCTTTGATGAGTGATGCTAAGTTGATAGTGTTTTGAAGACGTTAAAACATGAAGTGAGTGCAGGGACAACGGTACATTTTCTGAACGGTGTAGAGTGTTTCCAATAAGGTCGACAGTTAAGAGTTGGGTAACCGGCAGGAGCAAGGGAGTGAGAAGAGGACTAAAAGGGAAAACCCAGGAAACTGTCATACACAGAAGGGTGAGGTGACCTGAGGGTGGGTCTGGAGGCAGAAAACCCACATTCTTTGAAAGAAGGTGAAACCTTTATCAATAGAAAGTAGGATTTCTCAAAGATGATTAAAAATAGAGTCCAAAAAGGGAAAACTAAGAAAATTGGGTCTTGGAAGCAAGGGTGCAGTTTCATGAGTTAACAAGCAGATGGAGATGCAGACTCAGCACAAGGTTCAACCGCCCCTCCCGTTCCATTTGGCATGAAATGAGAAAAGGATTCGTGAGATCATTAGCATTAGCAGACAAGTGATGTTGAGGAAGGATGAGGATGCAGAAAACAGGAGCACTGAAACTTGACAGGGAAGCATAAGCCTACGTAAGCAAGGTGGGAAAGGAATTTCATCTGAATTGTGAAAAGAGAACCAAGATTCTTATAGCACATTCAGTAATTCAGAACAATACTCTCTAGCAGGTATTTGGTATGATTTGCCTTAATAAATATACAGATGGAGTACAAGTTTGCTTAAACATTTGATAGACCAATGTCCTTTGATTCAATAACATTATAACTGTTGCTATTGTTTCCAGGAAAGAGGTTTTAAATATATAAATATGTAATTCTGCATATCAAAATTATATTTCAATGATTTCTGCTTTTAAATCACTTTAGCCTTCATAGCAACACAATGTATAATATCTAAATCTTGGAAGCAGCCTAAATGTCCATTAAGATGAATGGATAAAGAAAATATGGTATTTATATACAATGGATTACTAATCCACCATGAAGAATGATAAACTTGGGTGATTTTTAGGGAAAAGGATGCACCTTGAGACCATAATGTTAAGTAAAAGAAGTCAGACACACAGGTTAAATATCCTATGTTTTCTCTTATATGAGAAATCCAAAGTATAAATAAAGAGCCAAATAAAAGATAGATAATAGGAAGGAGGGAGCTAGATCTTTCTCAAAGGAGAAGGAGATCAACAAATGGAGGGAAAGGGCATAAAAAAGGAATGAAGTTGGGTTAAGTGCATCTAGCTGCTCCCCACAAGGAATGCAAGCATTATGCACTACAAACACGTCCCAAGGAAAACGAAATGAAAACCATAAAAACGGGGAAACTATAATTCAGATCATGGTCACTAGACCTCTTTTGAATAAATTTCCTACACTGAGAGAAAAAAATAGAAAGTAAGCATGCATAAAGAAAGGTGGATACAGCAGCAGCAGGGGAACTGGGTAGCTTGAACTTGGGACCACTGGAAATGTACTCTCATCTTTTCCCATCCAGGACAAACAGAAAGTTTTGCATGACCCTGAGGCTTTGTCATGGAGGATCACTTCCTCTCACAGTCTAAGGAAGAACTATGGACATACAAATAGGAGCGATGCACCCCTCTATGACACAATGTCACTCAGTCTTGACTATGCATCTGCAGTTCGCTGCTGCCTCTTGCAGAAACTTTCTCAGGGGATTCCGGCAGACAGGATAGGACCTGCCGCTCATCAGGCACCATACAAAGCGTGGGAATTGGGATTTCCTTGCACTTCCGTTTGACTTTATTAGAAAGAGTCTTCTGCTCTAGGAGGAGATAAAAATGAGTTACCTAAAATGTCACCATCCTGACTGGCCTTTCTTGCAGATGGGTTTCTGGGATGGCCAAAGGTACACGATGCTGACAGAAATATTGCCTTATCTCTACTGCACAGACGGCTGGAATTTTTAGTGCCAAAACCTCACACATCCCCCTCTGTAACAAAAGCATTCTAATTCCTCTTCATAGACCCCCAGGTCACCGCTCATAAAGTGAATTGAATTATTTCTATAGATGGGAAAGATGTCCACACTCTTCCTTATTTCATTTTAATTTGTACAATTTCCTCAAAATCATAGTCTTCAATGCTGTCCCCCGATCTTGCCTATTTCTACTACTTGAAAAATAACTATATACAAAGACAGTGTGCAATATTTCTGAGTGCCATATAGAAAATGCCAAGCATAAATGTTGTTTGCTATTTGCCCACATCTCTGAAATTATATCCTCCAAAATCATAAGGAAAAGTAACAAGACTTATACCTATGCTTTAATTAAACTTTAAATTGGAAAAAAAGCAGACAGACATAGTCCTCTACATACACAGCCCTTCCATAATACCCTTGGTCACCAAGATAAAATTGAGAACTTCAAGCTTTTAATTTGCATTCTTTGACTCATGATACATTTATGAAGAGCTTTTGCACAGGGGAAAGTGATGTTCTTCTGTGCTCCTGGTTTACGCCTGCATCTCTACCAACGAGGAGTGGTCTGTTCTACCACCTTCCTATTTTAAATCTATCAAAGGCAGTAATCTTCCCTTTCCAAGTTGCAGCAGTTTCAATATCTTCTTTTTTGTGCAGATTTCACAGGAGGGAACTTTGAGTACTGTCCACTGGTACTTTGCATGCATGGTTATGACCATAGGTTTCTCTTCTTTTTTTACTGACACACAGCACAGGATGCATTGACATAGCACACAGATGTTTAAAGAATAAAGCAATCTTGTGCAACTAAAGAGGTTTATAATATTTGTTTTACTAAACCAAATAAAATCACACTGAAATGAAATGAGCCTCAAGTATTTATTACTGAGAATGATTAATAAATAAGAGAAAGGAAAAGAGCAATGAAAATCCCTGCCTAGAGATGGGAAATATAAGCAAGATTAGGGCAGATGGGTTGTAAACATCATGGAGAGAAGACAGCTCTGTCCCAGGAGGAGTAAATGTTAGTAATTGCCCAATAGTTATACTGCTGGCAGGAAGACATAGTGTGTGCCAATTTTCCCAGTGCATACATATTGATAAAAAGACTATTTCAAATGTGTGAGAGAAACCAAAAATAGATATTGAAAAACTCAGGGAAAAATAGTAATGGGAGCAAATAATATAATATTTGAGGTTGCGATTTAGAATTCTGAAAGTGAAATCCAATTGGCAATCAACATCCATGCTGAAAGACAATAAAATTTAAAGAATTGTCACACACAAAATCCTGTTACTTTATCTTTTCACATGTTCAGTTTCAGTTGATTTTCTAATCTTGTCACTTTGCCTGAAGTCATAACATTGAGAACTGCAACTCAGCACTCATTCCTCTTGACACTCCATTTAATATGGAGCTTTTTCTCTGTGAGTAGAGATTTATGTGATATGAGAAAAAACACAATAAAAATTTGAGCAGAAAACAGTGTTTTAGGGCTTCAGTGTAGGTTTTATAGTTTAACCCAACATAGATCATTAGTTAATACTTTCAAGAAGTTTCCAGACATCAAAAATTAATGAGCTTTTGATGAGTAGGATCTCCTCCTACTGGGGAATAATTTCTACATCAAACATGAAAGAAAGAAAATTATAAAATATATGGCAATTATTAGGAAACAGCTTGCAAGAAAATTGTTTCAGAAAGGCATGATCCCAGGAGAAGTACAAAATATCTTCAACAAATGAAAATGAAAACAGGATGTATTACAAGTCTTGAGGGGCTGGTTAATGCCATCAGTTTATAGCTATTGATACTTTTGCAGCCAGGAAGAAATTACTAAAATCGATGATCTATGCTTCCACGGGAAGTATGTAGAGAAAAGAGAGTTATATCAATGAATGTAAAAAGAAAATAACAGTGCTAAAGTATATTAAAGATATCTATCTATCTCTCTCTATTTCTATCATCTATCTATCTTTATATATAATAAAATGGTTAGAGACCAAATTGTGTAAGCATAATAGTGAGAGAAAAATACTGATATAACAATGTAATATAATACTGCACAGAGGGTTTTAACAGCGCCTAGTTCATAAGTGAAGTTACATATTATTTGATACTTTCTTTTTTTTTTTTTTTGTGGGTACTGGGGGTCGACCTCAGGACCTCTCGCGCTAGCCGGCGCCCGTGCCACTGAGCGATATCACTGGCCCCTTTTTCGTATGTGGGTTCCGGGAGTCGAACTCGGGCCCTCGCGCTTGCCAGGCAGGCTCGTACACCACTGAGCCATCTCACCGGCCCTATTTGATACATTCTATTAAGACTTTTCTACAATCCACATACATAATTACATATAATTTATAATATGATACATTTTTCACATACTCACCTGCATTTTAATCCATTGCCAATATTGTTTATTTAAAATTAATTCCAGGGGCCAGTAAGATGGCTCAGCGGCATAAGCCCCTGCCTGGCAAGCACGAGGGCCCGAGTTTGACTCCCGGAACCCACATACGAGAAAAGGGCCGGTGATATCGCTCAGCGGCACGGGCGCCTGCTGGTTGGCGAGGTCCTGAGGTCGACCCCCGGTACCCACAAAAAAAAATTAATTCCAGTTATAGTACAATTCAATATTTGTTTTTACTTTTGTAAAATTATAAATAGCTTCATTTTCTATATTTCTATGAATACTTGGAATTATTTTTACTTGTCCTCAGAAGGTGCTATTTCCATGTTAGGTTTCTCCAGTTTATCACCAGGAGGAAAAGAGTTGTGAAAATTCAATGTGTGTGTGGTAACTTTACTATTTTATTACCTATTGTTAAGCTAGTATCTAGATGCCCCTCTCCCCTCACCACAGCCTCATGTGCTGTAGGTGGGGCTTTTTGGAGGTGGCTGATCTGGGGTGTGTAAATGTGGATTAATGGTGGATACTTAGATGAAGGGTGTGTGGAGTAGCCCCCTAATCGGTTTAGTACAGTTCTGGGTGTGGATAATGGAAGCTCCTCCCTGAGTGTGGGTGGCACCAATCAATAGGCTTCCAGTCTGCATGGAATACAAAGGGAGAGAAGGAAGTCAGGCTGCTGCTGCTGCCGTGGCTTGGTGTCTCCTGTCTGCCCTGCCATAGACTGTTTTTCCTCTGCGATTCTCCTCTGCCATGGCATCCTGCCTCTGAGTCAGCTGACTATGGTCTCAAACCTCTACAAACTGTGAGCTAAATAATCCTTTCCTCTTCTAACTCATAGGTCTTGCTTATTTTGTCCCTACAATGAGAGAAGTAGCTAAGATGCCTATGTATGTTGTTCCAAAATTATAGAATGTATACATGTTTGCTAGATGTTTTACTGCCTGAAATTAAGAAGGTCATAGAGAGACCCCATCACCATTTTCTTATTGGCAAAGCCTTCTAAATTCTAGGTCATTAATATTATATTATCCATAACTATAAACATAGTCCCTGTAGTATTATAATAAAAATCTAAAACATCAATGCACTAATATAACAAATTATTCCTCTCTGTCTTTGCTCAGCTCAACCCCTCTGTCTGGGTAGAACTTCCTACAATATTATATTGGTGAAAGTATTACTCTTACCCTTTAGTTCAGTAGCACATTTATTCTCCTTGAGCCATAAGCACATTGCAGGCTCATTCTGATTTCAAGAAGTGTGTTGCACAGATTTTCCTGTTGTATGTTTTATTTTTTTTTTAAGCTAATCCCCTTAGCACTTATCATTTCTGAAAGTCAGTGGTGGTCAGGAAATTTCCGTGGTACAAAACTTGAATCTTAGGTCTCCTTTGTAGTAGAGTTGCTTTTCTTGTAAAAGAGGCACTTACATCTGAGGCTACATGTAGAATTTTTAAAAATTCATTTTGTTGTTGTTCTGATAGATCTTAACCCAGGATCTATAATTTATATCTCACTGAATCCATCATTGCTAATGAAAATGGTACAAAATCATGGCAACAATTAACTCAGGATGCACACTTTTCTAGGAGCTCAAGCTATGGCAGATGGTTCAAGGCAGGCTGGCCCTGACTTACTTGTGAGAGGCTCCTGAAGCAGTGGAATATCTACTAAGGAAGGCCATGTATGTCTTGCCTAGGGACTGCCTGCTTATAGTGTTCTGAGAGAGAAGAAATGTGACGGTGGCCATTTCTGTATCATACAGAATGCGATGTGGCTGTTTCAGCCTGTGTGAGGGTCACCAAAGGAAGGAGGAGAAGACCAGCTAGGGGAGTAATCTCTGCAAAAGCAGAACTGGTGTTCAGAAAACTCCTGGGCTTTCTTATTTAAGAAACAAAACAAAACAAAACAAAAATCAAAAACTGCTACACTGTCACTCCTGAAGGATTCTGACAAAACAAACCACAATTGATGATCATAAAATGAAAAGTAAAGAAACCTCTTTAACGACTGCTTTAACTATTTGGAATGTATTGCGATTTCATAGAAATTTTAGAAATATTTTTTCTATTTCTTTGGAAAGGGCTATTGAGACTTTGATAGAAGATACTTTTTATCTGTGAATCAGAATGAGTAGTAGACAAATTTAACTATCTATAATTTAAACCCATGAATATAAGATGCCTTTCTATTTTTTATGTCTTGTATAATTTTTTCATCAGTGTTTGAGTTTTCAATAGAAAGAATTCTCACCTCATGGCGTGAAATTATTCTTATCAATGTTATTCATTTGACGCTATGAAAAAGGGGTTCTTTTCTTGATTTCCTTTGCACAAAGGTCGTTACTGAAATGCAGTAATGTGATCAGCTTGTGTTCTTATATTCTGTCCTGTAATGTTACCAAATTCATGTATTAGTTTGCAAGTATTTTACAGATTTTGGGGGGATTCCATATGTGGGGTAATGAGATGGGCAAATAGGGCTAATATTAGTGCTTCCTTTCTAGTTTGGATGCTTTTTAAAAATTTTCTTTCTTTCATCTCTGATTGCACCCCTTAGTACATCTAGATTTTGATGAATACAAATAGTGAGAATGCGGCTGGTTTCCTGTCAGATAATAATGGATAAGGTGTGTTTTGTCCCACTGAGAATGGTGTTAACTGGACTTTTTACATGTTTTTACATATCTTCTATGAGGCTGGCAAAATATTCTTCTGTGTCTACTTTGTTGTCAGTTCTTATCACAAAAGCATACGGAATCTTGTCAAATGCTCTTCCTGCATCTACTGAGGTGAGCATGTGTTACCTTTCTGTCTCGTTCTGCTGATGTGGTCTGTCTCACTGGCTGATTGGCCCACGTGAAGAAAACCTCAATTCACGTGGATAAATCCCACATGTTATTTTAAAATCAGACCTTAGTTACTCCAGCTACAAAAGTGAGCACAAAATAGATTAACAACCTAAACATAACACTTGAAAACATAAAAATCCCGGAAGTAAACATTAAGAAATTTTCTTGATGCTGGTTTGTCACTGAGTTTTTGGATGTCAAAGCCAAGGCTCATGCAATAAAATCCTAATAATCAAATGAGATTTAATCATACTACAAAGCTCTGCACAGCAAAGATCACACAACTAAATGAGAGAAAAGAAGATTCACTTTTAATGTATCAAAGGACTAGAATAAAATTTTTGTAACAGATGAATCCTAGTAGCCAAGAAGAATTATAAAGGGTTTTATAAAAGCTATTCAGTAGTAAAATGAAAATTAGAATCACAACGAGCCATGGGCTCACTGCTGTTAAGATGTAGTCTGTGTATTTTCAGAAATCAGGATGGGACAAGTCCTGAGAAGGCTGTAAATGAAAAGGAATACCTGTATTATGTAGGGAGAGTGTAACCTTGTGCAACCATCATGAAAAACAGGATGAAAATTATAAAAGAAAATTTAAAATAAAACTACCATATTGCTCAGCTATTACTCTTCTAGCTATACTGAAGAAAGGAAGTCAGCACCTACTGTAGATATCATTTTTCCAATATCCAATGCAGCATTGTGAACAATGTGTAACATATAGAAAGAGCATAAACATCCATCATAGAGATGAATTAAAATATTTTCACATAGACACCATGGAATATTATTCAACAGCGAAAAAGAAGGGGAGCCACCATTTGTGACGACTTGGATGAAGCTGGTAAACATTTTGCTAAATGAAATATGGCAGACGCAGAAAAATACTGTGTGACCTTGTGTATATGTGGACCCTAAAGAAATAAAAACATAGAGATGGAGAGCAGAATGATGGTTTCCAAAGATGTGCAGTTCAGATGTAGATGAAGTGGCACAAAGGTGAAATTTTGTAGGGTAAATAATCTAGAAAACTGACGTTAGCACGGGGGCTAGAGTTCAGAATACGGCACTGTACACTAGAAATTTCCCAGAAGAGCTGACTTCAGGTGTTGTTGTATAAGGAAAAAGAAACTATGTGGGATGAAGGATATGCTAATCTGCTTAACATTAGCAGTCATTTCACAACATATATGCACATCATTGCTTTATCACTGATCATAATTTTATGAACCCTGTGACTCCACACTGAACTAAATCTACAGCCATTTAAATTTCTTTTTTTTTTTTTTTAATTTTGAGGCTGTTTCTCCCTGAATTGTTAAATTGCTTCGGCTGGGCTCAAACTTGAGATCCTCTTGCCTCAGCCTCCCAGAGAGGTGGGATGGCAGGCATATGTCACCACACTTGGATAAAACATCATGTCATATACATTAAATAATTACAATAAAAACAATGAAAGATTTTCCAAAGAATCTCTATGAATCATTAGTCCTGAAATATACTCTTCAGGGACAGTCCAGAGTCCTGCAATACTGACAACCTTCCGGTTATGTTTCTGATATATGTAAGAAGGACATGAAACCACACCAGTTTCTGTACCCATCCTCACAGGTATTCATAGTGGGGATAGAGTATGAACCACAAAGAACTCCACATCCACAAATAAATGACAATAATTTTCCTGAGATTTCAGCTCCTCTTTATCACATAGATAAGGATACACTGGATGATGCGATGGCAAAAAAGACCAAGAAAAGCACATGCAGGCATTCTCTCAAACCACCTAAGGGGGTGGACAGCCACCCATAACGGCCTTGGTCTTATGCAGATATGGAGAGTTCAACCTCATTCATCATCAGCTGAACATTTGTTGTGGACAATTAAGTCAAACAGCAGATCAGTACATGGTATTTCAAATATCCAGTTTCCTGTGTCTCCTCATACTTGAAGACCTCCCTAGGTTTCACAGTTCTTTCTCTCTGATGCAAAATTGAAACCGAGTCCTTGAGCTCCTCATCTAGTGTCCAATCTAAACTCGTATGTGTGAATCGCAAACAATAGGGATTCTTCCCATAGTATAATAACATGAAATAGCAGTGTGAAGGCATGTGCTTTATCTGTTAAATAAACAAAAAAGGTATCAGCAAATATTCCTTTCCCTTGAGATAAGAAACACCTACTCAGGGCAAGTTTCATATATTTTCAAAGTCAAAAAAACCACACCAAATCAAAGGGAAGATGAACACCTCAATCAGCATGAGGACGAACTTCAGGAGCATGGGAAATGCCATTGTGAACCATGTGGGAGAGAAAAATTAGAGAATTTTGAAGAGATGATTTCAGCCATGGGCACAGTTTTGACATGTTTTACTCATGACAAACACTGTGGTAGCAAATACTCCACTCTTTCCTCATGCACATCACCTCTGTATGCCTGTACTCTCAAATATACAGGCCCACCCTCTTAGTATCAGAACAGTGAAATGTCCTCTCACTATCCAGCTTGTTTCCTGTTATAACCAAGATCACAGAAGGCTGCTTAGTTACAAAGCCAGCTTTACTGATGTTTCTGAATCCGAGACTACATTAGAATCCATTTATGTCCCGTAGTAATGAATCCTCATCTTGGGGCAGTTTATTCGCCCAAGTTAGCGTAAAAAATACTGACTCTGAAAGGCAGCTGGATTTTCCAAATCACTATTCTGAAATGAATAAAATGCTTGAATTTTTGTGTTTTTACTTTAAGGATGCTTAGAATAAAAATTATTAAATGTATTCCTGAGTGCTATTTGTTTCACCCCAAATAGAGGTTTTATTTAGCTTCATATGACGTGCTCAAAAATTACAACATTGTTGCATAAATAAATTTATTCATTTAAGATCAGGTCTTTAGCTAAATTTTATATAGAAGTCTTAAAATTACTTTGTATATGGGTAAAAGCCAAGAAATTGCATACCTGGATCTGGAAATACTTACAGATAGGATATCTGCAGGGAATATACTTGTCGTCCCTGCAGATTCAAATGAGTTTACACCATGCATTATTGTGAATGCCAGTGGAGCCAGAGCGCTCAAAAATTTTACTAACGTAAAGACCACAATCTGCAAGAGAAAAAGAAAACTGAGTCCCTACTCATGCATTCTGGTGACTGGTACATTGCTGCACAAATATGGATGTGCGTGCACCCTCTTAGAATACAAATAAAACTGAAATTAGTAAAATTAATGCAAAAGCTTCTATACTCTGAGTGCGTATTTTCACTTGTGAGGCAGAAGTAGACGAATGACCTGTGGGTGCTGGAAAGAAATCATTTGGGGATCTCAAAACAGAGTGAAACCTGAAAAGTGTCATGCTTTTCCTTTAGGGTATCGAGGGTGATGTATGTCTTATCTGTCTTAGAATTTTTTGAACTACAGCGAAACTCACCACTTTGTTGTTCTTTATGTTTACATCCACAATGGCCAGAATTCCTGATGTGACATACTGTATAAAAATAAAGGTCCATTAACTTGTCTGGAAATATATTATCTGTACTCACTTTTACTAAGACCACCTGTTTCCCAACGTTCTTCCCCAAACTCTGTGCTCATAAGCAATGTATGAAACCATTGCTTAGGATTACAGTCATGTTTAAAGTAGTAGAGAAAAAATATCATTTGTATTTACTTACCATGAGTGGTACCAAAAGATATAGGTAGGGCAATACAGGGTGTACTTGTATTATAGAAAGTTCATAATGAGACGAATTGGAAATAACTATAGCCCACAGCACATTCAGCGCCACGCCATACATCACTTGGAGCACCTGGAGAAGGAGACAGTGTCACTGAGGTAAGAGGAATACAGGCAACTCTTAGATAAAATTACTTCACCAAATGAGGAGGTTCTGGTAATTCAGAGCTCTCTTATAAGGAAAATACTATTAAGAGTAATTCCGAAATTAATCTTCCGCATTTCCAAAATGACAACATTGGTAATTCTTATAAATCCTATAAATATAAATATATAAATCATATATATACATATATATATATATATATATATACATATACATTATTTTATATGTAAAGAGTCAGTAGACTGTCATGGGTGTGTCTCCATGACCATGCTAAACTATTAAGGATTCCAGTAACCTGACAAAGAACAAATTTAGGGGAATGGAGAGCCACCTCATAAAAAGGGTCTTTAAAATGCTTACCACTACAATGCAAAGCTGTTTATCCATGGTATTCTTCACACAACGAAGCTCAGATGGACGACTGCGGTCTACGCCTTGAGTGTCCACAGTGATGTCTCTGATAATATTGCTTTGCACAACCTGTGATCCTTTTGATGACTGAAGATGTGTTGTCCTGGAAAATTGGATCAAAGGGTGAGCCTCTGATTCCATACAATGCTTCCATGCATGATAATATCAAAGTAAAGTTAGGCACTGTGGCAGGTGCTGGAAATTAGGCTGCATACTTGTTTCAATAATGACTGGGGAAATTCTGACCTTTAATAAGTATTCAGCCTTGTCTCTTGCCCATTTAACAACAGTAAAGCCTCTATTATGCTGTCATAAAGGCTATGCAAGAAATATCTGCTTACCCCAATAAGAATCTAGTGATTCTAGCCTGAATTCAAGCGCCCTATATACACAGTGTCTTGAAATGATGGCGAATATTAGCAGGATGGAGCTGGAAATAAAAACCACCAGCCATTAATCCTAGTATTCGTGTACCAGAGAGACATGAGGTGAAATAATCTATTAGTTTTGAGACATTCGAACTCTTTGATTCACCCTCACATTTAATGAAGTTCTTCCACTGTTGTTTCTGTTTTGTTCATGGGCTCATGCATCTTGGGAAGTTGAAGAAATTACAGCGTTGTCCTCAGCCCCATCGTGACTTGCAGGCTCTCACACTCTGATTTCTCTTGCACACTCTGACTCACCAGCAGGCATGCTGTGCTCAAATTTGTACACAAATTCCCACCCATATGTCCACCCCCCTCAGCCCTAACCCCTGCTCTTCCGCTGTCATGATGCCAGAACAGAAATTCAACATGCGATATTCATGTACTGGAAATGGTTTCAGTCTCTATAGGTAATGGGTCTTCTCCATTTAAAGACACAGACCTCCATGAATTTAAATGCGTGCTAGTGTTACCTTTTCTAACCTCAACACGATGGAGACCATTTCCATGTCACGTTCATTTCTATTTTTACCTGAACTGCAGGAAACTAGATATTGTTCCTCAGACCTCAACTTTGTTTCATTTCAAAGTACAGAATAGAGATTTTCCAGATGTTTGCCATGTGGTTATAATCTAGTTTAATAGGAAAATATATTGACATAAAATTGGTAATATTTCCGTATATCTATTAAGTGTTAAAAATTCATCATTTCTTTTAGAGAAATTAATGCTTTTTATTCTGAGATAAATGATCAGATTAGAAAATATCATTTTTGTTTTTGTCAGTGAGAATAACAAGAAAAGGAAGAAAAGTCATGAACACATATGATCTGGAATTTAGAGTAGGAAATTAATTGCATACGGACCCAAAGCAACAGAAGCACTTGCTCTGAACATGGACCAAGACCCCTTCACATAGAATCGCCCCAGATGTTCTTTTCTCCCATCCTCATCAGCAGCAGTTGCCCGCTCTGTCCTTCCATCCCCTAATCTGCCACTTTCCTTCCCTGAAGAGCACATGTGCTATTATTTTTTAAAATGTAGTTTGGTTGTACATATTTCTATAACATTATAATTACCTTAAAATGAATGTTCTTACAAACAGTTCCCTTTCTTTTGACAGTGAAGACTACAAAAGCTCACAAGCTATACATAATTTTCTATGTCTTCATCTCATGGTGCCCAGTTTCTCATCTTTAATTCCTACCCTAAGCAAAAATATAATCACTTTCCAGACTAACTGTGGCTCATTCTTTATGAAAATAAAATTCCATATTTCAAAATTTTCTTTCATTGATTTCTGATTTCACAGCACTCTTCCCCTAACTCCTAATCTTCTTACTGCCGACAACTCCCTGTTAAGAATAATAAACTTGGGGAAATTATAATCCCAGAGCATGGCCATTATACTCTTTGATCAAAATTCCTGTACTGAGAGAAAAATAGAAAGTAAACATGTGATAAAATGGATACAGAGCACCAAGGCCACTTGGTAACAAACCTTGGGGCGCTGGAAATGTACTCTGAGCTTTTGCACATTCAGGACTGAATATTATACTTAGGCAGATCTCTTTTGTTTTTTAATAACTTTTGCAAGTGCTGATGTGATGCAATTTTGTATATTTGTTTGTTACATTGGATAGTATATGTAATAAGAATAACATTAATACATGATAATTATGTTCATTGTAGAGAGTCAGTACATACACTTATGTCTTAAACATGTATATTTCTCCCTCCCCTCCATGCCTTTCATTTTCCCCCAATCTCCAGGTCCACTTTCCATTGCTGCAAAGTTTACCTCCTAGTTTCCCGTCATCTATATTTTATGCAGAGCAATTTGCACAGCTTTATCATTTTGCATTTTTGTAAAATTGTGCCTGAAATTAGAAAGTCATGTAAATTAAAAATAAAGCAATAAAATAAAGCAGAGACAGTGACGACCTTCTCAAATAACCATTCCTAGACTTTGTTATGACACTAATCTACTCACAGGATTTCCTAACTGTGAACAGCCCAGAAAATTTTGCAGAAACCTAAAGGTTTGGCATGGAGGACCATGGACTCTTGTTGTGTAACAAAATGCCATGAACATAAACAGCAGGAGAGATGCATACCTCTGTCACCAGACGTCACTCAGTCTTCCCTAAGCACCTGTCCAGGACCAGGGAACCTCATTGCACTGCAGTCCACTGAAGACCCTGTCTGAAGGAGTCACCAAGAGATGGCATTGTACCTGGTACTCATCCATACCCCATGTAAACTACGTGAAGTGGATCTTTAATGAAAATTAATTTCACTTTGTAAGAAGAAGTCTCCATCTCTTTAAGGAGATAAGGACGCTTTACCTAAAATAGTACCTTCTTGGCCTGGGTCTCTTGCATATGGGTTCCTGTGATGGGTAAATGTCTATCCCGCTGGCAAAAGTCCTTTTTTTTTTTTATCTCTACTTCTCAGACAGCCACATTTTTTAAATGGCCAAACACTTACATACCTATTGCTCTTTTTAAGGAATAATTTTATTTCTTGTTTTCATAGTGCCACGGACCAGGCTAAAAGGCACATGCCTTACATTCATGGACTAATCTTGAATGATAAATTCAAGCTTCATTAATTCATGGAAAAGCCTCATTTAGGGAGGACAAATTGTATTATTCCCATAAATAGAAGGGATGTTTGTACTCTTTCTTCTGTAATTCTAATTAATGTATTTTCCTCAGAATCATAATTAGTCTTCAGTGCTTTTTCCCCCTCTTCCAATTTCTACTACTTGAAAAATAATTATGTAAAAAACAGTGCATAGTATTTTTCTGAAGTCACCCAGGAAATACCAAGCAAGAAGTGATCTGCTATTTGCTCTTATATCTAAAAGTCTACCATCTCAAATCCTAAAGGAGACTTATGGGCTCTTCAGTTGCTGTTGAATTAAACTCTAGCTTGGAAAGAAATAGAAACATGTAGTCCTCACCACTCTGAAATTTTCTTTAGCACTTACTCAGGGTTGCCATGGTCAAAATGGGGAAGTTCAATACTTTTAATTATTGTTGTATGAGTCTTAATGATTTTATAAAGAACTTTTCACAGGGTAAAATAACATAGTATTAGTCTCTCAGGAAATCTCTGTACACCTGTACCAGCAAGGAGTGACATTTTCTATCCATTTCCTGTCTATTTCAAACTATCGAAGGGAATAATCTGTCTTTGTCAAGTTGCACAATTTTTAGTGCCTTATTGTTCAATGTTCATATTTCCTGTGAAAGAATCTGGGGATTTGTCAGTCGGTTCTTTGAATGTATCACCATGGAGGTAGTATTTGTCTTCTTTCTTGCATCGATGAACAGCCTAGGTAGATTTTGCAAAGAGTAAAATAGTCTTTTACAACTTCCAAGATTTATAGATTTGTCTTTTGCTCTGTGTATCCCGAGGGAAAGTTACTGGCTCAGATTGACTCAGGTAAATGTGTTTCCTTTCACGAAGGACCATCTTCCTGGTTTGTATATTTTGCTCACAAGGTACATAGCTTCTGAAAAGAATAATCCTACTCAGAAAGTCACAGTGTTGAATGCCAAATCCTTGTGAACTCCTTTCTCATTCTGAGGGGAAATCTAAGTCCTCTTTTCCTCTGTGCCCATAGAACTTGTTAATCAAGCTTTCATTCATGGGAATGTTTTGAGATAAATGAATGCTTCACTAGTTTAAAGTAAACCACAATTTAGGGAGAATTACTTGGATTATTCTTATAAATATTGGCTTCCTTACTCTTTCCTCTATTCTACTTTGTTATTTTTCTCATAATAGTGTTCCACACTAAGCAAGTGGAACTACATCAAAATAGGTAGCTTTTGTTTGATATAGTTCATAATATTTGGGAGAAATATATCTGATAAGGAATAATAATAAAAACTTACAAAGATCTCATCAAAACAAATGACAGAGAGAGTAAAACCATTTCAAAAATTGGCAAAAGGCTGTAATATAAAGTCAGCAATGAAAGACATATAAATGACCAAACAGCATATGAAACAGTGCTCAACATAGCTGAACATTAAGAAAGTTCAAATTAAAACCACAATGAGATATCACCAGACACAAGTTAGGTAATCTCTTATAAAAGTGAAGACATGACAAGTGTCGGGAAGGTTAAGGAGCAAAACAAACAATTTTAAATTTTTAGTGGAATGTAAATTTTTCAGCTATTCTGGAAAACAATTCATCAAAAACTTTAAAATAGAACTATCATATTGCTCAGCAATTTCTCTTCAGAAGGTCATATTTTGAAATGATTATCTAGTATGAATATCTTTACTCCTGTTTGCTGTAGCACTGTTGACAATACCCAAGGTACACAAACAACATAAATGGCCAACATGGAGGAATGGATAAAGAGACATTGGTATATATGTACAGTGGAATATTATTTAGCTCTGAAAAGGGAAATGCTACCTTTTGTGACAACATGGATGCATCTGTAGAAAATCATGCTGAGTGAAGTAAGTCAAACACATAAATACTGCATGATCTCACTGAAATGTGGAGCATCAAAGAACTTAAAAACACATAAATAGTAGAATGTGGGTAGCGAGCACAAGGGATGTGATGTGGAGATGTAGGAAAAAGGATGGAAAGGTGCATTTTTATAGAATGAAAAGGCTACAGACTTAAAATACAGCATGAGAACTATGGGTGGAAATGTAGTGTTAAATACTGGCAATTTGGTAGAAAAGTTGACTTGAACGGTCTTATATGAAAAAAAGGCAAGAATGTGAGATGATGGATATGATAATTTCTTGATTTCAGTAATCATTTCACTGTCATACACATCAAAGCCTCATATGATACCTCTCCAATGACTATGGTAAAAAGGCTCACTTTTTCTCAAGAGATTACATAAATCATAAATCTGAAGATATGCCTTGCAGTGGGGGACTGAAGTCCTACAAACTTCCTGATGTTTTTTCTTTTCTTTTTTTTTTTTTAAGAAAAGAAAGACATATAACATTACAAATTTTATCTGAGAAAATTACATGCTTTATTTCCCATGGTCATCAGCAGTCACACTCGGTTAGAGCAGGAAGCCACAGCGAAGTGAACACAACACATCTGGGACATTTATTTCCTTGAAAACACTTGAGCCCCTCTTTATTATCTAGACACAGATATACTGGAGGATGCAGTAAAAAAAGCAGATGCAACCTACACAATGTCACATCAAGTCCCTTCAGTGGGTGGGACAGCTTCCTCGTTATCATCGTGGTTGGTGCAGGCACGGAGAGTCCATGTTCGTCGGACAATTGGTCGACCTCCTCTTGCGGAGAAATGAGACACACACCAGAGCGGCACATCCCATCCACATGCCCATGGACCCAAATGAATAGAAGTATTTGTGTGTCTCAGGCTCACACCCCATCACATAGAACTGCCCCTGATATTCTGAATCTGTCCCTACCCTTTCCTCATGGGCAGTTTCCTCCTCTGTCTTCCAATTCTCAAAATCTGTGGTTGTAGTTCTTCAAAAAGCTGTAAAAAATACATATTTTTCATATGCATGCCTTCATAATATTATAATTAGGTAAAATGCTTTTACAGTCATTTTTTTCCTTCCCTTTGATAGATCTGACAAATTAGCATACAAACTATAAACATACAAATACAGTTTACTATGTTTTGAACTTTTATTTACCAGTTCCTTATTAACATCCAGTGCAAAAATATCATGTATTTATTGAACAGGTGTAACTCATTCCTCATGAAAACAAAATTTTACTTTTCAATTTTTTCTTCCCTTGATTTCTGGTTTATAAGCATTCTTTCTCTAAATGAGAATTTTCTCAAAGACATATCTTTTTTGTTAACAATAATGAATCTTTTTTCCCCGGCTGCCTGAGGCTTTGCCCCCATCATGGATGACACAGTAACTATCTGGACCAGGAAGTTCATGACCAACCAATTGCTTCAAAGGAAACAAATGGTCACTGGCGTCCTTCCTGCTGGGAAAGCACGAGTGTAATGTTTCATGGTTTTGTACTCTAATATTGGTAAAAATGAAACTAGAAAGTCAGGTCTTCTTCTCGGAATGCTCATAGACAGACAATAATAACCTTCTTAAATAAGTCCCATCCTTTGTATGAGATCAATCTACTCAAGATTTCTTTCTAAGAGAAAATGCCTGAAAATTTTGTATAAGTCTCAGATTTTGTGAAGGAGTGAGCAGCCTAAGGAAAAGCCATGGATGTTAAAAAATAATAAAGATACTGTACATACCTCTTTCCCAAAACACTGCTCAGGATCAGGACAGCGTATGCTCAGGACCAGGGAATTTCATTGCCCCGTAGCCTATTTCAAAGGATTTTCCTGCAAGCAAACAAAACACAGAATATGAGGTGCACCTCATGCAGTCGTCATATGAACTTCAGAAATTGGATTCTCATTCCCCATGGGTTTTATTTCATAAGACAGAGTCCTCATGCTCTTAAGAAGATAAAAACTTATTACCGTAAGTGGCAGATTCTTGGCCTGGGTTTCTAGCAGATATCTTACTCTGATGGGTTGTGCTATTCTACATACTTCTGATAGAAAGAATCTTTTATCTCTGCCCCTCAGACAGCAGCAGTTTTTGAGTGGGAAGACTTATTCTTTTCTCACCCTAAGAACAAATTCTAATTCCTACTGATTCACCAGTTTCCATAGACCTTTCTGATAAAATGCTTGTTTTCCATTTAGGGAGATATTTTAAATTATAAATAAAAGCTTCGTGAGAACATAGAAAGCCTTGATTTTGTGATGATACATTGGATTGCTCCCATTAGAGAAGGGGTTTCTCCCCTCTTTCCTCCTTCATTTCAGGTTTTATACTTTGCTCATAATGACCATCTTCAATGCCTATAATCTTCTTTATTCTGTGTCTGTTACTTGAAAAATAGAAAAACATTGAATGAGAGTTCTGATTTCAATTCAGAAAATGCCAAACGTTGAAGTACTCTTCTATTTGTTTATATTTTGGAAATTATGTGGTCCAAAGCCGCAAGGGAAATTATGTACTCTACAGACTTTCTTAAATATACTTTAACTTGGAAAGAAAGCAGGAAGGATTAGCTCTCTCCACTTGGAATATTTTCATAGTACTTACTCATGGTTACCAGGGTAAAGAATGGGGAATTTCAATGTTTTTTAATTCCCAGTCTACAAAATCATAATAGTTTTAGGGATAAATTTCTCTAAATATGGAGAAAAATTATTCTTACTCTCTTCTGGTTTCTGTCTAAGCTGTGTGGAGGGAAAGTGACCTCTTCTTTCTTTCCCATGTCTACTTTGAATCTATTAAAGGGAATAGTCTGCCTTTATCACATTGTGCAAGTTTCAGTGCTTTGTAAATTTTCTGATAGAATTAACATGAAATAATTTTGAATATTGTCAATTGTTTCCCTTCACCAATTGTCACAATCATACTATTATTATCCATTATTGCATTTATACTCTGCAGAGTTCGATTTTCACAAGGTAAAATCAATTGATTTCCACAACTGATCAGACTTAACGCTGAAATAAAATGAAATTACATGATGCATTATTAAGAATAAATAATAAGAAAATAAGAGGAAGGACAAAAGAGCTATAAAAATGGTAAATATCAGTAGAATTAGAGTAACTTGGTCTTCAGTATCATAAAACAGACAGCTGTGTCCCAGGCAGACTAAATGTTAATAACTGCCAATTACATGTATTTCTGACAGGAAAACAGTATAGTTCAGATTTTCTAGTGAAGACATGTTAATAAATAGGCAATCAAAAGGGTATTATGGAAACCAAAATTGGCCAATGAAAAATCCATAGATGATTAACAATAGGAGTGGTTAGCATTTAAACTCTTAAATTTGGAATCCCACAAAAGGGGGAAATAGCAATGAAAATCTATACTCATAGACAGAAAATGTGAAGAATTATCTCTCACAAAATCTTTGGTTAATTTCTTCTTCTAACATGCTCTATATTAGTTGATTTGCTACTCTTGACTGAGATGATAGCATTGGTCATCATAACTTAGAATAGAGGTCATACCATGGGTCATCATAGTGTAGCACTTCCTCCATTGAGCATTCTAAAGTGGAGCGTTTTCTCTGCCAGTAGAGAGTCATCTAATATGACAGAAAATATAACAAAACATCGAGTGTAAAATTGAAAGTTGTAGGTACTCATTGAGATTTTATATTCTAACCCAATAAAGACCATGAGCTAATTCATTAAAAAAGTTTCTAGACATTAAGCATGAAGGAATTCATATAGAACAGGTTCTCTCACTGCTATGGGATAATTATGTATTAACTATGGGAGAAAAATGAGATTAATAAGACAAAATTTGTAAGGAAAATGTTTAAGAAAGAAAAAGTTATTCAGAAATTTTGAAATGCCTTGGAAAAATGAAAAGGAAATCAAGACATATAGCAATTCAGTAGGTGCAGATAGTAAATAAATTTATAGGTATAAATTTTTGTGTATAAAAGGAAATATAAGAATCTACTACAAAGAATAAATGAAGTCAATATATGTAAAAAGAAAATGTTAAAGGTTTAAGTAAAAGTGGATAATGAACGGAGAGATAAAACTTTGTAAATGTAATATAGAGATAATATGTTCAGAAAGTTTACAACAAGGTCTAGATCCTAAATAAAGTTGTACAGTGGCACGTTGGCTCACAAACTTTGTTCCACTCTTCTGGGCAAGATGGCCGCTTTTGTGTTTCTGCAGGGAAGATGGCCATGAGGAAGATGGCCACCATCATGTTTATTGCCAGATGCCTAGTTCACAAAAGGAAGCAAAATTTTGCCTAAAGTGTGTTTGCAAACTGAATTGTCGGTGAACAGAAGTGTTCATGAACCCAGGCATTACTGGATATCATTTTGTAATTATAGCTCTTGTATAATACATATATTTAATTAACTATAATTCATAAGATAATACTCAATACTTTTTGCATATCCACATGTGTTTTTACACTATTGCAATTCTTTTGGTTTAGGAATAGGCAAGATTTTTCTGAACAGAATCCCAGCTGCAGAGGAAACAATACCAAAAATTTAAAAATTATATTTTAAAAAGAGCCTCTGCACAGCAAACAACCAACAGAGTGAAGAGTCAACACATAGAGTGAGAAAAGTTTTTTCCAGCTACTCCTCAGGTAGAGGATGGATATCTAGAATATACAAAGAACATCAAAAAATATTAGACCCCCCCCAAAGAACCGATTAAATGGACAAGTGAGACAGATAGACACATCTCAGAAGAAAAACTATAAATGGCCAATATATACATGAAAATTGTGCAGGGTCTTTGGCCATTAGAAAAATGCAAATTGAACAACACTGAGATTCCATTTTAACACCAGTTAGATGGCTATCATCAAGAATTCAAAATAATGTTTAGATTGTGTAGAAAAATAACAGTTTTACATTATTGGTGGGAATGTAAACTAATACAACCACTAAGAATATCAGTTTGCAATTCCTCAAAAATATAAAAATAGAAATTCCATTTGAACAAGCTATACCTCTTTGGGGTACCTTCCCCAAAGAGCTAACATCATCATCTTAAATGATACATACATATCAATGTTTATAGTTGCACAATTCACAATAGCTAAATTATGGTTGTAGCCTGTATGCCCATCAACAGAAGGATGGATAAGGGAACACAACAAAGGCTGGATTTGAGTTAGTTTCTTAGGAAAATGGGTAAAATCAAAACCATAGTGTTGCGATAAGCCATAGTGCTGCAAGACACAGAAAGTTAGCTATTGTATGGTTTATCTTATATGGCAACCCAATAAAATAATCTAACCAGCAAAATAAAAGAGTGATGGTAGAGTTTGTGGAGATGGGAAGGGGTTTTGGAGATGGGGTTGACGATGGAAGAGGGGGGAGAGTTGGAGTAAAAATGTTTAAAAAACAACATGTATATGTGCTAGCTCCCCAAGATGAATGAAATTATTATGTATCGCAAACGTATGCTAATAAAATGCATGTAGGTTGAAGGAAAATCATTTAGTTTAATTTTTAGTGCTTGATATAAATAAATTGCAAGAAACCATAGATTGTCTGCATTGAGTATTTAATGTTTAGCCTTTGATAGTTCATCTTAATTATTTTTCATTGGAGAAATAATTATTTAAATGTTGCTGTGGCTATCTATGAAATAAATGAAAAAAGAATTAGGATGTGTTATGTACATGTCCTCACGAGGAATGGGATCATTATGTGCTTGAACACGTGGATAGCTTTTGGCTGAAGCTAAAGGATGATGATAGCTACGTCTACGCTTCATGCTGCGCTCTGTTCCATTCTGTGTCTGGGTCACGAAGGGAAGGGATGAAAAGAAGAAGCCATAGAAGTAATCACTGAAAAAGCAGAACTGATGTTCAGGAAAAGCGAGTATTTTCTTATTCTAAAACAACTGGATCATTTGTTATGATATGATGTTAATAGACCACCGTAGATGATCATGGACTGGAAAAATGAAGAAAATTATGCCTACTCTAAGGAAAGATGTGAGGTTAAACATGTCTTAAATCTTTTATTAAGTCAATTTTAATACATACAAAATTAGGATTGAACATATTAATGTAATATGATGTTTTGACACATCTATACATCTAGATACAGATTTAACTCATTTTTTTATTATGGCAATTTATACTTTGTGAAGGAAGTGTCAGAAGAACACAGTCTTGCACGGTGAGGCCGTATCACCTCCGACTGAGATTGTGCACTCTCCTGCGGTGTGAATGGCTTCTCCGTTTCCCTTCTCCTCCCTTTGTGTCTTCTCAGTGTGCTTGTTGTAGGTTAATTGATTGGATTTGGATTTACTTCTGGGCTCTCTTCTGTCCCATTTGTCTGTTTTTGTGCAAGTACCACCCTGTTTTGTTTAATACCTTTTTGTACTGTGTTTGGAATTAGTAAGTGTGGCACCTCTAGCTTTGCTTTCTATTTCAGTATTTCTTTTGCCACTTTGTGTATCTTGAGATTCCCCTGAAATTTTAGAATTTTTTTTTTCAACTCCATTGAAACATTGATAACACTCTAAATATTGTGATGACTTGTAAGGACATTTTAACAAGATTAATAATCAAATACATGAAAATGAGCTCTCTTTCCATGTATGTTTTATATAATTTTTTTTCAGCAATGTTTCAGTTGTCAGTGTAAAGATATTTCACATCATTTGTAAAATGTATTCTTAACTGTTTTAATCTTTACAATGCTATAATACTGGTTTCTTTTTCAAATAGGTCACTTCTGATATAAATATGCAGCTCATTTTTTATTTTAATGTAAGAACCTTACATTTGCTGATTATTAGTTTTGGAAATATTTTGCAAATTATGGTTTTTTCCAGATCGTGTCATCTGCAAATATATATTTGCAGTTATTCATTTCCATTTGAGTACTTTTTCCTTTTTGCTCTAAGGGTACTTGCCTCTTCCATAGTATGTTGAATACAAGTGATAAATATGGGTTTTGCCTTGGATGAGATGTGAAGAACCGCGTTTCCCAGGAATGATAATGTTAACTGAAAATACTGTATAAATGGCATGTATTAAGTCGGGGAAATTTTCTTCTGCACTTAATTTGTTAGGAGTTCTCAAGATGAAACGATGCTGAATGCTGCAGAATGCTTTCTGTCCAGGTGCTGAGATGATTATCACCTTTCCTACGCGGCATCTACTCAGTGTGACACAGTCTCGCTTGTTTAGTTTTACCGTTGTGGGCTGAGCCTTAGATTTGACATCCAAGAAAATCAGTGTCAAAGCCAGCACCCTTTGCTGTGAGCAAGCTTCTTTGTCCCTACCTCAGAGGCACATTCTCCTTCTCCAGATGTGGCAAATCGTGACTGCAGATGATTGAACCTGGACTCACATTAGGACATTATAAATACTTCAGGGGTCTCTTAAGGGGAATTTTGTTAAGATTAATGTCTAAATTTTATTTAGTATTGCTATGTCCACAACACTTTGCTAATTGTTGTAAATGATGTATGTAGTCTTTGTTAGCTAGAGGCCCATGGTGTCCCTTTTGGGGGATATTTGCATGGCTGTGCCATACCATTAGGTAATACCTCTGATACAGAACACCCTCAGGGGAATATTATGCCATTATCAAATGTAAATGACCTTTACAGTGCTTACCCCTAATAATACAGTCATGAACCCTTTGTATTCCCAAAGTTTTCTTCATGGAGAGGAAAATTAATCAGCCCAGGGTGCCCCAGGCAAGCAGCTGTGTTCCTGCTTGGCAGGTCTAAAGTTACCTTTCTTGATCCTGTTGCTCTTCCCAACCTGTGGCCGTCCTGATGACTGAAGATGGGCTGTACTGGAAGATCACAGAAAATGATGGGTCTCTTTGAATACAATAACGTCTATACATGAAAATGTCAAGGTAAAATAGATTCCAAGAATGGCTGGAAGGTGTACAGTGGATAGCAGGGTAGAAGGGTGTAATGGTACTGTTTTAGAGGGTGATTAATTTATAGCATGAGAATTACAGTCTCCTCCTGGATGTAGAGATAAGTGTGTGTCACCATTAGTGACACCTCCCTGGACCAGGTTTCTTGCAGATGGGTTTCTGCGACTGGCTAAGGTCCAAGATGCTGACAGAAATGCCCCTTTATCTGTACAGCTCAGATGGCCACAGTTTTGAGTGCCAAAGCCTTATACACCATTTTCTCTTTTTAAAGAAAAATTGTAACTTCCTTTTTCATATTACTATTGACCCTACTAAAAAAGTACACGCTTTTCTTTTATGGAATTATTGTGATTTATAAAGGCAAAATTCATTAGATCATAGAAGTCTTGATTAGGGAGGATAAATTTGATTATTCTCATGAATACTAAGTAAAGATATCTGCTCTCTTTCCTCCTTTGTTCTGATTTCTCTATGTTCCTCACAAGCATAGTTAACCTTCAATGCCTTCTACCTTCTCATGTTCCTTTTTATCATTTCTACACCATAAATCAGTGTATAGTCACAGTTTGCCATTTTTTTCTTCCAAGCAAAATGTATGACCAGGTGCACTGCCTGAAGTTCTGCCCTGTGTGAGGATTTCCCTTCACCACCGTCCTTCAGCGATGTCCCTGAAAGGGGCTGCAGTGCTGCAGCTCTCCACTGTCTGGTGTTGCCTGAATGATGTGCAGAACCATCCACAGGCCGGGTCCTAGCCTGCTCTTCTGCCAAAACTGTCACCCACTGACCCACAGATGCCCTCACCCACCATCATGCTGTTCCACACCGCATTGCTTCTGATCAAGGAATAGTGTCTTAGTCACTGCCTTCCTTGCTGGGAAAAATAACCAACATCCACAACTTGAGGGAGGAGAGATTTATTCTGGTTCACAGTTTAGTCCCTTGTCAGCTGGCTCCAAGGCAGGATGACATTGCAGAGGGGCGAGACAGAAGAGAGCCGCTCATGGCATGGTGACCTGGACGTAGAGTGTCAATGGAGGAACTGGGGACAAAAAATCCTGCAGGGTCACACTCCCAGGAACCCACCTCTTTCATCCAGGCCCCGCCTCCTAACAGCAAATCCACTATAAGCCTCCATAATCAAATTGCCTTTCAAAAGCCCCACCTCTGAACAATGAGGCCTGTGGGGGCATCTAGAAATAGGCCATAACATATGTGCTTCATGGCCAAAGGAGTGTGGCAGTGGTCTCATGCTCATGGAATTCACTGGTCTTACCATGTGGTACACCATCCAGAAGCAGCTGGATTGCCAGGGCAGTGGAATGGCCTTTTGAAGATGCGATTAAGTGCCAGTTAGGTGGCAGCACCCTGCAGGCCCAGGGCAAGGTCATCCAGAAGTCTGCACAGCCTCTGAGTATGTGGCCAGTATATGGTGCTTTTTCTCCCATAGCCAGGATTCACGGGGCCAGGAACCAAAGCATGGAAATGGGATGATACCACACACCATTACCTTAGGAGTCCACTCGCAAATTTTCTGTGTCCTATTCTCAAGACCCCAAACTCTCCTAGACATCATCGTTCCAGAGCAGGGAAGTAATCTTGTACCAGGGAGTACAACAATGATCCTTTGAAGTGGAAACTAAGACACTTCCCTGGCCATTTGGGGCTTCTTATGCCTCTGAGTCAACAGGCCAGGGAGAGGTGATTGTTCCAGACAGCTAAGGGGAAATTGGGTTACTACGCCACAGTGGAATTGAGGATGAATATGTTTGGAGTGGAGCAGGTCCCTTAGTGTGTCTTCTAGTATCACCATGCCTTATTAAGGTTGATGGAAACTACGACACTTCAATTTAAGAAGGATGACAAATGGCCCAGATCCTTCAGGAATGAAGGTATGGGTTTCTCCACCAGAAAAAGACCCAACGCTGCTGAGTGCTTGCTGAGGCCAAGGTAATACAGATGAGTAGAAGAAGGGCACTCAATGTCCATGATGATCTCTTTCAACTTCAAGCTTTTTCTCTATGAGTAGAGATTCTCTTTTTCCCATTCCATTCCCCTTCCTTCAACCCTTCTTCCCCTCCCCATTTACAAAAGCTCTGTTTCCATTTTTTCCTTCAATTCCATTTTTTGTTAAAATCTCTCTTTCTCTTCCCCTTCCCCTCTTTGTTCCCCTTCCAATTTGAGCACTCTCTATCCTCCATTTTGCTTCTTATTTACACTTTGGGTTTCTCAAACAAGAGAAACAATGTGATATTTAAACTTGTGTGTCTGATTTATTTCACTTAAGATTACGGTCTTGAGATACATCCATTTACCTACAAATGACTCAAGTTTATCATTCTTTATGGCAGAATACTACTCCACTGTATATAAACACCACACTTTCTTTATCCATTAATCTGTTGATGAGCAGATGGGCTGTTTTAATTGCTTTTCTTTTTATCTTCAGAAGGTGTTATTTCCATGTAGTTTCTCCAGTGTATCACCAAGTGGGAAAAAAAGGTTGTAAAACTTCTAATCATTACAGAAAATTATGTATGAGCCTCAGGCATTGGCATAGAGTGAGTATAACCTTTTGGAGTCCAAAGAAAAGCTGTGAATATTAAAGAAAAAACAGGATAGATGCATCCTTGTGTCATAAAGCATCACGAGATCCTAACCAGGCATCTGCTTAGGATTGGGCAATGCCACTGCACCAGAAGTCTGCTCAGGAGTTTTCCCAGGAAATTGCTGCAAAGGAGCATGGGAACCACACCCCACCCAGATGCTATGTGAATGGTGGGAACTGGGTTTCCACTGAGCATGGTTTCTACCTAGCAAGATAGACTACCTTCCTGTAGGAGGAGATAACAGCGTGTTACCCTAAAGGCACATTCCTAGCACGGGATTCTTGGAGCTGAATTTCTGTGATGGATCCTCCTGCCTCAGACTTCTTAGTTCAGGAATTACAAACATGCAACCACGCCTGGCTATATACACTCTGAAATGGGCAGTCCCATTCTATCATCATATTCACCCAAATAAATGATCTATTTTTATCTATTTTTTTTTCTTAATTTAACCAAGATGACAGAATTCTGCCCGTTTGCAAAGCCTGCTGTATTGAAGTGTCTCAAAATGACAATGTTTTAGAATTCGTTTTTACTACATCATCATATTCTTAGTGTCTCAGTGCAACTTGGAATAGCAATGCTATCTCTAGAGAGAACTGTGGATTTTTCCTCTCACTCTCTGAATGAAACAGAGCCCTTGAATGCTGTAGATTTTACCTTTCTGGGCCCATCTCAAGTCCTATTTCATCAAACAACCCCAAGTCCTTGCTAACAAAATGTCTGACTTCTGTTTAATAAAATATTTCTCCTGTAAGGCTACATAACTGTACACAGATCATGTGGGTGGCCACCAAGGCTGAATCCATGCCACAGCAGATGAGAAGTGGAGAGAGCTTAGCATCTGAGAGACGCAGCACAAGACTTAAGCCTTCCTGATACTCATCTGGCCAGTTGAGTGAGATAAATCACAGGAAATAAGGGGCTGGCACGGAACTCTGGCAGTGTTGGTGTCACAAAACCCAAATCTGGAAGGTCACTCACATAGAGGTCGGGGACTCAGCATCCATGGAACAAAGAGGACGATAGCTCCTGTGTGCTCCCTGGGAAGATGCAAAGGTGGGAAGAACCATCTGCACCTCAGCCCTTGCTTTGACTCCAGGAAGGTGACCAGCTGGGCGACGGGGAGGCCTGGTCTATGGGGAGGGGACCAGGTAAAATGAGCCGGAGGAAACCGAGAAGTGGAAAACACCTTGCCTGTCACCTTGCTGCATGTGAGCCTTGTGCTCTTCTTCTGGAACCCGAGGGGAAAGCTCCCATTCTCATGCGGGGTGGACTGTCTGCTTCAGGCTCTGTAACGCTGTGTGCGCACTGATGAGACAGGTGAAACCACTCGCAGTGACTCCATGGGAGACATGGGAATGAGAATAAAGGAAAAAGCCGCCCTGCTCTAAGCAAAAAGGGAGAAGCTAAATGTGATCCAAATCCAGAGCCCACAACTCCCCTGCATCGAGGTGTTGACCCTGACCGTGGAAGACATTGGAAAATGGACCCACACTGAGCAAGGCTCTCTCTCCTGTTCTCCACAGCAATGACTGGACATCGGGGCAGACACAGCCCAGGCACTGACCATCAACTCTCCAGAGAGTGAGAATGTCCTGCACCCAGGCCAGCTGCAGAAGACCCTCCTGCCCTTCCTGAAGGGGCAGCCCCAGGCCCTTGGGGTGAGCGGGCCTAAGTTCAGAACACGGGCCTGGGGCAGGACAAGGCCCCAGAAAAAATAAGTTTGTAGATCTTAATTTGTCCCATATCGTTCTGAAAAAAATTTAGAATCTCAGGAACTGGAAAAATGGAATGAAGTTGTGTGGAGGAAACTGCAAAGTCTTTGTCTATGTATTAAATATGTGAATATTTTTAAAACTAACACCAGCATTGTGCATTACACTGGCGAAAATCATGATGTGTAAACTTATCCTCGAAGTCTTCCCAGATTCTGAGATTTGAAAGTGAAGTAAAAAAAAAAATTTTTTTATCTTAGGAAATTTTGTTCTTTTAAGAAGCTGCATCTCCTCAGAGGAAGTTTCTTACCTTCCAGGAGGCCCAAATTCTCATTGGGTCGACAATGCTGTGCCTCGGGGTGACAGTGGCCCCTTTTATTTCCACTGAAGTGGGGTTTCCACCTGTGACTGGAATATGCCGTGTGGATCGACTATTTGGGTGGATGATATTGACGGCAGAGTACTGGATAAAGAGTAGTGTCAGGAGAGAATTAGAGGGAACTTGAGGATATTATAAGGATGGAAGAAAATCCAAGCTCTGAGTGGGTTCTTTGTTCAGTTCTTCCTCTTCAGAATGCTGTCCGCTGCTGCTGGAGAGATAATGACTGAGGGCCTGGTATGTGTCTCGCTGTGGTGGCTCTAGTGAGGAGATCATGCAATCATTTGTCAAGGTTCACAGACCCTCTCTGGTTCTCCACTGCAGGAATCCAGAAGTGCTCTGACTCTTAAGCAAGAATGATTGGCTTGGGCCAGTGAGATGGCTCAGGGGCGTAAGTGTTTGCCTGGCAAGCGTGAGGTCCTGAGTTCAACTCCCAGTACCCACATAAAAAAAAAAAAAGAATGAGTGACTTAGCGGTGCCCTGTGAGAGTTCACATGAAATGTGCCCCTCAGTTGGAGCCTGGGGGAGTCGAAGCTGATCTTCTACCAGCTGCTGGTTCCTCCTTCATCTTTAGGGCAGGGATGTGGTTGCCCAAGGAGATTTTAGATTCAGCTCAGCTGAGCACTCAAACTCAAGAAGAGCATGAGATGGAGAACTGTCGACAGCACCCCTCTTGCACTCTTTTTAGATCCAGTGAAGCCAGGGAACGAATGCAGTCAGTGCCACCGTAGCAGGGTTTCCAGCTTGTGCAGTATTTTCTGACATCATAGACCAGTGTATGAGAATGTCTGAAGACATGCTAATCTCCATACCACGTACTTAGTATTCCATACTTTTACTAAAGTAAGTATTTCTTCTTCCAAAGACAGCAACATTCTTACCGTCTGCAGTGCTCTTTGTGAATTCTCACCGTGAACTTGATTAGGAGCCATTGTTTCTGTGGATGCTGATCTATCTCCTGGAAGTTACAGGATACCTTGCTGAAGAGGAAAAGTTGCTCCATGACCTGCAGGAATTTTCCCCTCCACCACCTGCTTTGTGTCTTCTATGAGCAGTGAGTGCTTCCTCCTGCTTGATGACATTTTTGTTTTGTTTCGTTTTTCTGCAGGGGATTTTAGTTGGCATGTGGCTCCTCCTCCTGCTGGAAGCCTGATTGCTTTGTCTCTCTCTACTTGGTGCAAGGTGACCTGCACTGTCAACAAGGAGAGTGCTGTGGGCATCACAGGGTTGTTTTCCTCCCTCTTTTCCTGTCCTGTATGTGTGTCCCCTCTTCCCCTCCTGGAGTAAATTAGGTGGAGAAAAATAAGATAATGCTGTGAGATATATAAGTCCCATTACTGTGAAGAAGTAGAACAGATGGAAATGGCCAGGAACTGTCCCAGCCCCTGAAATGAGCTCTTTGTTCCTGGTCCCTGGGAATCCTCCTGGCATAGGTGAGGACTCATATATAAAGCCGTGCTAGGGTGAGGATGGGAACGGACCTGCCAGGTGTCACGATGATGAAAGAACGTGGCCAGTGACTGCACCAAGGAAGTGCCAAAGCCTGGGAGCTCTTTCTCTCCTGATGATGTGACAGTAAGAATCTTTTGTTTTGATTTCTTCACAGGTGGCCGCTCACTTACCAATAGTGACCGTAGACCCTCCACAGTGTTTCCTGAGCATATCTATGATGAGCTGGTGTTTCAATAGAAGCCGGAGAGTCAACATTTCCTATCTATTTTCCCCTATTGTCATCCTACTGGTTTTTACTCTACATAGTATGTGTAAGCTGGTGATGATATGTATTGGACTGTCCCTGGGTTTCTACACCAGGAATGCTACCAAGACAAAAATACTGTAAAAAACACTTCTTTTTATTTGTTGAATTTTTTTATTCCCCACTATTCCATTCTCTAAATTATCAATGAACCAGGACACAGTGTTATTTTCAGGTCCCCAAAACTGCAAAAAATAGAAATAATGTATTTCTTGGATCAGGCTATTCAACTCTTGCCCAGATCTCACCATATCTTTTACAGGAGGAAACAAATGCATCTTGATTAGCACTCATTACACCAGCCCTCTCTGCCTCTGCTTTCTCTTACACTGTATGACTGGTGTTCTAGCATACCTGTCTCATGAAAATAAGCACCTGGCCAGCGTCGCCATAACCTAATATATGTTTCATTTTCCATCATTCTGTTGTCTTACCTCAAGCAAAATGATCCCTTTAAGGTGGAGACACTTTCCCATCTACGACACACAAGAAGGACGTGAGCATCTATTACCCACAGGCAAGGGGTCCAGGAATGGCTTCCTCCTTCTTGGAGGGTCCAGAAAGGAGGCAGTCCTGTGGGCATCTTGGTCTTAGCGCAGTGAGCCCAACATGGGTTCATAAGGTACAGAACTCCAAAACATACAACTGCATTGCTTACAGTGCTTGATGCCTCTTTGTTTATGATTACTTGTTGCAAATTCAGGGGAGAATGAAAGGATGTACGAAGATAGCAATTTATAGCCCACATTTCCTCATGAGTACAGATGTGAACAGTTTAAAGATATGCTACATAAAATAGGAGGATGTATTGAAAAAGTTGAAAACCCATCACTTCTAGTTGGACTCATTCAATATAATCACATGTCATTTAACATTAGAAAATCTTTCATACCACTTATAATAGGAATACATTAAATTTAAAACATTATAAAATAGTTGAAGAATAGTTTGGAAATTTATTATAGAGTTAAGTATACATTCATCTAATGATGTTATCTTATTTGATGTATTTGTTCAAGAAATGTAAACGTATAGTATATACATATGAAAATATGCACATTCATAATCTTGTAATTACTGTGGTTTCACTCACAATTCTAAAACAGCCCACACGCCCATCAAAAGCAAAGCTCATGCAATGAAATACTGTTCAAGAGTATAAAGGAACAAGCTATGGACAGATGCAACAGAGAAGAATTTCAAAGCTATGCTGTTGAATATCAGAAATCAGACACAAGGATGGTTTCATCGCAGATGTTTAACTCTTGTTTCTTTTATTGATCTGATTGGTCTTTAGGTTTAATTCCAGTAGGCTTGAAACTGTCACAAAGTGGCTTGCTATCCTTCCTGCATGGTGCTGACCCTTCGTCAATGAAGGAGCACCCTGATTAATCCTGTTGCCTTGTGTTTAAGTGTGGGTGGAGTTACTAAGCGGTTTGTCCCAACTCACAAGCATTATGTATTGATCACAGTTGGGCCAGTGATTTGCATGTGGTCTCAGTGAGATGCACAGAATGGCCTGCTGTGGTGGTTAATTATGTAGCAGGAAATCTGCCCACACAACAAACCAGCAGTCAGAGGCCCTATCTGGTTCACCATTTAGGGGATTTCTGGTTCTGAGGAATTCTACCGTAGTTCTATCACAAACAACATGCATCACAGAGGGGAAGCCAAGGCCACTGGGACTCAGGGCTGGTCTCTCAGAACCCATTGTAGCAGGCAGTCTCCAGGTAGGAGGCCTATCTTAGCCCTAATGCTGTTGCTATGTCATCTCCTATACCAGCTCCTATTCCTGTGACAAGCCTTAAATTTGTAAACACATTTTATGGGTCCTGTGGGCAAACACAGCCGGAACCCTGTCACTCTTAGAGCATCTGGCATCGGAAATGAAACTGCAGACATCGCACTGAAAGCAGAGAAACACATTTGACAAAAATGTTGCCAGGAATGTTCTCATAAATTTAAAAGATGTTTCAGTGGAAGGCAATAGAAGCAAACTGTTAGATATAGAGTCATAACTAATCATGTTTATAAAAGCATGAACTTTGGAATCACTTCCTGATGATGAATAATCCCTGGATTTAGTAAAATGGATGAGTAGGGAACTGCACCAAAAGAAAAATAAAAGTGGCAGATCAGTTAAAAATTCACATCGTACATTTCTACTTAGCAAAAGAAAAAGTGAACTTTGTCATTTCTGGCCAGCAAGGGGAGCTCCATCCCCAGCCACCTGGGCAACCTAAATAGCCTAAATAAACTCTCTATACATGTGAAGTGGGTCCTTAGAACTTATCAGAATGGGTTAAAGGAAAGGGGAATCGTGGGTGCCAGAAACGTGCAAATGCCCTGCTCCTGCTCCCTCCGGGAGGGAGACAGACAGACCTTCCTGGAGCCACAGAATTGCAGCAGGTGTTGGCAGGATTGAAAGGGTCTCTTTGGCTACAAGAAGACAGAAACAAGATCCTGAATGGTTTGTTTGTCCCTCACCCAGGTTATGACAGACGCTAAAGACAAGAGACACTGTCCGGTTGCTCATCCTGCACAACCTCAGTGAGGTCAGAAAGTTTCTCCAGAACATTATTTCTTCTATCATCTCCATCTGCCTTTGACATCTGAACACTAGAAAAAATTGAGAGCGTGCTTTACTCTACCTTATTATGAATGAATTTATAAATTACTATTATTTTCTTTAAATCTTGAAATTAATCACAAGTGAAGCTAGTGGAGCCTGAGATACAGCGGCTGAGAAGGTTTTGTATTCCTTTCCTTATGAAACCATTCATATTTTCTAATTCTTTTTTTTTTTTTTTTTGTGGGTACCGGGGGGTCGACCTCAGGACCTCATGCGCCAACAGGCACACATGCCGCTGAGCGATATCACCGGCCCCTTTTTCGTATGTGGGATCCGGGAGTCGAACTCGGGCCCTCGCGCTTGCAAGGCAGGCGCTTATGCCGCTGAGCCATATCACCGGCCCTCTAATTCTTTTTTTCTTAATTATATTTGAGATCCTTTGGACAGTTTATATCTTCCCATGATTCTTCTTCACATTTCATCTAACTGTACTGCTTGTGGGTGTTAAGTAGTTTATTATATTCCCTTAGCATCCTTTCAGTCTACGTGGAGTTAGTTGTGATTGTCTCCTCTTCCATAAGAGATTTCAAAAAGTTAGTTCCTGGCTAGATTGGGAATACAGGAGACAGAGATGGCTACTTTGCATGTAGGTGACATTCGTGCCTCATGACAGGAAGTGGAACTATGTGATTGATACTATGAAGTGGGGTCCACCAGGGAAGTACTCTCTCTGTCTTTGTCTCTGTATCTAGCTCCTTCTTTCCCTCTATCTCACTTATCTCCTACATTTTTAAGCAGAAGATGTACTTTATTCTGTGCTCAAACAGAAATTAATGTCCTGAACAGTATCAATTTAATTTTACTGTTGCCTTCACTTCCTCTGTTAGAGTACACATGTCTTGAAGCCAGGGAAGGCATCTTATTCATTTGGAGCCCTGGAATCAAACATAATGTCTGGTAGAAGAAATATTTTGCTAAACACCAAATGTACACTTAAATTCAACTTAATATATATCTTTATCATGATGTCTTTCCCTCCAAACTTACAAGCAAATTATATAATATGTAAAGCAGCAGGTGAAATGGTGTGTGTATGTGTGTGTTTGCTTGTTTGTGAGTGCTGAGGAGTAACACAATTTACAGTTGTTCTTGTTTATTTTGGAAATCAGAAAAGCCTCTGAACTCATTGGTTCTTAATAAGAGATAAATATCCCTGATTAGCTTTTGCTTGCTTTATTGGTTGAATTGTCAGTGGGGAGTAAAAGGACTTCACATTTACATTTGTATCTATCATTATTGACTTACCCTGTGCTTCAAGGAAAAATAGCAAAATAAGTTTTCAAATAAAATCTGCAATCATGGAAGATGGTGGAGTGGTAAGCAGCAGAGAAAGAGCCTCTCTGAGAGTTACCATCCAGACGCTGGAATATAGCAATGCGAGGAAGACAAGGAGGAGGGAAGTGGGTCCCCTGGACCCAGAAAGGATCCAAGGCAAGAGTTTAAGCCCACAGGGAGAGCAAAGAGAGAAACTTCCATGAAGAAGAAGGAGGTCAGCAGAGCTTCTCCCTGAGTTGGGCCTCACTGTGTGGGAGGAGCAGTTCAAACCTGTGGACACATGGTGACAGCTGGTGACCCCAGAAGCCTCCGTGGAGCAACGCAGCAGTGGAGGGGAGCAATGGACTTGAAGGACTGCACTGGCTGGCTGTGAGTGCTGAGGGCTAGGTCATCCCACGGGAGACAGCAATTGGCCAGGAGCCATCTCAGAAAGGGGCCAGCTGACCTCAGAGCTCAGAACAACTGCTGGGTCCATCTAGCAGCTCCCAGCTGAATTCAAGCCTGCAGAAGGTGCACTGACTACTGCAGGCTGAAAGGGTCTGGTCTTGGCCACCACAGCCAGAACACAGCCTGAACTTCAGGGGAAATAAAGGTGCAGGCTTGCTGAGATTACCCACTACCCTGCAGGAAAGCTACTGCTGGCTCGCTGGTATAAATCAACTCAGATTTGGACCCTGTCTCCACACGTTGTCTACCAGTGACAGCAGAGACAAACAAGGAAGTGGACTCTTTTTCTATTTTTTTCCCTCTCTCTCATTTGTTTTTGTTGTGGTGGTTTTTTGGTTGGTTTTTGTTTTTCTCCTTCATTGTTCAATCTTGTTTTTATATGAGTGTGAACGTGGTTTCTAGCCTCTTTGTTGTGGTTCTGTTCTGTTCTTCCTTTTATTTCTTCCTTCTCTCTTTCCCTACTGTCTTCTGCACCAGTTTCTCAAAGTTAGTGTGATACCCCTTTGTCCTCCAGCCTTACTTCTAATCTCTTTCCCTTCTTCTACTTTTCTATTTTTTCCCTAACCCCTTTTAAATTTTAACCCCTGAAGGTAAAATTGACATATTAAGGGCTTATATACTGCATATAATTTTCTGGTCCGTTTTAGATTTTGTTATATAACCACAAATCTAGTTCACATGGTTAAAGGTGGGAAATTAATGGTTACATCAGTTTGTTATTATCTAGGCTGTGATTGCTGCTACTATTATTTCTGATGGTACCATTTTAGGACAGAATCTCAGATATAGAAGATAGGCTTGAGTTAGCGATCATGTAAAGAAAGATTTCTTAAAAAAAGCAAGGAACCATGAGAAATCAATCCAGCAGCTGTGAGATGATGCAAAGAATAATTTAAGATTGACTGGAGTCAATGAAAAAGCAGGAGATAGCACAAATGATATTAAAAAACTGTTCACAGACATCGTGGCAGAAAACTTCCCTGGTAGGGAACAAGAATTTGACATACAGATAAGCGAGGCATAGAACTCCAATTAGACATGATCAAAAAAATCTACAGCCAGGCATATCATAGTCAAGATTCTAGAAATTCAACACCAGGCATATCATAGTCAAGATTCTAGAAATTCAACACAAGAACAGAATGTTAAAAGCTATTAGGGAAAAGAAACAAATCACCTATAAAGGAAAGCCCATCAGAATCACAGCTGACTTCTCAACACAAACCATCAAGTCAAGGAGAGCTTGGAGTGAAGTATTTCAAGCTCTAAAGGAAAACAACCTCCAACCCAGACTGATGTACCCTGCAAAACTACTTTCAAAATTGATGGAGAAATAAGCTACTTCCATGACAAAGAATACCTGAGGAAATTTGTGACCACCAAACCAGCACTCTAAAATGTTTGGAAGGACATTCTAGAAAGTCATAACAAGGACTCCATCTCCAACAGAAGGAATCCACCAGGAAAGATAAACAATTAAACAGGGGAGGGTTTGAAAGGGGGAGCCAATAACAGGAAAATAACATGACAGGGATAAGTCAATACATATCAATTATAACCATCAGTGTAAATAGTCTCAATTCACCAATCAAAAGATACAGACTGGCAGAATGGATCAATAAGCAAGATCCAACAAATATGCTGCAGTCAAGAAACACATTTAATTCAAAATGAAATTCATAGACTAAAAGTCAAAGGATGGAAAACAATACTCCATGTGACAGGAACCCAGAAAAAAGCAGGAGTAGCTATTCTATTTGCAGACAAAGTGAATTTCTAGTCAAGACTGATTAAGAGAGACAAAGAAGGTCATTGCATCCTTGTAAAGGGAACAATCCAAGAGGAAGAGATAATAATTATAAATATATATGCAATAAATACCAGTGCACCCAACTACATAAAACAAATATTAATTGATATGAAAAATCAAATAAGCACTAATACAATTGTATTGGGAGATCTCTATACCCCACTGTCACAAATAGACAAATCAACTAGACAAAAAAACAACAATGAAATTTTAGAATTGAGCCAAACTTTTGAACAAATAGACTTAGTAGATGTCTACAGAGTGTTCCCCTCTCACAACATCAGAATACACATTCTTCTCAGCTGCACGCAGGACATTCTCCAAAATAGACCACATACTAATTCATAGAACATACTTAAGTAAATGCAAAGAAATTGAAGCTATCCCATGCATATTATCAGACCATAGTGCAATGAAATTGGAAATGAATAGCAAAAGAAACCATGAGAAATTCCTATGCACATGGAAATTAAATAGCATCCTCCTGAACAACCAATGGGTCACAGATGAAAGTAAAGAAGAAATTAGCAGTTTCTACATATAAATGATAATAACACTGCAGCATACCAGGACTTATGGGACACAATGAAAACAGTCTTAGGAGTGAAACTTACAGCAGTGAATATCTATATCAGGAAAACAGAGCAAGTGCAAATAAACAACTTAATACTGAATCTCAAACTTCTAGTAAAAGAAGAGCAGGCCAAGCCCAAAGCTTGTACAAGGGAGGATATTATAAAGATAAGAGCAGAAATTAATACACTGGGGACTAAGACAACACAAAAATCAATGAATTGAAGAGTTGGTTCTTTGAAACATTAAATAAAATTGATAAAACCTTAGCCAACCTTATCAAATAAAGGAAAGAGAAGACTCAAATCTGAGCAATTAGGAATGAAAAGGGTGAAATCACAACAGGCCCTGCAGAAATCCAGAAGATCATCTATACCTACTTCAGAAACTTGTATTCTAATAAGGTGGAAATGCAGAAGAAATGGACAGATTCCTAGACACATATGAATTACCAAAGCTGAACCAAGAAGATATAAAAATCCCAAATAAACCAATATCAATCAATGAAATTGAAGATATAATTTAAAAATCTACCATCAAAAAAAAAAAAAAAAAAGCCAGGCCCTGACAGATTCACTGCTGAATTCTACAAGAAATTGAGGGAAAACATAATACCACTACTTTGCAAACTCTTTAATGAAATTGAAAGGGAAGCAATACTCCCAAATTCATTCCTGGAAGCAAGCATTACCCTGATACCCAAACCAGAGAAGAACCAGACTAAGAAAGAGAACTATAGGCCAATCTCCCTAATGAACATAGATGCAAAAATCCTCAATAAGATACTAGCAAATAGAATGCAGCAAATCATCAAGAAGATTATATACCATGCCCAAGTTGAATTCATCCCCGGGATGCAGGGATAGTTCAACATATGTAAATCAATAAATGTAATACACCATATTAACAGAGCCAAGGACAAAAAATATATGATCATCTCAATAGATGCAAAGAAAGTTTTTGACAAAGTCCAGCACCCATTCATGATAAAAACCCTACAGAAAATTGGATTAGATGGTCATTATCTCAATCTGATAAAAGTCATCCATGACAAACCACCAGCCAACATCATACTAAATGGACAAAAAGTGAAAGCCTTCACTCTAAAATCAGAAACAAGACAAGGATGTCTACTGTCTCCACTCTTATTCAACATAATTCTGGAAACTTTAGCCAGAGCAGTTAGACAAGAGAAAGAAATAAAAGGAATAGTGATAGGAAAGGCAGAAGTTAAATTATCATTATTTGTGGATGACATGATACCCTACATAGAAGACCCCCAAAACTCCACTAAAAGACAGCTAGATTTAATAAGCAAATTTAGTGGCATAGCTGGATACAAAGTCAACATTCAAAAATCAATAACCTTCCTGTACATGAATAAAAAATTCACTGAGAAAGAAATTAGGGAAACAACACCTTTCATAACAGCATCTAAAAAAGTGAAATACCTGGGAATAAATCTAAAGAAGGATGTAAAAGACTTCTACACTGAAAACTACAGTACACTGAAAAAGGAAATTGAAGAGGATATCAGAAAACTGAAAGATATCCTTTGCTCTTGGGTAGGAAGAACAAATATAGTGAAAATGGCCATACTTCCAAAACTGATTTAATGCAATTCTGATCAAAATTCCAACAGTATATATCACAGAATTAGAGAAAGCAATCCTAAAATTTATTTGGAACCAAAGGAGACCTAGAATAGCAAAGGAAATTCTGGACAACAAAGGTGAGGCAGGGCATCACAATCCCAGATCTGAAATTACACTATAAAGCTACTGTGATAAAAACAGCATGGTACTGGAAAAAAAAAAAGACCCAAGGATCAATGGAAGAGATTAGAAGATGCAGAAACAACTCCAGACACACTCAGCACCTTACCTTGACAAAGGTGCCAAACACTTTCACTGGAAGAAAGATAGCCTCTTTAATAAATGGTGCTGGAAAAACTACTGGCTTTGCACATGCTGAAGATTAAAATCAGACCCATATCTTTCACCATGCACTAAACTAAATTTGAAATGGATCAAAGATCTAACATTAGAAACATTAAATCTGCTGGAAGATAGAATAGGTAAAACTCTTGAAGACACTGGTGGAGACAAAGACTTTATGAATGAAACCCCAATCTCATAGCAACTCTCACAAAGAATCAACAACTGGGATCTCATCTTATTAAAAAGCTTTTGCACAGCAAGGGAAACCACCAACAGAGTGAAGAAACAACCCACAACGTGGGAAAAAATGTTTGCCAGCTATTCCTCAGACAAAGGATTACTATCGAGAACATATAAAGAACTCAAAACAATCAGACCTCCCAAATTTAATGACCCAATATCCAAAAATGGGCATCTGAGATGAATACACACTTCTTAGATGAAGAAATATAAACAGCAAATAAATATATGAAAAAACGTTCAACATCATTGGTCATTTGAGAGATGCAAATTAAAAGAACACTGAGATTCCATCTCACACTACAATGAATAGCTATTATCAAGAAATTAACCAATAACAAATGTTGGTGGGGCTGTGGGGAAAAAGGTACCCTTCTCCACTGTTGGTGGGAGTGTAGACTGGTGTGACCACTGTGGAAATCAGTGTGGAGATTTCTCAAAATCTAGGGCTAGAGCTTCCATTTGACCTAGCCATTCCCCTCCAGGGTATCTTCCCAAAATAATTAAAAGCATTATACAACAGGACATATGCACGCCTATGTTTATAGCTGCACAGTTTGTAATAGCCAAATCTTGGAAACAACCCAAGTGCCCATCAACTGGTAAATGGATAAAGAAGACGCGGGTTTTTTTTATACAATGGAGTACTACTTTGCCATAAAGAAGCATATGCTCAAGACATTTCTAGGAAAATGGATGCACCTTGAGTTCATAATTTTAAGTGAAATAAATTGGACACACCTGTTTAAATACTGCATTGTTTCTCTGGTGTGAAAAACTGAAAGTGTAAATAAGGACCAAAATGTATTTTGAAATAGGAGGAAAATGTTCAAATGGGGAGGGCAACAAAGTGGGGGGGGGTAAAGGAAAGAAGGGTAAAATAAAAAAAAATGAAAAAGAAGGAAAACATGGTAACAAATCTTTGTAAATGGGGAGGAGAGGAGTGGTTGAGGGGAGGATAGGGGAATGGTGAAAGACAAGTTATATTAGGTACAGGTACAAATTCTCTTTGATGAATGGGATCATTGCATATATCTAAAATGTTCCAATAAAATCTAAAAAAAATCTGCAATCACATGAAGATTTCTCTCTCTCTTTTTTTTTTTTTAATGTGGGTACCGGGAGTCGACCTCAGGACCTCACGCTTGCCAGCAAGTGCTTGTACAGCTGAGCGATATCACCGGCCCTTTTTTTTCCTTTATGTGGGTACCGGGAGTCAAACTCAGGACCTTGCACTTGCCAGGCAGGTGCTTATGCTGCTGAGCTATCTTGCTGGCCCAAGATTTCATTTTGAAGTCAACTACTTTTCTAAAATGTCCTGTGATTGCAAGGGAGGAACTCGTACCTCCAAACACATGTGCAAAATGCACGTGATGGAAGCTAGAGCCACCTACAGTCACAGCACCATAATAGATGAGTCCACACCTGCTGCAGTTAAGGGAGACAGGAAAAAGCTGTGTCCTTTGCGTAACCATGGTCCACTGAAATGCCATCTGCTGTCTCCCTGGGAAGGGTTAGGGCTTCTCCACCAGTTTAGTGAGCCATGTTCCCATGGCATTGCTTTTCCTACGGGCAACGTCAGGCAAATCAAGAGAGCATCACTGACACACACATTCATCAAGACCTTTAATGCTCACTGTATGAGAGAGCAGACATGTAAGGACCTCAAACTTTGCTCTCCTTTGAGGGTGTGTCTTCTCTATTATCACGAAGACCAACTTCCTTCTGAATATTTCCTATGTCTTTCATTAGGAAGTCACTAGCTCTTCATATCCAGGGTCATCACGTGTCTTTGAGAACACGCTGGGATTATTCTTGTAATTCTGAGGCTGGAACACCACCCTCTAGAAGGAAGAAAACACGCAGGTTACTGACTTCACTCAGGTAAGTCTGATACCGTTTCCCCAGCTTTATACACAGAATTTTAGCTATTCCAGGATAAGTATAGCACGTCATTAAGTTCTCTGAATAATTACTGCTCATCAGTCTAATATTCTACCCTCTATGATTAAAAGTTTGAATAAATCAAAGCATTTTAATTCAGTTAAATGAAGCCACGTGTTCATAGCAGTGGTCGGATAATATCCCATGCAATTTGATCCAATAGTATTTCTTTAGTAACTTTTCAAGAAAAGAAAGAGTTCTAAGGTCACAAGGAGAGACAAGCAAAGCATAAGATAGAGCCTGACCCCATTCATATGGGCAAGTCCTCGTTAGCAAGCCACTCTATAAAGAGAGCTGTTGCTATAGAAGAAATTGCTCCTCCTTAGGAGGGAGGCAGAAAGGGTCCAGGGTCCTGAGCACCAGGACAAACTTACAGCAATGCCAGGAAGGACATGGGGATTCCCGGAGCCACTGCTCCTGTTTGCAAAACAGGAGGACTGAACCAGCTGCGCTCTCAGGTCGAGCTCTCTCCACCTGCAGTGAGGCTCAGCTGGTCAGCTCCTCTGTTGTCACCTGCTTCCCTCATCCATGTGTTTTCCATCCCCACCCAAACCACCGCCCCGTGCCTCTTGCAACCAGTGGTGAAGGCTCCACCTGCCACACTCAGTGACCAGGCGACACTCAGGACAGCCCCGCTCACTCACCCCAGGGAAGTCAGACTGAGCCTGTTTCCACCACAGCACAGCCGTGAGCACAGCCAGGCAGAGCTCCAGCGCCGTGCAGATCAGCATCACAGATACGGTGCCCTGCAATGCCAGATGGCAGAGGTCCACGGTGCTTGAGTCACCCAAGGCTTCCTGCCTGGGTGGAGGTGACCCCACCATCACAGAATGAGCAAGGCTCCATGGGGAGGGAGAGTGCTCCTTCCTGGCCCATTAATTGGCTTAGGCTTCCCCTTTCTTAATGAGTTCCTTTGAGATCAATTCTCATAATTTCCTGCTCTCTGATCCTCACTTCTGGGTCTGATATCTGCTCCACCTAAGTTCACACTCACCACACACCCACACACACACACACACACACACACACCCCAGGTTTCCTGTGGCATCTCCTGATTGCCTGAGTCTTTCTGTTATGTTTGATTTTCTTAATTCGTCATTCTATATACCAAAGCTCTTGGTTTTAAGACTCATATTTTATGCTTCTCAAATTGATTTTTATTACTATTAAGAAATTCTCGGGCCGGTGAGATAGCTCAGCGGCTTAAGCGCCTGCCCGGCAAGCGCAAGGGCCTGAGTTCGACTCCCGGAACCCACATACGAAAAAGGGGCCGGTGATATCGCTCAGCGGCACGGGCGCCTGCTGGCACGCGAGGTCCTGAGGTCGACCCCCCGATACCCACAAAAAAAAAAAAAAAAAGAAAAGAAATTCTCATTATCGACCTTATTTTCCATTTATTCCTCAGCTCCACCCTATTTGTATATAACCCCTCGGCCCAGCCCTTACTATCATGCTCTCCATTCCCTTCTGTTCCTGTAGCCCTGGGCTTCCCCCGGATGACCTCACAGGAGACTATAGACTGTCCAAAGAAAGGACAATGACACATCAGGGCTGCCACAACACTCATCATGTGGCAGCACCCATTTAGAAACACGCACCATCAGACCGACTTTGGCAGTGAAGCAGCCATTGCCGTATCCCTCTCGGTTATAGTAAAAATGAGCTGTGTCGTTTGGCCTGTGTGTTCCGCTCAACTCACACTGCCGAAAGGCAGAGTCCAAAGCAGCCAGGGTGTAAGAGAGGAGAGCGACGCCCACCAGAGCAGACGCAGTGCTCAGGACGCTGCAGGCCAGGCTGCCGTGAACCTGAAAGGAGACACTGAGTGAGGGTCACACCGCTGAGCAACGACCGCCTCTTAGACCTCTTGCTAAGGCATCACAGACATTAACTCTCCGTCCCAAGTAGGAGGGCCAGGGTGAATGGTTTATTTCTACATGGGGCCTTAATGCCTACAAACATCTCTGAACCTAGAGGGGAAACCGGTGCCGAGTGACTGAGTACACGGTTCCCTCCCTGTCTTCTCCTTCTGTGCGGTACACAGAATAGTCCCCTCGTATGCTCTTCACACGGATGGACAGCAAGGCCACCGAGGCTGGACCTGCAGAGCCCTGACAGTGTGGTGAAAGGCAGAGATCAGTGGACCAGCTTGGCTGCTTCGTGTTCCCTAATGGCCCGCGTGTTAAAGGCGGAGTCTGCACCTTGGCACCATTGCTTAATGGTGGACAGTTTATGTGCTGGGGACAAGTCCTGATGTCCAGAGCATATATACTTAAGAATACTGCAGGCTTCTTCTGAATTAGAACTCTTCTTCAGCCTGAAAAAGGTGACGGGATGAGTGACAAGAGTTGAAGTCACTATGGTAGAGAGCTCTTGTGAGCTTCAGCCCACCCTGAGGTTGCATCCTTTATCCCTGAGGTCCCTGCATGTTCCTAGTGGGCCCAGGAGTCCTGTACAGTCCCCCGGACTCCAGAAGTATACAAACATTATTTGTGTAACATGCTATTCAATAGGGCTGTCACAGCCACGTGGACCACTTATATTTAAGTACAATTAAATTAGTATTAAACTTTAGCGTATCAGTTGCACCAGCCACATGTCAGTGTATCAGTGGCCACTGTAATAGACAGCACAGAGGTACCACACTGAAGTTGTTGTCATGGAGAGATCTGCCGGATGCTCTATCTAGTAGCTCAGGGTCTGGGATGAGTTCTCAAAAATGGCCTCTAATTTCAGATGCGAGAGAGAGAGAGACAGAGACAGAGAGACAGACAGACAGACAGATATTGCCCTGAGCACTTTCTCTTGCATTTCCTTGCTGCATGGAAAAGACTTGCATAGTCGGATTTCCCACTTGAGTTTCTGTGCTATTGCGCTTGTATGGCATTCTCTCAGGAGACTCTGTGTGAACTCCCTGAGGGATGCGACTGAGTGGTGACTATGCAAATCTTTGCAGATTATGAAGTCTTCACTGTTTAATCCAGCTTTCCTCTCCCTGCCTCTTCCAACTTGGGTTTCCCCTGGAAAGACTTAGAAGAAGGCAAAGCTGATTCCTTAGCCAATAGTAATGACTAATAACAACTTTGTGACTCAAGAGTTTGCATTCAAACCAACAACACGGTCAGCTTTCCAGTGGGATAGATGAATAAATGAAAACCAATCCTTCACACGAACAGCATTTTAACTGGGGTTTCCCACAGATTTGACACATGGGATTGTACAAGGACCTTACAACAAATGCACCTTTTTCTAACACTGTTTAGTTTCTTCACCATTAAGGAGCCAAATGTGAACAAATGTTATCAATATAACTGGCCCAGAAGTAGCAGAAATTTTTGTGTGAGATTCCTGGACACTTCCTGAGGCCACAGAATTTAATTTAGACCACTGTGGTTGGGGGAGAGATGTCACGAGGGCAGGGAGGTGGAGGATCCAAAACTAGATGCTAAATCTAACAATGCAGGGCTCTGGAATTGAGCATCCCACATTTCACAATGGGCAGATGAGCTCAAGACTCCCATGTTTCATTTTTATCTCTCAGGCTGTGGGTTGTGGTTCCCAAACTCACCAAAGGTTTAGCTGATTTCTTCTCTGTGATGATGGAGAGAGATCCAGAGATGATAAACTATTCAGGAAAGAGGAGAAAGTCGTCAGGTCAGTGCCTTTGTACAGAGAATCTACGAACTTACCATCTGGTCTTCCTGAAAAACTGTCATGGGAAAGTGCTGGAGAACAAATGGCCAGTGATAAAGGACACATTTAAAAACAAAAATTTGTACCTTTGCATATAGTATTGTTATGGTTTGTGACTAGATGTCCCCCCAGAGCCTCATGTGGTCATAGGTGGGGCTTTTCAGAGCTTGCTGAATCTAGAATGTGTGATGCTGGGATTAACAGTGTATGATTACTACATCAGTCCACTGATTGGTTTGGCACTGTCCTAATCCTGGTGGCCTGGATACAATATAAAAGGGTCTGAAAGGTGCTTTTAAGGCTCCCCTTGCTTGCTTTGCTACTTTCTGCCTGCGATGGACTGTTTTTCCTCTGCAGTGCTTATGTGCCATGCCACCCTGCCTTGGAGCCAGCTGACTATGGATTGAAACTTCTACAAACTGTGAGCCAAACAAACCTTTCCTCCCTTAACTTTGGGCATCAGGTGGTCTTAGCAACTAGAAAAGTAACAGTATTTGGCACCAGAGAATTGGGGTTGTTGCTATGACTATACCTGACCATGTGACTCAGGAGCCTTTGGAGCTGGCTTGTGGGAAGAGTTAGGAAAGGTTTGGAGATGCCAGCTGAAAAAGTAGAGCAGAAAAACTGGAGTCTGTACTTGATGGGAGATTCTGGCCAGAGCTCAGAAGACCAGAATGCTGATAGAAATGCTGCTGGTGAAGTCCAGGCTCAGGTGGTTTCTCCTGGGAAGGACTGCATTGGCTGCTGGACTCCAGACGATGTGTGCTATGCATTGGCAGGAAGTTTGTCTGCATTTTGCTGATGTTCAGAGACTTTGCCTGAGATGGAGATGAAGGGCAGCACACTAATCTGACAGAAGAAATTTCAAGGCAGTCTAATGATGAGGTGGTGACATGGGTACCGCTGGGGGCTTTTAGCCAGATTTGTGTTGAGACTCAAGAACAAAGAGCCCAACAGAATGATTTGAAAAGTTTTGAGTTTGGCCAGAAAGGAAGCTCCAGTAAAGCCACAGCCTGCAAAGATGGAACAGAGGAGAAATTGGTCGCTGAAAAGACTAGCAAGAAAAAGCCAAGTATTTCAGAAGACAAGAGAAAAGATGGCCTGAGGACATCACAAGAACCAACATGACTCCAGCCTCTGCAGCCTCAGAGTTGCAAAGGTGAAAGACTTTGCTTTGAGAAGAAAGCCCCGGGGCACCATGTTCCAGTATGGTCGCAGGCTAGGGAAGTAGTTCCTCAGGATTCGGTTCATAGGCACTTGACCCCTACAGCCAAGACAGAAGGAAGCCTGGCTACTGTTCCAGGTGGCAGCAGACTTTGGCATCATCCACATGGTGCTGGTTTTAGGTGCATGCAGAATGCAAGAGTTAGCCAGGGATGTAGCTCAGCGGCACAGCACCTCCCTGGCAAGCACGAGGTCGTGAGTTCAATTCTCAGTACAAAAAAAAAATGCAAGAGTTGTAGAATCAGTAAGGTTGCCACCCAGACTTCAGAAGAAAGCCTGGGAGGCCGGGCAGTGTGCCCCTGAGTGGGCAGTGTGTGAAGCCATGAGTGCAAAGCCAAAGTTGCTTTGGAGACCTCAAAATGTTGGAGAAGCCAGGAACATGGATCGTCCGAGGAAAACTGCAGGGAGGGAGCAAAGCCAGGCAAAGAAGAAGCCATGGGAGCTACAAACACCAGAAGTGCCAGAAGGGCAGAGCCACTCAAGCCCTTTGGAGTTCACAACTTACCACAGCTTGACAGGGATGTTGGAAATGAAACTGTGGGATTTAATGTTTGCCCTGCTGGATTTTGGACTTGCTTTGTTCCCAAACCTTTGGCCCTTTGTATCCTTTAGTTCTTTGTACCCTCTTTTGTACCTTACGGAATGGTAGTGTTTACCTTGTGCCTTTGCACATTGGAAGTGTTTAACTTTTCATATATACAGGGGCTCACAGCTAAGAGAGATCTCAGAGGAGACTTTGGACTTGGACTTTTCAGCAGTGCTGAAACTGTTAGGACTTTGGCAACTCTTAGAGATGGACTAAATGCCTTTTGCATAAAGAAATGCACATGAGTCTTTGGGGTCCAGGAGTGGAATGTTATGATTTGTGCTTAGATTTCCCACAAAAGCCTCATGTGGTCATAGGTAGGGCTTTTTTCAGAGGTGGCTGGATCCAGAGTGTGTGATGCTGGGATTAATGGTATGTGATTACTACATCAGTCCACTGATTGGTTTGGTACCACCCTCACCCCAGGAGCCTAGATACAATATAAAATTGGCTGAAAGATGCTTTTAACATCCCCCTTGCTTGCTTCACTCCCTTCTACCTGTCATGGACTGTCTTTCCTCTGCAATGCTTATCTGCCATGCCACCCTGCCTTTGAGCCAGCTGACTATGGACTGAAACATCTACAAACTGTGAGTCAAACAAACCTTTCCTTCCTTAACTTTGGGCATTAGGCATTTCGTCTTAGCAATGAGAAAAGTAACTACAATAAGTATTCAGTAACTTTGCAAAAAGGCAGATGGGAACAGAACTCTATCCCAGTAAGCAAAATGAGGAATTTAAAGGTCAGGAAATAAGGATTTTTTACTGAAAGAAAAAATAATTTAGAGCTCAATGTTCCCTGTAGAAGAACACGAGCAAATGCTCATGAACAAAGAAGAACTGGATATTATCTAGTGGCTTCCGTTCTTCCTGTCGTGAACACAGTGTGTCATATCCAGTGAGTTACACATGTGATCACACTGATATCCTCGGGATAAATCCCCCCGAAGTAAAAAGTGAGTAAATGAACTGAATATATTCTTTTCAAAAGAAGAAGTTCAAATGGCCAAAAAGTATATGAAAATGAGTACATCTCCAGCCATCTAAGAAAAGCAAATTAAAATTACATTGAGATTCCATCTAACCCCAGTCAGAATGGCTATCATCAACGGAACAAAAACAATGAATGCTGGAGAAGATGTGGGAGAACGGAACCCTCCTACATTGCTGGTGGGAATGTAAATTAGTAAAACATTATGGAAACCAGTATGGAGAGTCCTCAAAACAGTAAAATAGAAATATAATTTGATACAACTGTACCACTCTTGGGTCTAGTCCTGAAAGAATGAAGGACCATGGACTATAGTGATGTATGCATATCATGTTTATAGTGGGCAATTTACAGTAGCTAAGATGAAGAAAAGCCTAGATATCTGTCAACAAATAAAGGTAAAAGCAAATGTGGCCCATGTACACAATGGAATATAAGGGAGCCATACAGAAGAAAGCAATCCTATCATTTCTGGGAAAATAGAAGCCATCCTATTGAGGAAAATTAGCCAGATGGACAAAGGTAAACATATTTTCTCATGTGAGAATTCTAAAAATAAATAAATAAAATTAAATAAAATAAAGGAGAGAGAACAGGAAACTAGGTGCTAGACTTTAAGATACGAAGAAGTGATGAACAGGAGGGGAGAAGAAAAGGATGAAGGAGTGATAATTGGATTGACATTGATTAAGATATGTTGGATGCATGGACCAACTTCCCAAAATAAACCCCATCCTTATGGGATACTAACATGCATTCATAAAGTACAATAAACAGATAAATCCCCCTTGATCATGTTGAATTATCTTTCTAATGTGAAGCTGCATTCATTTTGCTAGAATTTTGTGGACGAGTTCACATCTGCCTGCTTGTGGAGATCGTGCTGTGGTTCCCCTTCCTTCTACTGTCCTTGTCTGGCTTTGGCATCAGGATAATGCTGGCCTCCTGGAAGGAATTTGAAAGGATGTCCCTTCTTTTCATTCTTTTGTAGGGAGAGTTTTGCTGCAGTGTGTGACTGTGGTGTCATAGAGAATGAAAGATTACTTGGAGACAGGACCTCAGTTCAATCATCCAAGGGACCCAGAGGGGCTGCTACTTCAGCATAAGAGAGATTCAGGGAAACAGCGGCGAGCTGAGGCCTCTGTGGATTTTTATTTGTAATTTAAGAACGTGATCAGGGCAGAGGTGTCACAATGGCCAAAACAAACATCTCTGAGAACAAACTGCTTTAATTCTGCTGACTTTAGATTCTGCTCTAAACTCTAACCGTGCATTCCAGGAGTCCTGAACTATTGCCCAGAAAGTCCCTTTCTTTTTCACATTCATTTCAAGCAATCCTTTGGCCAGAGTCTCCCTACAGAGTTTGAGAAGGAATAAATTGGTATTTTAAAAGCTAAGAGTGAGGGTGTTTAACAGATATGGAAAAACCAGGTCAAAACTTTAAAGTTAGTGGCACCACAGGCAAAGGTAAAATGATAAGAGAAAACACAAAGTAGAATGAGATTGGGTGGCAGGAAACCTTTAAGACGGTGTTTAGTAATTCAGAGGAATTTATTTTCCCTCCCAGGGGTCTTCATGATCTAATAGATTTAGGCAGGCTACACGACACAATATCCATTGAAAATAAAACAAAATGGAAGAAAATTTTTGGTTCTGGTTGTCCCAGGATTAAGTATTTTGACTATGGAAATAAATGCTGAATCTTAAAAAAAAATTAGATGCCTCTTTGAATGTGGACTGTGCTTACTGACCCACTTGCAAAAAGTAGAGAATGAACCAGGTGAACTTTGCCAGCGATGTGACATCGATAGTCTGCACCCTTGCAGTGACCAGATGAGAAAGGCACATCACCTCTGTTCTCTTCACCTGAAAATTCTTCACCTTCATCTACACATGATAGGAGTGTTAGACAAACTCAAATTTAGAAAGTCGACAAAAACCCTAGTAAGTGCTCCTCCAAAGCCATCCAAGTAGACAAGGACGATGCAGGCTTGAGGAGCCTTAGAAGAGAGAATAACTAAATACTGCACAGTGCTCTTGAATGGCTCATGGACAATAGAAGGGCCTCTGGGGAGGACTGGAGAAATCAAGTAACATGAAGACTGTAATTAATAAAATAAGAAAAGTGAACCAGATTTTAAAAAGGTTGACATCTAGTTTTTTTGTTTGTTTGTTTTTATGTGGGTACCAGAAGTCGACCGCAGGACCTCGCGCTTGCCAGGCAGGCGCTTGTGCTCTGAGCCATCTTGCAGGTCCCAACATCTAGTTTTAATCAAAAGAATGATCTAGAAAAGGCAAATGATAGTTTCTGAGTTATTGGAGGCAAGTAGAAAAGCACTATGAAACTGAAAAGCTTACTTGTAAGAAAGACTGACCCACATGAATCTACAAGAAAGTTGTCCTTGGAGAAAAGGACCACTAAGTCCATCTGACACCAAGACAAGAAGCTGTTTCGGAGAAATTTCCAGCTCATCAACAAAGAGTAGATGATCGCTCGGTTTACCTTGGGTGTCTCTAATTGCTTAGCTACCGAAATCTTCCTCCCTCCTCCATTCTCACACGCGTCTGCAGCTCTGTGCATCTGTGAGGACTTTCCCTGGTGCTTGTGGTCCTAGATGGAAAGGCACTTTTCCAGACCTTATCTTATTTTGGGAAAACTTGGAATGATGACACTGATCTGATAGAGCTCAAAATGATAAGGTGAAAAATAAGATGACCGTCAAAAGTAATGCTTATTTGAACCAGGTAAAAAATAGATTCAAAATAAAGCAATGTCTGTCCCCCTGCACACTCAAACCTTCCCTACCCTACACCCACAGGAGGAGACACTGTGCTATTGAATCCTTGCTCCCAGCAAGCAGAAATGCAGCAGGCGACACAAGGAGGGTCTAAAGTATTGACCTCTTGCTCCCCTCCCGTCCCCACCCTCCACTCCTGTACTATACTTACACACAGGGCTCCTACAAATGGGTATGCAGATTTTATCAGTGTAGAAAACCCGGTAGTAAAATAGGGGGAAGCTGGAGCAGCTGCCAAAATGATCCCCAAGCTCAACACCATCACACCACACAGGATCTGGATGGTCTGTTGGAAGAGGAAGAGAGGTCGAAGATTAACACCAGCATGGGTAAAGACAGCACCTGTTCATCTCTCCCATAGTCCTCATGCATCATCTCTTGCTATAAAGTTCCTGTGAGGAGGTAGAACTGTAAAGCTGTGCAGTGAGAAAAGTAAGTTTTCATTTTGGAGAGGAAGCTCTTCCTCCACAGGAATCCATGGCCTCGGCTATCTGACAAATGCTCTGAAGCCTCCAGCTACTTCTGCCCCTCAGGTCCTGGTCTCTCCATGACCCTTGTCCCCAGTCTGTGGCCAGTATTGGGCTCTCTGCATCCACAGATAGTTACTCTCCTCTCTCTAGTGGGAAGAGGGGTCATTTGAAAACACTCATACTGTCCGCAGCATTGGTGATGTAGAAGGTACTCCCCATGTCTCCCCAGCCCCAGAGGACACGGAATTTGGAGCCAGCTCTCTGGAGCTCCACAGCCTCTTCCATCCATGAAACTGCCCTGGGGATCCTGAGGCTGTGCCTGAACAGGCAGAGTTGGATCCTTCACCCGAGAGAGAGTCACAGCTCTGTCGACATTTATCCACGACTTCTCTGACCCTCGTGTCATAGGAGCCTCACAGGAACCCATGTGAGTGTGAGATGGAGGCTACCAGCAGAAGTAGACCTGAAACCAGAACTCTGCGTTCTCTTCCCAGGAGTGGATAGAGTCCTTCTCGTGTCCTCCCTTCAACCAATGGAGATTTTTCATAAATACTAGATGAGAGGAGAGAGACAAACTAAACACACATATCGTCCCTCTCCTCAAAAGAGGTGAAAAGAGGAGAAGGTAGTTTGCCTTTCCTGCGATTAGCAGTGAAAGAAAAAGTCTCTTCAATAAATCCATATGCCTATGAAACATGCAATAGAAAACACATGGAAAATGATATATAAAATATGTATTTCTTAATTAGTTTCATAGAAGAAAATATAAAGAACTGTACTACAAAAATATGAAAGCATTTAGTAAAACAACAAGCACTGAAATACTTGTATTCATTGTAAGAGAAACACTGTTTCGCAACACGTGGGCACAGCCTGGGAAGGACTGGGCAGCTCTGCCATCAGCTCAGCCCGGTCTTCAGAGTAAGCAGCCTGCAGCCTGCCTGGCAGAAAAAAGTCTCTGTCCCCTCGCGGTGGCTCTCTACTCCCCAGACACACAGAGTCTGTCCCCTGCCCTCCACCCCATCCCCATGTGGCCTGAACTGGATTTACCCCAAACACGTTGACCTCTGCCTTCAGCTGTTTCTTCAGGCTTTCCTGCACCGGGTTTGTGGGAGGAGGTTTCTCTGTTTGGGGCAAGTGGATGCCATGGGCCTTGAGCACTGCTATTGTCTCATTGGTTATGGGTTGCGACATCATGCTGGTGCTGCCAATGCTGGAAGAGAAAAAAATTCAGCTCTTAAAAAGCACTGAGCATCCACACTCAGCCTCTTCAAGCTGTAGATTATTTGCTCCACAGTGCAGACTTGAGCTATCATTTAGAGAAACAGCCTTGAAGTGTGGAGCAGAGAAAACCACAAAGGCTTGGTTTCTTGAGATTTTCCCATTATGCTTGACACTGATTGTAGGTGACACATGCACCACGGGAAGATGCAGAATGAGTCTCGAGAGGTCCTGAATTTCAGAAGCAAAGGCTCCCATGCAACATGCAATGTGCAGCCATCTCCCCTTCCCCAGTCCTACCTACCAGCACCGCACTGCCCTGTGTTGGGTGAGTTTCACCCTCTGCCCATCGTGAGATGTGATTAGGTTTCAACCGTCCACCTCCCCAGCATTCTTAGCCAGGGGCTGCCCATTTGCAAGTGGCCTGAGAGCATTTAGAGCCAAGAGCTCTGCTGCCATTAACCACGGGGCCCGAGGTAAGTGACGATGCTGGACCACGCAGTTAGAAAACTGCAGAAAGAGAGGTGGAAGCAGGTGCTGCTGCCTTCTCCACATTCTAGTTCCAAGGGATTCCAGGGTCCCAAGAGATTTCAAGGAGCTTCAGGCAGAATCACCCCTCGAATGTGGTCATGACAGGGAGGTAGCAGAGAAAGTCTTCCGTCGTCACCTACCTGTGCCTGTGGTTCAGCCTGTTGGTCCAGCTGAGCTCTCAGAATATCCAGGAGGCTGTAGCTCTGGGTTCTATGGTTTGGATCGATAGTTCCCGCTTTTTGTCTTCTGCAAACCACCAGCCCTGTAGTCTACTGTTTACTGCTACACAGGATGCAAAAAGTACAGCTTGTAGATTTGTGAAATATGCCTGACTTCCTTTTTTGCAGTTACTTAGTAACTTCCGAAAAAATGCTCATAGAAACCACTAATGTTGGGAGAGTGTGGAAGTTACTTAGCTTGCTGTGCATATCGACACCAGTACTTATGAGTTCGATGTTACTAAGACAAGTCTGTGTTCTTGAAGCTTCAGCTTTTAATCTGGTAAATAGAGAGTAACACCCACAGTGGAAAATTGCCTCAACGATAGAGAAAATGTTTATGAAAACGTATCCTATTTCTTGGAGCACTTGCTAATATGTAACTAATAATAACATTTCTAGGGATAGTAAAATTGATGAACAATAGCATTTCATAATGTATATTTTACCATATTCATAATAGTAATAATGGCTATAAGCTTTCAAGAAACATTCACTGTTATATAGCCAAGAACAGTAATGATGAACATAAACAATATTTTGCACGCTAGTAGACTAAGGCAGGAGGATCACAAGTTCAACCCCAGCTTGAGTAACTTTGCAGCTTAGCGAGACTTTGTCTCAAATTACCATATAATAATAATAATAGTAATAATAATAATAATAGTAATAATAAAAACATAAAAAGAGCTGGAGATGTAGCTCTGTGTGAAGGCCTTTGGTTCAAAACCCAGAATCCCATGGAGATTACTAACTCTTCATGTTATTCCTATAGATGAGCCAGAGAGAGATTCTGAATTTGCTTGGAAATTTGTAGCTAGTGGCAGATAAACCTCCACCCCTCTATTCCCTAATTTTCTGCTGCCCCTTCCCTTCCCTCTTCCCTGGGAAGCCTGCTGCCATTTCCCATCATGCCCTGGGCCCTCGTTCCTGTCACAGAATCCAGTGAGGAAGGGGGCAGCTTCTCCTGAGACCCACAGAGAGGGGGCTTGGTCCCTGAAGAAACAAAACACCCACTTTCCCTCCAGGAGCATTTCCTAATAAACCAGTTACATCTGCACAGCCGAGCAATGATTTTCTTTCCAGTCTGTTTTCCTCCTTTATTATCAGCAGTTTAGTGATCCTGGAGAAGTTTAAGGGTCACACGCGATAACACATCTACATAGTGGCCCCAAGTGGTTTACTCAGGGTCTTCCCTTCCCTACATATCTGAGCTGTGTATTCTCACTGTCAACATCAGTCAGTCTCAGTCTCTCTCTCTCTGTCTCACTCTTGTTTTCCTTTATGGCTTCAATAATCTTTGCACAAAAGACTCCTCTCTCTGCTTCCTCAGCTCAGCCCCACCACACCCTCAGCTGCTTCCAGAGTCTGAGCTCCGTCACCCTAACCAGGAGGGAAAGGCAGGTGTAACAATAACACTCGCCAGAAAGGGTCTTCAAAAGGCTCTACTAATGGCATTTCGGATAGATAACTCGGTGTGGGGAACTGTCCTGTGCACTGCTGGGTGCTTAGCATATTCCCAGCCTCTGTTCACTAGAGGTGTGACAGCCAGGACTGCCACCAGATATCGCCAATGTCCACTAATGGGGGAGGAACAAAAGCTCCCTCCAATGTGGAGAACCACTAATCTAGAAGCAAAAGTGACTTTTGTGACTTCTATGTAAAGGTAGGTGGCAAAAATTCTCCATTACTTTCTTTAAATTGAATTATTTTCTGATTTTAATTTCTAAAAATTTCAACTATCTTAAAATGTATATAATCTAGCAGGTTAACCACTTTATGTGTACAGTTCAGTACTATTATAATCATATTTCTTGTGTAACAGATCTCTAGAAGTTTTTCATCTTGGAAAACCAATAACTCTTTTCCCACCCCTGTCTGGTCCGGATGTCTCACTGTCCCCTGCAACTCCTCTTCTACTTTCTGTTCATCTGAGTTCTGTGACCACTCGGGTGGCCCATATGACTGGAATCACACTGTATTTGCTGGGTGTCTATGTGTGTGACTGGTGTGTTTCACACAGTGCGCTGTCCCCAACTTTCACCCATTTGTACCAGGGGGTGGGATTTCTTTATTTTGTAAGCCTGACTAAAGTACCACCTTGTCTTTATTTACCTAACCCTACACATTGAGTTACTTCCACCCCTTGGCTATTGTTAGTGATGCTGCAAAAAGCACCAGCCTGCGTATGTCTTTTTTTTTTTTTTTTTTTTTTTTTTTAATTTGGGTACCGGGAGTCAGCCTCAGGACCTCACACTTGCCAGCAAGCGCTTATGCCACTGAGCGATATCATCGGCCCTCTTTTTTCCTTTACATGGGTTCCGGGAGTCGAGCTCAGGACCTTGAGCTTGCTAGGCAGGCGCTTATGCCGCTGAGCCATCTCACTGGCCCCTGCATATGTCTTTTAAAGATCATGTAATTTGTAGGCCTTTCATTCTTTTACTTTTTTTTTTTTTTTTTAAAGAGAAGAAAAAACAAAACAAAAAAAAGAAGAACAAATTTTCAAAACAACATAATAGGAGGGTAACAATGGTTAATACATTACGTATTACTATCTTTAAGTTAGTTATTCAGGACACCAGACATTAGCATTCAATTGTCCAAACATTATTGGCACAAACCTTACTCTTCAATGAACTAAGTAAAAATGGTAGTGTATCTATCTTAACCATCTTATATATATATATACAATTTTTTTCCCTTTCCCTTCTTTCTTTTCCCTATTCCAGTCTCTCTTTCCTTTTGACCAGTTTCTTTTTGATTCACCATGTCTATTGTACATTTTGGATCTTATTTACTCTTTCAGTTTCTCATACTAGAGAGAGAATACGATGCTTACACATGTGCTTCTGGTTTATTTCACTTATGAGTATTTTCTCGAGTTGCATCCATTTACCTATAAAAGTCTCCAGTTTATCCTTCTTTATGGCTGAATAGTACTCCATTGTATAAAAATACCACATCTTTCTTATCCATTCCTCAGTTGATGGGCATTTGGGTTGTTTCCAAGATCTGGCTATTACAAATTGTGCTGCTATAAACATGGGTGCACATATATCGCTGTGGTACGATGTTTTTAATTCTTCTGGGAAGATGCCCAGAAGGGGAATAGCTGGGTCAAATGGGACCTTCAACCCTAGTTTTCTGAGGAATCTCCACACTGACTTCCACAGTGGCTGTACCAGTCGACACTCCCACCAACAGTGAAGAAGGGTTCCTTTTTCCCCACAGCCCCTCCAGCATTTGTTATTAGTTGATTTCTTAATAGTAGCCATTCTTTCTGGGGTGAGATGGTATCTCAGTGTTGTTTTAATTTGCATCTCTCGAATGACTAGTGATGTTGCACATTTTTTTGTATATTTGTTTGCCATGTCATTCTTTTACTTTTAACGAGCTTAAATTTTTATCTTGCTGTTTCTCTGGGTCAGGAATCTGGGTACTGGTTCCTCTGGCCCTGGGTTTCTCACAAAGTTGCAAAAACATTGGCTAAGGCTGTTGCCCTCTCAAGGGTTGCCGGAGGCAGAAGATCTCCCCAATCACTTGTGTGGCAATTGGTGTATTTCAGTTTTTTGTGGGATGTTGGCCACAGACCACCTTCTCTTTCTTGCCACATGGGTCTGTTTTTGTATGGCCCTTTCTTCCATCGAAGCAAGCCAGCCAGCTAATCTAGAGCTGCAGAAGGAGTCCGAACAAGACAAAGTAACAGACTGTCATAACCTAGCCATGAAAGTAAAATCTCCATGGGTTAGTCATGCTCTGCTTTTCAAAAGAATATTAATAGGTCCAGCCTATACTCAAAGGGAAAGAGGATAAGACAAGAGCATAAATACTAGGTAGTAGAGACAGTTGGGGGCCATCTCAAAAGCTGTCTACTGTAGGATTTTCATATTTACATCAATTCTATAACTTCATAGCCACAATGTCAGAAGTTATGGCCCCAAAGAAATAACTTGCATGTAGCCTCGAAAAGCTTCTATCTGTTATGGAAATAAGATGTTCACACCAGAAAAAATATACAATAATACGAAAGCAATAGTGTAATAGAAAAAAATCAGGCTCCACACGACAGATTTCCAGTAAATCTATAAGTACCTATGACCCTTAAGCTTGTGTCAAATTGATTGGCTTAGGAGGCTGCCAGGGGCTGGGTGGGGCACATTCCTGGGGGTGTCAGCGTGTGTCAGGGAGGCATGGCCTTGCAGTCTACATCTGATGCCTGGCTCCTTTCTCTCTAGCACTGTTTCCCTGATCTACTTCCTGGCCACCACGAACTAAGCAGCTTTGCTCTACTGCTCCATTTCTATAGGGTTGGTTTCTGGATGTTTAGCTTTTCCCTTTGCTTGAGCCATGTTTTTCTGTTTCTTTGTATACTGTGTGATCTTTTGCTGAGATGTGGGCTTTAACTAAACTCTCCCAGTCATTACTGATTAGCTTTGTACAGTGTGAGACCTTCAGAGACCAGTACAGCTATACATTCTGGAGCCCTAAAATCCTTTGCTGGTGCATCTCCTCTCAGCTGTGTGTGCAGCTTTCTGGGAAGAGGTTTCCCTGCACGCTTTCCAGGTACAGTCACCTCTGTCCCCCCTGCTGTCATCTGCTGTCATGCAGTCTCTCCAGGGCTGAGGCAGGGGTGCTCGTCTTTGTTCTCAGTGCCCAGCACCCCAAATGGTGTGCAAATTGTGCTGGTTCCTGTAGCATTCTGGGTCAGAGGAGGCAGAAGTCAGCTTCCCAGAAAGCCCCCCCAAAGATCCATGGCCCACTTACCTTACCCTCTTGCATATTTTCTTTCAATTACAGCTTCAGAAGAGAGCAAGATGGATTTGTAAATGGACATGAATACTCCCATCCGCTCTGATGCAAGTCTTTTTGGACTTACGCTTCACCTGAGGTGTTGTGCCACCTGAGCAGCTTCTGCAGTTCCCACAAGTGCATTCTAGTCCACATACAGCTTTTAGGGTAGAAGGCTACAGGGGCAATGTGGCGCTGAGGCTTCTTTTGGCACCATTTTCCTGATCGTATTCAAATTAGTTTTTTTGTTATGAGATCCAATCCTGCCTAGAGCTGAAAAGTCTTCCCAGTTGTTATGGTTTGTGTCTGGATGTCCTCCCAAAGCCTCATGTGTTCATGGGGGATGGGCTTTTTGGAGGCGGCTGAATCTAGAGTTTGTGATTGATTTGTAGTGCAATGCTGGGATTAAGGGTGTGAGTGCTACAATATAAGGGAGGGAAAGAGGCTTGCTGTCTCCCTCCTCTCTTGTTGCTTTTGCTGTCTTCTGCCACCATGAACTGTTGCCCCTCTGCAATGTACCACTCCGCCTTGGAGCCAGCGGGTTATGGACTGAAACCTCCACGAATTGTGAGCTAAATAAACCTTTCCCCTTTAACTTTGGGTGTCAGGCATTTTTCTCTCAGCAACAAAAATAAGTAACTAAGACACCATCTACCTGTTGTCAAAGCGTAAGAGCAGGGCTTGACAGATGTTAATGAGGAAACTGGAACTAACTTTTGTGGTCGTCTAACTTTGCCTCCACCTCCCGGTGCACACTCTCCATAAAACACTTCCCTTCCTTGTAAGTCTGTGGGCTGCTCTCTTTCTGGTCTTTCTTGTTCCACACATCTCGTCTTGGAAAATAAGAAGACCCTAACTCTTTGGAACCAAAACAATCATCTGATCTTTAGTTTCCCACCTAGGTCCTGTTTCCCAAGTCCATCTTCATCTCAGCCTTCATGGAGTAACCTTCAGCCCATCTTTTTTAAAGCCAGAGGCATCCTCTCATCGTATTTAATGGTACCTGGTGCTTAATTATCATGATCAGCCCCTCTACTCCAGGGCCCTCTCTTATCTCACACACTAGGAACTCCTCTCTATTGATCTATGTTTCTGAAGCAGCTAATGTAATCTCCCCAGTGGGACATTATTCTTTAGAGTCTGGGAAACAAAAGCTAGAAGCTAGTAGGCAATGTCTGTCTCCTTTTCCTTCCTCGACTTATATTTGTCTGTAGTCTTCCCATACCCCTGTACCCTCAATTTGCAGATGTTATTTCAAGGAAAGAACTCCAAAGTCCTAAGAACATTATTTTGCAAGAAGTTTGGTCCTGCTCTAATGTCTTGTGGATAATGACAAAAGGAAGCCATCAGGGAACAGGCAACCTGGCCACCTGCTCCAGCGATCAGCAGGTTCCAAGGAGGAAGGGCCAGGCTTACCATGAGCAGTTGCATAAATCTACTGCAACTTCTCATATGTTAGTGAGAAGTTTCTTCCTGTAATGGGGAAGAAAAGGGAAGTGTAACACAAGTAAAGTAGAAAATATTTTCTGAAAATAGAGATTTAATTGAAGTGTACAGGCGCTCTCTGAGTGGGAAAATTTAACAGCTAGAAAGGAATCTCTGGTGCTTTTTGAGCTCTGTGGGCACCTGGGTGATTCCAATATAAAAATTTTCTTTTATCAAAATAATAGCTTCAGACTAATCTGAAACTGTTATTGGCACTTTTATTTTATAGCTTATATCTGCAAACTGTCCTGAAATATCTCTGTTCCAATAATTAATTTGGCCCCACCATTACAGAGATAGCAGTTTTCTAGTTTTGACAACAATCATAGCACTCTGCACAAATCAGTACCTGCGGTTATTACCCCAGGTACTGTACTTTGTATCCTTATTTTGGGGAAGCAAAAATGGTTGAAACCTTGCATCTCAAGCTAACACAAGCTCTAAGACAGCTCTCTCATGAGTAGTAAACTTTCACACCTAAACAGAATTAATTTATCTAAGAATTTACTACAGTTATATCTTTTAAGAAATGTACATTTATAGCCTGATAGCAGAGTTTCTGTTATTTGTTACCTAAGTGATAAAATGGAGTAATAAATGTAGGCTGAGAACAGGAAACACAATGGAAAATTGAACAGATGCTAAAACTATTGAGCAAAAACTCATTTGGGGATGTAATAGTCACATGTTCTTACAGCATCAGCCTGCTGATTATTTTTAGTATAATACTGAAAATATATCTTCATGATGATGGGAACTAATGGATATTTGCTTAGTTTGTGTGGACGGTTGTGACAAAAGTAACAGAAAGCAGGTGATTTAAACAACATTCATGTATTCCTCAGTTCAGGCAGCTGGGAGTTGAAGACGCAGGCCCTGGCACACCCTCCCTTCCGGTGAGGGCGCACGTTCGGTTCACACATTGCTGTCTTTTTGCTGTGTCTTCACATGGTAGAAAGGAGTGAAGGAGTTCTCGGGGACCTCTTTTTAAGGGCACTGGTACCATTCATGAAAGCACCACCGTCACGGACTCATTACATCTCAAAGACACTATCTCCTAACCCCGGTGCACCCAGGGCTGAGATTTCAACACACAAATTTTGGAGGACACTAAACCCCAGTCCATAACAGCACAATAATCAAGTGATCAAAGACAGCACTACCAAATATGGAATGAACTGACATTATTTGCTTCCTTACCTGGTATAATGGGTAATTAGTAAGTATACAACATCACTGATGTGTTCTTGCTAAATAGTCTGGCTTTACGAAAAAAGAAGAAATTTCTAGAATACTGGGCAATCTTCAAAACAACTGATCCATACTAAAAAAAAAAAGTCAACAAAATAAAATACTAAAACAACTGCTAACACAAATGAACAAAACAGGGTGGGAAATGTTCTAAGAGTCTTTATAGACACTAAAGTCCAGCGTACAAGTCATATAAGTGAACCAAGTTTCTATATATATGTATAAAACTTATATGTATATGTGAATACAGATATTCCTTGTTTAACGATCTACCTATTTAATGACTGTTCAGACTTACCACCTGAGGGTTTTTTTTTAAAGAGAAGAAAAAACAAAACAAATCAAAAAAAGAACAAATTTTCAAAACACCATAATATGAGGGTAACAATGGTTAATGCATTACGTATTATTATCTTTAAGTTAGTTATTCAGGATACCAGACATTAGCATTCAATTGTCCAAACATTATTGGCACAAACCTTACTCTTCAATGAACTAAGTAAAATTGGTAGTGTATCTATCTTAACCATCTTATATATATATATATATATATATATATATATATATATATATATACATTTTTTTTCCCTTTCCCTCCTTTCTTTTCCCTATTCCAGTCTCTCTTTCCTTTTGACCAGTTTTTTTTTTGATTCACCGTGTCTATTGTACATTTTGGATCTTATTTACTCTTTCAGTTTCTCCTACTAGAGAGACAATACGATGCTTACACATGTGTGTCCGGTTTATTTTACTTATGAGTATTTTCTCGAGTTGTATCCATTTACCTATAAAAGTCTCCAGTTTATCCTTCTTTATGGCTGAATAGTACTCCATTGTATAAAAATACCACATCTTTCTTATCCATTCCTCAGTTGATGGGCATTTGGGCTGTTTCCAAGATCTGGCTATTACAAATTGTGCTGCTATAAACATGGGTGCACATATATCGCTGTGGTAGAAGATGCCCAGAAGGGGAATAGCTGGGTCAAATGGGACCTCCAACCCTAGTTTTTTGAGGAATCTCCACACTGACTTCCACAGTGGCTGTACCAGTCGACACTCCCTCCAACAGTGAAGAAGGGTTCCTTTTTCCCCACAGCCCCTCCAGCATTTGTTATTAGTTGATTTCTTTATAGTAGCCATTCTTTCTGGGGTGAAATGGTATCTCAGTGTTGTTTTAATTTGCATCTCAAATGACTAGTGATGTTGCACATTTTTTTTGTATATTTATTTGCCATTAGTATTTCTTCATCTGAGAAATGTGTATTCATCTCAGATGCCCATTTTTGGAGTGGGTCTTTAAATTTGGGAGGTCTGATTTTTTTGAGTTCTTTATATGTTCTCGATAGTAATCCTTTGTCTGAGGAACAGCTGGCAAACATTTTTTCCCATGTTGTGGGTTGTCTTTTCACTCTGTTGGTGGTTTCTCTTGCTGTGCAAAAGCTTTTTAATAAGATGAGATCCCAGTTATTGATTCTTTGGGATAGTTCCCGTGCAGTTGAGTTTTTATTCATAAAGTCTTTGCCTACACCAATGTCTTCAAGGGTTTTACCTATCCTACCTTCCAGCAGATTTAATGTTTCTGTTTTAACATTTAGATCTCTGATCCATTTTGAATTTGGTTTAGTGCATGGTGAAAGATATGGGTCTAGTTTTAATCTTCGGCATGTGTAGAGCCAGTTTTTCCAGCACCATTTATTAAAGAGGCTATCTTTCTTCCAGCGAATGTGTTTGGCACCTTTGTCAAAGATAAGGTGGCTTAGTATGTCTGGGGTTGTTTCAGCATCTTCTAATCTGTTCCATTGATCTTCAGGTCTGTTTTTTTGCCAATACCACACTGTTTTTATCACAGTAGCTTTATAGTATAATTTTAAGTCGGGGATTGTGATGCCCCCTGCCTTGCTTTGTTGCCCAGAATTGCCTTTGCTATTCTAGGTCTCTTCTGATTCCAAATGAATTTTAGGGTTGTTTTCTCTAATTCTGTGAGATATGTTGTTGGAATTTTGATTGGAATTGCATTAAATCTGTATAACAATTTTGGAAGTATGGCCATTTTCACTATATTGGTTCTTCCTATCCAGGAGCAAGGGATATCTTTCCATTTTCTGATATCCTCTTCAATCTCCTTTTTCAGAGTACCTTAGTTTTCAGTGTAGAGGTCTTTTACATCCTTTGTGAGGTTGATTCCTAGGTATTTCATTTTTTTGGATGTTATTGTGAAAGGTATTGTTTCCCTAATTTCTCTTTCAGTAAGTTTGTTATTTGTGTACAGGAAGGCTATTGACTTTTGAGTATTGACTTTGTATCCAGCTACACTACTGAATTTGGTTATTAAATCTAGCAGTTTTTTAGTGGAGTTTTTGGGGTCTTCTGTGTAGAGTATCATGTCATCTGCAAATAATGATAATTTAACTTCTTCCTTTCCAATCATTATTCCCTTTATTTCTTTCTCTTGTCTAATTGCTCTGGCTAAAGTTTGCAGAACTATGTTGAATAAGAGTGGGGACAGTGGACATCCTTGTCTTGTTCCTGATTTTAGAGGGAAGGCTTTCAGTTTTTGGCCATTTAGTATAATATTGGCTGTTGGTTTGTCATAGATAGCTTTTACCAGGTTAAGATAAAGACACTCTATTCCAATTTTCTGTAGGGTTTTTATCATGAAAAGGTGCTGGACTTTGTCAAAAGCTTTTTCTGCATCTATTGAGATGACCATGTGATTTTTGTCTTTGGTTCTGTTAATATGGTGTATTACATTTATTGATTTACGTATGTTGAACCATCCCTGCATCCCAGGGATGAATCCAACTTGGTCATGGTGTATAATCTTCTTGATGATTTGTTGGATTCTGTTTGCCAGTATCTTATTAAGGATTTTTGCATCTATGTTCATTAGGGAGATTGGCCTGTAGTTCTCTTTCTTAGTTGGGTCCTTCTCTGGTTTTGGTATCAGGGTAATGCTTGCTTCCAGGAGTGAATTTGGGAGTACTGCTTCCCTTTCAATTTCATTAAAAAGTTTGAGAAGTAGTGGCATTAAGTCTTCTCTAAATTTCTTGTAGAATTCAGCAGTGAATCCATCAGGGCCTGGGCTTTTCTTTGTTGGGAGGTTTTTAATTACATCTTCAATTTCATTGGTTGATATTGGTTTATTTAGGATTTTTAAATCTTCTTGATTCAGCTTTGGTAATTCATATGAATCTAGGAATCTGTCCATTTCTTCTGCATTTTCCATCTTAGTAGAATATAGATTTTTAAAATAGGTATAGATGATTTTCTGGATTTCTGCAGGGTCTGTCGTGATATCACCCTTTTCATTTTCAATTGCATGTATTTGAGTCTTTTCTTTTTTTAATAAGGTTGGATAAGGGTTTGTCAATCTTATTTATTCTTTCAAAGAACCAACTCTTTGGTTCGTTGATTCTTTGTATTGTTTTTTTTAGTCTCCAATACATTAATTTCTGCTCTGATCTTTATAATGTCCTCCCTTGTACGAGCTTTTGGCTTAGCCTGCTCTTCTTTATCTGGAAGTTTGAGGTTCACCATTAGGTTGTTTATTTGCGCTTGCTCTATTTTCCTGATATAAGTATTTAATGCTATAAATTTCCATCTTAGGACTGCTTTCATTGTATCCCATAAGTTCCGGTATGTTGTACTGTCATTATCATTCAGTTGTAGAAACTGTCTAATTTCTTCTTTAATTTCATCTGTGACCCATTGGTTGTTCAGGCGGGTGCTGTTTAATTTCCATGTGTTTAGGGAGTTTTTGTGATTTCTTTTGCCATTGATTTCCAATTTCATTGCACTATGGTCTGATAATATGCATGGGATAATTTCAATTCCTTTGCATTTACTTAAGCAGGTTTTATGAGCTAGTATGTGGTCTGTTTTGGAGAAAGTCCCATGTGCAGCTGAGAAGAATGTGTATTCTGATGTTGTGGGGTGGAACACTCTGTAGACATCTACTAAGTCCATTTGTTCAAAAGTTTGGTTCAGTTCCTGAGGGGTCTTTTTGTACAGCTCTGTACATCTTGTTTGTAGAGCTTCAATGTCTTTTTTGGAGCAGTATACCTTATTTATATAGTACTATAATTTTTGCTATTGTACTGGACAGTACAGTACTGTAGTTTTATGTTCTGTTATACATTTCAGTACTGCATATAAAAGTTATGCAAATAAAAGCAAAGTCTTTGAGTTGTAGCTCCCTTTGACCATTTCTTTGTTCTGAGTATTATAATGTACATACTACTTAAAATTCCTAAATTAGCAATCAATTCCTGTAACCTGGTCACAGGAATGAGAAACATCTGTGTATGTATAACTTGTGTATAATTATATATAAATTATGTATGATTTTTTTCACATATAAGTTATATATATAATTTGGGGACAGTAGGAGAAAAGTTTAGTAGGAACTACAGATTACATTAGGGTATTAATAAAATTTGAAATATAATAACAGTATTGAGGTAATATGGGGGAAAGTTTTACTTAGGAGAAATGTACTATTTAAAAACCAAGTACTGTGATGTCATGCACTTTCTTCTTTTACAGCATTTACTGTGTATTTTAAGGGTACAACACGATATTATCAGATGCATGTAGATGATAAAATGGTTAGTGCAGTGAAGCAGATTAACATAGCTAATGTGTCACAGTGGCCCACTTGTGTGTGTCAAGAGCACTAAAATCTACACATTTAGTACAAAACCGAAATACAATGTTTAGTCTTCATGTTGTACAGCAGGTCTTTCAATTTATTCAACCTCCACACCCTCTGTGCTGTATCTTTCGACCTACATCTCCCCATTGCCTCCTTCTATCCTTGCCTGCACCTCTCGCAATCACTCTTTTATTCTCTCTGTCTTCGACTTCCTTTTCCTTTTAGATTCCACATGTATGAGATTGTGGGATGCTTTCCTGCCTTCATTTGGCTAATTTCACTGTGCAGAATGCTTTCTAACCTCATTCATATTATGGAAAATGACAGGCACTCTTCCTTCAGGCTGAACTTTATAAACACGCATTTTCTTTATCGTTCATCTGTCAGCGGACACCCTCGGGTCATTTCCCCTCTTGGCTGTTGTTCATAATGCTGCAGTGAATGCAGAAGTCCAGATTTTTTTTAATGAGGGTGGATTTCATTTCCTTTGGGCACACACCAAGAAGAGGGGCCACTGGGTCATATGTTAGTCATATTTAATTTTTTGAGGAACCTTCATATTAGATGTTTTAAAAAAATATTAGCTGCACCAATGTATACACCAAGAGTGTGCATGCCTTCTCCTTTGTCCACAGCCTGGCCAGCACTACCCTTTTGTCTTTTTAATAACAACCATTCCTTCTACAGTGAGGGGATAATCTATGGCTTTGGTTTGAATTGCCTCGATGACTAGTGATCTCCAACTTTTTTCATAAATCTCTCTGCTACTTGGCTGTGCATGTCATTTTTCTGCTTTCAATTGGCTCATTATTTTCCAAAATTAAATTATATGTGCACACTCTAAATTTTTGATATTAGCCCTTATCAGATATATGGTTTATAAACATCTTTCCCAGCTCATATGTTTCTCTTTAGGTTTTTTTTTCATGGTTCTCTTTTATGTACAGAAATGTTAGTTTGATATAATTGTATTTATTTATTTTACTTTTGTAGCCTGAGATTTGGTGTGATTTCCAAAAACATCATTGCCAAGTCCAAGGTCAAGGACTTTTCCCCCATTTTAATTCTATGAATCCTGTGATTTATGGACTTATATTCAGGTGTCTTATATATTTTGAGTTGCTTTTGTGTATGGTATAAGATAAGCATCCCTTTCCTTTCTTATTTCTTCTTGGTATCATTGTTGTAAATCAGTCCACTATTACCTTAGTCCGTGCTACTGTAACAACATAATTGATAACTGGGTATAAATAAGTGAAATTTATTTCTCACAGTGTGGGAGGCTGAAACCCCAAGATTAGAGACCAATAAACTAGGATTTCAGCAAGGTTCCTGTCTGCATTCACTTTGTTATTGTGAATGCTGAGTCCTCACATGACAGGAGGAGGACAGACAACAGGAGCCCAGTCCTGAGAGACGAGGGACCTGATCCCATTAATGAGGGAGGAGCCGTCAGAGCGTCATCCCCTTCTGACAGCCTCACTGCAGCAGACTGCCTGGAGGTTAAGCGCCAGCATGGGCACAGACTTTCCACTTAGCTTGAAAAAATATACAAACTATTTTGATGGTTTACTTGTTCATTTGTATCCTGCCCCATAACACTATAACCTGTAACAGTGGAAGTACATTGTGTTTCTTGGACAGCAGTATTTTCTCTTATGTTTACAATAATGTCTGCCTCATTATAGACACTTTATGAACATGTGTTGGATAAAATGATAAATTAGGGTATATTATACATATATTCATTTATGTGTTTAATGTAAAATTTTTGAGGATCAATAGATGACAGTACTGGTTGTACTATTTATGTTATAGCAAGTTATCACCATAGCTCTATAAGCCTGATGGTATCTTTTTTTCTTTGTACTGAGTAGAAATATGAAGCATAGAGGAATTTTGTATTATGTCCAGGATTATACAGGAGGTAAATAACAGAGATGTGATTTTCAAGGTGAAAATCCAGGGTGGATGGAAAGCCCATATTCTTTACCACATTCCTACATTTCCTGTTACCATTATCTTTTCTCTGATATTCCATCAGATTTGGAAGTAGGTAGCACATGAATATATCACTTCTGAATTTATTTAATTTGTTTTGGCATTGTAACAGGAAAACTGATACACTTCATGAATAACTAATAAGCAGCATGCATTGTATGTCTCATATATGGCACTGGATGAGTATTTTATTAAGATATCCTCCTGCCCCGCAGTTTACACTCAAAGCCTCATGCATATTCAGAGACTGCCTGCACTCGTCCATGTACTTTTGATGAAAGAAAGGAAATAAAATGGGGGAAAAATATATTTAACTTTATGGAAGGACAAAATTCTCCAAACGGTTAAAAATATAGAAGTCAAACAAGCAGGATTGTTAGAAAGGGAAGTAGGTATACAGCCTACAAGGAGGTGTCATTTCAGAAAACCATTTCACCCATTTATTGCCAAAGCTTCTGTATCAACTGAATATCCTTACATAGAGTCCTGAGAGTACATAAAAGTCATTCAAGTGCTGTTGTCCAGTTAAATGCATGATTTTTTATTCAGTATCTGGTATTCTGTTTAAGATTGGATGGAAAGATTTGTCAAGTTCCTGGGAAAACAAGAGAACGTGATTCTGAATCTATGCATGCAGACATACACACACACACACACACACACACACAAACACACACACCAGCGATGGATTCAGGTGGTTTTCCACAAGGGATTTTTGCATTAAAGTCAGGGAGCATTTCCAGGAGCACTTTTCTCTGCATCTGTTGGAGCCATCGAATCTCCTCCCAGTGGTGCAGGAGATGTTTCTGTCGTGTGAGGATTTGATGGTAGAACTAACAAAATCTGTGAAATCAATCACAGTACCACAGATAAGTGGCCAAATAACCTCAGGGCTTCCCCTTCCTACTTGATATCTTTATTACTCTTCTTCCTGAATTCAATCCCAGGACCCATGGGGTGGACTTCTCAGGCTTTCCCTAGATCAGGCTGTCTAGGTCACACTTTCAGTGACAGAGGTCGGCCTGAGAGGCTGATGGCTGATGCTGAGTCGCAGAGTGGACCGGTCAAACCTGTAACACTGACACCCAGCAGATTTTCAGGAACCGAGGGATGGTTGCCGTAATAGAGTAATGGAGTCACAGCTGGCCCAGTCTGGGAACCTGTCCATGTGAGGTGTGCATTGATCTGGACTCAGTAGGGATGAGCTTTGTGAGTTGAAGATAGGGAAAACAGCTTCCTTTGGCCATTCTGATAGGCATAATTCTAATGACCCTCAAGGAGACAAACTCTTGAGACTGCCTCCTCTTGAGTGTGGATGGACCCATGGGTATGGCAGATTGTCTCTCCAGTGAGGAGGTTGCCATCAATTGGTTTTGAGCATACCAAAGGGTGAGGATACCAAAGCAGTTCACCAGTTATCCTGGGTGAACCTGACACAGTTGTGTGAACGCTGTAAAAGTATCTGAAATAGTTAAGATGTTTGATGTCCTGCTGTCCCCCAAAAAGTTGTTTATTGTCATTAGTTCAACATCTGAGAGGGAATGTGTTCAGTGGCCTGAGCAGGGAAGAAGACAAGAAAGTAAGTTCAGATGAGAACACAGTGCGGCCAACTCCACGGGTACAGCCTTGTAAGACCCTGAGCAAAGGACTGCGTGCCTGTGCTCGGACCCTTCTGCAGAAACCGAGATAATAACCATGTGCTTTGTGTGCTTGATGACGCAGTGATGGGAAACTACTACAGACATCAGAAAGCGAAGGTTGATACTCACCCCACCAAGGTAACAACAGATCGCTTTGCACCCAAATGAAGAGACGGAGACAGCAACACAGAATTCCAGCACACTTAAAAGGAGCACCACTCCATCTAATCCCTTAGAATCAATTCAAAAACAGGAGTGAGAAGTGGAGATCACACGCCCCAAATATTTACCACTAGTTACCGTACCCGAAGACAAAAAGCACCTGCTGGGTGTCTGGGAACTAATTCCTTATACATCTTGAAACTTAGCAAATTCTTTGCATGCTGGATGTCAGTTATTCTTTTCTTTATTTCACTGATAAAATAATCAAGATTTTCTCACTACTTTCCAGTGCTACTATGGAAATACTATATGAAAGTGCTTTAAAATGGCATGTGCAGCTGGTTTAAACATTACTGTCATCTTAGTCCTTTCAAGCACTAGACATTTTATATCATTGGCACAATTATATGGCCCCATATTTTAGTTATTGTCGGCAGATAATGGTCCCCTACTCTTTGAAAGCTGAAGATGAATGCAGTTATAAAGCAAAGGGGAATCTATTTTGCAAAAGGAATTGTTTACAAGTTGAAGTAGAGGGATTGTTTATCATTATTCATCTGGGTTGAAATAAGTGAAAGCGACAACACAATTGCTAAAATCCAAGAGATTTGAAGATTCTGCTCTGTTTGATTTGAAGATACAGAACAGTGTGATGAGCAATGGAATTTAGGAAGCAGGTCTAAAAGCTAGAAAGTCAGAAAATTGATTTTCCCTAGAGCACCCAGAAAGGAATATAGCCCTGCCAACACTTTGACTTTAGCTTAGAGAGACCTATTTTGAAGTTTTGAACTTCTGAACTCCACAACGACATGATAATAAATTTTAATTATCTATTAAATTAGTAGGGATTTGTTTAATCCACAATAAGAAAGTGATGCTATAATGAACACCTACTTAATTCACCTCCAAAGGCTATTGGTTTTAAGTTTATCTTCATCCAAACTATGGGCTCAAACTTGAGGAATATCAGGCAGCACGTTTATTCCCAATATATTTCCCTGGATGGATCCGAGATTCTTTGGCTTAAATATTCTATATTTTCCTCTACTGATGGAAAGATATTCCATCTACTGTGGAAGAACCCATGGCCATGAGCTCAGTTCCTGAGAGATGCAGGCTCAGTGGATCTTAAGAACATCTTCGTGCATTGCTTCTTTATTCACTCATGCCTTCAGTAGACTGTGTATGCCAGGCATGGATGTAGGCTTAGACATGGAAAGCAGCAAATAGAACAAACAATTCCCTAACCCCAAAGATCTTGCCATCTAGTAGAGGATACTAGGAGTTAGAAAACTATGGGGTCAGATAGTATATATTTTAGGTTTTCAGGCCCTATGTTCTTTGTTGCTGGAACTCAACTCTACCATTGGAACCTAAAAGCAACATCACACAGAAGGTCAACCAATGGACTTGGTAATAATTTGATTTGATTTTACTTACACAAACAAGTGACAGGCTAGACTTCCGAAAAAACTAGCAAATATCTATGTCTATATCTCTATCATCTATATCTCTAGCTATCTGTATCTCTATTTCTATTATGTAGCTGAATCTCCATGTCAATCCCACACCCTCTCCCAAAGACAACATCCATTTGTGAATTATGTGAATATAATTTTTCTGTCTGCTCTTATGACAGGGCAGCTATAAAAGCTATATACATGTCATAATATTATGATGTATATAGGAGCTTTATACAAGATTACACACACACACATCACAAAGAATATGATACTGCTATCTTTCTCTTACAAGTAGAGCTAGAGGACAACTGGAAATTTATATGGTTGGCCTAATGATTCTTTTTTTCTACGAAGGACTCACATTTTCTAACATCTTTTTATAATTATGAGGGTCTATGAAAATATACTGTTAATTTTTTTGTGTGTGTGGGTACCGGGGGGTCAACCTTAGGACCTCACGCGCCAACAGGCACCCGTGCCTCTGAGCGATATCACCGGCCCCTTTTTCGTATGTGGGATCCGGGAGTCGAACTCGGGCCCTCGCGCTTGCAAGGCAGGCGCTTACGCCACTGAGCCATCTCACTGGCCCCACTGTTAATTTTTAAATTAAAAAATATTATAGTACAAGACACATTGCCATTCATCCTCATCAAAATATGCCACTCACTTCAAACACACTTATCCCATGGTTCTTGTCATTTTCTGAAGCAGCTCTGGAAGTCCTTTTTCATGAGTGTCTTCCCGAGGCAGGATCAAAAATACACTGAATGCTGCTGCTGAGTACTATCCAACACAAAAGCAGGCTAGTGAAAACATGACGCTGTGTACTCATCCACCTTATTCACTGGATCGGGCACTGTGACTTTTGAGTCTTTCCCAGAGTCAAAATGACCATGAACGGTAAACATTTTGAATGAGCTCAGGACATCAAGGCAGCCACAACAGTGCAACTAAGGACACAAGAGAGGAGTTCCAGAACTGCTTCAGAAAGGGGCCAGAAAGATGGGATGAGTGTGTGAGTCTGGTTTAACTCACTTAACATGGTGATCTCTAGCTTCATCCATTTTCCTGCAAAAGACATAATTTTGTTCTTTTCCCATCTGTGCATATATCACATTTGTCCATGTATCTATTGATGGCCATCTGGGGTGTTTCCAAATCATGGCTATTGCGAATTGTGGCACAAGGAATATGGATGTGCAGATATCCCTGTAGTATGCTGATTTTAATTCATTTGTGGATATACCTCATGTTATACTGAGTTAGGTGGCAGTGTTAGTTTTGGTTTTCAAGGAAACTTCATGATGATTTCCAAGGTGGCTGTATTAATTTATATTCCCACCAGCATGGGGAAGAGTTCCTTTTCACCTTACACTTTCACCAGCATTTATTGTCCTTTGTATTCTTGGTGACAGCCATTCTGAGTGGCATGAGATGGAATCTCAATGTAGCTTTGCTTTGTATTTCCCTAGTGGCTAAAGATAGTGAACTTTTTTCCATATAATTATTGGACATTTTGTCATCTTACTCTGAGTAATGTCTGTTTAATTTATTTGTCCATTTATTTATTAGATTATATGATTTTTGGTGTTAAGTTTTTAAAAATTTTTTTTATGATTGTTGATATTAATCCTTTATCAGGAAAGCAGCTGGCAAAGATTTTTTTCTACTATATATTTGAGGGGGTTATTTTGGTGTGAATAAACAGGGCTCAAGACCTATATAGGATTAATAAGTGATAAAATAAAAGTACTTCACTTGATGCTACGGAATATGTCATTGAAAATGGTGAGGTTCCACATTTAGGTGAGAAAAGATGACAGATACAACTAACCAGCAAGCTGAGTCTGGAAGCTCAAATGGACGGAAGATAACAGGAAATGTGACAGTGTTAATAATGGCCAGCCAACATTTCAACAGTAAAGACTTAACAGCACGTGTTAGTGTGCTGCAGTGTGCAGAAATAGCTCACTCCAGGGCAGACACTCCAAGAACTTTTACTACTCAAAAGCTCTTGTGTAAGTGGTAATTTGGAGGATAAAGCAATGAAGATATCATTTAGATGAGGGCAAATGATGCAAAAAAAATGACAAAATACAGACAGGAGCTTGAGAACTTCCAGGAGCTGAAACTGAGGCTAAAATTGGTAAATATTGCAAAAACACCTGGAGATGTCCAGCGGAACACTGTGCTGGTCACCAAACATAGCACAGTGTTCAAGACAATTTTCCTCTAACATTAGAGAACCATGTAACTCACTGGGCTGCATCAGGAAGCCCTGGGGTCATTCGGGGATTGGCATTGCCTTCTAGGTTAGATGGGATAACAACAGATATGTATCAGTGTATTGTAATTACACAGTAAAAATGGCGTCAAAGTGCCATGCACAATGACTGCTACAGAGAATGTGCTCTGTCATTATGTGCTTCCTTCTCACTTGGCCCCATCGCTTTTAGAGGACAAAGGGAGATGCTGTGTGAGCATGACTCTTACATGAGAGTTTGTTCTAATTCTCAGTGGGTCCTCTTTCCCCCAAAGGATCCAGCATTAGCCAACGTTGATAGTTGGTTCTGCCAGAACCAGTACTCTGCACTCTTGCTAGCACATTAGTATTTCAGGAGGAGAGGAGGCACTCACTATTAAAATAGATGCTGTCATTTGACAATTTTCAGATGACTGATGGTAGTAGTAGGTAAAGGGAAAAGGTGCACTTATGCTCAAGCTGACGATAGAGATTATCATTCCTGCTCCAGCAAACACAGCGCTGATGATGTTCGAGGTTAGACTGGCTTGGACCTACAAAGGAATAAAAGTCAGTTAAATAATCCAGTGGCATATTCAGCCATGTCTCCATTATTCATGTGAAGTCCCCCGTTTCTTTCTCAACACATTTGATACTATCTTCAGTATTTCAGTAGTTTCCAAAATTATCTCTTTCCCTAAAATTGAAATGATTAATCTCTTGCCAAGACAAAACCATGACCTTGTTATTTCCTAGTTTAACGCTTTCAGATGATGTGTATGAGTACAGGAGATCAACCCAGAGTCTCCTAGCTGGGATTTCCAAGTCCTCTACCCCTCAGCGGCACAGTCCTGTCTTTGCACCTCCTGCCATGCTCTGCTGCAGGGGCTGAGTGCTCATCATTTTCTAAACACTGCCTGTTCCTTGTGGCTCTCTACCTTTTGCCTACTATGTTTAACACTGTGTCTTTCCTTCGGTCCAGTCTTTTTTGTGATGGAATAAGCTTTGTATGGGAATGAAAATTGCTCAGGAAAGTGTGAGAGGTTTGGCATGAATGTGGCATGAGATACATTTTAATGGTTGTAGCCAAAGGAAATGTTAGAGACAGGTGTTGGCCAGATTTTGGGAAGCCCATACTGATCATGCTGTGGAGTTTTATGTTTGCATTTTCAGCAAATAATCTATCTATCATCTATCTATCGTTTATCTATCTATCATTTATCTATCTACCATCTGTCCTATAGACATAGATATAGATGATATAGATATAGATACAGATATAGATCTATTGTCTTAAACTAGCTTTGTGAAGACACACTGGCATGAGAGTAATAATTTAAATTTGTTTTTTGTTGAATAAAAGTTCATTGGGAAACTGAAAACTGAAAACTTTTTCTGGATGCAGTTGAAATAGCATTTTAATCGATGAACATTACTTGGTGGGTCTGTCCTGGGCTTGACCTCAAGTTCGAGGCTGCTCTGGCTGACTCTGCTTGACTTTTCTCCCCAGAACCTCTGCATTTCTATGCAGACCCCCTGGGCCACAATCTTGCCAAAATATTCAGCACCATGTGATTAGCACTGATTATCCAAGTATTTGAGTATAATTATTAAACAATGCTCAAGATAAAGCTCATGTCTCTTGATTTTTAAAGAAACAATCTCTATTTTATACCCAGCCAGAATACATATTTGATTAAATCTTTCCCATTTTTATACCAAAATAAAATAACGTAGAACTCACAAGACCTCTTGTAGTTCTTCTTGCTGCTGCAACTGAGAAAGACCCTGAAAAAATAAACTAAGAATGGAAGGAAAATGTCAGGTAAAAACTTTAAACAGTTATTAAAAATCATAATTTCTTAAAACTTACTCCTAAAATTCTGTTAACATGTTAAATAGAGCAATAGTTTAAAAGAAACACCCAAATTTGCTGAATATAGTTCCATTCTTCCAATGAAGAACCCAAGAATTCTATGAGATAGATCCATGGGGGAATTTATCAAATGTTTCAAAATATAATTAACAGTAATGGTCTTAAAATTGTTAAAATCCTTGAGAAATATGGTATCCAAACTCCTGAAAGGAAGTAATGCTAATACGATGTACACGTTGATATATGATACTCAAATAAAAATAAAAGCAGTTAAGTACTATTGTCATTTAAAATATCTATTAAAAGTCCTGAATAAAATAATGGCAAACAAAAATTTACATTCCTCATTTGATGATGATTGGAATACACTAGCTTATTTGATTCTATGAGTTGGGCAACAGTTTTCTATTTTCTAAAAAGCCTGGAGTTGATTTGGTTGAATTCTCTGCCTTACATAATTCAACTTTTTAAGTTTCTGAATTAGTATTCCACATTTGATTTTAGAAACTTAAAAATTATAAATTAATTCCAAAGTGAATGAACTAATGAAATAATTTGATAAATGTACTCTTTCATGAAATTTTAAATAGCAAAACAAAAAGATTTCATGAAAATCATCCTGAAAAAAATAACAAAGAATACCACCCGTGCTTTTATCTGAAATGAATCATGAGCATATGACATTTTCTTTCAAATAGTGTTCTGGGTTGGGTCATGAGTATCTCCAAAAGTGCATGTGTTAAAGTTCCCAGACTGGTGACATTGTGTGTTAAAAACTGGATTTATTAACACAACCTCATTTATCATACTAACAAAACTACACAAAAATCTTAGCGGAAAAATTAAACAATGAGTGTGAGAGATTGTCATGAATAAAACTTTGCAATATTCAAAAGTACAAATAAGGAAACTTGAAATAATAGATTAATGTGGCAATAATTTTGTGGGACTGTCATAAAAGACACATAGCTGGACTGGAGACAGGAGAGCCCAAACATAACAGACACTGGCAATCAGTTCTCACTCTTTGTACATGTACTGTGGGAAGGAACAAAAGGAGGCAGTGTGCAGGAGAGGCTTGGGAATACAATTAAAAAGATGAGTGAAGGTGCCATCGAAACGTTTGTACCAGATAATCAGAAGCTGAAGTGAGAAATGCCCGCCACACCCTGGGTGGTGCCTCACTTATGAAAACGTAGCGGCTGCGCTTTCTGGTGATCCACCCGACATGTGCAGAAGTCAGAATCTATGTAAGAGGGCTTCCAATGTGGTCTTGGGAAGGAAATGAAAGTGGAACTTGAAATCTAGACTGGTTAGGTGTATGCAGTTCTGGAAACTGACTAATTGTTTTGAGTCCTGATTCCTGAACCTAATAGACTTGGACAAGCTAGTAACTCTTCTAACTCCTAATTTCCTCTCTTATACAATGATTATGATGACAAATCTTCCTCAGAAGATTTTGATGTTTGGTTGAAATGGATTTACCCATATAAAACACTTAATAGGGTGCCTGTATCATAGTAAAAGTTTAATATAAACTGATTTGTTTAGATTGCTATTAGATACAAAAGACATATTGCAGTTTCCAGATGTAGACAAGAATTTCCTCTTCTGCAAATCTTAAACTTCTATACTCCGAATAAAAGAGGGAAGTCAAAAGCCAGGCCTATCATAAAACTCTAATCTTTCTTATTTTCAACTTTATAGAAAAAAAGACACCCTAAAATACTAGAATAGTTTTCCTGATGCTGGAAATAGTTTTAGAAATTAATTAAATATTCTTCAGCTCAATAGATAAAACATGATACAGTATATTCAATGGATCCTCTAATGTCCAGGAAAACCCTCTTGTGTTTGGACTTCAGCAAAGATTTTTAAACTTTCTTAAAACGTTGTCTTAATTAAATTTTAATTAAAGTTACTTTTAGTAAACTTCTGAAACCAAGTTGGTCTAAAAGTAATTCTGTTTTCTACGATAACCATTGGCAGAGTTGACAAACTGCCAACGCCCTCATTTTCTGCAGTCTCCCGTGATCTTCAGAGCAGTGGGAAACCTTCCCAGCTACGGAAGTGAATCGTGTTAGTGAAAGTTCATCGTAACAAAACAGGTGCCTCTTCTCACCCTTGGTTTGAGGAGAGGTGTGTAAAATACTAATGAGCAATGACGTGTGTCAGCAAAGTGGAGGCGCTCTGCCGGCCGTGTTCCCTGAGCTCCTCGCGTGAACTCACCACGCCTGCAGATGACTTGCTCCTGGGCTACTCGTTGGAAGAATCTACACTGTCAATGTTTAAATCATTCTGCTTTGTGTCTATAGTTACATCTTGTGTGATACATCTTCACTGATAAATATGAAATAATTAACGTCTAATTTTCCGTACATTTATGTTGTTATTTCTATGTTAAATAAGAAAGTGACACAAAGGAAGGTTAAACGTATTTGTCTCAAAGCTGTAGTACATATGGGACAGTTAGGAAAGGTTTTCACGCAGATCCGAGGATCGTAGAAATGCTGCGTTGTCTGCAGTTGTGTGAAAAGTTGCCACTCACCATCACCGATCCCCAAATTGAGTACAGTGTGCACACTGACAGGGGGCGCGGTCCATAATAGGGCAGCGTGCCACACATTATTACTACTCCCGTGCCGAGGATCATCAAGCCAGTCATGATCTGCATAGCCTGGAAAGGACAAAGCAGTGAAAGCAGATTATCTTGCTGAAAATGGTGTTCATGCTACCTCCTATCCAACCATACAAGTGTTCTCCATCTTTTGGTGCAGTCTATTGACCTTTAGATATTCTCTTGTCACTTTTTTACATAAAGTATTATGGATAAGCTAACTGACTCAAATTATCCTTCTAAATATTTGTCACTGCCCCAATAATTTTCAGGTTAGAAGGTATTTGTTAAAATCTGCCCAAAAGGTGCTTATGTGATACCCAAAATACTATTTGTACTTCATCTGTTGCTGTCCCTTAGCACACGCTCAGACTAGGGTGACCCATAAATTAGGAAGCAATTATTCTAGTGAGCAGAATTAGCATAGGAAAGAAAATTAGATACAGGGGCAAGAAAACAAACCAAAAGGGTAATAGTGACATTCTCTTAGGACCTTGGGCCTCAAGATTGAAAGTACAGTGAATTAAAAATTGAGCACTGAAAAGGATCCAAAGCTAATGGAAATTAATTATCAAAACTAGTGAGACATAGAGGTATGCTGAGAAGGAAACTCACAGCATAAGCTGCGTATGGTGGAAAATGTAAGATTTAAAATCCATTACCTAAGCTTTCACCCAAGAAACTAGACATGGCAGACTAATTAAATCCAAATAAAACAGAAGAGAAATTATACCTCAAAGCAGAAATTAATGAAATTGACAATAGGAAACCAACAGACAACAACATTTAAACAACAACATTTAAAGAAAAATTTAAAGATAAATTAAGTCAGTTACTATCTAGCCAGGCTGAGCAAGACAGAGTATATCAGTTAGTAATATCAGAATGAAATTGGAGCCAACATCACTACGGAACATAGGACATCAAAAGTTAATAAAAGAATAATATGAGAAACTGTGCACACAAATTTGATAACCAGTATGAAAAGGATAATTCCTTGAAGACCCAGTGCCCAGAAACCTACAATAAACAAAAATGAATCTATATAGGGGCATGTTATTAAATAAAATTTATGAATATTTAGTAATGATCCAAAAAAATACACCAACCCCAGAAGGTTTCCAGGAGTAAATTTAAACAAACATGTAAAGAAGAAATTGAAACAAATCTCTATAATTTAGTTCAAAATACATCTTAATTCATTCTATGAGGCTATAAGTACCAAAATAACAAAACCAGATGAACATTACCAAAAAAGAAAACCACTGACCAACAGGTCTCATGATCATAGATACTATAATCCTCAAGAGATTTAATCTAACAACTTATAAAAACAACTAAGAACTGTGAATGAACGGTATTTATCTAAGGTATGCAAGAATAGATTATTGTTTAAAAATCAATTAATTTAATCCATCTCATCAATAGCCTGAAAAAAAATCATATGATCATATTAATAGATGGCAAAAGTGACTGAACAAAACCACTCATCCATTATAAAAGAAATTGCAGTAAACTAGGAATATAAAGAACTTTCTCAATTTAATAAAGGAAATCTGCAAAAATCCACACAGCTACCATTATCGTCAACAGCGAGAAACTAAGACATTTCCCGTCAACATTAGTAACAAAGCAAGTATGTGCCCTGTCACCACTCCTCTCTCCATTTTCTTGGAAGTCCTAGCTAAACCAATCAGAAAAGAACAGAAAATAAGAAGTATATGGATTGGTAAGGAGGAAAACATCTACACTTCTTTATAGAGTACATGTTCATTATAGAATGTCTAAATGAGAAATTGTTTATAAAATCCTGCAACTAATGTGAGTATAGCTTGGTTGCAGGATACAAGCTTAATGCACAAGAGTCAACCACTGCTTGGAATAGGTGAAAAAAAAAATGCATGGCCGGTGAGATAGCTCAGCAGCATAAACACCTGCCTGGCAAGCGCGAGGTCCTGAGTTTGGTTCCCGGTACCCACATAAAAGAAAAATGCAATATCATTTAAATTTGTAATCCTGAGAATGATGTACTTAGGTAGTGATATTTTGCATCTGTTAATTATAAACCTAACAAAATGTTTACAAAACTATAATGAAAACTAAAAAACTCTGATGAGATAAATCTAAGATCTAAATAAAGGTGGAGGGCCAGTGAGATAGCTCAGCGGCATAAGCGCCTGCCTGGCGAACATGAGGTCCTGAGTTCGACTCCTGGTACCCACATACAAAGGAAAAAAAGGGCTGGTGATATCGCTCAGCAGCACAAGTGCCTGCTCTCAAGTGCAAGGTCCTGAGTTCAACCCCTGGTACCCATGAAAAACAAATAAATAAATAAAGGTGGAGAGATTCTAGTCCATATTCTTGGCAAGGAAATCTTAATATACTAAAGATATTAGTTCATCCCAACGTATCTAGCAATTGCCTGCAATCTCAGTCAAAATCCCAAAAACATATTTTATGGGCATCAAATACTGACTTGAATAATCGTATGGAGAGGCAAAAATTTCAGAATAACAAGTACAATGTTGGAGAAAAAAGAAAGAGTTGGAAAACTGACAAAATTAAACTTTAAGGTATAGAATAAAACTATAGAAATCCAGAACTATGGTTTTGGCAAAAATAACAAATAGATCAATAAAGGAGAATAGAAACCCCAGAAATAGACACATGATTGTAGTCAATTGTTCTTTGGCAAAGGAGAAAGGGCCATACAATCAAGAAAAGATCATATTGGAGAAGGTGGACACCCACATGCAAAAACTGAACTGGGACACAGACATTTTATCCATGGTAATAATTATCTCAAAATGAGTCACACACATAATCAAAACTACATGTAAGTTTCCTAAAAAAACATAGTTGAATATCTACATGACTTTGGATTTGGTGATATCATTTTCAATACAATATCAAAGGTATGATCCATAGAAGAGAGAATGGATAGAATTAATTTCCTTAAAATTAATTGTTTTGCTCCACAAATACATATTAAAGAAGCTCAAAGATAAGCCACTGTCTGGGAGACAAAACGTGTACATGACAAAGGGGTGTAATAAAAAAGCATACATTGAAATCTTAAAACTCATGAATTCAAAAACCTTGTTAAGCATGAGACAAAGGCCTTAACAGTGAACCCATTAGGAACATATAAGAATGGGAAAGAAAACTATGAAAAGGTGACCCACACCCTATGTCACCTGGGAAATGCACATGAAACGCACACGGAGACACCACCAAACACCTATTGGAATGGCCATGACGGGGGTGTGGAGAAACAGGAGCTCACGCTCACTGCTGTTTTGAACACTCAGCTCTCCATGGTCACTTGGGAGACACATTAGCCATGTCTTACACAACTGAACACTCTGTTCGAATGTGCTATAGTTTTGATCTGTTTGTTCCCCAAAGTTTCAGGTGCTGTGCAAGCTTGGCTTCCAATGCATAGTCTTGGGACTGTGGAACCTTTAAAATGTGGGGTCCCGTGAAAGGCAATACAGTTACGTGGGCCCCGTATTTGGAAGGGAATCATGCTGGTTTTGAGTAGTTTGTCCATTCTCAAAGAGTAGGTTGTTGCAAACACAAGTGATCCCTTGTACTTGGCCTCTTCTGCACATGGCCATTGTCCTTCCTACTTCTCTAAATGTGGTGAGGCTGGAAGGGAGACTGTCCCAGGTGGCCAACCCTGTGCTCTTTGCACTTTCCAGGCACCACAATTTTCAGCTGTCTTTTTATACACTTTTATTGTAAGATGTTATAAAACCTCAAGTATTTTGTTGTACCAATAAAAAATGGACTAAAACATGATCTACCTATCATGCTAATTCAAATGAGTTGAAAAATTATGTGCATGCCAAACATACACATGAATATTTAGGAAGCTTTATGTACAATTGCCAAAGTTTAGAAGCAACCCAGATGCCCTACATAGGTAAATACATGAATAAACTGTGGCACTTTCAAACAGTAGAGTTTTTGTTAATGCTAAATGAGATATCAAGTCATGAAAAAACATGGGAGAAATTTAATATTTGTGGAGTGAAAGAAATGTATCTAAAGAGGCTAAATGCTGGATAGTTCCACCTGTATGACTGACTGGAATAAACGAACTATAGAGACATGAATGTAGCAGCACTTGTGATTAGCTAGAGAAGGGTGAAGAATGATTAGGTAAATCACAGAATATTTTTAGGGCAGTGAAATTACTTTGCCTGATACTGTAATAGTGAGTACACACATCTATAAATTTTCCAAAATTAGAGACTATAGAACTCATAGAATGAACTTTTATGTACATAGATTGTGGGTGATACTGATGGGTCACTAGAGGTTCATCAATTGTAACACATCCACCATTAAGTGGGGGTGATTGATAGTAGTGATGCTATGCACAAAGGGGTACGGAAATATGTGGAACAATCTGTCATTCCTCTCAATTTTGTTGCAAACCTAAAGCACCTCTAAAAAGTAAAGACTGTTTAAAAATAATTATCAGCATATTAAAAATTAAACCTACTGTGAGGCAACATAAATAATATGCTTCATGAAAATAGGGTTTCCAAAATTTACCAAAAATAAAAGATAATGTGTAAAAAGAATCTGGATTGTCCACAATGATTTGTGTTCAGTGGATTAAACTTTAGGCTGAGGATAAACCTTTTCATTAGATGTCCCTTCTTTCAGGCATCCAACATGAGGGTCTAGAAGGAACTGTTTAGAAGAAAGAAGGTGCTTCCTCATGGCACCAGAGAGACACAGGAACTACACGGGTCCTGGGCCATGAGGGAGGCCAGTGGGGGACACCAGCCACTGCTGCTCTTCCATAGTGAGGTTAAATATAATTGTCCGGGATGAACCACAACCTAGAATGGATCTGAAGTCAGTATATACAAAATACAACTAAACAGGAGCCACAGTGTGACTGACTGAATATAGTATCACTTTCCAGTGATGCAGCCTGAAAGTCAAACACTGATGCCGCTAGGACAGGTAGCTGTGCTCTGAGCCCAGTAGGACAGGGTGGTTGACATTAGGTTGACCAAGCATGAGTTTACTACACCATCATTGTCCTCTCAGATGTGCAGCTGACTTACACCAAGGACCTTAGGCTGCCCCTTCAAGAACTTCTCTTTCATCCCTTCCCACAGATAGGAATTCAGAGGCACAGGCTTCCCCAGCTGTGGCGCAGCAGGTCCGTCTTCCACTATGGTCTGCTCCATTCCTTGCATGGTCACCACGGCAGCAGAGAAAATGCTGGGAGACAACTTAGGATGAGGTCCTGGAAATGATAACAGAAGAACATGACACTTTGAGGCAAGTTCCACCAGAAGGGCAAATTCTAAAGGATGCTAATTTTCTATACCATTGTAGCTATCTAAGAGCAGAAAAGTAAAAAAAAAAAAAAAAAAAAAAACAATACATCAACACAAGACCATGTGATATCAGAATGATAGAAAGTGGTGAAGAGAGGGAAATTTGTATGAGTTTAATAGTATGGACTCCACCAATACAAAAACTTCAAGCCCATAGTCCAAGGCTGTTTGTATTTTGTCTCTCTCCTTAATATAGCTATTCCCTTGGTGACTGCCACTTCTCCTACTGAAAGATGACTTGAAGTAAGCGATCTGCGCTAATATGTATTGTGTGGAATTTAATTGTCCCATTTTCTGTGCAGAGCACAGGTACATTCTCAGAGGTGGAACTCTTCCCTGGTCCATCTCTATACTCAATGTGATTTACGAAATCTAGCATTTTGTCTTATAAACTCAGAATTTTCAAGATGGAATTTGTGGCTCTGAATCACATCATTGCCACCACAAATTTAAATCTTTCTCAGGTTACCATGCTTTAAATCCTGGTGACCAATGCACAGTGAGATACATAACAAGCACCAAATTAATACTCTAACATGTTTTTCTCTGGTATGTGCTAACTCCTGCCGGATGCCTATGGGTAGCTTTAAGGTACGTGAACTCTTTATGTGCTCATTTGAATCTACGTTGAGATGCTTCAAGGCCAATTTCCACAACTGTTGATAGAAGTGAGTCTTAAGACTATTAAACACACAGTTGATTCTGATACTCTTTGTGCTTCTTTGAGGTCCACACATTCCTCATGTTTACATGTGTTCACTTTTATTGGTTTCACACTATTTTTAAAATACTCTATTTATTCAAATTGTCTATGTTCTGAACAGGAATTCAGATTTCTCCCAATAACTTCTTTTTGTGTTTGAGAGACAAAGAGAACTGTTATTAGCTATCTAGCAATAAAACTAACAGAAATCAGAAGACGGAGTGTGAATTTCAGAGAAAGACCAGCAAGGGGGGGGAATGTAAATAAAAATAAAACATTAATTATGTAAAACATTAATTTTATTATATGTTCAAATTTATGGATGTTGTCAAAAGAAAGTATGAAATGAGAAATCATAAAAAATATTATTTTAAAAAACAAGAATAAGAGTAATTTAAGAATAAGAAATTTCTTACATCAAAGGGAACCATATAATGTAAAAAGACAAACTATATACTGAGAAAATATTTGCAAATCCTGTATTATGGTTTGTGTCTGGAGGCCCCCCCAAAGCCTCATGCACTTTTAGATGGGGCTTTTTCAGAAGCAGCTGAATCTAGAGTTTGTGATTGATTTATAGTTCAACTCTGGGATTAAGGGTGCTGGGATTAAGGGTGAGTGATTGCTGGATCAGTCCACTGATTGGCTTGGCACTGCCCTAGTCCCAGCAGTCTGGAAGGGACAAAAGTGGCAGAAGGAGTCTTGTTTCCCCCTTTTTGCTCATGTTGCTTTTTCTGTCTTCCCCCATCATGAACTGTTTCCCCTCTGCCATGTGCCTCCCTGACATGCAGTTGCTGATATGGACTGAAAACTCTACAAACTGTGAACTAAATAAACCTTTCCTCCTTTAACTTTTTGCATTAGGCATTTTTGTATCAGCAATGAGAAAAGTAACCAAGACAAAATTTGGTACCAGAGAAGTGGGGTCATTGCTGTGACTATACTTGACCATGTAGTTCAGGAGCTTTTGGGACTGGCTTGTGGGAAGAGTTTGGAAAGATTTAGAGATACCAGCTAAAAAAGCAGAGCTGGAACACCTTAGGCTGTTCTGAATGGGATTCTGGTCAGAGCCCAGAAGACCAGAAGGCTGATAGAAATCCTGCCAGTAAAGACCAGGCTTGGGGGATTTCTGATGTGAAGAAGGACTGTACTGGCTGTTGGACTCTAGATGATGTGTGTTATGCTTGACAAAAAGTTTGCATTTTGCTTGTGTCCAGAGACTTTTCCTGAGACTGAGATTGAGGGTGGAGGATTAATTAACCTGGCAGAAGAAATTTCAAGGCAGTTGAATGTTCAGATGGTGGCCTGGCTACTGTTGGGGGCTCTTAGCCAGATTTATGTTGAGAATCAAGAGCAAAGAGCCCAGCAGGATGATTTAAACTTTGTGAGCTTGGCCAGAAAGGAAGCTCCAATGGAGCTGTGGGTTGCAAGTATGAAACAGAGGAGAACATGATTGTTGACAAGGAACAGGACAATAAATAAATGACCTGAGGCCTTTCACCAGAATGGAAGAGTGTGTTTGAAATGCAGGGGATCCCTAGGGGCATTTCTTAATGTTGCCATGCCCCGTTGTTAAAAGTTAGTGGGAAGCAAGGATTGTGATTGTAAAAGCTCTCTTAATATGCGTTTAATGTAGTTTTTAGATACATGTTTTTAATCAGATTAATTAGTCAAAGTATTGTGGTTTTAACCTTTAACTTGGAGCATCCTTTGAATATTTTGCCTTTTGTGCAGAAATGAGTGCAAGAAGAATTTTATATATGTAATTGTTGTAGTCATGTAAATCTGAATAGACTAAGACATGTTAATCTGCCACTGGAGTCTATGGTTTAAGGAAATGTGTCTCGGGTGGATTGTGGTGGGTTAACTAATGATCAACTTGTAACACCCACCTGAACTAAATCAGCATGGTGCTGGGTGTGAAAGGCCCACCTGAGGATTGTTGCCAACAGCATCAAAGGAAAACTGGAGGGGCAGTTGGTGTGCTGTTGATTCTTCTGGAGAAGCTTTCATGCTGGTTTTCCTGAGATGAACTCAGCTGTTCTCATCATCAGATGAGCTCAGGTCCTTGCTGTCACTGAGGATGGCTGTGGTTCTCTTCAGGGGAGCTCTGGTCCTTAGCTTCAGTGTCACTTCCTGGCTCCAGTGCAGATCTCTCAGCCTGCTGGCACAGATCCTTCATCCCACTGGCACAGACTTTCTAGCTTCCACCACTGATCTTTGGGCCTTCCCAGTGCAGATCCTTGATACAGACTTGCATGAGACATTGTTGAGGGCTCTAGGCCTCCAGTTGGACTCATGGAGGACATTACCATGGGCTCTAGGTCTTCAGCTGGACTCATGTTGGACATTGCCATGGGATTCAGGCCCTCAGCTAGATTCTTTGGGTCTGTAGTGTATGGGCAGATCTCCCACACTCTTTTGCATTTGCCTCTTTGGGTGAATATTATAAAATAATCCTATATATTATGTGCCCTGTATTAAATATTTTCCCTTGTAAACCCTGACTACGACAAAACTGGTACCAGGAGTGGGGTCAGGAAGGCTTCCACCCAGATTTCAGAAGGTCTGGGAGGGCAAATTGTGGGCCTTTGAGAGGGCAGTGTGTGAAGCCAAAGGTGCAGTGGAGATCCCAGAAGTTTGGAGGAGCCAGGAACATGGATCATCTCAGGAGAACTAGAAGGAGAGGGAAGAGTGGACCCAGGAGCCATGGGAGATACAACCACAGGAAGTCCCATAGAAGCAGGCCCACCCAAACCCTTTGGAGTTGATATCTTGCCACAGATTTCCTTGGATGCTTCACATGGGATTATAAGACTTAATGTTTGCCCTGCTGGATTTTGGACTTGCTTTGGTCCCATTCCTTTGTATACCCCTGTTTGTAACTTTTGGAATGGAAATGTCTATCTTGTGCTATTGAATGTTGGAAGTGTTAACTTTCTTTTCATTTGTGCATTTCTTTTCATTTCATAGCTAAAAGTTTGCCTTATCTCAGAGGAGACTTGGACTTTTCAGAAATGCAAAAACTGTTAGAATTTTGGCAACTCTTAGAAATGGACTAAATGCCTTTTTGTGTAAAGGAATGTACATGAGTCTTTGGGAGGCTAGGGGTGGAATGCTATAGTTTGTGTCTGGATGTCCCCCCAAAGCCTCATGCACTTTTAGATAGGGCTTGCTCAGAAGCATATGAATATAGAATTTGTTATTGATTTATAGTGCAATTCTTGGATTAAGGGTGCTGGGATTAAGGGTGAGTGATTGCTGGATCAGTCCACTGATTGGTTTGGCACTGCCCTAATCCCAGAAGTCTGGGTAAGACAAAAAGGGAAGAAGGAGTCTTGTTTCCCCCTTTTTGCTCTTGTTGCTTTTGCTGTCTTCCCCCACCATGAACTGTAGCCCTCCTGCTACATGCCATGGAGCCAGCCAATATGGACTGAAACTTCTACAAACTGTGAACTAAATAATCCTTTCTTCCTTTAACTCTGGGTGTAAGGTATTTTGTCTCAGCAATGAGAAAAGTAACCAAGACATCCTGTATCTGTTAAAGTATTCATATCTAGTGTATTTAAAGAACTCTTACCACTCAACAAAGACAAAGAAAAATAACTCAATTTTTATATGGGTAAATAATTTAATAAGCACCCCCAAATATGCAGGTGGCTAAATATGTGGATATATGCTTCAATTATTTTTAACTTAAAGAAGCACTCATCAAAAGCACAATGTGATACCCCTTATATCTACCAAAGCAGAAGAAAAGAACAAAAATGGCTCCAATAATATGTGGTGAAATGTCAAGAATTTGGAGCCTCAAACACAGATGTTCAGATTGTGATTGGGTACAAAAAGTTCGCAAAACATTTGGACAGTTCCGAAAATGCCAAGGAGAGACCCACTGCATGCAATGAAACTCCCAGGTATATTGGCCAGAGCAATTACAACATATGACCACAAAATTTGTACACAAATTTTCTTAGCAGCTTAGTCAAAAGGTGGGAACCACTCAAATGATCATCAACTGATAAATGGATAATTTTACAAACAAAATAGTTCTTTTGTTCATCAGACTAGTGTCACAAGTCTTCTTAAATTAAGAGGTTACGGAATTAACCACCTGGATTTAAAGTCTGGCTCTACCATTCTTTACTCAAGTTATTTTATCTAGTTTTTCTATAGCTTTAAAATATAAATCATACTGGCTACACCTGATGAAAATTAAATGATGAGATGACACATGTAAAACATTGAAATCAGTACATGTCATAAGATAAATATCAAATACTTATCAACTATTAATTTTATTGTTCTTACTATTAGGGCAAGAGTATCTTTGTTTCTTAGCCTCTAAATTTAACTAATAGGTAAAACCTTTAGATAAACTTTAGTCCCACTTCCCTTTTCTGTAGTCATAAAACTATAAAAGGAGAAACAAATGGTGTTATCACAAACAAACGGTTTTATCACAGTCTTGCAGTCTTAAAACCATAAAGGAAAGTGAGAAGGACCTTGTGAAATTCCAAAGAACAGATGTAGTAAAGAATGTGGTCTCTATGTCAACCAAGGACTTTGGTACAACCCCCAAATGTGTATTTAAAGAGTGTGACACAAATGCTCAGGGTCAGCAGATTCAGCTCCTATGAGTGGCCAGCTGTCCATTGGCTGGCTTTAATTAATGAACCCATTTGTCTCTCGAATCTCGGTCACCCGTGGGTATAAGCCTCGTGTCTGCCATAACACTACCTTTACCCATTTTTTAGCTTTAAGTGTAAAACAGAATCTTCCTCTAAAACATCTACCACTCAAGACATACTGAAGAGGGACATTGTTCTTGGCCTCCTCCTGCTCAAACTTTCTCCTGACTTGGGGAAGATGGAGGAGCCCAGGAGAGGAGCCCAAACGGTTGCTCAGAGCATGTTATTCATGGGGCCAGGAAGTCCACACCTGAGTATTCTATCTAGTAGTTTGTCTCTAAGCCTTGAAGAAGAATCGGGATTTTTCTCTTTTTTTGCCTTCATAGGATAAGGTAGATAAAAACTATGAAGAGGCAGGCAAAGAGCACCTCACCTTGTCCATTAGTCCCTGACAGTAAGGTGTGAGAGGTGAGTCACATGTCCTGTGCTGTTGAGTAGGAGCATGCAAACAAATCCACAGACTTTAGCATGCTCTCAGCAGAACATAGACTCTGTTTTGGAGAGAAGAGGCAGCATAAAATAGGAGGCCTTCCTTTTGTGCATAAATCTAATCAACAATCCTTAATAGAGTTTTACACGGGAAAACTGAATCCTCCTGAGCTCCACTCAGAGTCACTAGGAGATACCCGTAATGTGATCATTTAGTAACTTGTTCCAAAAAGAAGTGGTAATTCTCACTTCTAACATTGAAAGACTTGAGTAGATGCTATCCAGCCTTCTGCAAACTTTCTTTCAGAAAGTTTATCGCCAGGGAAAAGTATGTGAGGAGATTGTCTCAGAGCCCAACAAGCGTTTCCTGAGGATAGCAAAAGCTAAAGATTTGAAGAGCCTTTAGAGGGAGCAGGAATGCCCGGTGCTCTGTCTTCAGGGAAGGTCCAGCTATTAACTCACTTCTCCATGTTACCAGCCTCATAGTTTGTCAGGAATTCTTTCTTACCTGTCCTCTCTATCCCAAAGATCACATACTTCCGATGCTACACAGCCATTTTTCAAGTCTGTGTCTCTCCTGCCTTATCTACTGAAGTCACCATCCTCTGTTTATAACCTCTTCACCTTCTTTTGTATCCATTGCTGGCCCCACATGTATAATCCATTCCACAGTAATGATCAGATGATCAGGTAAAATGTGAAAACCATTGTGCCTCACTCCTCTTAACACACTTTCTTTCATGCCTCTACTCTTGGCAAGAAACAGAAAAAAAAAGTATTATGGATAGGAGACAATCTGCTTGTTTGCTATCATCTGTTATCTTTATCTTGAATCCCTCTCCTGTCTATTTTTAAAGCCCCAATTCTATGGGTCTTATTTTTATTTTTCCAAAGCAGTACTTTCACTCCTATATTGGGGCATCTGCATGTGTTGAACTCATTTGCAGGAATTTTATTGTTTTCTTCTTGGCATCCAACAATGCCTACAAAATGAAAACCAGCCTCAGTACCTGATCTTCACGTACACTGACAGTGTCACAGAGTCCTGGCCTCCACAGTCAAACCTGCCCAGGGCTCAGATTACTTCACCTATGCTGGCGAGGAAGGGATGAAGAAACCTGTTTCCTTCTTGTGCCATAGAACCCAAGAATGTTGTAAAGGTAACTAAAGATGACTGCTTTTGCCTAATTGAGTGTGAACTTTGGTTTATTCTCTTTTATGCAAAAAGTCCATGTCCTGTTTTCTCACACATGACTTTAGACCAATGACTTAGAAAATGTAGGTTCTACCTCATTGTAACTAAGCAAAAACCTAAATAAACCACTTGCCTTACTTGCTTTTAATTGATGCAACACACACATTAACTTGGAAGGTTGCACAGTTGAGCAATACACCCTCATTTTCCCACTGACACCACAGCCTGAAGCCACCCAAGAGCCATACACTGTTCCTCAGGAAGTCTTGCCTGTCCCTAACTTCCTCACTGGCCCAGAGAAAGTTAAAACTTTAACTTCCTCTGTCTTCTAATGAAAGATGATTTTTTGCATCCTTATGATTAAATAAAGGGCTAAATTTTCCTGAAAAAAAGAACTAAAAAGATATAAGTCATAGGGCTTTCTAATCAGTAACTCTTAAGATTTAAGAACCTAGTGCAATTTATAATAGCTACATCTTGGAAATAGCCCACATACCCATTAACAGATGAATGGATAAAGAAAACATGGTATTTTTATACAGTGGAATACTACTCTGCCATAACGAAAGATAAACCTGGGACTTTTTTAGGTAAATGGATGCACCTCAAGAGTAAAATCCTAAGTCAACTAAATCAAACACACAGTTTAAATATCACATTGTTTCTCTTGTATGAGAAACCAAAATTATAAATAGTGAGCAAAATAGAGGATAGATATTAGGAAGTAGGAAGAACTTGTTTAAATGGGAAGGGGAACAAGAGATGGAGGAGAGGGAGGGAAGGAATGAATAAGGAATTTAAAGTGTAAAAAGACTTGAAGAAAAAATTGAAATGGAGATTTTGTAAATAGGGAGAGGGAGAAGGGTTGGATAGAGGGGAGAAGAAAGCAATTAAAAAAAGAGTTGAGATGTTATGTACAAACCCCCCATGATGAATGTGTTCATTCTGTACCGCAAATATGTACTGATAAAAAAAAGGATTTATAGAACCCAAAATATCTGGTGGCCCACATGTACAGAAGCCTATTTTTCAGAAAAGCAGACCACCCCAAATCTGTAACTATGCTGCATCCTGCCTATCTGACATGCTTCGTCCAGCATCCCTCTGTAGTCCTGTGTCTACAACTGCTGACGTGGTCTTTGTTGGTGATGGTCTCCATCCCCTTTGGTCTGCCAGATTCTCAATAACGTTTTTCTTGCCCCAGTGACTTTCCTTCAAGTATTTGACCTTGTTGAGGGAAATGTAGTGAACTTGGTTATAGTAATATCAAACATCACCGGTGATTCTTCTGGTTTGTGCCTTGCTCGCAAGAGGGTCAACTTCCTCAGGACAGACATGCTATCAAAATGATGCTTTGAAGTGACTCTTATGATCTTTCTATAATGTCTGTTAACATAGTTCAGATTCCAGACACTGAGCGGCACAGCACCTGCCTGGCAGGTGTGACGTCGTGAGTTCCATTCCCGGAACCAAAAAAGAAAGAAAAGATTCCAGACACTGAAGGCTGATGCTATGTCTTACTGAGAAACTCTGGCTATAAATTCACAAAGCTGCATTTACTTTCACATCACAGGAATCCATTGGTTTCTCCCCAGGCAAATAAGTTCCCCAGAGACGAAAATATTGTTACTATCATGAGCCCTATTACTATCCTGAATAAAAACTGCAAAGAATAGTGCATAAATAGGTGGGACATCCTTCCAGATTAGGGAAGAATCTGACACATAGTTTTTTGGGGTTTTTTTTGACACATAGTTTTGGCACACTGTCTATGACATTCAAGAGTCTATTGATGTCCTTATTTTTGCCCCTGATGCAGAGATGGTGAAATACGAGAACCACTCCTTCTTTTGGCTCTAAACTCCTTTGGATCAGCAGTACTACTAACTTTATCTTTCCTTTCTTTTATAGTCACATCCTCCTAAAAGGGCACAGGAGACAAAGCATGAAGAATGTGGTTGGTCAGAAGGTTCTTCTCACCTTGACAGAGTTATATAATGAAATAGAGGTCTGGTCCAAAAGGGGGTCTGGACCTGGACAGTTTGCTAGGAAATGAAAGGATGGGAATACTAAGAAGTCTAGATTTTACTCCTGGCTTGTTTATGAATATGTATGACTCTGACTGAGTTGATCCCATTATTCTTTTCTCTCATGTGAGGAAAGATTACCTTCTCACAGTTTCCTCCAAGCTTCTTTCTATCTCCACAGTGCTAGGAATCTTCGCAATGATATGGCCTGGGTGCTCCAAAATTTTGCCAAATACTGTTGGAGAACCAGGTCCAGAAGCACAATCTATCCCCCAACCCGTCTCAGTGCATGAAGTGGAGAGCCCGTCTTTACCCCGCACCATTCTCACCCAACTGTGCATCTGGCAGATATTTTCTGAATGCTGAGTTATAAAAGTAACAAGTTGAAGGAAAAGAATAAAGTGCAGAAAGAATGAAAATTAGCATAAGATAGTTACTGAAATTGTAAAATACTGCTTAGAGTCATTCACTAGCCATGGGATTTGAAGAAGTCAAGTAACTGAAATAATCTTTTGCAGCACACAGCTCTGACCTCAAGAGGCCTTTCTTTGCTCCCGTCCTCCACAGCCGAGCCTGTTCCTCAAGTGCCATAAATCAGTGATGGTGAACCTTTTAGAGCTTTAGTGATAACAAAGAGCCCGCTGTGGCACATGTGCCATAGATTTCTCATCATTGCCCTAAATGTACAGACAAGAGTATACTGACCCTCCCCCAACCCAGAATACCAGCTGTGCCATGGGAAGGGACCTCTCACACATTGTAGAAAGAATAGATGAAAACCCATCAGCACCAAAGCTTCAGAGGGCACAACTCTGCACCTACCTTCTTTAGGCCTGCAGTGTCTGCACCGTGTGCTGATGAGGGTCAGGCTCCAGGGAAGATTCTCGGGTTCTGCATCCAAACACAGCCACCTCCACACACTTCAGTCTAATTCTGCATTCTCCTTTTGGTAGATTTTTTTCTAAATCCTAAAGACTGTGCTAAGAATTTTTGAGAAACCAGAATATGTAGTTCCTTTTTCATGGCAGTAGTGTCATCTGACTTTTTGTCCCTCCTTTGGGTATGTACCTATTTTGAAATATACTGGAAACACAGTAGCTGCAACTTCTAGTCATTCATATGAAAACAAGAGTGGTTATTTCTACAGACATCAATGTGAGGATGTGTTGTGCACCAGACTCTGTTGAAAGGTCCGGATGAAGACAAAGTAAATTAATGGCATTTGGAAGAATACAAAAAGCCATTTTTCTCAATGTCACACATATGTCACCCAATATCACCCAATATAAATGTACACAAAATTCCATGATTGGGCATTCATCAAGAAGGCCCATTCCATGTCAACATGTTGTCTGAACAGCAGTAACGAACACACCACCATGCTAACTCAGCGAATCACCTGGCATTGAAAGAGCCTGGTATTTTACTGACACATTTTCAATTGCTATTATTTATTGTATGACCTCGTTTTCTCTTGAACCTATGATTCCTCCTTTATGAATGAAGGCAATGTTAAACTTACCAGGGTGCTATATTGTTTTCGATTGCTCTGACAAAATACTTCAGCCTGGGTAATTTGTAAAGAAAAGAGGTTCATTTAGCTCATAGTTTTGAAAATCCAAAATCATGGCTCCAGCATCTGCTGGCTCTAATGAGGGCCCTCTGGTTATATCACAGCATGGTGGATGGTTTAATGGTGTGGTGTGCAAGACAGGTTGAGACCACATAGTCAGATAAAAAGATAGAGTAGAAAGGGCCAAACTTGCCTTTGTATAACAGCTCATTATCATGGCAACCGACCAGAGTACCTTAATATCTTCTGAGAACAGTGCCCTAGCAACTTCCTCACCTACTGTCAGGCCCCCACCTCCCAAAGTGTCCATTACCGCAACACTGCCACACTGAGAATGAAGCCTCCAACACAAGGGTGCCAGGGGACAAACACCATCCAAACCATGGCAGAGAGGAAAAGCAACGGTGGTCAGTTTCCCTCATTCAATACATTCTTAGAGAAAGAAACGTCAAAAGGTTTAAATAAAATAAAAGATAGATCACAGGAAACAGGGAAGAAGCCCTTTGGGAGATGGGAAAGGCTTCTGGGGATGGGGGAGAGGAGAGAGAGAGGGGAGTGGAAGGGAAGTAAATACTGCAGATGTACAAGTACTGGAACAGTGGATGCGTTCATCATGTATCACAGAATGCACTAATAAAAGAGGAAAAGGAATATGTATATATATATAAAAGGAGTTCAACTTTAACCTAAAGACTAGCGCTTTCTTGAGGACATTCACAGAATCCTTCTCAATCTAACCAAAATTGGTCTAAATTACCATTGGTGTGGCCAAACCAAAGTCATTAATGTCCAGAACCACAAAACTCAGACTTGAACATTCCAAACTCTTCAGAGTTCTTGCCAATTGCTGGTCCAAACTTGCAGCCACTTACTTGGAATCATTATGCAGTGATGAGATCAAATTGTCGGTGTGCCTTATTATTATCAAATGAGACCACGGAAAGGAAGGGGGATTTGAAGAAGACCAGGTGCTGTTGGTAATTGTTCCTATAATTTCAAGAAAATTCTACCCTATAGCGATATAACTGTCTTTACAACAAAGTTAATAACAGACTACATAGTCTTTCAATTTTGTAAAGTGATACTTGAGATCATAATTATTGGGGTACACTTAGTGTTCAATATGGGTATACCTCGCACAATGTGCAAGCATACTTATCTCCTCAAATACTTGTCATTTCACAATTCTTCATAATGTTTGGTGTTTTTATGGGTAGGATGGATGGCAAATTGCCATCATCTTTTCAGCAGCATTCAAAATTATCTGACAATATGTATTTGTATTCCTGAGATTATAGGGTTTTCTCGTTCCTTGCTAGCTTCCTTCAGACCTAAAAATCCCTCAGAGAGACAAGAAAAATCTATTGCCCAAACTAAAAAAATTTCTATTCATAAATACAAGTGGCCTTTTTTGTCCTCAGCACCAATGAGGATCTGCTCCGGGCGGGACACTGGCAGGTGTGCAAGCTGACAGAGGAATTTGATACCTGACATTTCTTGAGGAGACCTGGGAAGGTTGCTGCAATCAGTGCATGGGTAAAATCTGGCACTTTTGGTGAATATCTCCTTTCTAAAAACATTTTGAGATAAATTTTGCTAAATTGCTAATTTGCTTTTACTTGTGTCAAATTTGTAGTCAACCTCCATTGTGCTGGGATTACAGGCATCTGATGCCACACCCAGCTCTACCTCTTCATTCTGGAGCATTCCCTGCTCTGAATTTGAGGCAATATCCTCGGAGTAAGGAAGGATGGAGAAACCAGAATCTCTTCTGAGATTCACTGCAACTCTTAGCTCTAAGTCCTGTAGATTTTGAAAAACAAGTTATGTAGTCCCAAAATACAACGGCAAAGGGCAAACATTCCCATTCCAAAATGGAGGAATAGGGGGATAGAAAAGAATCAGACTAAGGACCAGGAACATAGCTCAGCAGCACAGTGCCTGCCTGGCAAGCACGAGGTTCTGAGTTTGATTTCTGGTACCAAAAAAAAAAAAAAATAGAACTGAAACCCAGCAGGGCAAACACTATTCCTGTAGCTCCATGTTCAGCATCTGGGGTTCTTGGTGGTGATATGTGAATTCCAGATGGCTTGGTCAACCCCAGTGCTTGCTGTTTGTAGCCCACATGGTTCTCCCTTGGGCTGGTTTTGCTAACTGCCTGAAGCTTTGCTTGCCAGAGGTTCCATATTCCTGGCATCTCCAATTTCCTGGAGTCTCCACTGCACCTTCAGCTTCATTCCCACGCTTCACACCTCTCCTGCTTGTGCACTCTGATCCTGTCACACATTTTCAACTTCCCACACAGGCTACTTTCATTAGTTAGGACATGCCACCTTGATTCCAGGAAGAACTACCTAGCAGTTTGTAAAGCTCAGGATGTGTCTGTGATGACAGGCATTTAGCCCAGCAAATTGAGGGCAGAAGACCCACCCTGGATGTGGATGTAACCAACCAATAGGCTTGTAGCCTGGATGGAAGAAAAAGGGAAAGAAGGAAGTGTTCCTTTTTTGAAGGATTTCCAGTTATCACCCTTGCTTTTGGACATTTGTCCCCAGCTTGTTCAACCTTCCAGCGCAGACTCTTCTGCCTTCCGAGACTCATATCTGTGTCTCTACAGCTTCCAGGCCTTCAACCTTCAACTGCTACATGATCCTCTCGCTCTCCCATGTGCACACAGCCATTTTGGATTTGTCCACCTCTGATCTGGCAGATAGCCATTGGGACTGTATGGCTTCTGATCCTTAAGTCTACCTAATAAATTCCTTGGTATAATTATGCATATACCTTATTTTGATTCTACTCTTCTAGAGAGCTCTAACTGATACACAGGCCTTCCACTGAACTCTGGGTGGAAGCATCTATGACCCCGTAACTCTGCATCTTGTGATACTAGAGTCACATGGACCACGCTAAGGTCTCCTCTCACTTGATCACTAGCCAGTTTCCTTGCACAATGACTGCAGTGGCTTCTGAGTGCCTCGGTGACTGAGCATGGTGGAATAGTCCTAGGTAACCTTTCCTAGGCAGCCTTTCTCAAGCAGGGAGCTGAGAGGCTGTCTTCCCAAATGAAATGTTGGAGCATTTGCACCCATTGGCCTATGATGTGTGGTATTATAGTTATTCATAAGATGCCCTCAAGGCAACTTTCTTTTTTTTTTCTTTTTTTTTTTTTTTGTGGGTACCGGGGGGTCGACCTCAGGACCTCGCGCGCCAACAGGCACCCGTGCCTCTGAGCGATATCACCGGCCCCTTTTTCGTATGTGGGATCCGGGAGTCGAACTCGGGCCCTCGCGCTTGCAAGGCAGGCGCTTGTGCCGCTGAGCCATCTCACCAGCCCCAAGGCAACTTTCTTTTTAAGCCAGTGAAAAATACTTGGTTTTTTAATTGTGCTCAGTCAGGCTCACTGTCTGGGAAGGACTTACTGCAACATTTCTTTACATAAGTTTTCACTCTCATCCTACTACATCTAGATTTATTCTCTTCTGCCCAGAGGGATATTCTAACCTCACTCTGAGTTTCAAGACCTGAAACCCTACACAGGCACACCTGTTTCATATTTCTTTTTCTGAACTTCATCTCTTTCACTCTTATAAATATTTCTGACACCAAGTGGTGCTCAGTAACCTTCATGGTATTGAAATGATATCTTAGAGCTCCTTTGTAGCAGAATTTACTTTGAGGAAAGAATACTTTATTAAATAGGGGATGATAATCTTTTATTTCTTAGGCCATGTTTAATTTTTTTGTTTTTTGTTGTTTGCATATATCTTATCCTATTGTTCAAGGATAAGAACTTGCCATGAATATGTCATTACTGAGTAAGGTTGTACAAGACCAAGAGCACAGTCAAGTTAGGCTCACACAGTGGGTTTCCAGTGTCTTAAGCTACTCCAGATGATGCAGTGTAGGGCTGCTTTCATCAACCTCCTGAAACTAGAGCCTCCTGAAACTTTCAAATGACATTAACTAAAGGGGCAATATATGTGTTTTAACTAGGGATAGAAGGGTGCAGTGTTTTGTAGAAGTTGAAATGTGAATGTAGCAATTCTTATGTCTCCTATTTAATTGTGATTCAGTCTGTGTTGGGCTCCATGAGGGAAGGAAGCAGCCCAGGGAGCAACTGAGGAGAAAGCATATCAAACGTGCATAAAAGGTGAATATCTTCCTATTGGAATACCAGTGCTATATTTCTGGGTCATTTCTGTAGGATTCTGATATTGAAAGACCATTACTAATAATCATAAAAGGAAATATAAAAAACACTGCAAATACTCTAAAACAAAATTCTAAGGACCAGGTTTATTTTTAATATTAATTTTAACTCATATAGTAAAAAATGAAAGTTTTACATATTAATATAGCAGCATGGTGTTTGATACATGCATACATTGTGTGATGTTTAAGTCAGGTTATTTTTAGTGCATTTGCATGTCATAGGAACTTATAATTTGTGAAGACAGTGTCATAAAAGCATACTGTGGCCCAGTTGGTCCATAAAAACTTCAATTTTAATATTAACATCAAGCTCAAAAGTCTATGGCTTCACACTGCTCTTCATGGAAACCACTACCCTTTCCCACATTATGTCTCCTTGGTGCCCTTGTTGAAAGTTAGTTGGCCAAATTTGGATTTATTCCTGGACTCTCTATTCTGTCCCATTTGTCCATGTGTCTGAGCTTACACAAGTGCCACACTGTTTTGGTTAATATACTTCTGTAATCTAGTTGAAATTAGAAGTATAACACCTCCATTTTAATTTTCCATTTTAAGATTCATTTTGCTACTTAGGATGTTTTGAGGAGCCATCCAAATTTTATAATTTTTTCTATTTCTTTGAAAATCTTGAAATTTTGATAGGAATTGCATGAGTCTGTGTATCAGGATGAATTGTATAAATGTTTTAACAAGGCTACAAATTTAAATCCATGAATATCTATTTCTTTTTTCTATGTCCTCTAAAATTTCTTTCAATAATGTTTTAATTTTCAGTGTAAATATGTTTCACCTCCTTTGCTAAATTTATTCTTAACTGTTATCTCCTTTTGATTTTATGATGGGATTGTTTTCTTGATTTTCTTCTCAGGTGGGTCACTATTGGTATGGAGAAATGAAACTCACTTTTGTATTTGGAATTTGTGTCCCATAACCTTACCTAATTCATTTATTGGTTTTGAAAAGAACTAGAGAATTGTTTTAGGTTTTTCCTGTGTGAGATCAAGTCATCTGCATATGAGGGTAGTTTTACTTCTTCCCTTCTGATTTGGGTACCTTCTTCTGTTTTCTCTGATGGCTCTTATTAGTGTTTCCAGATTACATTGAAAAGAAGTGTTGAGAATAGGTCATACCTTTCACTGGATCACAGAGGAAAAAAAGCTTTTGGTTTTTTCCATTGCCATGTTGACTTTTATGGTGAGAAATTTTCTTCTGTAAGTAATTTGGTACGAGTTTTTATCAGGAAAAGATGTGGAATTTTGTTATCCTTTTTGCTGCATTTATTAAAAGGACTGTGTGTGTGTTTCATATTTCATTTTGTTAATATATTATATCACATTTATTGATTTGTAGATATTAAACCAAAGTTGAAGAGATTGAGGAATTCTACTTGGTAATTATGAAATCAGGCCATTATCTACCCATTGCATAAAAAAAGCAAAATGGTGTAATGATCTGAACATAAAATTAAAAATATAAAATTCCTACAATAACATATGGAGATTCTCTTTGATATTGGCTGTGTTAAGTTTTGGGATATCAAATCTAAAATTCAGGCAACAAACCAAAAAATAAACATGTGAGATTACACAAAAATAAAAAGGTTCTGTACAGCAAAAGTACTAATCAACATAATAAAATTAAGACTGGGAAACCATGCTTGGTATCCATAGAGCTGGTAATGGTTTAGTTTTCAAAACATATAGAGAGCCACATTACAAAGAAAAATAAATCTTTTGAAAGAAGACATACAAATGCTCAAAAGGCATGTGAAAAAGTACTAAACACAGCTAATCACCAGGAAAATGCTAATTATCATCACAGTATGGTATCATCTCATACCTGTTCAGATATCTATTACCAAAATGTTCAGATATCTATTACCAAGTGTAGGGGAGGGTGTGGAGGAACAGGAACTTCTCTGCACCCTCGATGGGAATGAAACTTTGGGTAGTCATTATATAAAACACTATAATATTTCATCCAAAAATTAAAAGTAGAGATACATACAGCTCAGCAATTCATCTTCTGCCCATTATATAAAACACTATAATAATTCATCCAAAAATTAAAAATAGGGATATCATACAGCTCAGTAATTCATCTTCTGCATATATACCAAGTGAAAACAAAATCTTCAACTAGATAGCCTTACATTATATACATTGCAGTATTATTCAGTTTCCAAGATATGAAAACAACATAAAGTGCTAACATGCAAGAATAAAAAATGTTGTCATATATATATATGATATATAATATCATATATCATATGTATAATGGAATATTATTCAATGAGGAAAAAGAAAGAAATGCTACCATTTGTGATAGCATGGATAAACCTGGAGAACACTATGTTAAGTGAAATATGGTAGACAGAAAAATACTACAAGATCTCACTTGTGGAATCTAAAAATAGTCAAAAACAAAATCGGTTGGCTACTAAAGGCAAGGGATGTGCAGTGAAGATGTAGGAGAAAAGTACAAATTCATAGTTTTATTGGATGAATAGTCCTGAGACCTCATGGCAGCATGAGAACAATAGTTAAGAATATGCTATTGCATATTGAAAATTTGGTGGAAAAGTTTTACTGGTGGTCTTAAATGGAACAAAGACAACTATGTGGGATGATAGTGATGTTAATTGCTTGACTGTAGTAACCAGTGCACTATGAATAGTTACAACAAATATCCCATGGCATGACTGAAATGCTTTCAATAAAAATAGCAGAAGCTTTCCAAGGAATCCTATGTATAATTAGTCTTCACATTCCTTTCAAGGGGAGCCATAGAATTAAAGTACACAAAACCTTCTTGATATGTCTCTATTTGTGTTAAATAGGCTATGAGGGGCCGGTGAGATGGCTCAGCGGCATAAGCGCCTGCCTTGCAAGCGCGAGGGCCCGAGTTCGACTCCCGGAACCCACATACGAAAAAGGGGCCGGTGATATCGCTCAGTGGCACGGGTGCCTGTTGGCGCGCGAGGTCCTGAGGTCGTCCCCCTGGTACCCACAAAAAAAAAAAAAAAAAAATAGGCTATGAGATGCGTCCAGTTCTATGCAGCTAAACTGCCTACTCCTTTGCCAGATCCAGGGCAATCGTGTTGGGGGCTGGGGTAGAAGAACACAGCAAGATCAGCATGAACCCGTCAACAACACGTGTTCCCCTGAGAACACACAGACTCCTCTTTACCACTGGACACTGATATACGGAATCATCAGTGGGGAACACACAGGAAGAGGACATGAGCTGCACACCAAGCGAGTCAAGTGGGCGCGAAAGCCACCTCATCATAGTCAGCACACGGAGCATGCGTGGAGACTCCAAGCTCATTGGAGGATAAGTCGGGGACCACCTGTGGAGGAAAGGGACCCAGCAGGTGAGCACAGGCCCTGAGATCTTCCTGGGGTCACGCTTTTGCGCTCTCAGATTCAAAACTACACCCGCCCTGACGCTCCTCATCTAGTGTCCATTGTTGCAATATTCTCCCAGGGACAAAAGTGAACAAAGGGGGCCTTCACGCAAATTTGTAACAGAAACTGGGGTTTGGGTGCTTTGTATTCCTTGCTTCTTAAAACAACATGAATAGGTAAATAAGAGAATGGGAAAGAGTTTTCCAAGACTACTAGACCAGAGACACTCACTGAGGTCACACCGCAGCAGACGGCGTGGCACCCAAACGCAGACAGAGACAGAGCGCTGCAGAGCTCCACCACGGCGAGGACGACCTTCACGACTGAGATCTCCTGACAATCAGAACCACGAGGAGAGGAAAATTAGAGATGTGAGAAGAGGCAGCTCGGCCACAGCCACTGCTGTGTGCCCTCATCCTTAAGCAGTGGACACATCTCCCACAGTGGCAATGTCCCGTCCTGGTTTCCCGTACTGACCCCTCGGGGTAAGAGGCAACAAAATAACCACTGTCACCAACAGACTCTCAAACGGGCAGTCCCATTCTATTATAAATTTCACCCAAGAAATCATCTCTACTTCTCCAAATTTTTGTATAAACACCAATATTTTGCTCGTTTGCAGTCTCTTTTTTGAGGTGTCTGAGATTGAGACTATTTGAGAACGCATTTATGGCACACAGTGGTGAATCTCCATCATGTACCCAGTGTGGCAGTGCATGTTGGTGTGAACGTGTGGGCTCTAGAGAGGCTGCTGGATTTTGCTTATCGCTGTTATGAATTAAGTAGAGCCCTCAACTTCCCTAGACTTAACCTTAAGGAAGCCGAGAATAAAAAGCAATGAAAGAATCCATCAATGCCACTTTGTATTCATCTCAAGTGGAGGTTTTCCTTAGCTTCACCGGAAGTGCACAGAAATTGTCACCTACGCCTTACTGCACAGGGAAATTGAATCATTTAGAGTCAAGGGCTGGACCGTCATTCTCAGGGAGTGTCGCTTCTACTCTGTGCTCTGTTGTGTGCCTGAGATGGGGACAAAACCTGCAAGGAACTTTTTATATGAGGATTAACGGGGTGGCTCATCCCTGGACCTAGAAATTCTTACCAATATTACATATTTAACTGTTGCCTCTGATCTCCATCTCAACTGATCCAAAATGACAGCCGGGAGTGTCAGCGACAATCCTGCTATTGTGACACTCACAGTGTCCATCCCCACACTGACACAAATTTGAAAGAGAAGCAGAAAACCAAGACCCTGGGGCCGGTGAGATGGCTCAGCAGCTTAAGCACCTGCCCGGCAGGTGCAGGGGCCCGAGTTCGACTCCCGGAACCCACATACGAAAAAGGGGCCGGTGATATCGCTCAGTGGCACGGGCGCCTGCTGGCACGCGAGGTTCTGAGGTCGACCCCCTGGTACCCACAAAAAAAAAAAAGAAAACCGAGACCCTTTTCATCCTCCTCACCTGGCTAGTCTTTGTAAATGGGGTGACCTGTGTGCTCTATAAAATATAACTAAAATTGATTTTTTACAAAAAGACAAAGAAAGGTGAGGCACTATTTGCTCTAATGATAATTTTACCCTACAAGCCAGGCAAAGACAAAATGCCCTGTGGTGCTGAGGAAGGGGTTGTCTGGGAGCTGAAGTCAGGGCAGTGGGAACCCAAGAGGGCTGGGTCATTTGGAAATTAAATTGATCTATGTTTTTCCTTTTGCTAATTTTGTGAAATGACAGGGAAGCTCACCACTTTTTTTGTTGTTCTCTTTCCAGACACAACAGACAGAGTTCCAGACAGGATGTACTGCATAATAAGAGGAGGTAAATGAGTTAGACTGGGAACACATCGTCTGTGGCCTTCTTTTCCTACAACAAGTGGACCTCAGGACTCCTCCCCAGATATGGGCCCATGAATAATACATGAAAATAAGTCTTTAGGATCATGTGCTTATTTAATGTAATAGAAAACTCAATGTGATTCCAATGTACTTACACAGATTGGTCCCAGGTGCAAAAAGAACAATACATCCAAAGTTAGGAACAAAAAATCAGTATCAATGATAAATGAATGGGTGACCTTTAACATCATCCACAGGGAAATACCCATGAGGCCTATCATGACTTGGGTCTCCTGGAGAGGGGACTGTCTGTGAGGTAGAGAAATACACGTTTCTCAGCAAAATCATTTGAAGAGGTTCTAAAGAGACAGCACCCATTTACTAGGCGGATTCTGTAAAGTGCAGTCAGTACTGCCACATCCGGGACACGTTGACTACCTGCACAAATGGTATATATGGTCTCGTCATTCAAAAGTCCACAGTGTCTTATGGGGTTTTCTATGACTGTGTGATACTAGAGTAACAAAAGCTAATTTTGGGGACTATGGTACCAACTAAGCCTTAAATGGGCTTTAAACTACTTGCCCCAAGAATGATGGGCTCCCCTTGATGAATTTCTGGATGTGCCTCTGAACATCCTGAGGGAAAGTCATCAGCCCAGGGTGGCCCAGGGGAGCGGCTGAGCTCCTGCCCTGCAGGGCCACACTCAGGTGTCCCCGTGATGCTGCTCTTCACGACCCGTGAGTCCTTCAGTGACTGGAGATGTGCTGGTGTGGACAATCGGACGGAAGGATGAGTCCTCTCATTGCACCCAGTGAACACCACCACAATACACACGGATGAAAGAATGTGAGTATTCACAGGAGGAAGCCGGAAATCAATAAACACTAGGCACAGATCTTAGTTATTTCTGCCCGAGTGACACGATGAAGAATATTCAGATTTGATGTAGAATATTCAGAAATTCAGCTGCATTAGAGCTCCTTCATCTCCACAGATCTAAGTAGGGTCTGGTAGGGTTATTTCGGTTTTGGTGGTGGTGGAGTTGTTTTTCATGGCTCATGCTCCTCAGGAAGTTTAAAGAATGACAACCGTGTCCTCATTACGCCACATAACAACTTGCGTGCTCTCATGCTTAGAGTTTGATTTCTCTCGGTAGCACTAACTCGTGGCCCATGTGCTATGCAGGATCACACAGAAGCCCAAAGCGGCTGTCTGTCCTAGGCCTGGCAAGACCGTGCACCCACCGGGGCTGCACAACCACCTCAGCCAACCTCCGCTCTTGCACTGCCTTGATCTAATTACAGGAAGCACGTGACATACTCGCATATCGGGAATGTCTTCCCTCTGTCAGGACCAAATCTTGTATAATTACTTAAAGGAACAGCCCACCTTGAATTTGTGCGTAGGCTAATATCAGCTTTTCTATCCTCACCACGATGAAAATGGATTCCTAGTCACGAACACTTCTTCTTGAGAGTGAAGTTATAGGAAACTTGAAGCTGCCCTGGTGCTTCAACCCTATTTCACTTCTAGAGTTCAAGATAATAATTTTCCTGATGTATGGATGCAGATAGAGTCAAATTCATTCAGAAAATTTATTAAAATAAGATTGTTACAATGAACATTTTTGGATGTCATCTATGTACAGCATAGTTTATTGATTCTTAAAAAAAAAAAAAAAACTAGTGTCTTTTATACTCAAGAGAGTTCCCAAGGGTTAAAATATCATTATTTTTTCAATAAGAATAACGATGTAGAAAAGAAATGACACAAACATAGAATTTGTATTTATAATGCAGGCAAATGATCTTTCAGATAAGATTTCTGCTTGATATTCCCACCTACTTCCTACTCTTGTTGACTGTCAGTTACCCTGCTCTTTCTTCCCAGGGGCAAAATATGGTATTTGCCTTTCCCAAAGAACGTCTATACTGAGCTATAAAAAAGTCTTTTTTGGTGTACATATTTTCACATTAAAATTAGCTTGAGATAAATGTTCTTACTCTCAGAGTTTGCTTCTTTGCAATGCTCCGTGTAACCAGCACTTGGCTTTACTCCACAAGACAGAATGCCCTGCTCCATGAAGAGAGGTGTCTCTAAGCGGCACCTTCCTGCCCTGTGCCTCTTTCAGATGGGTTTCTGTGAAGGGCTAGGGTTCACGATGCTGACGGAGATAATCCTTTTTCTCTGTCACTCAGATAGTGACAGGGTTGGTGTTGCAGCCCAGCACACCCCCTTCTCATTTTGTGACCCACCGGAGTCTTTTGTTATCAAAAGCCCTACGTTCTTGCTAACAAAACATCTGATTTCTGTTGAGGAAAATACCTCTTCTTTATGGCTGAATAACTTCCCACCGTGTATATACATTATACATTCATGGTATGTCACAGGTGATAGTCTGGTGATATGCATTTTGCAGCCCATTATATTTCCTCAAGTTCACCTGGAGGAAAGCAGAGAAGAGGCTGAATACTCAGCAAAGGACCTGGGTCGGACCAGTGTCTGAGGGGGTGCAGATACTCCCCCAGACTATTTGTACAAATACTTTTTACGTCAGTGAATTGTCAACCAGGAAAGGGAGTACATTTTCTAGGAAAGGGTAATGGGGTTGCAGTAAGTGCCTGGGTGAGAGGTAAGGAATTTCAAGTTTTCTGGAAATGATGCTAAGATAATAAATGAAAAGAGGCCCATTAATATAGGGAATATGAACACCAGTATTTGCTGGTCACCATAAAGCAAAGAACATACACACACTAATTGTGTGCATGTGCACTGAAACACCTGGGGGGCATATGTACAAGATTCTCGTCAGAAAATCCCCTTTGATTGTCATCCTGCGTCCACGATGCAGATGCACCCGTGTGGTGACGATGGAACTGTCTCGTTCACCACAGACAACGGGATCTGTATTTTGCAGCGCTAGTGCCTCAGGGCGAGTGCGTAAGTCCTGATAAGAATGTGGTCAAGCCACTCAGCGCTGGAACCTAAAAAAGTGCCAGGACAGCATCCACAGTTACCCACCTAACTCCTCGGGGGGCTTCTGTCCATTTCCCTGCGAACTTGTCCATTTCTCCGCGATGCTCCTTGCAGCCCAGTAGTTCTCAAATGATGATTTGCCTGCGGAGATTATTTGAGTCTGGAGGCCCCTGGGTTGTCACAGCAGCAGGTCCGGCGCCACCTAGAGGGCAGAGAAGCCAGGGACGCCCCTGAGCAGTGCGCACACATCTCGGCACAAAGGGACGCCCATCCCAAGACCTGGGTAGAGACAAAGTGGAAGCACCTCGCTCAGCCAGTGTTTTCCCAGCACCCATGGAGAGGTAGGTCCTTAGCTTAAAACACAAGCACCAAAGTGTGATGGGAAGTTGATATTCAGTTCTGAAAAAAGCACATAAATTCTAGGAAACAGTTTTGAAAAATTTACATGAATGAAAAAGGCCTGGCATAAGCATAGGAAAATTTCCAGATATAGAGTTAGTTAAACCCAACACTAAGCTGAAGAAATTATTTACAATTCTATAAAAACAAAAGCTAAATTTGAAAAGAAAATTTATATAGATTAAAATTAGGAAGGCAAATGCACATTCAGTTGTAGTAGCCTGAGAATGGAAAGACTGGAGGAGATTTTTAAATAATATTTTGCAAGACATGGTTGGATAGTTTCTGAAATTGTGATAGATGTACAAATTTTTATATTCAACAAGCAAAACAAATCCTAAACATAGTTTGACAAAAAGTAGAAAAAGATAGAGCTAAAATACACATAGAAAATATGCATCAAAGAAATGCATATTTCTTTGCATCAAATACATCGAAGAAATCTGCAGAATATAAATGCAAGAAGATATAAAGAGCATATGTTCAAATGACCAATAGGCACATAAGAAGTTGGTGAATCTCATTATTAATAAAGCAAAAGCAAATTAATATTAATTTCAATAAGTGCCATTTATATCCCCTGCACTGAAAAATTTATTTTAGAAAATAAATTCCTCTGGAAATAACAAGTTAGTGGTAAGGTTGTTGACCAATTACAACTGTTTTGAATATGTGGTAGAAATTTGAAATGGTGTACCTTTGTTGAAAAACACTTTGAAAATTTATTATGAAGATACCATAAATATATTCATATTTATGTATCGACTCAAGAAATGTGAACGTACGGTACGTGCACACGAAGACATGTACATGCATGGCACAACATTCTCACGGCTTTACTCACAATGGTCTAAAACAGCCCAGATGTCTATCAACAGGTGACAGGATAAACACACTGTGAAATGCTCGTGCAATGAAATACCATTCTGTCACATAGAAGGACAAACAAATGATAGATGCAGCAACATAGAAAAATTTCAGAACTTCAATGGTTAATATCAGAAATCAGACACAAGTATGATTTGTCCAAAAATGATCACTGTTGTTCCATTGATCAATATGCTTTGTCATCAGGGGTAATTCCAGCAGGCTTGAAACTGTCCCAAGGTGGTTTGCTGTCCTTCCTGCATGGTGCTGACCCCTTGTCAAGGCAGGAGCTCCCTGATCAGTCCTGTCACCTTGTGGTTAAGCGTGGGTGGAGACACTAAGCTGTTTCTCGCAGTTCACAGCGGATTATGCATTGATCACAATTGTGATTGCATGTGGCCTCAGGCAGATGCACAGAATGGCCTGCTGTGGTGGCCGGTTAGGTAGCAAGAAGTCTGCCCACACAACAAACCAGCAGTCAGAGGCCTTAACTGGTTCACCATTTAGAGGGTTTTTGGTTCAGTGGTGTTTTATTTTGGTTCTATCACAAACAGAGCATGCATTCCAGAGAGGAAGGGAAGGCCACTGGAGCTCAAACCTGGCCCTTTTGCGCCCCTTGCTGTGAGGCAGCCTTTAGATGGGAGGCCTATCTTAACCCTAATGCTGTTCCCGTGTTATCTCCTATTCCTGAGAAGAAGCACACATTTGTAAACACTGTTTTATGGGGTCCTGTGAGTGAATACATGAACCCTGCCATTGTAAGAGCATTTCACATCAGATGTGACATCGCAGTGAAGACACAGAAACATCATTAACTAAAAATATTGCAAAAAAAAATTACTTATAAATTTAAATGATGGTTCTGGTAAAGGGAATGGAAACCAACTGTTAATACCTGAGTAACAAATATTTTGTTCAAAGTAGCAAAAACTTTAGAGTCAGTTACTGATCATGAAATAAGAGAAATAATCTCCAGATCTAGCAGATTGGATGAATAGGCAACTGCAAAAACAAATTTTAAAAAAATGGCAAAGTGGATAAAATTCATGTTGAGTGCCTCTGCTTAGCAAAACAAAACAAAAAATGAATTTTTGCTCCTTTTGGTCAACAGGGGGCACGCCATCCAAAGCCATCAGGGCAATGGCAATAAATTGGGTAAACTGGAGATACATGTAAAAGTAGAGTGAAAGTGGTCTTGAAGATTTATCAGAGTGGATTAAAGGAAAGGAGAATCGTGGGTGCCAGAAAAAGGCAAACACCCTGCTCCCACCACTTCTGTGAGGGAGACCGACAGCCCTTCCTGGAGCCACAGAAATACTGAAAGGGTCTCATTGGCTACAGGAAGACAGAAACAAGATCGCGAATGGTTTGTTTGTCCCTTACCAGATTACGACAGATGCTAGGAGAAAAGAGACACCGCCTAGCTGCTCATCCTACACAACCACAGTGAACTCAAAAAGTTTCTCTAGGGCCAGTGAGATAGCTCAGCGGCATAAGCGCCTGCCTGGCAAGGGCGAGGTCCTGAGTTTGACTCCTGGTACCCACATACAAAAAAAAAAGGCCAGTGATATTGCTCAGCGGCACGGGCGCCTGCTGGTGCATGAGGTCCTGAGTTCAACCCCAATACCCACAAAAAAAAAAGTTTCTCCAAAATGTTATTTCTTCTGCCATCTCCATTCACACTAGGTACCAACCTTACAGAATAAACTGGGAGTGCCTCACCCTGTCTTTGTGGATGAGTTTGTAAAAGACATTTTTGCTCAAATAGCAAAATGAATTCAACAGTGACGCTATCTGAGCCTAAGTTTTACTCGCTGGGAAGGTCGTGAATACAACCTACATTTCTTTACTTGTTATAGACCCTTTCATATATTCTAATTCTTCCTTTTGCTTTGTTCTAACTGTGCTTGGGGTACTTTTGCCAATTTCTGTCTTCCTGTGATTCTTTTTCTCATTCCATCTAATTATATTGCTTGCTGGCATAAAGTAGCCCATGGCCAGTGTTGGTTTCTTTGCGTCTGCAGATACTTACTTTTCTTCTGCCTCTTGTGCAAACAGGACATCTGAGATTCCTTAAACTAGCTGGAGGGTAAATTCCCCAGTCCCAGTGGATGCCCTGATTCAGGGCTTGGCTCTTGGGCAGCTCCATTTCCTGTTCCCCTGCCTGCCCTGTGTGGGATGAATTTCACCCTCCATTTTTCCTGCCCAGTTATAAGATGTGATTAGGGTTCAGCTTTCCACCTCTGCTCCCATTAACCGTGTGGCCTTAGGTAAGTGACCTATTCGTAGATCATGCAGTTAGAACACAGCAGAAAGAGAGGTAGGACCAAGTGCTCCTTGCCTCTCCCTATTCTAGTTCCAAAGTGCTCTAGGGTCCCAAGAACTTTCAAGGAGCTTCTGGTGAAGTCACTGGACTAATGAGGTCACAAGAGTGGTGGCAGAGAAAATGTTTCTGCATTGCCTACCCGTGCCTGTGTGCCTGGGGTTCAGCCTTCTGTTTTCATCTCAGCTTTCAGAATCCTCCAGGAGGCTGTCACTCTGGATTCTCTGGGTTCCCGTTTGTCTTCTGGAAGTCTCCAGTCCTAATTTAACCCAAGGTTTACAACTACACGGGATCTGGTACTTATAGCCTAGAGATGGGTGAAATATGCTGCACTTCCTTTTTTTTTTTTTTTTACATAAAGTCCTGGTAATGTCAAACAAATCACTAATATAACCTACCAAGGTGCAGAGCTTAGCAGTCATTTAGTACATGTGAGTTGCTACCAGTACTTACAAGCTCCATGTTCTTAGACAAGTGTGTGTTTGTGTTGGTAAAGCCTCGGTTTTTAATCTGGTAATTAGAGAGTATTGCACACACTAGTAAACTACCCGAATGATAAGAGAAAATGCCTATGAAGGACCTATACTGCTTTGAAGGAACAGTAATGTATAACCATAAAAGTAACATTTCTACGAGTAGTAATATTGATGAGAAATAGTACTGCATGCTATACAGTTAACCATATTAACAACAGTAATAATGACCATATGCTCTCAAGAAGCATGGAATATTATATACTAATAGAAGTAATGATAAACATAAAAAATATTTTTGTTACTTTGCTATTTATATCTACTTTTTGCTTTGTCCAATTCCCCTGACTCTTGGCAGGCTGAAGGCAACACTGTCTAGTTGCTGCCTGTTTTACAGCCCCCTCCTCCTTGCCTGGCCACCCTCTTTCTCTAAAAATAAACCCTTGTCCTCAGAAAAGTCAGGATTCTTCTAGAGAAGTAGAGAAACTGTAAGAAGCACGGATGGGAAGATTTAGCAAGATCTGCAAAATGCAGCAGACTCACACTTGGGAGGGTTTCATGAGGAAGGCAGGTTTCTGTGCCCTTCAGCCCTGGGGTTCTTTGGAACCTGCATTTGGTGCATTAGTCAAAGAAACCAGAGTGCAGGCCCTGCCACAGGCTCCCTTCCTCCTTTCCAGGGTGGACTGGTACTGTCACCTCAGAGGACAGATTTGTTCTGCTCTTTCCTCCACACGCTGACTCTTCTAGTGAAGTCAGGAGACAAGAAACAGCATTTAGAAGGTTGGCTTTCTTTCTTAGGGCTGGAAGACACAGCAATTACTAATTATAATCCCGTATCTTAAGTGCTAGACGTGAGGCTGAGGGAGAGACTGGATTTGCTCAGAAATCCATGGTGAGAGGCAGCAAAACCTCCATTCCGTCCTCTCCGTTTTTTCTGTTTCCCTTTCTGCTGCCCATCAGTTGAGAGTTCTTTGGTTCAATTCAGATAAAAATCACGAATCAGCAAAGTACACCCCTGCTAGTAGTCAATGCCACCCCTCAACACCTGTGAACACTGGGTGACGTCAGTCGGTACTGCCAGCTGCTGATCTGTGACTAGTCTTTTTTTTTTTTTTGTGGGTACCGGGGGGTCCACCTCAGGACCTCACGCACCAACAGGCACCCGTGCCGCTGAGCGATATCACCGGCCCCTTTTTCGTATGTGGGTTCCGGGAGTCGAACTCGGGCCCTTGCGCTTGCAAGGCAGGCGCTTACGCCACTGAGCCATCTCACCGGCCCTGTGACTAGTCTTCCTTAGCTGAAGGTCTCCAGAGCTCTCCAGGGCTAACGTCCCTAGTTCTTCTTACTCTTGAACTGATTACTCTGTCCACAGATCCGCAGAACAGAAAATAAAAATCATGAGTAGCTTACAGGACCTGAGCCCACTCTACCTGAGAAATAAATCACAGGCAGCTTTACAGGACCAGCAAAGCATGTCTTTTTTTTTTTTTTTTAACACAGGTGGGGTGAGTACTGTACACCAGAGCAGCCATCCTAGACAAACTGGAGAAGTGTGCAGGGAATGCTGCTTCCATAGCAGCCACAGGCCAGGGATTGGTACAAGCTGAACTGTGATTGGTTCAAATTGTGACTGGTCTGAGGGCAAGCCTGTGATTGGTTTAAGTGGGTTTGGGGCTCCAGCACAGCCCCAGCTGTCATGGCAGTGATTTAATGAGAGGGTAGGTCTACTGGACCTCTTCCATTGACTGTTGTTCCATCTCCCGAAAAATAGCAGGCTGAAGCTGGGGAATCTTCGGGAGGTCCAGCTGCATTCATCACAACTATTGGGGATTGGGGAGGTTGGGGCTGTTAATAATAGGTCCAGATCCCTCCCTCCCTGAACGTAGCCATGTTTTGGTGGTTCTCCCCCTCTTCAAAGAAGCAGCAGAAGCATTTGAAGTGGCAGGAGCAGAGGAGGGCCATGACAGCTGATTGCAAGAGCGATCACCCAATAACCAGGGAGGACACCGAGGAAGGTTGTCCAGGTCCATCCTGGGGGTAGGGCAACAAAGGGAAAGGAAGGGGAGGGGTAAGACAACATTGGCCAAGCCACACCCCCTTGGCCAAATTCTGGGGAAGGGAGATCAGGTTTCTCTCACTTCCAACTTCCTAGGGAGCCTGCTGCCATTTGTCCTTCGTGTCCTGTGACTGTGAAAGAATCCACTGGGTCATGGGGTGCGGCTCTGCTCCTGAACTCAGACAAAGAAAGAGTTTGGTCCCTGAAGGGACAACCACACCTGCTCTTCCTGCAGGGGAATTGACTAAACCAGTTAAATTTGCCCATCCAACCAGAGCTTGCCTCTCCAGTCTATTTCTTCAGTGTAACATTTTCTCCAGTACTAGAGACTGAAGTCAAGGTCTTCACACTGAGCTATATTCTGAGCCCTTTTCACTTTTTATTTTGAGACACGGTTTTTCTGAATTGCCCAGGCTAGGGTTGAACTTGCAATCCTTCTTCCTCAGCCTCCTAGAGTGCTGAGTTTACAAATTTGTACCACCAGACCCAACTCTTCTCTCTAAATTTGCATAATCTTAGAGAAGTTTAAGGATGACATGCTATAAGAAGCGACGTAACGCTCCAAAAGTGGTCTGCTTGCTGTCTTCCCTCTCTATCCACCCATCCGTGTTCATTCTCTGTCTCTCTGCCTCTCTGCCTTTCCCTCTCTCTCTGACTCTCTCTCTTTCTCTCCCTCTCTCTCCTCCTCCTCTACCTCTCCCCTCTCCTGTTCTTGTTTTCCTTTAGGGACCCAGCAATCTCTGAAGCAGACTCCTCTCTCTCCTTTCTCAGCCCAGTCCCACCACACTCTCAGGTACTTCCAGAGTCTGAGCTCCATCGCCCTGATCAGAATGGAGATGACTGGTGTAACAGTAGCACATGCTGATTAATAATCTGGGAAAAGGATTGTCAAAAACACTGCTAACGACATTTTGAGAAGATAACTCATTGTAGGGACCCATCTCCTGTGTACTGTAGGTTGCTTAGCAATGCCCTGGCCTCTGCTCTCCAAAGGTGTGACAAGCAGGTCTGTCACCAGATATTGCCAATGTCCACTAATACAGGAAGACATTTTATGGACCACTAAACCCCATACTCTGAATCACTCATCTAGAAGCAAAAGGGATTTTTGTGACTTCTTTGTAAATGTGACAAAAAAAAATCAGCACTATATTCTTTAAATCAAGTTAATTTCTTTCAAGTGTCCTAAAAATACAGTACATATAATTCACCATGCTAACTATTTTAGGTGTACAGTTCTACTCTGTTATATTTCTTGTATGGTAGATTTTTAAAACTTTTTTTATCTTGCAAAAGTGAAACCATACTCATTGGACAACACCATCCCATTTCAGTACACTTTTTGTTACTTCTGCGCACTGGCTATTGTGAACCGCACTGCAAAGAGCACATGTGTGCGAAGGTCTTTTCAAGATCACGTAGCTTACAGGTCTCCGTGGTTTAGGGCTGGTTTCTGGAGAGTTATTTTGTTTTGGTTGAGCCATGTTCATCTGTGTACTTTGTGATCTTTTGCTGGGACTTGGGCGTTGAGAAAACATCAGCTTTCTCATCATTACAGATTGGTTTGCGCCAGGTCGGCCCTTCTGCACCAGCAAAGCTATGGATTCCAGAGCCCCCAAATGCTCTGGGGATCATTTCTGAGCCCTGTGTGTGGTTTTCTGGAAAGAGATTTCCCTGCGTGCTCTGCAGGTACAGTCTCTTCTGTCTGCCCTGGTGTCATCTGCTGTGGCTCAGTCTCTCCAGGGCTGAGGCAGGGGTGTTCATCTCTGTTCTCAGAGTCCTGCACCCCAAATGGTGTGCAAACTGTAGTGGTTCCTGTAGCAACTCCACATTCTTAATATATCGGGAAGGTAGGCAAAAAAATCAACAAAGAAACATCAGAGTTAAACCAAGCCTGTGAATAAGTGGACTTGGTAGATGTCTACAGAGTGTTCCACCCCAAAACATCAGCATATACATTCTTAGCTGCACGTGGGATGTTCTCCAAAATAGACCACATACTAGCCCACAAAACATGTTTCAGTAAGTGTAGAGGAACTGAAATCATTCCTTCTACACTATCTGACCATAGCACAGTGAAACTGGAAATCAACGACAAAAGAAATCACAAAAACTACACAAACACTTGGAGATTAAACAACACACTTCTCAACAACCAATGGGTCACGGAGGACATTAAACACAAAATTACACAGTATATACAATTAAATGATAATGTCGAACAACATACTGAAACTTATGGGATGTGATGAAAGCAGTCCTAAGAGGGAAATTTATAGCAATAAACTCTCACATCAGGAAAACAGAACAAGCTCAAATAGACAACCTAATGTTGAACCTCAAACTTCTAGAAAAAGAAGAGCAAATCAAACCCAAAGATTATAAAAGGGAGGAAAGTATAAATATAAGAGCAAAAATTAATGCAATAAAACTAAGAAAACAATACAAAGAATCAATGATTGAAAAGTTGGTTCTTTGAAAGAATTAATAAAAGTGATAAACCATTAGCCAATCTCATCAAAAAGAGGAAAGAAAAAACACAAATTCCAGCAATTAGGAATGAAAAGGGAAAAATCACAACAGACCCTACAGGAATTCAGAAGATCATCAATACCTACTACAAGAACCTATATTCTAATACGATGGAAAACACAGAAGAAATGGACAGATTCCTAGACGCAATCCAATTGCCAAAACTAAATCAAAAAGATATAAAAATTCTAAATAACCTGATATCAGCCAATGAAATTGAAAATGCAATTAAAAATTTACCAACAAAGAAAAGCCCAGGCCCTGATGGATTCACAGTTAAATTCCACAAGAAATTTGGAGAAGAACTAATGCCACTAATGCTAAAACTCTTTAAGGAAACTGAAAGGGAAGCAATACTTCCAAAATCACTTCTGGAGGCAAGTATTACCCTGATTCCAAAACCAGAGAAGAACCCAACCTAAAAAGAAAACTACAGGCCAATCTCCCTAATAAACATAGATGCAAAAATCCTCAATAAGATACTGGCAAACAGAATGCAGCAAATCATCAAAAAGATTATACACCATGACCAAGTTGGATTTATGCCAGGGATGCAGGGATGGCTCAACATACACAAATCAATAAATGTAATACACCGTGTTAACAGAACCAAAGAAAAAAATCACATGATCATTGTGGTGGATTGACAACTGGTGGTCAACTTGTAACACCCAGGTGAACTGAATCAGTGTGGTGCTGGGTGTGGAAGGCCCACCTGAGGACTTTTGCCAACAACATAAAAAGAACTGGGGAGGAAGAGGTGGTGCTGTTGGTTCTCCTGGAGGAGCTTGTCACGCTGGCTTTCCTGATAGAAACTTGGCTGTTGTCATCATTGGAGGAGCTTGGAACCTCATTGTCACTGAGGATGGCTGTAGTACTTTTTGGCAGAGCTCTGGTCCTTACTCTGAGCATTGCTTCCTGGCTCTGGTGCAGATCCCTCAGCTGCTGGCACAGATCCTTCATCCTGCTGGTGCAGACTTTCTAGTTTCCACCACTGGCCTTTGGGCCTTCCCAGCACAGATCTGTGAAACAGACTTGCATGAGACATTGTTGTGGGTGCTGGGCCTCCAGTTGCACTCATGGAGGATATTACCATGGGCTCTAGGTCTTCAGCTGGATTCGTGCAGGACATTGCTGTGGAATCCAGGGCCTCAGCTGGCATCTTTGGGTCTCTAGTGTGTGGACAGATTTATGCACTCTTTTGCATTTGACTCTTTGGGTGATTATTATAAAATAATCCTATAAATTATGTATCCTGTATTTTTTCCTTTGCAAATCCTGACTACAACAGTCATCTCAATAGATGCATAACAAGCATTTGACAAAGTCCAACACCCATTCATGATAAAAAAAAAACCCTACAGAAAATTGGAATAGAGTATCTTTATCTTAATCTGATCAAAGCCATCTATGACAAACCAACAGCCAACATCATACTAAGTGGTCAAAAACTGAATGCTTTCATTCTAAAATCAGGAACACGACAAGGATATCCACCATCACCTCTCCTATTCAATATAATTCTGGAAACAGTAGCCAGAACAATTAGACAAGAGAAAGAAATAAAGGTAATAAGGATAGGAAAGGAAGAAGTTAAATTATCATTATTTACAGATGACATGATACCCTACATAGAAGACCCCAAAGGCTCCACCAAAAGACTTCCAGATTTAATAACCAAATTCAGTATTGTAGGTGAATACAAAGTCAACACACTCAAAATCAATGGCATTTCTGTATACAAGCAACAAACCCACAGAGAGAGAAATTAGGGAAACCACACTGTTTATAATAGCATCCAAAGAAATGAAATACTTAGGAACCAATCTAACAAAAGAAATAATAGACCTATACATTGAAAAGTGCAGTACTCTGAAAAAGGAGATGAAATAATATATTAGAAAATGAAAAGATATCCCTTGCTCATGGATAGGAAGAACCAACATAGTGAAAATGGCCCTATTCCCAAAATAGTTATACAGATTTAATGCAATCCCAATCAAAATACTATTAGCACACCTCACAGAACTAGAGAAAACATTCCTAAAATTCATTTGGAACCAGAAGAGACCTAGAATAGCAAAAGCAATTCTGGGCAACAAAGGCAAGTCAGGGGGCATTACAATCCCAAACCTGATATTATACTACAAATCTATTGTGATAAAATCAGCATAGTATTGGGAAAAAAAACAGACCTGAGGATTAGTGGAACAGAATAGAAGATACAGATGCAACTACTAACACTCAGACACCTTATCTTTGACAAAAGAGCCAAACATGTTCACTGGAAGAAAGATAGCCTCTTTAATAAATGGTGCTGGAAAAACTGGCTCTCCACATGCTGAAGACTAAAACTAGACCCATGTGTATCACCATGCACTATACTAAAGTCAAAATGAGTCAAAGATCTAAATTTAAAACAGAAACACTAAATCTACTTGAAGAGAAAGTAGGTAGAAATCTTGAAGACATAGGTGTAGGCAGAGACTTCATGAACAAAGCCAAGGCTGCATGGGAAATACAACAAAGAATCAACAAATGGGATCTCACCTTATTAAAAAGCTTTTGCACAACAAAAGAAATCAGCAACAAAGTGAAAAGACTACCCACAGAGTGGGAAAAAAATTATAATCAGTTGTCCCTCAGACAAAGGACTTACATCTAGAACATAAAAAGAACTGAAAAATATCAGCGCCCCAAATTCAAAGATCCAATCCACAAAGGGGCATTTGAGGTGAATACACACTTCTCAGATGAAGAAATACAAACAGCACATAAATATATGAAAAAATGTTCAACATCACTGGTCATTTGAGAGATGCAAATTAAAATGACGCCGAGATTCCATCTCACCCCAGAAAGAATGGCTATTATCAAGAAATCAACTAATAACAAATGCTGGAGGGGCTGCAGGGAAAAAGGAACCCTTCTCCACTGTTGGTGGGAGTGTAGATTGGTGCAACCTCTGTGGAAATCAGTGTGAAGATTCCTCAAGAAACTAGGATTGGAGTTCCCATTCAAACCAACTATTCTCCTACTGGGTATCTTCCCAGAAGAATTAAAAACATCGTACCACAGTGATATATGGGCACCCATGTTTATAGCAGCACAGTTTGTAATAGCCAGATCTTGGAAACAACCCAAATGTCCATGAACAGAGGAATGGATTTAAAAGGTTTTTTTTAATATATATATATATATATATATATATATATATATATATATATATATATATAATGGAGTACTACTCAGCCATAAAGGAAGATAATCTTGAGACTTTTATAGGTAAATGGATGCAACTCGAGACCATACTTGTAAATGAAATAAACCAGACCCACATGTGTAAACATTGTATTGTCTTACTAGTGTGAGAATCTGAAAGAGTAAACAAGATCCAAAATGTACAATAGATATGGTAAATAGGAAAGAAACTGTTCAAAAGAAAAGAAAAACTGTGATGGGAGAAAGGGGAAAAGAAAGAAGAGAAAAGGAAAAAACATATATATATATATATATATATATATATATATATATATATATATATACAGAAGACAGTTAAAGTTATACAGCTGGTTTCTCTTGGTTCACTGAGGGGAAAGTTTTGTGCTAGTAATTTTCTGGACAATGTTTCATGCCTATATCTTTTACTGTGAACAACTAGTATGAATATAACAATATGAAATGTGTTGATTATTGTTACTCTCCTACTAGCCTGTTTCAAAACTCTGTTTTATTGTTATTACTTTTTTCTGTTTAAAATTTGAAAAGGTAAAAATAATGAATATTTAATGAACATTGTGTATTTAAGAATTCCACATATGGCAGTATACAAATTTGATTAAGATACAATCTTGCCCAGTAGGAGGATTTACCAGTAGGGAGAAGAAAGAAAGAAAGAGAGAGAGAGAGAGAGAGAAAGTAAATTTGCATGAGTGGACTCAGATCCACATATTCTTACCCTCAATGGCTCGTGCATGAACAAGGACTGCTTGAGCTCTTCAGTCCCACTTTGTATGGGAGAAAGAAAGGAAAGAAGGAAAAATTTCATACATTTGAAAATATCAAAGGAAGAGAGTCCTGTCTCTAAAAGTGTGTGAAAGAAAATAGGTCAAACAAGTAGGAGAACCATTATGATACAGGGAATAAATACACTGTCTGCCCAGAGTGCTCATTTCGGGAACATCATTTGGCCATTTGTCAAAGCTTCTGCACCAATTTCCCCCTATGGAAGCCCATGAGGATGAAGGAGAACTGTTCAATTGCTGATGGCAAAATAAGATCCAGGTTTATTTATTTAGTATATGATATTCTGTTAAGAAGTGAGTAATATAATTTGTCAGATATCTGGGGGGAAATGAGAATATGATCCTGAGTTTATACACACACACAGAAACCCAAATGAGAGGTAGACTCTGGTGGTTTCCCAGATGGGTACTTGCATTAAACTCAGGAAGATTTTCTGGAACCTTTTTCTCTGGTTCTGCTGGTGTCATCAAAACTCTAAAGGGTGCAGGAGACGCTGTTTCTGTCAGGTGAGAATTTGATGGCAGGATTATCACAACCTGTGACATCAATTACAATGCCATAGGTGAGTGAGCAAATAGTCCCGGTGGTTCCCTTTTTTACTGTACATCATTCTCACTCTTTCTTTCTGAGTTTAATCTCAGGCCAATTCAGTGTCCTCGTTCAGGCTGGCTAGGAAGTACATCCAGTGACAGACCTTGGCCTGCAATGCTGAGCTGTTGCCGAGCCTTGGAGTGGATCAGTCTAACTGTGCATGATGGTGCCTGAAGAGTGGCGCAACCAAGCTGTCATGGAAAATGCAGAGATCTTCTTCCTAACTAGATTGCTCATGCTGGTGACAACATTATCTCCACACCATGGTTTGCTGACCACGAATAAAGCAAAGCAAAAACCACTCTGGCCCAGACTGGCAGCAATCATCAAGAAAAGAAGGAAAATCCCTCCAGACTCAGGGTGACATGGAGTTGGCTGGGGACAGCGATGAAACCAGAACCACGTAGAGACTCTGGCATTGAATCAGCCAAGGCCACAGCTCTTGTGGATTCATAGAGGAAAGGAGTGAGCATCACCTGACTCTAAACTACTGCACAGCAGACAGGACCATAGATCCATACATGAAGATTCGAAGGTTGTTAAGGACTATGTCCCCAAGCCCAAATACTTCACTCAACTGAAATGAAACCCATCAGTCAGTGAAATTTGAAAATCTGATAATTTCTGAGAAACCCACTGCTAGGTTCTTATCATGTAAAGTCCACTATTAGAATAATGATCACTAGACCTATCCTTTGATGGGAGGACTTGCAGGCACATGCAATGTGGTCTGCCTTGGGAGCTCGAAAAGTAGGTGAAGACATAGAAAAGGCTTTAAATGAGCACTGCAAAATCAATCTCATCAGACTATCCTTTATTGGAATGTGAGTTTTCTATGCTCTCCACATCATTGGAAAATGAGGCCATGGCACCTGTTCGGGTTCTACCAGCGAATTCCTCACTCTGGAGCTCTCCCTGTGCAGAGGGCACTCAGCACTGTGCTTCTCAGGGCTGTCTCTGGGTGTCTTTCAATTTCCCTTTCTCTGCTCTGCAGGCCTCTGGTGAGACCATGGGCAGGTGCTCAAATGAAAGGATGTTGGACGCTGGCATTGCCTAAGAAGCCCAGGGAAGGCTGCCATAATAGGTAATGGGGTAATACCTGAAACCGCAGGAAGATCTCTCCAAGTGAGATGTTCACTGATCTGGACTCAAAAAGGATGTCCCCCAGGGGTCGAGAATAGGGAAAATAGCTTTTCCTTAGCCATCCAAATCTACATAATTCTAATGATACTCAGGGACCCACACTGTGTGACTGTTTCCTCGAGTTTCGATGGACCATGGATGTGACTGGTTCTCTGTCCCATCAGTATGTTACTGCTCAGTTGACTCTGAGTGTATCAAAAAGGACATTATTGTGAATGAACCCGACACAATCAGGTCAACTCTTTAAAAGCTCCCGGAAGAATTTGACATGTTTGCTGTCCTGCTGTCCTTAAAGAAGATGTACACTGCATTAATTCTCTATCTGAGAGAGAATGGGTTCTGCCACATAGACATGGACGAGGACTAAGAGCTTCAGATGGGACACAGCTCCAGCCTACTCCATGAGTACAGTGTTCTAAGACCCTGAGCAGAGGATCCAGCTAATCGGTACGCTGACTATTGAGCCAGAGAAACTGCAAAATACTAAATATATGTTTCATGTAACTAATTACACAGCAGTAGAAAACTACTAGAGATATCTTTAAATGAAGGCCAGTACTCACTCCACCGGGGTTGTAACAGGCTGGTTTGAATCCAAAGTAAGAGAAGACGACTGCAATGCAGAATTCCAGCACACTTAAAATGAGAACCGTTCCATCCAGACCCTAGATATGTTTTAATAATATAGATTTAGTTGTCCATTTTAGTGCACTCCAATATACAGCAATAACTTTTCTCCCTGCACTGATTCAGTAATCAAAACTTAAAGAAGTTTTACTTCTTAAAAAAGTATATATAAGTGATAATTTGGAGAATAACACGAGGGTACCATCTGATGAGGGCAAATGATGTAAAAATAATTAGTAAAATGTTGGTGGGAGTTGAGAATTTCCCATGACCTGGATGTTGAGGCTAACAGTCATGACCATTGGAAGAACTAGTCACCACATATAGGACAGTGTTCAAGATGATTTTCTTTTATCACTAGGACACCATGTTATTCCTTTCCACTGGGAAGCCCTGGGTGTATATAAGGACTGACATTACCTTCTACTTTAGATGAAGCAACACATTCTAATCAGTGTATTAAAATTAAACAGGAAAACTGATACAAAAGTGCCCAGCAGAATGACTACAATAGAGAAGGTATTCTATAACTATCAGCTTTCTTCTCACTCGGCCTCATCAAATTGAGAGGAGGGACCAAAGCAGCTGAGATGCGGACCTGACTCCTCAACAGAAATTGTTTTATTTCTCAATCACTTCCAGCTTCCCCAGGTGAATCAGGATTGCACAGCGATGATGGCTGGCTTTGCCAGAGCCAGTGCCCCAAACACTTGCTTCTAACACAGAATTTCAGAAAGAGAGGAGGCACTCACAATTAAAGCAGACTTGGAGTTGGAACATGTAGACATTTGGCAACTTTTTGACTCTTCCAGGAGGCTGAAAATAGTGATCAGCATGCATACGGGAGCCAATGCAGAAGGTGTTCAAGCCTACAGTGATTCATACCTGGAAAGCAAAGAGATTCGGTTAAACAGTCCGACGGCATGTTCAGATATCTCTCCATCATCGTTTTGTTGCCATCAGGCTGGTTGGTTCTTCTCTCAACCCAGAAAGAATTGCAAGGTAGACAGTCAAAAGGCTGAGCAAAAGTATTTATTGTAAAGTGAAAACAGAAAGCAGCATTTATCGTAAAGCAAAAGCAAAGAGCCCCCAAACCATTGAGCCTGGGAGGAGACCCACATGGGTCATCAAAGGGACTCCATCTAGACTTTTTATCTCTCCACCCACAAAAAAATGACTACATTTAATTTTTTCTAAAATTACCAGCTCAATCAGAATAGAGGCATTTCTCAGAGAAATATGAATATCTTATTTCTGGGCAAGAAAATCCCACCAATAAATGAGGCCTTTGTTTGCTGGGCCTCCAGTGCCCTGGTCTTGGCCATCCTGTCCTTCCCAGGGTCATCTTTGGCTGCCTGTTCTGAGGACCTCATTTTGCAAGAATACTGTCCTCACTCCATTCCCTTCATGGGCTAGTGTCACTCTGAGAAACCCTTTCACCTTCCATCAGGGCCCCGCTCATTTCAATAATCAATAATACAGAGAATAACTGCTTATATTACTGTTGGGTGCCTCTTGTTACATTAGGAAAATGTTACCCAAACCTTAGAAAATATAACACAAGCCCATCCATGCTTACATGGAGGACTTGTGGTTCACTCTCCCCAGATCTCTTGCTATTTCCTTGCTTCAGTTTGAAGCTCTCATTTTTTTTTTCTAACACATTTTATCCTCTCTATTTTGGTTATTTCAGTAGTCTCCCAACTTGCTTCTTTCCATATTTGGTTTAGCGCTGATTAATCTCTAGGCAGACAAAAACATGACCTGGTTATCCCCCAGCACATACTCTTCAGATGATTTCTTTTTTTAAGATTAAGTTTATTGGTACAGTTTAGATGTACATCATGGTCACATTCATCATAGGGAATTTGTACCTGTACACGTATCTTAGTTCCTCTTTATTTCCCATTTCCCTCCCCTCCCTTCAACCCCTCTTCCCCTCCTTATTTACAAAGCTTTGTTTCCATTTTTTCCTTCTGTTCTTGTTTACTTTTTCTTTTCCTTTCCTTCCTTTCCCCCTCCCTGCTCCCTAGTTCCCCTTCCCACTGAACACTTTCCTCCTCTTTCACAATATCTGTTATACATTTTTGCTCTTATTCACACTTTCAGTTTCTCACACCAGAGAGACAATGCAATATTTACACATATGAGTCCAATTTATTTCACTGAAGAGTATGGTCTCAGTATACATCCATTTACCTAGAAATGTCTCAAGTTTATCATTCTTTATGGTTGATTAGTACTCCACTGTGTTAAAAATAATCTTTATCCATTCATTGGTTGATGGGCATTTAGGTTGTTTCCACATTTAGCTATTACAAACTGTGCTGCTGTAAACATGGGTGTGCTTATATTGCTGTGGTATGATGCTTTTAATTCTTTCAGGAAGACTTCTATGAGCATACAAATAAACTCCAAATCTCCTAGCAGGGATTTCAAAGTCCTTTACCCTTCAGCTGCAAAACCCTGTTGGTTCCCCTCCTACCATGTTCTGCTCATCTGTTTCTAAATGCTGTATGTCCCTCATGACCCCGTGGACTCTACCCATTACATCTTCATGTTGTGTATCTTCTTCTATTATGTATCACCAACCTGTTCTTGTAGGGAAAGAAGTTTTTACAGGGACAAAACTTTCTCAGGACAGTGTGAGAGTTTGGTGTGAATGTTGCACAAAGCACATTTTGGTAGTTGTAGTTAAATGAGATGCTAGAGCGGTAGGTGTTATCAGATTGGGAAAGGGCATGCTGACCATGCCACAGAGTTTCGTGTTTAGTTTTAGATAAGAAGTATTTTCCTACTAAAATATTTCTAGAGATCATGTTTTCTATGTTGACTGGCTTGGTGAAAAATATACTTTCATCAGAGAGATATTTTAAATTTATTTCTTCCTAAGGAAAAACTCATTGTAAAACTGAAAACTCAATATATTTTCTATATGCAGTTGAAATAGGGTTATAATCAATAAGTGAATGAGCATTATGCTACCCCATTACTGTCTGTTATTGTCTTGACCTGGAGTTCAAGTTAAGGCTTCTTTGTCCCTGCTTGACATTTCTTCTCCAGAATTTCGATCTGCATAAAGACCCATCAGCCACTACCTTTGTACAATATTCATTACTGTGTCAGTAGCTCTGTGATTATGCACTCATTTGACTATAATTTCTGAAATACAAATCTTTAAGGGTAAAACTAAAAACTTCTCTTAAATTTTTAAAATCAAAGAAATAAAATGTTTTATATTCCACCAGAAAGCATATTTGATTAAGTCCTTCCTTCCTTTCATTTCTGAGTCAATATATATCCATAATCCAGAATAACTGTTACTCCGTACAAAGTCAAAAATGATTTTATTATTTGAAGCTTTGTCCAGTAGCAAAAGTTCTCTATGCTGCTCACTTTTGAGACAACCATTGAATCAGGCTAAGATGGGCAGATGTTCTTTACAGCTTAGTGTAGTTTATGGATAATCTACTCTCTGTCACTCTCCTGACTCTAGTGGTTTAGCAGCAGTATCTGTAGTGGTTCCTTGGTTTCTGCTTTCATCTTCATACTTCCCTCTTTGTGTCTCTCTTTGTAGCCAAATACCTCTCAATTTTTTTCTACAGAATACAAGTCACATTATCTTAGAGGCATGTTATGACTTCAATGTGTTTAATTTGTAGGACACTCTCTCAATAGGATCACATTCTGAACCCCTAGGAATTTGTATTCCAGTATATAATTTTCTTGGTGACCATAATTCAACTCAGAAAAGCGTCATATCCCAAGTCATGGAAGAGTTTCTCATGCTGAATTATTTATTGATTCTCTGGACTTATGCGACTCTGTGCAATCTATTCCTGTAGTGAAACGTTGGCTCAAGGGCCTATGCATATTAACCAAAGCTGGAACTTCCTAATTTACATCCATTGTTTTCTAGAGTAAGATTGTACTTTCCCAGTGGACCCTATTTAGAATCAGTACATGATATGGGAGGCTGCTCCTGAGGACAGCACAAATCATAGCACAACACAGTTTCCAATAAGATGGTAGTGTTGTGTGGGCAAGGGAAGGCTGTCCTCCCCTTTCAGTGGAGAAGGAGCTACTGGTGAAAACCTGGAGGAGGCAAGGTGATTTATGGGATCATGTTTCTCATCTCTCCCACACAAATATTGCTTATTTTAGGCCTCAGATTCCACTCTTTCTCTGTCAGAACACAACCTTCCACCACAGAACCTGGTGGGATTACACATTCAGTGTTCTCTACATCCCTATTACAACATCCTGGACATGGCTTAAATCTTAATCTCTGTCAGAAGGAGAGCTGGTGAGAGTAAACCTGGGCTCCGTGTTGAGTGTGTGTCCAGAAGACATGTTAGACAGAGTAGAGTGCATCTGCGGAGGCACCGACATTGGATCTGCTTTACAGCCGTTTTCATGTTTTCCATGCCTTGAGGAGAAAGAGACACCTGCTAAATCTCCACCAAGTGCAATCTACTACTCTGCAAATCTTACAACAGGAGAATTCAACTTTATCTGCTGCGTTTAATTATGAACTCCTTGGTGGATTTCAACTTGAAATATACAGAGTCTGAGAAAAAGTGGTGTACACACATCACTGTAGTTTATGGTGGAATGCAGAGTTTTCCAGTTCAATAGAGAAACAGATGATAGTCTCTTCAAGATAAAAAATAATTCTAAAGTTTTTGGTATAATAAAATTGATGCAGACACAGATTTAGTGATATTAATATAATTCAGGAATTTATAAAAAGAGATAGAAATCCAAAATAAACAAAATGATCCATGTTTAATTTCCTATATTGATAAAAATACAAATCAGGAAACAAAATAAAATCAGAGAGTCTTAGTTATCATGAATTATAGACAGTGATGCTGATGGATAACAACAAAATGTCACATCCATCTCTACCTTAGAAATTTGCCTTTCATACCTGTATCTTCTCTTTGCTCAAGATATTATCCTCCACTTGTATTGAAAACTCTCTAACATAATTTATATTTGTGATGTAAGTATTTCTGTCAAATATCCTCATGTACTATCATATTCTTCATTTAATGTATTAATATACTCAAAGGTCCTATCCAAAATGTTGGCACTTTTCATTCCTAGGGCTACATATATATCTTTATCTCAATTTGCACTATTTATGCCATAATCATAATAACTACATATTAGAAAGAAATGACTGTAATCATTATGATTCAAGAGAAACCTTAATACTCCCCAAACTTCAAATGTATGGAGCAAAAAAAATTTACAAACAAGATAATAGAATGAGTACGACACCAAATAGTCGTCTTCCTAATATCAAAGGGCTGACTTACAGGGATGATATTTTCTAATTCTTCTGGAAGGATCTAAGTAGAGACTTAGTAAAAAATTGGAGAATAATCCCAATAATTGAGAGGAAAATTATCTAAGCCTTCCTGGGATTTTCCCCTGCTTAGCTGTTTAGCATAAAAGAAAAGATGTAGGCAGAGAAGGAATGTATATACACAAAGTCTGTAGAAATATATGAATTTAGTACTTTCTCCTGAGTTAACAAGAACAACTAAGTTGAAGGCCCATGATGAAATGACATGAAATAAAATGTTTAGTGTAAGGAACCATTTGAAAGAGAGTAAAAATGCTAAGCTCTGGATTTATGTCATGGGTACAAATAGACAGGTAACTATCAGCACAGAACATCAGAAATTAACATGTAGAAGGTTAGGGAAAAATAACAGGTGAACCTAGGGACATAGAGAGCCAGAGACACACAGGAGGGCACAACAGTGAAGGCTGTGGCCTTGTGTATGTGACTACCTCCTGCTCTGTCTTTCTGTACATCAAAGTAACTCGACATTAACTGGTGTATGTGCTCACACTGCCTGTTATCTTGAAGGAACTAACAGTCATTTCCCAATTTCATATTATGTTTTATCCACTATAAGAAGATAGCATTCTCTATTGACTTCTTTTCGATCAATCCAAAAACTATAAAAAGAGTTTTCAAACCTCCATTCATCTTAAGTCATCTGGGATCCATTTTTTTCTCCACAACTTGCCCATGGCGTTTTTCACTTCTGCATTCCTCAGTGTGTAAATCAGAGGATTGAGGAAAGGTGTCCCGATCGTATAAAACACAGCTACCATCTTATCCATGGGGAAGGTGGTGGCAGGGCGTGTGTAAATAAATACACAAGGTACAAAGAACAGGACGACCACAGTGATGTGGGCGATGCAAGTGGAGAGGGCTTTTCTCCTCCCTTCGACACTGTGGTTCCTGAGAGAATGCAGGATGACCACATAGGAGAACATCAGCAGCACAAAACTCACGGTACAAATGGCCCCACTGTTGGACACCAGGAGCAGGTTGACCAGATACGTGTCTGCACAGGCGAGTTCCAACAGGGGCTCCAAGTCACAGAAATAGTGATCAATCACGTTGGGACCACAGAAGGGCAGGCTCAAGGCCAGGAAAATCTGAACTAAAGAATGCACACAAGATCCCACCCAGGCCACGGCCACCAGCACTCCACAGACCCTGCGGTTCATGATGGTCATGTAGTGCAGGGGCCTACAGATGGCCACGTAGCGGTCTACAGCCATGAGGATCAGGACGAAGATCTCCAGGCAGCCAAAGAAATGAGTTGAAAAGACTTGGATCAGGCACTCGCTGAAAGAAATTATGTTCTCTTCCAAAAGGGAGCCCACAATAGTTCTAGGTGCTGTGCAAGTAGAAAGGCAGATGTCAGACAAGGCTAAGTAGAGAAGGAAGAAGTACATTGGACTCCCAAGTGCCTGACTGGTCTTGATGGTAGCAATAATCAGCAAGTTACCCAGCAATGTTCCCATATATAAAAAAAGGAAAATTATAAACACTACTTTCTTTCTAACATGGTCCTGTGTCAACCCAAGCAGAATGAACTCAGTCACATTGTTATTCAGCTGCATGGTTTCGTGAATTAGAAAGAGGGGCATTTGTGAAATGGTTTACCTGCAAAAATAAAGGAATTAATTTACCATGTGCCACGTGATATTGTGGAATTTTTCAAGCAAAAATAAGTACTTTTCATCAGACAGTCTACTGTAGTTGTGGTTTATTAAAAAGTAGCTTCAACATTTGCTCCTTAAATGTTGATGAACATTTCACAGGATCGTTATCTGTCTGAAATGAACTGTGAGCATGCTTTTCCACAGCGTTCTTCAAATGCAAGCACTTGCTAGCTCTGACACAGTTCTGATTCATTTTAATGTTTCAGTGGATGTAGAACTAGACATATGTTTTCCATCCTTATTTCCTTTGTTTTTCATATTCAATACAACTTGTGGGTTCATTTTTTTTAATATATGCAGGTACCGGGAGTCGAACTCAGAACCTACTGCTTGCAAAGCAGGCGCCTATGCCTCTGAGCTTTATCACCAGCCCTGTGGGTTCATGTTTGCAGTGTGTTCCATGCAACATTTATTGTCTCTCTGGTGTGACACTGAAAGTGTAAATAAGGACCAAAATGTATAATAGATATTGGGAAATAGGAAGACATTTCCCTTCCTTCTTTTCTTTTCCCTTCCTTCCTTTCCCCTTTCGCTATCCTAATTTCTCTTTCCTTTTGAACAATTTCTTCCCATTTCACAATATCTATTGTATATTTTGGATCTTAATTATTCTTTCAGTTTCTTACACTGGGGAGACAATATGATGTTTATACATGCAAGTCTGATTTACTTCACTTATGAGTATGGTCTCAAGTTGCATCCATTTACTTATAAAAGCTTCATGTTTATTCTTCTTTATAGCTGAGTAGTACTCCATTGTATAAAAATACCACATATATATAGTTATATATATATATATGCAATATAGATAAGATAATTACACTACTAATTTCTATTAGTTTGTTGAAGAGAAAGATTCATGCTTATATTGTTTGATCAATTTTTCATGCCTATATTTTATAATCTGAGCAACTACTTTTAAAATAACAATACCCAATGTATTAACCATTGTTAATCTCCTATTATCTTGTTTTGAAATTCTCTAACATTGTTTTTATTTTTTCTCTTTTAAATAAATAAAGAAAAAAGAAATAGAAAGACATTGTTCAAATGGGAAGGGGAATTGGGAGCAGGGAGGGGGAAAGGAAGGAAGGAAAAAGAGAAAAATGGAAAAAGAAGGATAAAATGGAAACAAAGCTTTGTAAATAATGAGGGGAAGAGTGGTTGAAAGGAGGAGAGGGGTATAGGAGAAAGGTGGAATCAAGATCTGTCATGTACAGGTACAAATTCCCTATGATGAATGTTATTATGTATATCTCAATTGCACCAATGAACCCAATTAAAAATATTTTGACTATCATTGAAGGTTTACGATATAAAATTGCACTCCCAACCCATAAAATATTTTATCTGTACTTGTAGACAGCATATAATTGTGCATGTATAAATATGTTACACTCTGTCACATATTGGACCTTGAAAAGAAGAACAAGAAATTCCTCTCCCTTCTAAATAATTTGCTGCTACCATGAAACACCTTTATGATGTTTTGTGTGTGAACTACACCAGTGGACAGAAAGAAAGATTCTTTGACAGTAATATATCAAATGTCCCTTTTCCAGCTTTTTCCTATTTTTGGAAAGCATCCTTTGTAGCACCCAGAGTCCCTGAAGTTATATTAAAGGGAAGGGGATATATTACATACACGATAGCACTCTAAGGTCAAGGGTGATTGGGAGGGCTGTCTCCAGGCAGTTGTAGCACAGGACCACGCTTGTAATCCCGAGTAGAGTTAATTATTATGCAGATATCCGACACTGTCACATACTTAGGACAGAGAAATAGTTCAGAAGAGGAAAATACAGCTTTAGAGAAAGGTGATTGCTGATATTCAGTAACAGAAGTTTTTTCTTCAATGTATTTTTTGTCCTGCCAAATTTAATGATTATAATAAACATTAAATGATATTCCTTTTAATGAAGATTTATTTTTTTCAAATGAGGAAACATTATCATGGGATACATTTTCAAGATCAAAACCTTTTCTTATTTGTTCCTGTCAAGGTGACATCACCACAACGTGACACTAAATGAAAGTAAACATTTAAACTAAAATGGGTGTGTTTAAATGTATTCCGGAAGATGCACCTCCCACATCGTGTGTCTCTGAATCGCATCTGTGTCTTCAATACAGTGTTTAGAAGTGTGAGGTGACCTAAGTATAGAACCCGATAGCTGATATAAATATAAAATCCCATATAGATTGATACATAGGTAGATAGATAGATAAATGTGGATATACCACATTACACTGGTGAAATTTTTCCTTCTGCAACATAGGCAAAAAATACATTTTTCTTCCATATTAATAACTTCTCACAAAATGTGTAGTAAAGTTATTCTCTTTGGGGTGCCAGGAATAAAAATGTAAGGAATTCTCTTTAAAACATGTGATCTTTGGGAAGGATCTTAAACAATAAGTGGAGTGAGTCGCGATATCTTAATCATCATGGAAAGGTAATTCTTTCTTTATTATTTAGAAAGCATGACCTATTCAGAAATAAGTGCACTTAAAAATAAGTTAATCTGGGGCCGGTGAGATGGCTCAGCAGCATAAGCACCTGCCTGGCAAGCACGAGGTCCTGAGTTCAACTCCCGGAGCCCACATACGGAAAAAGCGCCGGTGATATCGCTCAGCGGCACGGGTGTCTGCTGGTGCACGAGGTCCTGAGGTCGACCCCCGGTACCCACAAAAAAAAAAAAGTTAATCTGGGCCAGTGAGATGGCTCAGTGGCATAAGCGCCTGCCTGGCAAGCGCGAAGTCCTGACTTCAACCCCCGGTACCCACATAAAGGAAAAAAAGGGGCTGGTGATATCGCTTAGGGCACAAGTGCCTGCTGGCAAGTGTGTGGTCCTGAGTTCAACTCCCAGTACCCACACACAAATAAATAAATAAGTTAATCTTTGGAAGCAAGTCAATGTGAAAGCATGTTTCCCTGTAACAGGCCATGCAATAGCCCATGTTTTAGCCATCTCTTTTAGTGTATAACTTAATTTTTGTTGTCAGTCCTATTAGACTGTCCATATTTACAAACAAGGATTTTTTCTTTTGTACCTCTGGGTTTATATTTTAATGTAAATTGAGGATCACAGGTGGACATTTCGTTGCCTTTTAGTAGTTGTGTGTTCTCATCAGATATCTCATGAAAACATTTAACCCACGGTCTCTTTTCTTTCCAGAATGCTTTTCCATTCCTAGCTCCTATCGTTGTCTACAAACTTAAGTGTCCAGTAGCCAAGTAACCTGCTCCAGGTTGCCACAAATGGTTTTCTTTTGACAAATAAAATGTGTTCTGTGGCTCTCAAAAGCCTTCTATTAGAGTTTTTCTTATAACTGTAATTTTGTATACTATTGCCTAAGTGCAAGTCCGCATGCACATTTTTGTGTGTGTGTGGGGGGGTACCGGGGGTTGACCTCAGGACCTTGCGTGCCAGCAGGCGCCCATGCCGCAGAGCGATATCACCGGCCCTTTTTTCGTACGTGGGATCCGGGAGTCGAACTCAGGACCTCGCGCTTGCCAGGCAGGTGCTTATGCTGCTGAGCTATCTCACCGGCCCCGCATGCACATTTTTATCTTCCGTCCTGGTTAGAACCATAGAAATCTAAGTATTGTTAGGATTTTATTCTCCTAGATCCAAACCTGACGTTTTATTCAATGTAAGTGTTTGTAAGTGTTTAAAAATGAAATATTCTCTGGGGCAGTGAGGTGGCTCAGCAGCATAAGCACCTGCCTGGCAAGCGCGAGGACCCGAGTTCGACTCCCAGAACCCACATATGTAAAAAGGGCTGGTGATACTGCTCAGCGGCTCGGGCGCCTGCTGGCGTGCGAGGTACTGAGGTTGACTCCCAGTACCCCAAAAAAAAAAAAAAAAAAGAAATATTCTCTCTTACCTCTTAGAATGTGATACTCTATCAGATTATTTTACTACTATTCTGGTTCTAAAACACACCCATAGGGTTATCATCTACCATGTATGGGAGAGAGACAAAGGTGTTCTTAATTTATAAAGTCATCAGGGAAAAAAATCCTAAATAAACAAAAACGCATGGAGATTGATTTAAAATAATTTGGTGAATCAGCACCAGGACCGGGAGCGGATGAATGTTCTGTACAGCACCACACTGCATGAAAGACATGGGACTCCGACATCCATAAAAATGTTATCTGAATCATTTATAAAAACACATACAAATCCCTGGCCATTAAGGAGTGCAAAAAGAACCGTGATGTTTTTCATACCATCCTGCATGATGCAGAGTTTTGGGGGTATCTATGTGTGTGAATCTGTCTATTTTTTTCTCCAGAGGAGGAATTACACCTTTCATGAAGTTCTTAAAGGACTTGAACACAAAAATGGGTTATAGTGGTCTGGAGACAAAGCAGCCCGGTAACAGAGCGCACCCTGTAGTTCCTGTGACATTTACTTTCCTTTACCGAACAAGATGAGCCCATGTTAGGACGGCTACAATGGAGAAAACGGTAGTAAACCATGTGCTGGTGTTGGAGACAGTGGAGAGGAGCTTCGAGAAAAGGAACCCAGGGAAGGTGGGAATAGGTGAGGGCTGGCGCTTTTGTTCTGCACTTCTGTGTTGCGCTTCGGAGGCCAAGGGGAGCAGATTGTCTTCCGGACTCTCCTTTAAGGACCCACCCCTCCTTGAGTCAGTTACACTAGACTTACGGGGATCTTAGGAGGAATCCCTACTTCCACTCTATTTCTACGCTGAAGTTACCATATTCTGGGAGTATTATTGGCTGTCTCTACTGTGTTCTAGCTTGGAAAATTTAAAAATATGGAGGTTATTGACCTTCCTTGACTTTCTCACTGTATGGAATTGAGTCTGGTGGGTCCTGAGATTTGGTCAAGAGAGGCACAGGAAAACAGACTGGACTGAGAACCTAAACGTTGTCATAAAATGCAATGTCCATTACCTATGCTTTCTACATCTTGTTTCCCAAGATACCATGGAATTAATATTTAATCCTTTCAAATCTTAACTAGACAGAAAAGAGGAAGATTGTAGAGCACCAGCCCTTGATGACACTTGAAGGATTGGGAAGGGACAGGTATTTAGCAAAAGAGAAGATTTTTATGAAAAATACTTTCAGCAACACCTCTACCCATGTTGTCTTTTACCTTCATTACATAGATTTTATCCTCCTCACTGTCATCTTTTGCTCTGAACCTTATCTGAAAGGGAATTATTTGACCTCTCATACTAAGTATCAGGTGCATGTCAATTGCAAGTTATACTGTTTATGATACCATTTTAGAAACATGCAAAGATCAATAATTCTATATTGTAATATAGATTTCTCTACTCATATGTTACTTGTAGATGGAAAAATCTGGCATTATCCAGAAGCTGTGACAAGGTTGGTGTTCTCTATTGACCCTTTCTTAATTTTTGACCAGGCTTATTCTCTTCTAGGTTTCCAGTACCTGCTGATCTTGGAGACATGTGTCTTTCCTAATCACCTTCCATGAAATGCCTCTGGAAATGTTGCCAGATTCTACCACCTGGAGAAATTGAGATCATCCTTAACACATAGAAAATATCTCTCTCTTCCCACACAACAACAATTTGTCTATTCACCCCTGGTGCACATGAAGTACTTACTGAATTCAAAGAATTGTTTTATCCTGGAGATTATATTCCATTCTATTTATTTCTTGTAATAAAAGTAATCTTAAAAAATTGTTATTCATTTTTTCTGTCTCTTCATCAGAGAATGTTTGAGCAATACATTCAGAACAGATATAGAAATCAGTTAAAATTCTGTCAAATTCTTTGGTAATGATGACCATTGAGCTCATAAATGTAGAATCATCACTTACCTGTTAGAGGACTCTCCACATTAGCCTCACTGATCTACGCTCTTTTGATAGCATCTTTCACATAGGACACTTAAAAAATGTTCTTCCTGTCTCCCAGAGGGAATACCGTAACACATAATCACCTAAGATATTAACATCCTATGCAGTATAATTCCCTAAGGATTTCCTTCCTCTGCTAACCAGAAACATCCTAGATGTTGTAATAAATTTAACCTTTGGTTGTCTACTTGGCCCAGAAGAATATCCAGTCAACCCTTCTCATATGCAGAAACCGGACAGAAACAAGAGTGTGGAGATGTCCCCTAAAGGTACCAGGGCAAGAGGGAAAAAGGAAAAGTCTAAATGAACAGTGCAGAGGAGATGTGGAAGACAGCATCACTGGTAAAAGAGGCCTAATCTGCTCTTACTCAGTGCCCCAAATTGCCAACCCCCGTTTTAGGAAACAAAGTACCCTAGCTCCTGTAATGCACTTGTAATTTATTTGCAAATATAATCCTATAATCCTGGGAAGGCAGGGTGGCGTCCTCAACGAGAAGTTCTATTCTGTGGGCTACAGATATTTCTTTTCAAGACTTCCAGATATTTAACAAGAGTTCTGAGCATTAATATGCATCCTAAGCCCTGAATTTCATAGTGTTTTTTCCAAATTCACTTCCATTTCTTTTTATTAACTCATGTTAAGAAAAAAAAAGACATTTAAAGAATAAACTTTTATTAAAACAACAACACTCCCCCAAATATTTATTGAACATCATTTATACAATATTTATCACTTTATATGTTTTATCTGTTAACTCACATAACCCTTCCGTAAAGTAGGTATTTAAAATGACACTTCATATGAGAGAAACTGAAAATCGTAGGAGTTGAGCTGAGTACCCTGGTTGCACATTTAGTAAGCTTAATAGTGATATCTGTACTGAAGTCTCTTTTATTTCATGATGCTTCTCTTTACACTACCCCAAAATAAAAACTAGGGTTACTTGAAAGTGATGATGATGAAAGATATTCTATTTTTTAACTTATAGTATTTCAGGTTAAAGATATTAGAGTTAGTAGTAAGCCAATGAGAACAGGTTGAAATTGCAGTTTCCATAGAATCTATAAAGGAAATGCACAGTAAACAGTGTTATGAGTTTTAGAAGCATGAATTTGAAGTTAGGGACACAGAGCTAGACATGGAAATTATTATTTGTGGAAGACAGTGAGGTAACCAAAAGAAAACAAACACAGTGATTAGGGAAGCAAGTCAAGAGCTGGGCCAAGTAGGAATCAATGCTTGAAGGGGAAATTTTGATCAAGGAATGAAAGGTTTCAGTTAGAAAGAAGAAATAAGTTGGAAGAAGAAAGATGGTGATAGATACGGTGGATGTCTCAGTCACTTTCTCATTGCTGGGACACAAAATCCAATACTAAGAATTTAAAGCAAGAGAGGTTTCCTTGAACTCTATGTTTTTAATCAATAATTGGCATGTCAGAAGGGTCTGGGTGGAGGAAAGAGAAAGAAGGGTGAAGCCAGAGAGGGAGATAAACACTTCAGGTCATGCTCACAGCGATGCATGTGATCAGACCCCAACTCCCAACTCTAAGCCAGCTGCAGCACCCCCATAATCCAATCCCCTCCCACAAGTTGATGCCTCAGAGCATGTGAGGCTTTGCAGGGACATCCAAATATAAACCATACCAGTAGATAAGCCAATTAGCTTGATTTAATCTTTCAGCAATGCCATACATATATATATGTTTATTTATTTATATTTGTATTGTGCCCTGTAAGTAAATAATATTGTTAAATAAAATTTGAAAGTCCTTCTTTTAATCTTACTTCCTCTTGCAAGTATTTTCCATTAATTTCTTGCATTCATAAGGAAATATATTGAAACAATTTTACTCTTGCTAAGTACTGTCTCCAGCTATTTTTTTCTCAGTCCATCTTAAACCTGCTGCAGTCAGATTTTCCCATCACCCCACTTTAAAATGAATTGTCAGTACTGCGAATCATCTCTACATTACTCTGTCCAGTTGCTAGTCTTACCCATGGTTTTGGTAGTTCTATCAGCAGTATTAGAAACTCTTGATCATTCTTAACTCCTGATAAAATTTATTCACTCTGTTTGCTGTTTGCTGAGGTTTGGTTTGCTGAGGTCACTCCTCATTCTGCTTTGTAATTTTCCTTTTCTTCTTGGCCTGAGGGTTGTAGCAACCTATTCCTAGGTTCTCCTTTTCCCTCTGTTAACTCATGCTACTTCAGTAAATGCCTCTGATCCCTCAGCTGTAAATATATGTATGTGCTGCATGCTCACAAATTTATATCTGTATCCCGGACTCAGACATCTAACTACCTGTTCAAATCTTTGTTGTCAATAAACATCTTAAATTTGCAATATCAGCAAAAGATGATGTCACAGCCCCACTACGACTGATGGCATCACATCCAAACTTCTCTCACAAATGTCCTCTTCTCAGTAGACAGTGATTCCATCCTGCCCATTTCACAAACCAAAAGACTTCCAGCCACTCTGCTATGTGATGAATGTCAGTGACCCTCCAAAACTGAGGACCCCCATCAGTAGTATTAGTGCCCTTTTAGAAGGACTTAAAGGGATGAGGTTACTTAGCTCTGCCCTTCAATCATCTGAGGATGCAAAGATGGCGCCATCCATGAGGAACAGGCCTTCACCAGACACTGAATCTGCTCATGACGTGGTCTTGGACTTGGCTGCTGACGTGGCCTCCAGAACTGTGAGAAATAACTTTCTATTGCTTACAGATTATCTGGCCTAAAGTATTTTGCTATTGCAGCAGGAAGGATTCAGTGGTGGTGAACCCGTGGCACACATGCCGCAGTGGGCTGTTTGTATCATTAAAATCCCTAAAAGGTTTGCCATCACTGGGCTAAGTCATACTCTTTACTCTTCTCTTCCACAGTTGACATCTAATCTAACATGAAATTCTGCTTTTTCTACTTCAAAAATTACCCAGAATCCAACACATTTCATGACCTTCATTAGTCTGAGTCACAATGAGTTCTCAGCTAGATCGCTGAAATTCATGCCTTAACTCTTTCCTCTGCCTCTGTATCTCCTGCTCTTCCCTTGCCTCAGTTGAATCCTATTATAACGTCCAAAGTGATCTTTCCCAGGTGATTTGAGCCTCGTCCCTCCTCTGATCAAAGCTCTCCATTAATGCATCATTTCATTCTCATGAAAAACAAAATATATCATGCCGCCCTCTCTGTGATTTACTTCCTCCTACCCTCTGGGTCCTGCCTCAGTGGGCAGCTTGCTGTCTCTCCAGTCCAGTAGACATATTCCTAGAGTGCAGATGTCCACATGGCTGACTCTGTCGACCTTTCCAAATATTTGTTCAAATGTGATGCTGTCCAAGAATTCTGTCCTGACCGTCTATTTAAAATTGCAGACTTTTTCTAGCCCTGATGATCCTCTTTGCCATGCTCAACCTTTCAGTTTTCCATAGCACATATAAACTTTTAACAAAATAAGCTATATACTTGCTGGTCTATTATTTATATTCTCCCTCTCTTCCTCGCTAGGATCTACACTCATCACAGCAGGAAATATTTATTTTGTTCATTTGTCATCTCAAGCGCCCAGAATAGGTTTTGCGCATAATAATTATGCAATGCTTATTCATGGACACAGTGAGAAACTGTCTAAAATGTGTAGAAACAAAGCCTGAGAAAACTTATTATACTCAGACTTGTGGGTGTACATGCTGAAGATAAAGCAAATAAAATGAATCTAGAGTACACTTAAACAATTCATCCAATTATTTGCAGAAATGTTGAAAATGTGTTCAAAACATCTCAGTCTTTACACATTTCTGTAAATGATACAAATGATTTAAAATATTTTAAAATATTGATTATGCAATAGATTTGGGAATTGACCCATTGGATAAATTGATCACTGTTACTGTATTTTTTTTTTTTTTTTTTTTTTGGAAAATGGCTTAGAAACACCATTAGTTTCCAAGGACAGAAACTGTTCTGATTTCCGAGGAATTGCCACTTGGGTCGATATTTTTGTGTATTTGTCCCTCCCTTCTTCTCTTCCTTCCTTCCTTCCTTCTTTCCTTCCTTCCTTCCTACCTTCCTTCCTTCCGTCTTTCCTCCCTTCTTTCATTCCTTCCAGGCATTACCAATTTTATAAAGCCTTCTAAATATTCTAGTATAAAATTTATTCCTTTCTGTGAATAGCTGCAGTGCACACTTTTTCCTTGTCTTTAGGACTCTGCATTGGTTCTCCTGAACTCAAGTCCACCCACTTTACTTTGGAAGGTGTTAGGATGCTAGACGTCACTGTTCCTTTATATTTTGTTCTCTGGATATACATTAGCTTCCTGCTGATATATACACTCCTGAGGGATTTGGAAGGTGATATTACAGAGGCCTTCTCTTTCTGCTCTTGGAAATAGATGAGGAAATAAGACGAAAGATGCCTGGTGAAGAATTTACTTATACAACTGGATCCACATGTAGTTAATTAGCAGATGACACATTGCAATTCATACCCTCAAATTCCAACTCAACATTCTGTGTAATGAAGCATAGCTTTATTTCGTGTATAAATACCCATGATTTTTGATAATCCAATTGAAATTTCACTTTCAGTCACCAAAGGATAGTTTAAGTAACTTGGAAAATTATGATGAAGTGGTCACAGCACTTAATCATTTGTTTTTTAAAAATAATTGTTTCTTTCCTCCCTTCCTTCCTTCCTTCCTTCTTTAGTTCTTTTAAGTAACTTGGAAAATTATGATGAAGTGGTCACAGCACTTAATCATTTGTTTTTTAAAAATAATTGTTTCTTTCCTCCCTTCCTTCCTTCCTTCCTTCTTTAGTTCTTCATCTTCACCTCCTCTGTCCATTTTCTTCTTCTTTTATGGATAATAGCCACCTTAATAGGTAAGAGTTACTATTTCATTGTGATTATGATTTATATTTCCCTGATGATTCATGATGTCAAGCATCTTTCATAATCTGTTGGCTATTTATGTCTTCTTTAGAATAATGTCTATTAATTTCTTTTTCCACTTTTTAGCAAAACCTGGTTATATCAGAAGATGGCCTTTGTCTCTTACCCAATCTGATCTGTGTCCAGTTTATTTCTTCCAAGAAAGCCTCTGTCCAAGAGAGCTCTGACAAGAAAGAAGGTTAGGTTGGTGAGTGTGTGTGTGTGTGTGTGTGTGTGTGTAGTGAACAATTAGGAAGTGAAAACAGAATACACAAAACAAAATAAACTTTCTATCTGCAGGTCCCCGAGAGATGAAGGGTGTTCACACAACGCTGAAGGGGGAGTCCGGAGCCATCAGAGAGCTCACACACTGAGGGGGGAAAAGAGGGCACCTGGTGCTGGGCGTTTGTTAAGAGCAGTGGGCTTCATCCCTTGGGTATTTCTGTGTGGGATACAGGTTGGTTAATTTTTTTAAAAGTCATGACTGAAGGGAGAGCAAATTTACAAGACTCTGGATTATTAGTTATTATCATGGCCAGAACTTGTGAGTAATGTTGGGTTATAAAGCAGCAAGAGGAGGAACATGCTCTGTATGCCAAACAACCAGCCCAAAGATTATGGGGCACGACTGGATTTTAAATAATGTGTGTCCATCTTGAAAATGGATGCTGAGGCAGTTAGTTCATTAAAGAAATTGATGAAAAGAAGAAATGAAAGTTATAATCCTTTGTTTTATAATTGTAAAGCATTGCCTGGAATTGCCATTTCTTAAGAAATGAAGTAATTTATATACATTGTGTGCCTAAATTTAAAATTTTTTCTAATCTCAATGGCAGTGGGAAATAGAATCTAGAGTTAGATTTGACTCAGGTTCCTTCCAGTTCCTATGTTCTAGATACTATTAGATTGCTGTGATTGTGTGATTGAGTTTCAAATCCCAGTGAAGAAACAAATAATAAAGTGTTTGATATTGTGAACTAGAATTCTGCTTCACGAACAGCATGTTGGTCCTGCCTCAGAGACGATCTGGCCCTTGAGAAGAATTTACTATTACAGGAGGTGGATGGCAATGCATTGGGTGAGAAATTAACACCTCTGTCCAGGTCCAAGCAACCTCAAAGACACCGCTGCGGTGACGCAAGTGGCAGCTACGTCTTTCTCCTCCTCTGGGCACTCCACACCCTCACCCCTGGATCCAACACCAGAGGAGAACGTGTTCTCATGATGGCCTTCCTTGGAAACTGAGCAAAATCCTTCTACTTTGATCTAAAAATATAGTCAGCAGGATTAATAAAGGAAGATGAAATGGACTGAGGAAGGTTTGACTCGGCTATCGCTTTAACAAATGTTCTTAATTGGAGAAAAGGTAAATCCCTGGTGACCCAGAAAGGTTGTTTTTTTCCTGAGCCTCAGAGAGTCTTAAGGCTTCTGCTTTAAATATTTCTTTGAAAGCAGTAGGAATCCTAGTTCCACAAATTTGGTGAACGTTGAATAATTGGACGAGTTTCCCTCATTGGTTTCCTGGAAGCTTGCCTCGGCAATTAGAACTTCGAGGTTAAATAAGTATTTCTGGCTCTTGGACTCTGAAGAAGTTGCTTCTTGTGAATGAATCTTGAATTTGATAAGAAGATCTTAGGGTATCTGACAGATATTCACATTTTCCAACAATCATCTCATTATTTGGCTAAGTATTTAGTGTGTAAGTTTAGTTCTTGCTTAGAATTATAGCACAGAAATATCTTTCAAAATATGAAAAATTACCAATTGAATTAACGTCACTGAATAAACTCACAGAGTACTAGTGCTCCAAAAGTATGTCAGTCATTCACATTTAATATATGTTTGGTTCATCTGTAAGTGATATTTATTCCTTGGGTAGGGATACATGAGTTAGAAATGTCATTTTATACTTGTGTTTTAACTTGAGTTAGATCAAGCTATTTTATTTGCTCTACTTTTATACCCTTTGAGCAAATTTTTAAAAAATTTAAATGAACCAGCTTCTATGAAATAAAGAACTGGTAAATAAAATGGATGATTCTCAAAAAGTACCCATAGGTGTGACACAGGAATGACACTCAGTGGCAGTGGGGGTGACGCTGATGGTTTAAATCCTGGCTGTCATAATGGCAGCTTGGCTGCATTCCCGGCACAGACTACCGAGTTATAATACACCCTAAGTTTTAAAAATTATAACACCATTGCCACCTCCACATTGTAAAATTTAATGGAGTTAGTTGATTTTCCACTAACTGTTCCTTACATTCCATGGAAAGTGTGAGCAATTGGGAAGACATTTTAAGGGAGTTTTTTGAGGATTCCACTGATAAATCTAGTGCTCTAGTTGAGTAATCGTAGAGTTTCATAGGCATCTAGGTGCTCAAGTTTTCAGTAGAGAAAAACAATTTCACACACACACACACACACAAATACACACACACTCAAATAGAAAAGACATATCGGCCACAGAGCTATCCTTCCTCGAATTCAAATCCCAACCGTACCACTCACCAATTCTGTTACCTTTAAGATGCGACAAAAACCTGACTATGACAAATGATTTTGTTAATTTTATTCTGAAAGACTGATGACTCTACTTACAGCAAACATAATTGTCCTAGCATTTTATTTAATAGCTTAAATGTTTGCTGAAAATTTTCCTAAATTATTCTATAGTAAATAATGTATGCTTATAAGAAAATAAATATAAACTAAAGAAAGTTAAAAAATAATAAATGGGTATAAAGTAAAAAAAATGCAACTGGAAAAACAACACTCTCTAGTACATCACTGATGGCAATATATAAATTTCAGGAGAATTTATCAATACCCTTTTACAATTAAAATGTTCATACACTTGATTCTGAAGTCCTAGTCCAAAAATTTATCTTATAGAAATGCTTAGATCAATTTAATTGGTATGCCATGTTAATGTGTATGTGAATGTGTATGCACATATGCCCATGTTAATATGTATGTGAGTGTGTATGCACTTATTGTACATTCATACAGACAGACATGCAAAACTTATCACTGTAGCATTGCTGAAGTAGCAAAAATTAGAAAGAACATAAGGGCCGGTGAGATGGCTCAGCAGCTTAAGCGCCTGGCCGGCAAGCGCGAGGGCCCGAGTTCGACTCCCGGAACCCACATACGAAAAAGGGGCCGGTGATATCGCTCAGCAGCATGGGCACCTGCTGGCGTGTGAGGTCATGAGGTCGACCCCGGTACTCACACACAAAAAAAAGAAAGAACATAAATCTTTGTATATTGATATGAGATCCTATCAATTATTGATGATAAATTATTCATTAAAATATAAAATACAGAATATTTTTACACATATGCCATGCCTTACTGTGATATAGTTACCTCATTAAGTTGCAAATTCAATAACCTTAATTAGATGCACATCTGAGAGAACACATCACTGTTACTCAGCAAAGCAGGTGCACAGTGTACCACAGGTGAGCACTGGAAAATCCTCGGGATGCAGAGCCCTGGCTCTCTGCTGCACAGCATCTCTTCTGCCCCTCCTGGGCCTTCCTTCATGCCGTACCTCTGCTGAGAACATCCCCTGCTCAATCCTGTTCTTAGGGATGGTCTAGCTTGAAGGATTAAATCATTTATCTCTCTTTCATTTCAGTATTTATATGGGCTCTGTTCTAAATCTACAAGTTCTACCCTCTACATAAGGAAATGGGCCGCATCAAATGAGTTTTTGATGTACGGGTCATCTCTGTAAGTACTTAGGGAAAATGAGGAATGTGGAATAAAGGCTCTAATTATAATTATCCCCATCTTCACTAGCACAGTCTCTTTAAAATGATGTCTCTTTTTCCATTTCAGTGGAAGAAGTTATCACAAAGGCAGCTGAAGGTGCCATTCAGCACTGAACTGCAAGTTAAGGTACCGTTGATTTCTTAGATTTGGCTGCAGAATGTGTAGGAAGACAAACGTTACCAGGCAATGGCCAATGCATGGCATGGTTGAGCCTGCTTGACAGACAAACACAACCAGATCCTGCAGACAAATTTGCTCTCAAGCTTGGAGGATGGGACAGCACCAGCCTTATGTGGCCTCAGTGCCTCCGTTTCCTCCAGTGATAAAATGCCTTGGGTTGTATTGGTACGAATATACCCCGTGAGGCAGGAGGTGAAAGTATTGGGAAGGCCCTCAAAGGATGACAGTTAATGAACTAGGAATGATCATACGCCTGCAAAGAAAACCAAAACAGAGGGTAAAGAGGAAGTCACACAATTGTTCTAAGTCTCAGTTGCTGCCTTCGAAAATCAGACAATCATAATAGTTCTAAAGGATGTTTGTGATGATTAAGTGAGCAAAAGTCCTTTGCAGTTTGCCTAGAATGAGTAAGCAGTACAAACATGGCAGCTATGGTTCCTATTTTCTTAATTGCACTACTGCAGAAATTGAGACATAGGGACATTGAGATTACAAAGCAGGTTTGCTGTACCCTGTCTAGGACTTAGGGGAAGGTTTGCTAGGTCCAGAGATATTCCCTGAAAACAGAAAGTTACCAGAAGAAAGAAATACGGTGTGAGCCCAGCAGGAAGCAGTTGAGACTGAGTAGAGTAAAAACAAAAAGTGTAGAAGAGAGAAATGACATCCATTAAGTGGGGAAGATGGACCTGAAGACAGAAGTTGTATGTCAGGGAAAAAAGTTCACTTTTCTTCTTTTGTATTAAGTTACAAGACAAGGAGACAGTTATAGATGTCCCCTAGACCAGGGGACCTTAAACTTCTTGACACCAAGGAGTGGTTTTGTGTAAGACAATTGTTCACAGACCACAGGCACTGGATGGTTTGGGATGATTCAACTGCATTAAATTTCTTCTGCACTTTGTTTCTATTATTATTGCACACATAATGAAATTGTTATACAAGCCATCATAATGCAAAATCCATGAGAGCCCTGAACTTGTTTTTCTGCATCTAGACAGAGGGTGATGGAAGACCGTGACACCTGAGAAATATTGCTTAAGTCTGATCTACTCAACCGTGTTTTTGCCTGTCACAGGATGCACTTGAATTGTCACTTGCCACTCACAGGAATCTGCAAGCAGTCATTTTTAGGGATGGAACATAGCAGGGGAGCTCTATGATCAAAACACTTGTTCTACAAAACACCAGTTAAATAATTGTATGCAAGAAATGTAAATACCAAGGCTTTAATTTTGCTTTATACTGGGCATAGTAATAGTATTTACTACATGACGTCATGCACCCCTGAAAAACACCCAGCAACATAGTCAACCTGAAAGTTCACTGTTTTGTCGTCATTTTTACGCCTGGGAATCCTTTGCTCCATCTAGGGGACAAAGAAAGCTGGAAGAAATGAATCAGGCTGATTCTGGTTCAAATTAGTTTTGCTGTGGATTTAAAGATTAGCTGGATCTTCACCGTGTGTAATCTCTATCAACAATTAATGTATCAGTTGAGATTTTATAATCCCTATTTTTAGGTATACATTGATCTTTTAAATTTTAGAAGCAAAATATAAATTTAGAAAAACACTAATATACTTGTTTGAATAAGAGCACAAGAAGAAAAATTCATTTCAATGGGTAGCTTTAAAGATAAGACAGGGTAATGGTTGTGTTGTACAATCTCTAACACAGTGGTTGGTGAATGATCGCCTCCAAGCGCATTTACCAGGGACTCAGTGTTGTTATTTGTGAGCACTGGGTCTGGAATTGGGAAATGCAGTCTGTATTATAGCCTCACTGCTCACTAGGTAGGAAACCTGGGTTAAGTTTTTGAACTGTGTAAGAGTGTATTTCTTTATCTGTAAAATGAAGCTAGTTATAGGGGGACGCTCATGTTTGGAGTGCAGTAAGTTCCCGAAAGAAGGTGATCATACGAATACCAATCCTAAAGGTAGGAAAAGAAGAAACCTGCTTTAAAAATGGAACAACTTAAAAAGATAGGAGAAAAGGCTGGGAAAAACATTGCCTTTATGAAGTAACCATCTGGAAATTCGTCATGTAGCATATTTTCTTTAAGCTCAACTCTAGGATGGAGAATAAATAAATAAGTAAGTAAGTAAGTAAATACATGAATAAGTACATTGGGACCCTGAAAACCAGGAAACCCATGAATTAGTAATTATAAATTGTATATTTCTTTTTCAGAGTTCCCAAATTCTCTTTTTTTTAGGTTCTCCCACCAGAGAAATGGGAAATAAAAACAACATGACAGAATTCATACTTCTGGGTCTTACGGAGAACCCAGAGCTGCGGAAACTATTTTCTGCCGTGTTTCTAATCATGTATGTGATCATCGTGTTGGGAAATCTACTCGTCATGGCAACCATGATCACAAGTCCGAGTTTGAGATCACCTATGTACTTCTTCCTCACCTTTCTGTCCCTTTTGGATGTCACCTACTCCTCCGTCATTGCCCCTAAGCTGATTGTGGACTCCCTCTCTGAGACCACCACCATCTCCTTCGAAGGCTGCATGACCCAGCTCTTTGCAGAGCATTGCTTCGGTGGTGTGGGGATCCTCCTCCTCCTCGTGATGGCCTGTGACCGCTACGTGGCTATCTGTAAGCCTCTGTACTACATGACCATCATGAGGCCTTGGATATGTTGCTTGCTTTTGGGGGCAGCTTGGGTAGGGGGATTCCTGCATGCAACAATTCAGCTTCTCTTCATGTATCAAATACCTTTCTGTGGTCCCAATATCATAGATCACTTTATATGTGACTTGTTTCAGCTGCTGACCCTGGCCTGCGTGGACACTCACACCCTGGGCCTCTTGGTCACCTTTAACAGTGGCGTCATGTGCATGGCGATCTTCCTTATTCTCATTGCCTCGTACATAGTCATCTTACGTTCCCTGAAGTCCCACAACTCCGAAGGGAGGCGCAAGGCCGTCTCCACCTGCGGTTCCCACCTCACAGTGGTCGTGTTGTTCTTTGTGCCATGTATTTTCTTGTATGTGAGGCCTGTGGCTACTTACCCCACTGACAAAGCAATGGCTGTGTCGGATTCCATCATCACACCCATGCTGAATCCCTTGATCTACACACTGAGAAATGCAGAGGTGAAAAACGCCATGAAGAGACTGTGGATGAAACAATAGATTTTGACTGATAGGTAACTCTCTCGCTACAAGCAGCATGTTTTCCATAAGATGTGATTAATCTCCAAGAGATGGACAGAGGGGGAAAGGAGGGGAGGAGAAGAGGGAGTAAAAAGAATTAGGATGTGTTATGTGCGTGTACCAACTTCCCATGATGATTGTAATCATTATGTACTGCAAAAAGGTACTAATAAAAAACTGTAGGTATAAAAAAAAAGTTATTAATCATTTGTTCAGAAATTTGTGGGAACTAAAGCTGTCCATTCTCTACTGACAACCAGAGGGTTCTTCTATATTTAAAATTTTTTAAATCTATGTTATGATTTAGAGTATTTACAATTTAGGGTTTACGACACTCTTCTACTCTTCCTTTGGCTTCTCATCACTGTAGAAATCGCTTGCCCTGTCCCAGAACTCTGGCTCATCCTCCTCCCACCTCTCCCTCTCCAAGCACATCTTCAGTTTCTCACCGCTTCCCTCTCTGTGTTTCAGTAGTGGTGGTTTTTTCCCGACTGCCCCAAGAGCTAAGAAAGCCTTTTCTCTCCTCAGGGCTCCTGCTTCTCTCTGTCTCCAAATGTGCCCTTTTCCTAAGGCGCCGGTTTCACTAACTTCACAGTAAGTGTAACATTTCCAGTGAAGCCCGTCACGTGACTGTTGAGTCTTCCACTCCTGCCTTAATTCAATGTTCGCATTTCCTTAGTACCAGTGATCAAGTTGTCAGTATTTTAATATAATTATGGGCTGTCTTTAACTATTTTCCACCCCTCTCTCTAGATTGGAAGTTTGTGAGAGACAAACTTCTGTTTCATATGTGTTTTGTACTTACTAGGTTTGTAATAACTATCCGTTAAATGATTACATAAGAGCCATTTATTTCTAAGTAATCAAATTCAAGTAGAGGGAAAAGGAGACCATTAATAAGAAACTAAAAATGAACAAGAGAAAGAATCTGAGAGATTGTCAGAAAAAGTTCCCAGAAAAGGAAAGTTACAATCATTTCTTGGCAGGTACATCTTGGAGGAGGACTCTTTTAGTAGAATATTTGTACAGCTCATTGATTTCAGTACTTGACATACATTATTTCAAATCTTCCAATCCTTCAAGTTTCTACGGACAAATCAGCTGTTATTTGGATGAGTATGGCTTTGTAAGTGATTTGACTTTTTTTTTTTATGTGGGTACCAGGAGTCAAACTCAGGACCTCATGCTTGCCAGCAAGCGCTTGTGCCACTGAGCGATATCACCGGCCCTTTTTTTTTTCCTTTATGTGGGTTCTGGGAGTCGAACTCAGGACCTCACACTTGCCAGGCAGGTGCTTATGCTGCTGAGCTATCTCACGGGCCCTGATTTGACATTTTGTCTTACAGATTTTATTATTTTTTCTTTGTTCTGTGCCTTTAACATTTTAACATATAATGTGAGGAAGTTCTTTTTGATTATGTCTGTGTGGGGTTCTAAATGCCTACTATGTCTGGAAATTCACTACTTTTAAAAAACATAGTAAATTTTTGCTATTATTTTACTGAATAGAGTTTCCTCGACTTTAGCCTGTACTTAATGACATATTTTATTCCCAAAGCTCCTATGCTTAGTTTTTCAATTGTATTCCAGATATTTTGCATATTTTGTTTATAATTTCTTGTTTTTTACTTTATTGCTGTCAAAATGTAATATGTAATCTATACTACCTTCAAGCCTTGAAATTTTAACTTTTGCTTCGTCTAGTCTATTATTGAGGATTTCGGGGGGGGTTAGTTTGAAAATTTCAACTTTTTATTGACAAGATTTATTTATTTTTACTTTTTGAGATGCTCTTTTTATTGTTCTTTTCTATCAGTTATTGTCTTCCTTATTTCATTCACTTGTTTATTCCTGTTTGAGTTCATCAATCATTTTTATAATTATTTTTAACTCTTCAACTGATATTTTGTCATCTTCGATGTTATATGAATCAGTAACTTTAGGAGTATTAACATTTGGAAGAATCATTTCCCTTGCTTTTTTCATATATATAACAAATATATTGAGATTTCTATTATGTTTCATGTTTCTCTGTTTCATAGAAACAAATGTTTCCATTGGGGGATTTGCACTGCAGTTGGGATGGAATTCTCTTACTGTTTTAGGACAGGCTTTCTTAGGAAGGAGGCTTTTCTTTAGAATGTTCCCTGAAGCAACCAAGGAGGGGAAGAGCTGGGACAAATGGAACCTCTAGTCCTAGTTTTCTGAGGAGTCTCCACACTGATTTCCACAGTGGTTGCACCAATCTGCACTCCCTCCAACAGTGGAGAAGGGCTCCTTTTTCCCCACAGCCCCTCCAGCATTTGTTATTGGTTGATTTCTTGATAATAGCCATTCTTTCTGGGGTGAGATGGAATCTCAGTGTTGTTTTAACTTGCATCTCTCGAATGACAAGTGATGTTGAACATTTTTTTCGTATATTTATTTGCCATTTGTACTTCATCTGAGGAGTGTATATTCATCTCAGATTCCACATGATGAATGTGATCATTATGTATATCTAAATTGTACCAATATGCTTAATTAAAATGAAGAATGGGTCCTGGGAACCAGTCTGTTGAATGGTGCTTCGCTTTAAGCAGATTTAGTTGCATATCCTTCTCATAGCTTCTTTGTCCACTATTAGTGCAAATTGCCACAGGACTTCCTATGTGAGAAGTTGCCTCACCCACTTTCTCCGTAAATCTCACGAGTGTGGGGTCCTTCCAGTGCCAAGGCCGGTGTGCGTTAGGCAGCAGAATGTGTTTGCTGGACCCCCGTGAATACCTCTCAATTTTTTTATTAATTAAGTTTATTGGCACAATTTAAGTGTACATAATGATTATATTCACCGTAAGGAATTTGTACCTGTACGTGATATATTTTGATTCCTCTTTTTTTCCAATCCTCTCTCCTCCCTTCAGTCCATCTTCCCCTCCCTATTTACAAAGATTTGTTTCCATTTTATCCTTTTCTTAAATCCTTTTTTCCTTTTCCCTTCCTTCCTTTCCCTCTCCCCCCACCCTAGTTCTTCTTTCTTACTGAACAATTTCTTCCCATTTCACATATCTCTTGTACGGATTATGGTCACAACTTATGCTTGGGTGCCTTGTAGGTGTAGAGTTGATGGGAGGTGTCTTGCGGGTCTCTGCTCTTTCAGCGAAGCTCAGTGTCCAGAAGTGAGACTTAACCCCCGCCCCTGTGTTTACACGGGAGAGGCTGCGGGCTGGGTGCTTCTGTTTCCGCTGCCCTATAGCTGAAGCACAGGTCAAGCTTCCTGTGGGGCGAGGTCGTGCCTGATGTGAGATTTCTCTCAAGTGCATTGGGGGTGGAGCTCTGTGGCACATCACTCAGGGAGTACAAGTGACCCTGTGTTCAGTTCTCAGCACTGCTCAGGAGGAAAGCAACATAAAAGAGTAACAAGCCCCACATGCAAGCAAATGAGATCTCCCAAGATAGCAAAAAGTAAACGAGAAAATATAACCCATCACCTATAAGCAGAAGAACAAAGATGCTATAAAATAGTCTAAAAAAGTGAAAATGAATACAAAGCATAACCAAAACAAATGAGAAAAAAGAATAGCAGAAGTGATGTAAAAGAGAGGGAGTAAAAGAAGAAATAGTAAGAAGATGGAAATAGGAAAATAATGGGAAAAGGGGGGAAAACAGAAAAGAGAGATTAATATAATCAGGTGAAGAGGCAAACAATAGTAACATAAAGCTGATTAAAAGCATGGAAAAATAATGTTGAGTGTGGCGGTTCATGCTTGTAATCACAACACTCAGTAGGCTGAGGCAGGAAGATCACAAGTTTGAGGCCGCCCTGGGTTGCATAGTGAGTTCAAGACCGGTGTGCTATAAAGACCTGAGTATGAAAAAAATAGTGAAAATTTTAAAAAGGAAAATAAATAAAATACAGATACTAGAAAATAGGTTGGATGAAGGAAAAGTGGAACGAGAAAGAGAAAAACCAAAACTCAGACAGAGACTAAAACAAAAGTACACTCAGAAATCCCCCCACACCAAAGCCTTTCACTTAGAGTGGCAGAATTCGCCAGAAATGGGATGGACATTGCGAAGCTGCTGCGATTCGCTTCCTTCCTCTCAGCCGTGTCAGACCCACTAGGACAGTCCACAGGCCGTCGTTCCCATTGCTCACTGGGCGTGGAGAGAACACGCTGACTCAGCCCGGGTCGGATCTCTTAGGGAAAGTCTGGCGCTTGTACCTAGGGCCAAAGCCATCTCCCAAGGGGCAGAAGCCCTCGTCTATGTGTTACCTTTATCCCTTTCGTCTTGGCCTACATCCATACTAAACAATCTCTAAAATAAAAAGGGAAAGAAAAGGAGAATATTAGCTGTTGTCTGTCAACGTTTGATTGTGTTATGTTGAGGTTACAGGAATAGATATGGCCATGTTTATGTTGCTGTATTTTTCCTCCATGATGTTCAGAAGAACAAACTCTGTATAGAGGTAAGTTGTCTTTTTTTAATGTTTCCTTAGGACATGAATATCAGTACACTCTTGGCTTAGAAGAAATTACATTTTAAGTAACAGAAGAAACATTTCCTCTAATGTTTTGGTTCATAGCTTATGACAACAAATGTCAGTTCTCCAGGGTCTATTTCCCTAAAGTCAAGCACTTAGATGTGAAACAAACAAGATGGTCGTAAATGTAGTTTCAGTGTGAAAATCTTCCATAAAGGCATCTCAAACTCCCTCCATAATTTTTGATCATTTGAAAAATTTTAGTTGCCTTATTTCTTCATTCTGTTTGGCAAGTTACCCACTGCCTTTAAAGGAATGGTAAAATTTTTAAGAAAATTTTATGTTGAGGGAGATTGTGCATGTAGTTTATTAATAACGGCAAGGAAGCAATCAATTTAAAATGTACAACAGGTAATCCTATCTTTTGGTGAGTACCTGCAACACTGGGCGTATATCATTGACATGTGATGTATATTGATATCTGGAAAAACATTTTGGAAGGAATAAGTATAGGTGAGCTGAAGGAGAGTAATATCAACTTCATTTAGCTAATGGCAAAAGTTAAATGTGATAAACTCTACTTTTAAGATCATGTCAATGAATTTGAAGTTATATATTTAAATGCTATGTTAAATATACTTATGTATATAGGGGTTTTAAAAGAAATATTCAATGTAAGTTTTGACTTCTTGAAATTTAATCAATTCATGAAAAATAGGGTAAAAGACAGAGATATAAACAAAACAAGTAAAATTTAAAAATATGCAAATCTTTGTAAAGATGGTGATAATATAGGTGCAAGAAAATAGCCAAGGCAAAAAATAGTGATATTTGGAATATCCACAAACTCTTTTTGGAAGAGCTACATAAGAAACTTACCATTCAAACAGGATATAATAAAAAATAGTAAAGGAGAAATTGGACAATCCTAGTGGATTGGAAAAATAAATATTTTACAGAATAAAATTTTAAACTATTTGTATCAATTGGGCATTATATTAGTGACAACATATTTTATAGACTTTCTGAGTGATATTATAGAAACCCACATAAAATACTTTTTCAATTGCAAGCATTTTCTATTACAGTACTCCCACAAGCACTTGAGTTATTGTATTCAAGGTTAAAGATTTGGATTGGTGCATCATGGGCTACCAAGTACTGTTTTGTCTAAATGGTGACTGATGGCAGTGGGAAGCAAGGAGAAGGGATATTTTGAATTGCATTTATTTTTCATTTTTCCTGACTTTATAATAGCCATAACTTGAGATTATAAAATAATAACCACTAAGAACAAGATGACAATGTTATATCAACGGGAAAATTAATATATCACTGCATGGGGAAATCAGTGCGGTTTTAAAATAAAAAATGAAAGTTAATTCAGGTAAAACTAAAAGCACTGCACAATGTAAATCATAGGACCTCTTTTCTTCTAATTCCATAAACATAAATGCACTTGATCTAGTTCAAACTCAGTATCCTTCACGGTACACTGCTTAAATAGCTCCAAATTACACCATGACTGTTTTTACAAAATTATCACCATGACACCATTTTAACAATTATTGTACTCTGCTTTCATTCTTCAGTACCTGTTCTATTTGTAAAGTGGTAAATATGCGGTGGGGTCCTTGCTCTCCAAGTTGAGAGATGCACAAAGAGGATTCTCTTTAAAATCTTTGATGTCAGGCCAGTGAGATAGCTCAGTGGCATAAGCGCCTGCCTAGCAAGCGGGAGGTCCTGAGTTCTACTCCCGGTACCCACATAAAGGAAAAAAACAGGCCGGTGATATCGCTCAGCAGCACAAGTGCTTGCTGGTAAGTGCAAGGTCCTGAGGTCGACTCCCGGTACCCACATTAAAAAAAAAAAAATCTTTGATGTCTTCCACATTGTGATGGCTCTTTGTACTTATTAAATTCAAATCATATGCTAACATCACTGGGAATAGTATTCTAGCGATGAGCTGAAAGAAAATTTAATAGAACATCAGCAAAATTCCTAACTCATAATGGGGTCCATAAAAGTGAATCGTCAATAATTAACAGTAATATTAAGGGCAACTGAAATTACAGTGAATGATTCTAGGTAGAGAGCTCTGTAGAAGGCAAGAAATATGGTCCATCTTATTAGAACAAAAGGGCACGCAATCAGCAGTGAAAATGAGAGAATCAAGCATGTTATAACAATAATAATAAATGCACAATCTTTAACTTTATCCAAAAATTGTAAGCCTATAAGCGTAGAGTGCATGGATTAGTAGCAATCAATAGAAAAATTTTGGCATGGTACTGAACTGAGCTAAATTCACAAAGCTAACCCCAGGTTCTAAGTCAGAAATAAAACAACTAACAACAGTTAATTGAGTTCATTTTGTCTGGACTTGGAAGATTTTCTTGGGATACTGAGCCTGGTTCTTGGTACTTCAGCAGCTCAGAAAGATTAATGTTGTATCAAGAATGTTGTCGTAAGAAGTAGACTCTCCAGGTTAACTTTTTTTTTTTTTTTTGTGGGTACCAGGGATCGACCTCAGGACCTCACGCGCCAGCAGGCGCCCATGCCGCTGAGCGATATCACCGGCCCTTTTTTCGTATGTGGGATCCGGGAGTCGAACTCAGGCCCTTGTGCTTGCCAGGCAGGCGCTTAAGCCGCTGAGCCATCTCACCGGCCCTCTCCAGGTTAACTTTTAACCACGGTGAGATGCAAATGACAGAACAAACAAGCAAAAACAGTCAAGATTTTACCTAGAAAAAAGCAGAAGGCCAAGGCAAGTATCTGAAATATTTGATATTCTGTATTGTGAAAGCCTGTAAAAATATTGAGAAATTCTTTGCTTTCAAACGGTGTCAGTTCTTCTTTTGATATTGATTTAGAGACTCTTAGGTAGTTACTTTGTTACTATTAGTTAGCGTACGATCTAACTGTTCAGGAATTCTGTCTCCATGCCAGCTAGCAGGGCCTTACTGAAACCTTGCTTTCATCAGGTTTCCTTGCAGTAGACACAGGTTTTTGCCACAATTCTCAACCCACATGGCTGTAACCAGATAAAAGCAATCTAAGTTCCTGAATATAAAGATAAGACTTCTTTTATCAACACAGGTGACAAACTAAATAACACTCACAAAGGTCCACCCAATCATTCCCTGCGTCATGGACAGTGTGATGGGGGTGCTGGTGCTTTGTACCTGGGGGCGGTAGAGATGGATTTCATTCACAGGAAACTCAGTTACCACAGGCACGGCTACAAGTTGGGCCAGTTCTCAGATGTGCTCAGGACGGATGCATCATATTTTTTGGGTCTTCACAACCACTTGCAGAATCAGTGTGGTACTCAGAATTCATTATATGAAATATCTAATAATCAGACTCCTGCTGGTGAACAACAGAAAATTCATATTTTTCAATCTTACATATTCTGTCTTTCATTCTTGGCCTCCACATTTAAGCTAGTAACATGAAAAGATCTTTGTTATTTTATAAGAGATATTACTTATTATACCACTCCGTTTGTATAGTTTATAATTTTTTATAAATTATTTATTTCTGTTTAATATGATATGTACAAGAAACCAACTGCGTAACCAACAGAAGGTGACCAATATTAAACTTTTAAGGATAGCTCCAGAATAGTTTGTCAGATCATTACATTTTATTACTTAAAGCCTATCAGTTACTACACAGTAGATATAAAACTGAATTAATATTATTAGAAGTATTGATCAAACCACCTAAAGTCCCTCTTAAGGAGATATAAGTTCTTTATAATGACATGTGCCAGGAAAGGGTGAAAATTCAGTATATCACTACAGATCTGGGTATATATGACAAGATATATTTGTCCTCCTTCAAAATTATTTGCCATATTTTTATTTATGTGTTAAAATATTTGATCTTTTTAAAGACTCCACATCCATAATCATATGGCTACTATGATTAATATGTATTTGAGTTTGCTCTTTCTCCTTTGATTTCTTCAAAACAAGCTTTACCCCGATTATTCTCAGTAGTACTAACATTTATTATTGATTTATATAAAATAGTAATGCTTATAATATTGCTTTTTTATAGATAAGAGCACTAAATTGTTGAAGGACAAAGCTAATTGCCCAGTGCCAAAAGTCAGAAGGTAACCAGATACTCCAAAGCGAAGCGGAACCCTCGTGGATGCCAAACGACCACGCTTACCTTCGCTGGTTTACACTGAGCCTCTGCCCAGCTTCTGCCAACTCATTTTCTCAAGTTCCATTGCTTAGTTTTCTTCCACTTCATCTACTTTTCCTAATTAAATATCATGGTGCTTAATTTGGGAAATCAGAGCTCTGTGACCTCATTCGTCCTGTTGGGCTTCTCAGAACACCCACACCTCCAGGCACCCCTCTTCCTGATGGTCCTGACCATCTACACGGTCACTCTGCTGGGGAACTTGGGCATAATTGTGGTTAGAAAGATCAACCCCAAACTTCATACGCCCATGTACTTTTTCCTGAGCCATCTTTCCTTTTTGGATATTTGTTATTCAAGTGTGTTTACACCCAAATTGTTAGAAATCTTGGTCGTGGAAGACAGAACCATCTCCTTCAGAGGATGCATGACACAATTTTTCTTTGGCTGCGCATGTGTGATTACAGAGATGTTTATGCTGGCAGTGATGGCCTATGACCGGTTCGTGGCCGTCTGCAACCCCCTGCTCTACACAGTCGCTATGTCTCCTAAGCTCTGTGCTCTCCTGGTAGCAGGGACGTATATGTGGGGAGCACTCTGTTCCTCGACAATCACATATTCTCTTGTGCAGCTGTCCTACTGTGAGTCTAACATCATAAATCACTTTGGCTGTGAGTACTCTGCTGTTCTATCTGTGTCCTGCTCAGACCCCTCCTTCACCCGGATGATATGCTTAATAGTATCTGTGGTCAGTGAAGCCGGTAGCCTCCTGGTCATCCTTGCCTCCTATGTGGTCATAGTTGTGACTATCGCCAGGATGCCTTCCAAGGGTGGACTCCAAAAAGCCTTCTCTACTTGTACCTCCCACCTGACTGCCATCAGCATCTTCCACGGCATCATCCTCCTTCTCTACTGTGTGCCCAACTCCAAGAGCTCCTGGCTCCTGGTCAAAGTGGCTACTGTGCTTTATACAGTCCTGGTCCCCATGCTGAATCCCCTCATCTACAGCCTCAGGAACAAGGATGTGAAAGACACGGTCAGGAGGCTGATCAACTCCAAACCGCGTTCTCAGTCCACATAATTCAAACAAACGTATATTTAGTTATGTCTTAATTATATCTCATATTTATTTTCATATACATTATTGTTGATACTTTAGCTTTAAGTGAATTTATTATTGTATTGTAATCAATTGAGATATTGAAAATGCCATGGTTTTTGGTATTTAGAATGACATTATTTTCTGTGGTTTGATACAAATATATTGCACTTTTATCCATTTCATCTGAGTTTTAGAATGAATTACAGCAAAACCTTACATTGTGCGTAATTTGTTCAGCAAATGTTCTGCAAGATGAGGAAACATTTCTAATGAATTTAACTTGTCAAACAGGTGATGTCTTGAAATATGAGTAGTACATGATGCTGAATGTCACATGATCAAAACGGAGCCGAAGTTTCTCCTCTCCTCTCCTGTCTGTCTCTGTCTCTGTCTCTCTCTCTGTCTCCACCTCTCTCTCTCTCTCTCTCTCTCTCTGTCCCTGGGATTGTCTCCCAAAGGCAAGAGGTTATGGAGGAGATCTCATCTGCAGAAGAGGAGGAGAAAAAGGTGGAGGGATCCCTCACCCAAATGAGATTAGGGAGATGTGTAAAATGTGGGAAACACTGCCAAATTTTGCAGAAAAGCATCACCCAAATAAGGCTGTAATAGTGTGAGTGATAAATCTGTTGAACAAAAAAATGCAATGACACATATCCGTGAAATCTTCCAAAGGAGGCAAAAGCAAGTGTCATTGGATAGAGTCCCTGTTAAAGTTACACAAAAAGAAACAGATTCCATTAAGCCGATAGAGTACAGTGATTCCCTTAGTGGTGGTGAAAGTTGTGCTACACAACAATCCTCCTCTTTTTTGTCTCCCTCATATCAGCCACAAAAGTTTTCAAAGGTAAGTGCAGGTTAATTTTTTATTTTTCTTTATTATTTTGTATTATATTACAGTATTATAATCATTTTATAAGAATATTTTTGCGTTGTGTAACAAATCATCCGAGTTTCCATTATTTCTTATGGGGAAATTCACTTTGATATTGGATTTGCTTTCAATTATTAACATGTTTCCTGACTGAATTATGCTCACAAACCAAGGTTTTGCTGTATATTTCAACATTTCCCTACTGTACACTATGGAAGCAACAATAAAGCGAGTTGCATGTAGGAATGCACTTCTTATGTTATGGCTTTACTTTAAATTGAACTTAATGAAAGTTCAGTGAACACAGATAGCTGCCTTTACTGGAGTCATACTTTACACCACATATCTCAACACATCTTTTGTTTCACCTTCACACTAGATTTTAAGTAGAACAAGGACAATGGGTTTATATTATGAAAACTTGGTCTGAATTTAAGCAAACCAGTTTTGAAAATATTAGCTACTCTCTATATGCATCACTCATTTTTTATTACATTTCAGTAATAGCTGTTGATAGGGTTGCGTTCACTTGCCATAATAACTATGCTAACTACTGACGCGAGACCGTAATTATTAAATTTTACTTTTTGATCACACATTCTCCCTGTGAACTTATCTATTCCTTGTCAGTAACTGACATTCTCTATTTGCTTTAACAAAAAAGAAACTGTTATATATCATCACTAGCTTCTAACAAACATATCATTAAATCATATTGTTTACATCTCCAAAATAAACTATCTCTTCATGTTTCCGTTTCTGTTCAGTGAGTCATATGGTAAAGTAGGTTTTAGTAGTTAATACAGAACTAAGTTTCCCATTTTCCCTAAACTTCTATAAGTAATTAATCCTTGATTATCCATTTAAAGGTGTATTATCTGATTATTTCTCTCCCCAAGTAATTATTAACTGTTTTCTAATATATATTATAAATCTCTTCATATATAATACTATTATATATAAATATTATATATAAAAATTATACATATATATCTAAATCTCTGAAAAATGTGGATTAACCTGAATCTCTGATGTCATCAGTTAAATTTTTTTTTATATGCAGGTACCGGGAGTCGAACTCAGGACCTCACACTTGCCAGGCAGGTGCTTATGCCGCTGAGCTATATCACTGGCCCTAAATTTAAAATATATTTTAAAGTACTTGTTAAATGAACATTTAACTCCCATATATATATCAATAATAAATCACCACCCCCAAAAGTCTGTAAGTACCACTTTGCTCCCACTCTCAATAGCTAAAATAAGACTTTTATCATATTAAGACACTTATTTTTCTATAGATTCTGCTACCTAAAGATGAATACCACTTATTTCCTATTGACAAACTAATGCAACATTGTAGTGTTTGTTTCACGTATCACACTTCATAACTTACCAATGTCTTTACATGTCATTGAAGTTGTTGCATATATTTCATTGTGACTTTAATGTTGCTCTTGCTTAATATTTCATCATGTAAGTATTTCAGATTTTTTATACCTTAGTGTAGTATGATTACTTTGAATTTTTAAATTTTGGGTATAGTGCACATAAGTATTGTTGCAGAGCACACAGTTATTCATTAGAATGAGGTTTATATGTAGGACTATTGTGCATATATTTAACTCTCAATTTTTCAAAATTCTTTTATTTATTTACACATTTAACAACATTTGAAAGTTCCAAAGTTATGAACTACTTCTTTCTCTACAGCACTACTATTGGACCATATGATTACTCACTGTGGAATATTTCACAGTAGTTTAATTTGGATGTTTGTGAATATCAATCTGAGCCACTCTTTAATATGTTCATGAATTTGTTTCTTTTCCAGTAACTTTAGAAATAACTTTTAAAATATTGGTCATTTATAATTTATGTAGAGTTACAGACTATAAATATTATCTCTTGGTCATTATAGATAATGCAAATGTTTTCATAGTTTCCTTCAGTTTTCACTTAATATCCTTGGATAAAGAGCCAACTTAATGTCATCTTAATCAAATGCATTATTTTCTTTGGTTTTACAATAGTTTATCCATATTTACCTCTCCTTGTTGTCAGAGGCAGTCTCCTCTGTTAAATTCAAGGCACCATTCTTTTTTCCACCTTTTTTTCAGTGAAGCATTTGTGTTGGTCTTTGTAGAAGGTGCAAGGGTTAGGACTGTGATAGTGTCCTACTGTTTGGAATTATTGTTTTCTTCTCATTATCTTGTTTCTCTGTAGGCAGAAAGAGGATTTTCTTTGGTCAGTGCAAAGTGAGTAAATGTGTGATATGAGTTATTTCATGTAAGCAGCCTTAATTGCCTCTTCATGCTTTGATTCTTTCCCCCTACACAAATAATGAGTGATCCTTGAAACTGGGTCCTAGAATTAGAATGTATGGATCTCGAGGGAAGCTTAGCCAATGCCCGCCAAGCAAAGCAGCAGTCAACACCAATACTCAAACCCACATGAATATTGATTGTCACATGTTGTCCAAGGGAAAAAAATTCTCCCCTCATGTTCCAAAATGCCAACTTGCCATAGGTAAGTGGCAGTGTATGTGTTTATCACTGTTATCATAACCCACTGCTACCCTAACTCTTTAAAACCATCTCACAGTCAATGGTTTTGAAGTAGTTATTTGTCCTGCTTTCATCTTTTTCCTACTTGAGTTTGTCCTGCCCATCACATTGTCATAGACACTTGTCTTGGTTACTTTTCTCATTGCTGAGACAAAATACCCAACAGCCACAAGTTAAAGGAGAAAAGGTTTATTTCAGCTCTCAGTTTGTAGAGATTTCAGTCCATAGTCGCCTGGCTCCAAGGCAGGGTGGCCTGGCAGAGGGGCATTGCAGAGGAGAAACAGTCTATGGTGTAGCAGGGCAGGCAGAAGGCGGTGAGCAGCAAGCAGCAGCCTGCCCGCTCTCTGCCCCTTTCTATTCCATCCAGTCTACAAACCTACTGATTTGTGCACCCACGACCAGGGTGGCACACCCTCAATCTCAGTATCACACACTTAATTCCAGTATCACACTCTAATCCAGCCACCTTCGAAACTCCCTACGTAGGACGCATGAGGCTTTGGGGGAACATCTAGATACAAGCCATTAAATACTTCAGAATTGATGTTATCTGACGGCATATGTTAAATTTTTCTTTTTCTCATTGGTTGTTAAACTTACTTGGTTTTTTAACTTTGTGATCCAAAGCATAGGGAGCTGTTGCTATTCCACTTGGGTTCAACAGTACTGACATCCTTTAGATTTTCTGAAATTATGGTGAAATCGTATCAACAGAGTCTTGCTGTAATAGTCTATGTTAACACGTTCAGCACGTGGCTGTACACCGTGACTGCCACGTCGAGCAGCGTCCACCACGTGGCGGGAAGTCCCGTGCGGCGGATGTGGCAGGCGCTCCGGTGCCTCCGCGGCGAAGCTCCCACGGCCGGTAACGCGCCACAGGCGGCTCAAGCTCGAGGGAACCTGTTAAAATGCCAGAATAAAGACGGTCCCTGTGCTAGCCTGACACTGATGAAAACACTTGGATTTCATTTTTTAAAAATGCAAAACTCCAGCAGAAATGCCAGGAGGCAAAGATTCAAAAGACAGTGACGAAGTCACCACAGCGTGCTAAGTCGTGATCCGAAGACTTCTCCCTGGAGGCTGGTAATAGGTTTAAGTGTCATTAAAGCTACAAGGAGCCAAGTGGCGAATATTTTCGTTAACGTGTGCCTGACCAGCTATTCCTGGGTGACTACACCATTATGAGGCTTGTGCCTTGGAATGGGACCCTCGCGTGCCTGCGGGGGAGACAGCCATGCATGCGCGGCCTGCGATTCAAGACAGACCGCGTTGTTACTTTGTTTTTCTCTTCATTATCATTACCATTACTAATTTTACTTCTTGGAGAGAGACAATGAAAGTTTCAGTGTGTGTGTTTGTGTATGTTTGCATTTTGATACACTGGATACAAATCTTCCCTTGCTCTTCTTTTCACCTGCATAGACAGAGCATAGATACAATATTTAGGTCTAGCTATTGATAGACATGAGTAAAGGTGAACAATTGTCAAAATAATTGTCATATATGAACATTATTATCTTTTTAGAGGCTTATTTTTATTTCCTTATGCACTCATTTTCAGGGTGAGTTATTTTCTAATGTTAATATTTCTGTTATAAAATAACTACAGTCTTGAAATCTCATTAAGAATGTCATGATTTGTCACAGTTACACTTGGAAAAATATCTATTAGAGAATTAAAGAGGGAGAGTATCTTAAAACAGACATGCTTATATTTCAGTATATTATGGAAGCATCTTTTTATCTGTTTTTCAAAAATTTTAATTCTATTTTTATTAGTACTTGTTTGCAGTGTGTAATGATTATACTCATCAGGGGTAGTTGTTTCATCTACATAATACATCTTAATTATTTTTAATCCCCTTCCTGTCCCTTCCCTCTCCTCTCCCTCCATCTCCTGTTCACCTTCCCTTTTGCAAATATATATCTCCCTTTTTTATTTATTTTTTTTTGTGGGTACCGGGGGGTCGACCTCAGGACCTCACACGCCAGCAGGCGCCCATGCCGCTGAGCGATATCACCGGCCCCTTTTTCGTATGTGGGATCTGGGAGTCGAACTTGGGCCCTGGCACTTGCTGGGCAGGCGCTTACGCCACTGAGCCATCTCACCGGCCCATATATCTCCCTTTTTACTCAGAAAAAATACTATATTTACTGTATGGGGTAGATACATAATGCAATTTTAAATTTAATTATTTTGCTTATTGGATTTAGTAATCTGTAACAGACTCTAAAAGATTTAGTAGGTGACTAATTATACAAAACAAGAAATATAAGAATAACCTTGGTTAAAGAAGGATATTGCCACATAAGTTTGAAAGAACAGTGATTTTTTTAACTATGGAAATTTTTCAAATGAAAATCAAAGCAAACATTACAATTTGTGGACACTGATATTGGTATGAGCAAAAATTTCTAACAAGTAGTCACCTGTAGATTTTTGAGAAGTAGACTGAAATAGAAATAAAAGTAAGGATCATCAGCAAGCCAGCTGACATCAAGAGCAGTTTCTAGGATCATAAGTGATATGGCTAGAAACATATATGTAGCCCTCTAGAATCTTAACATTCAATACAGTTGGTGTCTGTAAGAGAGGGCCTACCTTTCAATATTACACTCATTAACAGGGATTTTGAAAAGATACAAGAAGAGCTCATATATCTAGATGTGTACCTAGAATAAGGGAGGCTTTGAGCTGTTATTTTGCACTTGGGCCATAGTCGCGCTAACAAGAGTACAATCCTGGGGTCACATTTCAGTTGTCTCTAATAGTTTCCACAGGTGGGTGTGTCTGTTGTCCACTTTGCTGTATTTCTTACTGACCTATATTACCATTATCACTATATTGATGATTGTTTAGAGTTCCATTGTAACAGAAAATACCCCCCCCAGCCAGTGTACTTCAGTTTCTTAGTTGCCCAGTAATAGTTCCCGTTGCAGTTCCGGTTGCTTCTGTCTCCTAGAAATGACTGGTCACTGTGATGCACATTGTATAAACCAATCCCCAACTGACAAGCCATTCTGCCTCTGTACTTCCTGCTTGCTTATCCCATATAAGCCCTAGACCACCAGAGATCAGAACCTGATATTTTGGGAATGATCCCCATCAGTACCTATCTATGTAAATAAATCTGCCTCCAAATTCTGGGTGTCATTTCGGTGTTTCTGCTTGCCATTGCACCATCTAGACATAATGAGTAAATAGAAGGATAAGTCCATACAAGTTATTTCAGTCGAAGTGAGTTACTCAGGTAAAATCTGGCAGTTTTAATCATTTATGAAAAATGGGAATTGATCCCTGGTTTGCATTTTATTTTGAAGAAGTTTACATAGGAAATTATTTTTTAACTGTTAAGAAAACTGCAAACATTTTCCTTTTAAGGTAAATAAGTCTATTGAGAAGGATTCTGAGCTCATACACAAATTTTAAAAATCATAAAGAATTGATAATATTTATATATTCATAGAATAATAGCATAGAATGCAGGTAAGCACATAAACATCATTTTACATGTAACATTTTTTATGGTCCAATCTGATCAAAAGTCAATTTGATGACTTTTGTGATATCTATCATAGATTATAATATAGCATATTCAGTAAATATATCTTAATTAAATTTTTATTTATGCTGACTACTCTGTATATATTAAACACATTAAACACATGCCTACAAACACAAGCAAATTATATCACATGAACACACTAAAAGACTTACTGAGCTATTAGCTCAGTATTACCTAAGTAACTTTTTCATTCTATTTGTGGTGAATAAAGTTCCTTTTTCACTTAACTGTATTTGGAATATCTCAGCCCTTTCTCTTTTTCATGGCCAGGTTTCATTAGTGGTATTTTTTCTTTAATAACAGCATCCTTCAACAAATCTTGTAGTGGCTTTGCAATTTCCCTTCTTTAAACTCTCTAGGACGTTTATTTTCTACCTTATGCAATGGCTGGGTCCTTTTGGTCATTCTGTCAATGATGGATTTTGCATCATGGAAGGCAAGAATTATATCTGACCTATACTCTTACATTTGTAACAGAAAATTCTGTTTGGAAAACCTAGTCAACTTCAGGTATCTTGTAAATAATAGAAATGGGATTAATATTAATTGAATTATACAGGATATGCTACATGATATTTATGTTATTTGCTAACTTCACAGTCACGTTATAAACTATGTTATACCAAATCTGTAGATAAAAAATTAAAGATCAGCAGAATTACTAATATTTTCTACAAGTAAAAGACAGCCAAGGTTAATATCTTGAAAGCAAAGTCCATTTCTCTTCAGCTACACGAAATTAACTCTTAATTTTAATGGCGTCCTTAAATCAACCATTATGAAAAAGATGTGTACATCAGAGGCAAAATCAACTGAAATCCCATCCTCAATAAGGAAAGAATTTAAAGTCCATTAATCTGCGGACTGTGTCCTTCACATCCTTATTTCTCAGACTGTAGATCAGGGGGTTCAACATGGGGATCACAACAGTGTAAAACACAGAGCCCACTCTGACTGTGTGCCTGGAGTTCCTGGAGTTGGGCACACAGTAGAGGAACAGGATGGTGCCGTGGAAGATGGTGATGGCCGTCAGGTGGGAGGCACAGGTGGAGAAAGCCCTGCGGCGCCCACTTGTTGAACGCATCTTGATGATGGTAACAACAATGAACAAATAAGAGAAAAGAATGATGAGCAGTGTGCCAACTGCATTAAATGTGGCAAAAACAAGCAAGAGTAATTGACTAATATAAGTATCTGAGCAAGAGAGGGAGAGCAGTGAGGAGAACTCACAGAAGAAGTGATCAATTATGTTGAAATCGTAAAAAGATAATTGCAAGGCGGAGCATGTCAGTGTCAAGGAACAAGCTACCCCCCATGAATATGACCCCACCACCAGCATGGCACAGAGCTTCTGGGACATGGTGACTGTGTAGAGAAGAGGGTTACAGATGGCCACAAAGCGGTCATAGGCCATCGCTGCTAATAAAAAGGCTTCTGTTACCACAAAGGTACAAAAGAAAAAGTACTGTGCTATACATCCTGCAAATGAAATGCTTCTGTCCATTGCAATGAGGTTCGCCAGCATCTTGGGAGCAATGATGGAGGAGTAGCAGAAATCCACGAATGAGAGATGACTGAGGAAAAAATACATAGGAGTGTGCAGTTTAGGGTTAAGTTTGATTATGACAATCATCCCATTATTCCCTACCACAGTGACACTGTAGATGCCCATAAAAATCAGGAAGAGCGGTACTTGCAGTTTTGGGTAATCTGAGAAGCCCAAGAGGGCGAACCTGACTCCACTCTGGTTTCTATCTGGTGGCAACATGGTTTCTGTGTTTCAGAATCTGACATTTAGTCCTGAAATTGAAAAGGATTGTGAGCACATACGATGCATAGTTTACTTTCCTTATAAAATCTGGAGGATGTTGAAAATATCTTTCAGGAGCCACCTTGTTACTATAAAAGATAAAATACATGGGTAACATTTTAAATACTAGCAATTTCAAGTTTGGTAAGGTAATACAATTAGTTAAATTTTAAATTCTCAAATGTACTTTTTGGTGCTTATATAGGTAAAAAATGAGTTTATAATATTTATTTTATTTAATTTAATTTTTCAGGTAATACTTTTCAGCTGTCTTTCATCAGTTCATTAAATATCATCCTAAAATGATTACTGATTATCTCAGTCCAGCAATCAGTAGAACAAACAACTTCTAAAAAATGTTTGATATCATATATTCATTTAGTGACATTAAGTGCTAACTGCCATAAAACCAAATGTTTTATTATAATTCTGTATTGGGCTTTAATCAGTGTGCCTGTCTGGCCCAATAAATCTGATTTCAAAATAAATCTTAGTTTTAGAGAGTAAGTTCTTCAACTGGGATGTTTAATTATCCATCTTTTCACCTTGCCCAAAGAATAATAAAATAAGAAGATTTTGTATAGTTTATTCCTTGTCCCAGAGATTACAAAATAGAAGCAGAGACACACTGACTTTTCCAGCGACATACTAATGCAGAACGATCTACACATCTATGTCTAGAGCCCTGACCCTCAGATCCCTAGCCGTGTATCTGTTTTCCACTGCCAAAATCCAGCATTTTTTCTAAGTCTAGATATGTACAAATTTCCTTTGTTAATGATCACATTTTCAATTAGTGGAAAAACTAGAGACTTTAAGACTATGGGAAGTAGTTCAATGCCATCATAAATGTCCCAAAGATATTCTAGAAAGCAGTATAAAGATAAAACAGAGGAGAAAGGTACTTAGGAGAATTTTGGTCAGAAATAACTAACTTTATTCAAGTCTGACATAAAAACATCATTGTATTACTGAGTATCATTCCAGTTCTAAAGGAATAAATTTCTGTATTGCCAAATTGTTTTCCTGATTGAAATTAATGTCAATATTACCTTTGAGTCTTTAAACAGACCTATAGGTGGTGGAATTATGATCTCTCTTGGCTGAGAGGGATACCTGCCTTTTTATGTCTGTATTTACAGCCTTGGAGACATGAACCCGAGAAATGATCTACTGCTCCATTCTCTTGAGGTCACAAGATAAACAATTAAAATTAATCGCCATTATCTTATGCAATCTTTAAGAAAATTATATATGTATACATTTTAATTGGCACAATAGTTGCACACTTTTATTGAATGATTTATCTCATATATACGAAGTGTAAAGATCAGTTTGTGATAATTGACTTATGTATTACCTCAGATATTTATCATGTCTTTGTATTGGGAAAGTTTGAAATACTTTTTAATAGCTGTTATAAAATTTTAATTAATTATTGTCATGCACAGGGATCCTACTAACAGAGAAATATCTCTAATAATAGAACATTGGACACTGTATTCCCTATCCAGTTGTGCTCATTTATCCTTTAACTATCCTCGTTCTCACTCTCACTTGTGCATACCTTTTCCAGGCTCTGGTAATCACAGTTCTATTTTTTAGTACTACTAGATCAATATTTTAGTTTCAACATACAAGTGAAAACCTAAAGTATTATTCTTTCTATGCCTGGTTTATTTCATTTAATGTAATGTCTTCCAGCTCAATCAATGACAAAATTTTATTCTTTTTATATTTGAATAGCCTTCATCATACATGTCTACCACATAGTCTTTCTCCATTAATCCATGAGTGGACCCCTACTCTGATTCCATGCTTCCTTTATATTTAAAAAATTATTAGTATATATTTGTGATACATAGTAATTACATTCATTTTGGGGAATTGTTATATATACATCTTGCATCCTGATCAGCTTCATATCTTGACTATTGTGAATAGTGCTGCAATTAACAAATGAGTGTAGATGTCTCTTCCACATATGGACACTCTCTGTCTTTGTGTTTGTCTCTCCATATTCATATATATATGTATGTATGTGTGTTTGTGTGCATGTTATATAGAATATATATACATTACTTCGGCATGATTAATTAAAATATGGTCTACATCTTTGATGCGCTTTGTGTTTGTTTGTTTTGTGGTCCTGAGTGTTGAACCTTGGAATTGCTGAGCTACATTTTCCCCATTTTATTTTGAGGCAGAATCTCACTGAATGATCCATCCTGGCCTAGAACTCATGATCCTCCTAGGTTGACCTTCTCAATTGCTGGGAATACAGGCGTGTGTCACCATATCCAGGTCTCAGTGTGTTTCCAAAATCTCTCTGGTGTGGTAGCATGATAGTCGATGATAGAACCCACAAAAAGTTTAAAACTGAGAGATTGGATCTAAGAAAATCTTTATGCACAATTAGCTGGGTTTGGGTCTTGCTTTGGTCCAATTCCTTTTTAATCCCCCTGTTTCTTCTTTTGCAATGGGAATGTTTACCCTGTGCCATTGTATGTTGGGAATGTTTAGCTTTACTTTGATTTTAACTGGCGCTTACAGCTGAGTTTGCCTTGAGTCTCAGAGGAGACTTCATAGCCCAAGCACCTAAGCAACAGCAAGATTCCGTCTCAAAGAAAAAATAAATTAATTAAAATTAAAATTAAGAAAAGGACTCTGAAGGTAGTGCAGTGTGAAGGCCCTGGGTTCAAACTCTGGTTTTAGACATAAATAAATGCACACTTTGAAAAATCACTGCATATAACCAGTGATTCACAGAGACACATACAGTTGCAGGGAGTGCACTGGCATTATGAAGTGAGAAGCGCAGGCTTGAACAGTTTCTTGATGTGGTCTTACACGGTGCCTGCTGGCACTGGACGTGCATTTTGGGAAACCCTGTTCTCACACTGGCTCTGAGTCTGCTCCTTTCTCCATACCGTCCTGTAAGCAGGAAAAACCATAATGCTGCCTCTTTCTGCAACTATCTGGACTTTATCCAAATTACTAGTGATCTGCACTTCCATCCTCTCTTTGTACAACCAGCATGACAACAAAATGGTCTCTTGACTGGTTATCAGATGAGCAAATACTTACATGAGGTTTAGATAGATTCTGACTTACAATAAATGTCCAACAAGTGTGTGCTTTTATTAGAGTTGTCTGACCAGGAGATTCATCACACTTCTGGAACTTGAAGAAATTCTGATGGCAGTTTAGGCAGTCTACCCTTCCACAGCTAAAGGATTTTGTCATATTAGAAAGGGAAAGTCCATGAAAACTAATCAGGCTATTTCAAAATACCAATATGAGGTGTGGCTCCTGTATTTCATACCTGGATGTAGAATTCTATCTTGGAGCATAATTGAAGTCTGGAAGATGTGTCTGATTTTAAAAGATCAATCCTCAAGTTGGGGTATTTTTTCTTTTCTTTAAATTTCTAAATAATATTTGTACTTCTATACGAGCACAGTGTTATGTTTTAATACATATGCACATTGTGTAATAACCACATTGAGTAATTTTTATATCCTTCACCTCAAGCACTTTTTTTGTGATAAGAACATTGAAAATTCTCTCCCCTGGCTATTTAAAAATGTATATACAGCATTATTAACTGTGCTAGCCTTACTGTACACTAGACAATCAAATTAGGGTGATTTCAAAACAAATTTTCTGATAATATTCCAAAGGGATTAATTATTTTTCAGTTTTCCATAGCATAGATTTTATTTCAAAGTTTTTTGGGGGGTGTGCTAGCAAGAGTAGTATTTATTTATTATTTCCCAGGAGTTTAATTTAGAGTGTGAAGTCTCTACTGTATGTATTTAACATCTTAGTTTTCCTGAAAGAAATTTATGTTTTTTGAGTCTGTTAACAGAACTAGATTCTGGTTACTTGGAAATGAGTGCTTTTTCTTTTTCTAAAACAAAATTATATTACAGGTATGTCTAACTCCTTTGTTCTCTAATTAGAGAATCTTAATAGGAATACTTCTCCAGTGCACTTACTCTTAAAAATGTTTTTGTCTTTTATTTGGCAGATATTGGTGAGAAATTAGAACTATTTCCCCTGCAGTAGCAAACATTGATATGTACGAAAAATACAGACAAAACAAAATGAGAGTGAGCCTCTCTGTTCCTCTCTCCCCCTCCTCCTCCATCGAGTCTCCATCTCTGTCCGTCTCTCTGTCTCTGTCTATCTCTGTCTCTCTCCCTCTCTCCCCTCTCCTTTTGCCACACCAGCTTTCTACATGAAGTCTGTGACTTACTATGAAAGTTGAGCTGCCGTTTGCCATTGCCTCCCTAGTCCTGAGGATTGAATTATGAGCCTATAAACTGTTCAGGGCATGTGACTTCCTCTGCTCAGCAAAGGAGAAGAATACACTTGCATGTGCTTTGGATTTACAATAGATGCATTTCCTATGTTTTAAAAAAGGATTGGGCCGGTGAGATGTCTCAGTGGTTTAAGCGCCTGCCTTGCAAGCGCGAGGGCCCGAGTTCGACTCCCGGAACCCACATACAAAAAAGGGGCCGGTGATATCGCTCAGTGGCACGGGCGCCTGCTGGCGCGCGAGGTCCTGAGGTCGACCCCCCGGTACCCACAAAAAAAAAATAAATAAATAAAAAAGGATTGTTTTCTTTCACCCAGGCAAACATTTTACTTTGTTTTCGTTGCTGTTATTGTTTTTAGTCTTGTGATGAAAGAATCATGATTTCAGCAGAAAAATTCATTCAATTTCTTTAAAATCTGTTCCAGATATGGAGAAAACCCTAGGCTGAATTTCTTGTCCAGACTATTGTCACTCGATTTTTACAGCCAACTATTAATGAAGTCATGTATCCTCTCTGTCTGCTACATAGAAAAAGCACAAAAATTAAAGTACTGAATTTTTGTTTAGTTTAGTTTTGAGACAGGGTCTCCTGTGCATATATATTAAAACTTCACAATGTGCCCAGACACTGTATAATTATTATTTAGCAATTTAAAGAAAGAAAAGGAAAAAAATTACTCTAATTTGGGAATCGATCTTGTAAAATCAAGTACAGGCCACTTTTAAACTCATTCTGTAGCCCTGGCTGACCTCAAGTTAACAATGTCCCTGCATCAGCCTCCAAGTGCTGGAATTAGGGATGTGTATCCCGGTGTATCCCGGTGTATCCTGGATCTAAAAGAAATTTAATAAGAGATTATTATTTCCTTCTTTAAGGAAAAATCCGAGATCGTAGTTTCCCTTTACATGCAATAAGAATTTAACCCTTTC